>OW387137.1:3705475-4940634 GCA_936440205.1 Lepidonotus clava
AGTCTGACAATTTCTCCTCTATGTTTTCCTTTACTGTTTGTATATCTGAAGCTAACACCATTTCTACCTTACTTACATGTTCATTTATACCCACAAAGTTCATGTCAGCACGTCTCCTATTTGATAACATGTCTTCTTCAATCTCATCCGCACGCCGTTCAATGTCTATTATTTTAAGATCTTGACTGTCCGTTTTCTTTTGAAGTTCTTGCAGTGATCTAGCATTTTTCTGAACGTTGTCTTTCATGTCATCAAGTCACAGTCTAGTTTCGTGTTAAGTTCGCTAAATTTACTTTCGATCGAGTCTACTACCTCAGCCTTGATACTAGAATGACCCTCCTTTACGTTGCTTATATCCTCCCGTATCTCCAGAAGCACCGCCATGATGTCTGGTTTCATCTCGAAGTCGGCTGACCGGTCTACACTCAAGGCTCGTCGTCTTGGCCGCCCCCTCTTTCCAGGTATCTTGGTCACCTTCCCCTCCCTGCCTGTCGTAGGCTTCTCAGTGGTAGGAACACCCTCGGACGGACCTTTGTCCTTCGATAACACGACGGGTGTCTTCGCGTTTTTCGTGTTTTCATCGTCTAGGTCCACCATGTTGTTTACCTCAGGCGTCACATCCGGTTGATCATCGTCTTCACAGATTTGTTTCGTATTTGCAGTTATTTTTGCTTTCGTAGCATTTATTACCTTTTTTTTTGATGGTTGCTTTTGGGGAGGACTAATTATATATCCATGCGATTCAGAGTCATCAACAATGTCCACACTGGCTATAAGTGGTGTAGCGGCCGTTGGACTTACACTATGGCAGCGTTTTTTTCCTCCGGTCGTGTTCGGGGTGTCCGCCATATCTCACTTTCTCCTTCTCACTTTGAGCGCGCGGCATTTTAAAGTACGTTTTAGTACGTCAGTGTATATTGATCAATGGTATCACCAATTATTGTAGCTCTTATTGTTCACCAATCATTCACGATAATTTTGCAGAGTTTTCAAGCTGTTTTTTCATCACGTAACGTCTGTTTGCCCGAACTGATCACGCGCTGAAATTAGCGTCGACTCCACTTTACCGCCATGCTTACATTGTTGATGTTCTACGGGGCGCTCCGCCAATCAGAGGTTCTGGCGACATCAATATCCAAATTCAACCCTACAAGGCACCTCACAAGAGGAGACGTGAGGCTCTCGGCCAACAAGGCCCAAGTGCATATAAAGTGGGCCAAGAACTTGCAGATAACGGGTCAATTCAAAAATGTGACAGTACTGGCCACACCAGCCCCTATGCTTTGCCCGGTCGGGGCTATGACGAGGGTATTACAGGACAAACCCACCACGGATACATCCGAGCCAATGTTCATGTTCCCGGACGCAAACCCGGTGACAGTCCCGGTCATCAGGGCCATATGGAACACCGCGTTGCGGACAATCGGGGTCGAGACGAACCTCTTCTCGCTACACAGCTTGAGGAAGTCGGCAGCCACTCAGGCCGCAAAGCATGGATGCTCGGAAACGCAAATCAAAAAGCACGGGGGCTGGAAGTCAGACGCTTACCAGACTTACGTACACTTGGACACACACCAAAAAGTGAACTCGGCGCTGATAGCATCAATCCACGCCAAATAAGAGCAAATATATAAATTTACCACCCACACAACTACCCTCCCACCCACTCCCTTCATCTTAAAACCTCTTTTAACATGGCTCCTTGGCCTTTTATATTTAAAATTGTATTTTCATTAATTATACAAAATCTTCAAAATATATCAAATATATCAATAAAATTTACAAAATAAAAATTTTATTTTCGCAAGACAGCTGTCATGTTTGTTTCCTCTAGTATAATGCGTTAATGGGTGTGTCAATGAACATTGGTTCAGGACGCCTCATTGGCGCCACCTAGAGGAGGCAAGTCCCATTTCATATTCACTGCCATCTACTGGCAAAGCCCAACATATCATCCCCCCCTCCAATACTCCACCTTCTTCTCCATATTACCACCAAACCCTACGGACGTTATACAATTTCACCCACCCACCCACTCCTTATAATAATTATCTCATATTATTCAATAATCCCCCCCTTTTATATTTAAAATTTTAATATCATTAATTATAAAAAATCTTCAAAATATATCAAATATATCAATAAAATTTACAAAATAAAAATTTTATTTTCCCAAGACAGCCGTCATGTTTGTTTCCTCTAGTATAATGCGTTAATGACCCTTAATTCCTTTTCTAATTTGTCCTGAGGTGGAACCAATGATTGGAATTTTGTTGCTGATTTTTATTAACTATATTCAGAGGAATTTGGACTTATTTTGTTATTCACATCTGGTCAGCAGTGGTATTTGGCAATTTTGTGAAGAAAACTTATTTTAGAAACTCTTATTAGACCTTTCCAGCACTTCGTAATCATTATATTTTGGCAGAGTTTGTTGATGTCTCGTGATAAATGCTTTGGGTATAGGTCTAAAAGTAAATTGTATGCAATAATATTATGAAGAAGTATTTCCTTGAGCTTATTAACTATTTGATTGAAAAAGTTTCTCAAGGGGTCGGTCTTCCAGTTTATTCAGTTTTGGTGTGTAGGAAAAACGTTTTATTCTGGAGTTATGGAGTTCTGACACAAGCCCCTTTGGGAAAACAAAGAGGGGAAACATTTTTGGGTGCGTTCCCAGGTCATTTTTACAGAATACATTTGTACCAGCAAATCCAAAACAGAGACCTACTACCTACTTACAATGTAAGTACACTCACTTTGAACGAATGAGATATTTTCCCTGTGTGAGCTTCAGTCAGATCACGCCACTGTCAATGATTCAGTAGACTCATGATCAAATGCCAATTCTCCCTTATCTTAGTTCTTTAATATCCATATGTAATGAAAATGAACGTCTGTGCATGACGTCACGCACAAAAATTGCTATTCTAAGAATTTGAAATTCGCATAATTGAAAAAATACATTAATATTCACATTTCCACTGTTAACTAAAAAATTATGTAAATACAAATAGCCGAAGATAAAATAAGAAAATTTTGACTCACAATATTCCATCATTTTTACACTTTTACATTTTCTTCATATTCTGTGACGTCACACACAGATAAATGCCCTTAGCAACCTAATCGACATGCAAATAGGAGGACCCATTACAAAATAGAAAACTTTTGATAACATCTAAAACATGAATTTTCAAATAGCTTTGTAAAGTTTGGCACAGTGAATAGTCAAGTAGTATGGCTCAAAGCACTTTAAAGAGAGGAGCCAGTGAAATTTCAGTTCTGCTTATTTTACAGTTAATATGTTATATTTAATGCTCATAGAGAAGTATACCAAGTTTTAATGAAAATAATTGACTTGTTCATGTCATAAATGGGCTCAAACTTCAAGAATCCTCATATCCCTCTGGTCATCAGGAAAACAGGAATCTGTGTGTGACGTCACACAAAATGACAGTTATTTTCAAATTTTGAATTTCTAAATTCCATAAAAAACTAAATTTTTCAAATTTCCTTTTATGAATCATTTCATTTGTTGATTTTAATCTCTTTTAGACTTATAAACTACATTGAATAAGTTTCTTATAGCACTTTTTTACAGTTTTATAATTTTTCAATTGTTCTGCTTGTGACGTCACATGCAGATAAATGGTCTGTGCAGGCAGTGTCAGATGCAGGCAGGGGAACTCAGATTGATACAAACAAATGTTTATAAAACAAAAACTATTTGAGATAAAAGTATAAAATTTGGTACGTTTATTTCCTGGGTGGTAAGGATCACAACAATATACTAATTTATGATCACTGGCCCCTCCCTTTAACAATTGACATTGGCTTACCCTTTAAGTAGAAATCATGATGTTTTTTTAAATGTTGAAAAATCTATTTTTTTCCAATTACTCCAATAGTAGACATTCCTTTTTTTCACTTAAATATAATCATGGTGAAATGTGATTTTTAAAGCTTCCTTATATTCCTTATACATCCCCCTAATCACCCTGTGTGTTTCAGAAGTTTGTCACGTTTTTTCAGAAATCACCCCGAACAACCATATTTACCTTTAAAGATACTTGTAACTAGTCCTAGTACTGCCACCTGGTATCTTTCAGTGGATGGCTCTATAATTTATGCTATTCACATACTGCTGTGCAGAGAGACAGTTTTTCAATTCTCAAAATAGAGACGCTATGGGAGCATCATGTGTAAACCAGTAAAATTCAATCAAACCTTTTTTGATACATTGTCCATATCAATACTTGAAATCTGTATCAACCTTGTGAAAAGAAACTGAATAATTTGTTCCCATGAATTTCTTTATGAGAAAGCTTAGGCATTCCCCATAGGAACCTAAAATAAAGGGTTTCCACTCCTCCAGTCGAAAAAAACAATGGTAAATTGTAATTTCCTTTCGGCTATGGATTATTGACATATTGAATAATATTTGGATCCAATATAGAAAAAATATGACTGGAATTTCAGATCCAGCTAGGTAGGTATAAGTTCTTTTAACTGTGTAATATGGTGGGAACCTGTGGCAGGGAAAGTTCCCTACATAGTCCCTAAATGCCACAAGATTGCCCTTCTATTGGAGTGATTCTCTGGACCCTGTGGGCACGGTGTTGCCCTCTGGTGTTCTGACGTTCCACTACTACAGACATAATATAAACTCTGGATAGAGAATATAAGAATAGTTAATTTGAATGATGATGGGTTTCAGAGTACCAAAAAAAAGGTAGCAGAGATTTAGTATTGTACTGTTTGTTACCCTACTTGTTCTAAATCGTTGTTGCTTCGACGGCACATGCAGACCTATTAGCCCACACTGTGTCTCACCAGTAACCAGCGGTGCCATAGGGGACCAGCCAACCAATCTGTACTACGGATTTGTAAACACTGTAATGAGGGGAGTGAGGAAACCAGCAAATTAGGTCATGACACCATTATTTTAGTTCTCCTCTCATCCCCTATGTGGCTTTATTATAGTGAAAGGGTTAGCAAGCCCATCCAAACACCTATATTGTGGGTTCGAATCCCGGAGGGACTTGTTCTTGAAATAAAAGGAGCTCTGCTCATTTGAAAGAAAACTACTACATAGGTGTAGTCCAAATTTAAATTTGTCTTTCTTATACCCAGGGACAGTTCCAGTGGTTTAAAAGAGGGCAGGGGGCATCCTTATGTTTTGATTTAAAGCACTCCTTTGGAGCCTAGAAATTTACATTAAAATAATCTAAGGTTGGCAAAGGTTTAGGGGGTGGGCACCATGCCCCCACCCCACCCACCCACCCCTACATAAATTTGTCTCTGATCCTCGAAAGACAAACACTAAACGCACACTTTCATTCAGTGCCGTTGTTTGCCTCATTCACCAGATACGTTAAAGTAAGTTTTATCATATGGGGTGATTCAAAGGAACCCCCTTAGCTACAGAAGTGTTTTGTTGGGAGGTCAGCATAAGTGCTAAGTACTGATACCGCCTGCATTTGTGTGTACACTCATAGCATTTTTCCCCTATTTTTGTAGTTTAGGAGTCCACAAAAAGCGGGGGAGGATCAGGACTCCCTGGACTACCCCCCCCCCCCCCTCTAGATCCGCCCCTGGACAAGCTATTGTTTTACCCACTCTCCCATATTTATATCTTCTAAACAATTCTTAGGAATAGGGTTATTTTTATATTGTCGAGAAAAGAAAATGTTTTGTTTGAAGTCAAAGAAAAGCATGGAAAATAACCTTGATTTTGCAGGTTCGGTTTAACACCTTCACCACTGGAAATTAGCCAGCTGCAGGTGGCTCAGCAGTAAATAGAAAGTGTGTGATTTTCAAAAAGGCAGGTTTTAGTTAACAATAATCACAAACTGTTCTCTGTGTAAATATGATTAACCCTTTAGGTGCTTTCTGAAGCCAACGAAATAAATAGATCACCGAATTCTGATCGCTATGGAATCCAATGAATAGAATACACTGCACATATAGAGCCACTATGACAAGTTTGCCCCAGCTCGAGTTTTAATTTCTTTTGTTGAGTAAATTTCATATGTGGGTCATAGTCTGTTTGCCAAAGCCCATTTTTGGGCTTAACCTTGACATGGCGTCCATACAATGTTTTTTGATGGATTCTTTATCTCCTGAATCTTCTGATTTCAAATCTGCCAGGTGCCAAGCTGAAATCTTTGGGCAACTCAAGTTATTCACGTTTTAAGAAAAAAAGTTGAAAAATACAATTTTAATCATAAAAAATGCATTTTTGATGATTAGTTCACAAATACAGTATTGTGGAGCATGTCAATCCATAAAACATGATAGGAAACATGTTACTAACCTTTTTGTTATATGTAATTGACCTATGACCTTTCTAGGTCACTTATGTAGGTCACAAGTATGAGATATTGTCAATCATTTTAATGAATGAGAATAAAGGTTTCTGTGCATGTCTGGGGCCATAGATAATTGTAAATCACTATTGAACTTCACATTAGAAAGGTTTTTACATAAATAATTACTTATGCATAGTTATCCACAATAGACTTGCTCTTTCTCACTCATATATATCATATGCTTGCAAACATACACACATATCGACTAAGAATTTTCCCATTGATATTAACTTCACTGAATTTAGGTCCTTAGAAATGTTGTATTTTTTGATAGACCCAGAATCATCCAGATTATCAGACTTGTTAAGGGCCTCATGTTATAATGATTTATATTTATTGTTCAAAGTAATCAAACATTTTTTTAGACAACACATGTAACTCCATTTACAAAGTAATTACAAATGATAATAAAGAATTTAGGATTAGAGTAGACTAATGGGCTATGGGGAAAAATGAGTCATAATGTTCAGATTTGACATATAGTTTCCTGTAGTTATTCACAAAAATGGGTCTATCAAACAATATAGACATTGCTTAGAACTATTCCAAAGTCATGTCAGTATATAAAAACACCAATTACTTGTTTGTAGAATGCAAACACAAACAATGCAAAATATGAGACTTGTATGAGGGCTGTCTTAAAATGCTATATATGCAGTGCTCTACAGATAAAATCATCTCCCTCTATTCCAATAATTATGGATTCACCTTATTTTGGGGTATGTGTTGGCATTTATGTTATATTGGTGATAAAAACTAACTTGTCTGGCCTATAAATGTGTTCAAACTTTGTTTCTCTCCATATTTTGTCTTTATTATTTTAATCTACAGTTGTGACATGTGTGTGCTCTCATTTTATTAATACATTTTCTCCCTGACTTGTTCAGTCAGTGCTACTCCTTTAAACCTATATCCCTTTCTTACCATCTCAGACAGTCCCTGATTTTCTTAAAGCACATAATGCTAATGTTTTTTCATAGTCAAGTGTATTCATTTGACTAATTATTATCTGTAGTTGCAGTTAAAAACAAAGAGCTATATGTTTTTATGTAGGTGATATTATTATCTACCCTATATAATCTACAAGCCCCTGATAATATCAAAAGAATAGTTTCCCCTGGGTATATCCCAAAAGACTCAATAGTAAAGGATGAAAATATATAGTCCTTTATTATTGAAGTATATCCAATAGTGCAATGAACATAGTCTGTACTACTCCAGGGCATACAACAGACTAAATCACTAGCCCTAACATCATGGGCTTTATATATTCCCAGAGTTCTGACAGAAGCTCTGATGAGACTTCTGACCAGGGAGTGGGCACACAGTGCCCTCCAGTGGTAAGAAATCTGGCCCCCTTTACCTACATGTATAAAGAAGCAAACTGTATGGGCCTTACTCTAAGACATGTACGTGAAAATACATACATACTTTTAAGTCTGTAAAATACCTGGGTATGATCATCTATAGGGGCACAGCAATAGTCTTTTCCTGTACATCCCTCTTAAGACCCATGTCTCAGAGATTGAGATATCCTAGAAAGAAGCCTATAATAGAGAAGTCCCATTCATATTACTTTTTAAACTTGATCTTAACCTGGTAGACTAGGTAAATGTCAAACAGAGGTTATCCTGTTTACAACTGAGGACCTTATAATATTCTTGAATTCTCACACTTCAACTGCATGATACTTTGTAGATATCTATAGCTGACCTATCAGAGATACTCTTTCAACTCTTGGGAATACCACAAGGTCTGAATAAAAGTCAAAACACATAGAAATGTAAAACTGCACAAATAGGGTTAGGTTGGGTGTTCCCTCTCCCAAGAGCATATATTTTGAACACTACCAAACAAGTAGTAAGATAAATATTTAGGTGTGGAAGACATCTACATAGATGCATAAGAAGCTAGTGATCTATTGATTATTTACCCTGTGGTCCCAACAGGTTCACCAAAGGCCAGGTGTGTGGTGTCCTTTCTATGGGACATTGCACATGAAAGACCTCTTGCCACTCTTCGAAACAAGTAAGGTATTTCACCCAGTGGAGGGTTTCTTCTAAATCATATCATAGATACAATTACCCCTTAGCTGAAAAGCATTACCTTGTGCAGCCTGGAAAGAACCCATAAGGGTTGGCCGGATGTTAAGCTACCCCAACAAACAAAACAATATTGATTATTTTCTTCATACCCAAGACATCACTATAATCATCATTTACTATGCTTATTGGTAAGTTGATGAGCAACATTGATGAATAAATAAGGCTATCATAATCTCCTAGGTATGTCCCCAGAATAAAGATGGCATAAGTTAGTTTGGCAGGATTTCAGAATTGTAATATATTGCCATATCACAGTATTTCCTCACAGAGAGCAAGATGACCCTTAAATCTTTATGGTTTGTATAATCTTAAATGAGTCATTACAGAATATAATCGGAAATATGTTTTTAAGATTGATTACTTATGAATTATGCTATCAATGATGAACATGAAAGTGTATATCTATCATAATCATTTATCACACAACATTTAATGCTGACTTCTTTATGAAGTCTGAATATAGGTCATTTTGCAATTATTCCTGACTGTTCATGTCCTGAAAATATAAGAACAATTGTGCTCTCACAAAGTTTGGTTAAATTGAAAAATAGATATATAATTATCATCATAACCTAAGGGCCTTAACAAGTCTACTTCACTGGATGATTATGATTCTATTAAAAAACTACTACATTGCCAGGACCTATATTCAGAGAAGTAAATATTCTTGGAAAGATTCTTGGTCTACATGTTTGTATGTCTCCAAGCATATAATATATATGAGGAGAAAGAGCAAGTCTATTGTGGATAACTATGTAATAATAAGTATTTATCTAAAGAACCTTTCTTGTGTGAAGTTTAGTAGTGATTTACTATTATTTCTGGCCCTGACATGTAAAGAAACCTTTATTCTCATTCATTAAAATGATTTACAATATCTCATACTTGTGACCTACACAAGTGACCTACATAGGTCATAGGTCAATGACATATAACAAAAAGGTTGGTAACATGTTTTCTATCATGTTTTATAGACTGACATGCTCCACAATACAGTAGTTGTGAACTATTCATCAAAAATGTATTTTTTATGATTTAAATTGTATTTTCCAACTTTTTTTCTTATAATGTGAATAACTCAAGTTGCCCAAAGATTTCAGCTTGGCACCCGGCAGATTTGAAATCAGAAGATTCAGGAGATAAAGAATCCATCAAAAAACATTGTATGGACGCCATGTCAAGGTATACCCCTCTGGCCAATAGACTATCAATATCTCAGTTAAAATGTACCGTAATATATCATATTCAACAATGAACCGGTTAAGGCCTAATTACACTATGTGTTTTGTCAAGGGACATATCTGGTTGTGTTACCCAACGTGTGTGATTTGAGTTAGAGGTGTATTGAGATTATATCACACAACACATCTGGTCCCAATGCGACCCAACGCGAATTATACTATACTAGATGTTTTAGGCTTACATTGGGTGACTTCAGGTGACGTCAGGTCATGTTGGCTTGTGTTGGCTCGCATTGGGCACCCAGTTCGCATCAGACTTTTACCAACATGTCCGTAAAATAACGCGAGTCAATTGTGTTGGACAACACGGCCCAACGCGAACTGGGACCCAACACATAGTGTAATATGGCCTTTAGTGGGCAATAAGCTTAAATTTCCAATGGAGCATGTGATATTGTTGTCTGTCTACTGTGTGTCCACTGTTAAGTTAATTGTTTTAGTTAATTGTGCCTTCATTCAGCCTTGGTGGCTGAATGGGGGGTCATTGCTGCCACCTGGTGTTCACTCCCACTCCTCCCCCTATACAATTCCCACTAAACTAAAATACAATTACCCACAATCCAACACCCTATCCCTTCACTTCTGACCTGACGCCATTGAGGTCACACATATACCTTTATACAATTTTACTATCTCAACTCAATCTCCCAAAAATACAAGCCATCCGACCCTCGGTACCGCATCGACCCCACTACGGACACCTATGCCGCATCACAGTGTATCAGATAAGTCAAATAACGTAATAACCTGACTTTTCTATCAGTTCCCGGCCATGAGTCGCCCAAAGACCAGGGCCGCCAAGAAGCGGGCCCAGGAACTGATGAAGCAAAGTATGGTGGAAGACGACTGTGACGAGGTATCATTCCACCCAAGGTACGAGGATGATACGCTGGCAACCGTGGACACCGCCGGATCGGTGAGTGTGTCAATAGCCGAGTCGACCAGGGCTTCAACGGCCGGTAACAACGGCGCAGGTTATGAACAGTGTGTGGGTCGCATTCACAGCTTAGAGGCGGATGTTAGTCGGGTCAAAACTGATATTGATAGTATGAATATGAAGCTCGATTTATTACTTGCTAATTCTGTCCCGAACAGGAGTGATCGCTCCAGTACGCCACCAATGCGCCAGCCAGCGCCACCGGGGATGGACCACGACCGCCAGCAGCGCGGACGGACGCTCCCGCCACCACGGGCCCTCCGACGGCAGGAGAATAGGATGGGCTACGTAGACGACATGCTCGACAGGGAAGAGTTCCAACGACCACAGGAACGGGGTAAGAACACCCGAGCTTCCGATACCCCCAAACCATATATGTACATCACGTGGGAGGGCTGCCAAACCCTTAAGCAGAAGCTTGATGTGAGGTGCTCTCTGGCGCCCCTGGAGTACATCAATGCGATAGTTACCCTCCTGAGGGACCCGCATGCATATAACCATTGTGATCATGACCATACTATGAGGCACTTGCAGGACGTCACGCATGATGCGATGGAGCGCCCGTGGGAGGCTGTACGCCGTTGGTCGCAGTCGGTTTGGGACGCTGTGGAGAAGGGCACACTGACATAGGCCGATGACCAGGAGATTCAGAACAGCCGTATAAGGATCGCCATGACGGGTTGAGGACGGGCCTCGGCCACAGCGGCAGGTACCCCGGGCACAACGGCCATGCGAGACGTCATCTGCAGGGACTACAATACCAGGTCCGGCTGCCGCCACTCATCCCATCACCAGGAGGCGGGTATAAAGTTTTGTCATTTCTGTGCGTTCTGTGATTCTGTAGGTCGACAGTGCCCGGGTCATAACCTCCAGGGATGCGTGAGGAAGTTGCAGCAGCCGGGCGCACCTCACCAGCCGCCCCGCCAGCAGGGCAACGCCGGGCCCCCGCAACCCGCACACCATGGCCCACCGACATACGTACACCACAGGGCTGATCAGGGTCAGTGGAGGCAGTTCCAGCAGCCATCGCACCATGCGCCCACATACCAGCAGCCAAAAAACGGGCAGTAGGCGCCCTGGCCAGTGATGGTTCAGCGGCGCCTCATTACAGACACACTGCGGATCGAGTGGAAGGGTCCCCTCCAGCACGTACTACACCAGTGGGGGGGCGGGACCAGGCCAGATCCAGGCAGGTGGTAAGTCCCGACTTCGATCTTATTTGCAGGGCTTGTGAGGGCGGGCTCCCCTTCGGAAGGGCTGTGGACCTTCGTCCACAGGTGGTGGCCAAACATAGGAGGGTCAATTGGCCCCACATGGTTCCCGACAGAGCAGACCCTGCTCTGGTGCAGATATATTCCACCGTCCGCAATACAGGGCTGCCTAATGCCATGATGGCCAGGGTCCCCGTCCCTACAACCCTAAATGTCCCGGTATGGGAGCACTACATCGAGACCCTGGGGGGTCGAGGGGATCTCTTGGATTTTCTTAAGTACGGGTTCCCCCTTGGTTATGTGGGACCCGTATCAGACAACAGGGATACACCCAACCACCCCAGTGCGGACCGGTACCCGGAACATATAGAGGACTTCCTGGCCAAGGAGTCGGTAATGAATGGGGTTATTGGCCCACAGGTCGCCCCGATATTTGAACCGTGGTGCCACACGTCGCCCTTTATGACAAGGGAGAAGTCAGATCCAAACAAGAGGCGCGTCATAATGGATATGACCTACCCGGCCGACCAGTCTGTACATGCGTTCATAGTTAAAAATGGAGTATACGGTCTGGAGAACGTGCACACACTCCCCACTGTGGAGGACCTCGTTCAGCACCTCCGGGTGGTAGGTCCATCCGCCTATCTGGCAACCATCGATGTGACTCGAGCATACAAAAACTTTATCTCCGACCCTCTGGACTGGCCGCTCTTGTGCTTTGTGTGGCGGGGAGGCCACTTCTGTGATCTATCAATGCCGTTTGGGGCCAGGGCGTCGTCCTACCACATGCAGACGGTTGCCAACTGTATCGTGGACATCATGGCCCTACACGGCATTACATGTCTCATGTATCTGGACGACCTCATCATAATAGCACCTGACAAGAGCACAGCGGATAGGCAGTACGACCTCGCGCGGCGTATTTTCGCGGACCTGGGGCTCCCGGAGGCCGAGGAGAAGGCCCAGCCACCCGCTAAGGTCGTCAAGTGGCTGGGGGTAAGGGTGGATACTGCTAACATGGTCCTCTCTATCCCACCTGATAAGGTACAGCAGGTCCTCGCCCAGGTTGAGGCGTGCCATGCCAAGGAGTCGATGTCCAGGAAGGAACTCCAGTCACTGCTGGGGCACCTCTTATACGTGGCCAAGTGTGTAGCACCGGCGCAGGTCTTTGTCTCTCGCCTTCTCAACATGCTGAGAGGGGCCACGATGGACCCCATCCCGGTCGATAATGAGGCTGCGCCGACATGGAGTGGTTTATCCAGTTCTGTGATCAGTGGAATGGGAGGGCGGTCATTACACCGGACCGGCCCTCAAAGGTCCTCCTTGTGGACGCCTGCCTTAGTGGAGTGGGCACCACAGACGGCCAATTCGCATATGGCCAAAAGATTGCGGACCCATGCTCCGAGGATCTCAACATAACGGAGTTGGAGGCCCTGAATGTCGTCCTGGCGCTGCATACGTTCTTGGGTGAACCGGATAGGGGTTCCCATATCACCATTTGATGCGACAACCTGGCTGCGGTGCATGCCCTCCGCTCAGGCAGGGCGCGTAACAAGGTATTACAGGAGTGCGCCAGGGCGGTATGGATGGTACAGGCCCTTCTCGACGTCCGCCTGTCCTTTGACCACATCCCTGGTAGGGACAACGTGGTGGCAGACGCCCTCAGCCGGGCGCACCTTACTGTCAAGGATAGTGACATGGCGGCCTCCCTCGTGATTCATTATTCGCTCGTGTGTGTTCCCCCCTGTGTATACTTCTTCAACAATGTCGCCCACCAATTGTCTTCCAGATCCGGCACTGGACGAGCTGATGCAAAGGGCGCAAATACGTCAATGACACGCAAGGGCCCAGGGTACGGTGCGGAACCACAGGTCAGCGGTGGCGACATACATAGCCTTTATGGCCAGGGCTTCCGTCAACCCACTGGCCCCAACTCACCAGATGGTGTGCGCGTACCTGGAGTATGCCGCCAGCCAGTCCCGCGCCCCGGCGTCCATAAGGAATACCGTATCCCACATCAGGACGTACCTTCACCTGTCGGGCGCGGCGACGGCCCCCCTTGACCACCCCAGGGTGCAGATGGCACTAGATGTGTTCAACAGAGACAAGACATATGTGCCCAGGGCCAAAAAGGCCCTCCCCATGGGCCTGATGGCGGACGCGGTCAAGGCGCTACCCCTAACGGTGGAGGGAAGAGCGGTGAAGGCAGCCGTGCTAACAATGTTCTATGGAGCCCTCCGGCAATCGGAGGTTGCACCGATGTCATTGAAAACATTCAAGCAGGAACTGCACCCGACACGAGCCGACCTGACGTGGACGGCAATCGGGGCCATACTACACGTGAAATGGGCCAAGAACTTACAGAAATCAGGAGAGACTCGGTCAGCCACCCTCCCATACGTGCCCAACGAGAACCTGTGCCCCATCCGCGCCATACAGGCACATGTAATGGACTTGCCCATGATGGGCCCGACAGACCCACTGTTCAAGGTGTCTGCACACAAACCTCTGCCGGTCACCCTCATCAGGAAGATGTGGAACAAGGCCGTGGTAGACAATGGCGGACAGACTCGGCACTTTTCGCTGCACAGTATCAGAAAAGCCACGGCGACGCAGGCGCATGCCAGTGGGTGTACAGAGGTGGACATCCAGAGGCACGGAGGGTGGAGATCGACCGCCTACAAAAAATATATCGACACCCCAACTGGGCGTGTCACAGCGGCCCTGGTGCGGTCAGCAGCTAGCCTCACATAGTCAGGCATAGACACTCATGGACACTTAGTCTTTTATTTTCACCCCTTTTATCCCCCTCCCCCCCCCCCCTCTTCCCCCCCTCCTCTTTCCCTTCCTCCTCACAAATCTCGGCAGTTTTTGGCAATTTATTTCAATATAATCACTTTATTCAAATACAATATTACCACTATCTACTATCATAATTTTATTCACAATAAGATTATCATTTATTTTCCCCAATTACTGCTGTCATTTGTCTGTTCAGTGGGTAGTGCGGTAATGGTGCCTTCATTCAGCCTTGGTGGCTGAATGGGGGGTCATTGCTGCCACCTGGTGTTCACTCACACTCCTCCCCCTATACAATTCCCACTAAACTAAAATACAATTACCCACAATCCAACACCCTATCCCTTCACTTCTGACCTGATGCCATTGAGGTCACACATATACCTTTATACAATTTTACCCATCCACCCACAACCATACTATTATATTATAATTTACCTTCACTCCCCATAACTATTTACCAATTTATTTCAATATAATCACTTTATTCAAATACAATATTACCACTATCTACTATCATAATTTTATTCACAATAAAATTATCATTTATTTTCCCCAATTACTGCTGTCATTTGTCTGTTCATCAGGTAGTGCGGTAATGTGCTGAATAATTGAGTCAAATTAATGTCAGTGAAATCATGGAACACCGTATTGCTTTCATGCGTCCTGATTGTAATCTGATGCCGCAAGACTGATTTAACGGGTACAAAAGTCAGAGGGACAAAGGTGTGATTAATATTTTTGTCTGAATAATAAGATTGTTAAAGGTACTTGGGTGTGTTCAGCCTGATTTTTATTGACAGTCAAATTCATTTCATAATTTTTCTATTTAAAGCTTATATCTATAGTAGTAACTAGAGTCTGAAATTTCGATCTTTTACTATTTCTGACACAAGTTATAGCCTAGATAAGAAAAATACCTTTATCATTGATTTCTATGGGAAAAATGTGTTTTTGTAAAATAACAAAAAAACTACAAGTGCAATCCCCACCAAACACAGCGTATAACAAGTATAGACAATTACATATATGTTAGGAGAAAATAAAGAACATTTACTGTTTGTGGGATTAGTCATAGTGAATAAACTTGAAAATTTGAAAATTTGAGCACTATTTGCTCGGATTGTCAAGAGATATTACTCCATTCAAAGAAAAATTGTATGTTTTTTTTCTCTTGAGTGTCCAAATACATAAAATAGCATTTAAATTGTTTTAAAAACAAAATATTCTTGTAGTTCTTAATACTCCTCCCAGGTGGTGCCCTGAATACTATAGTGAGTACCTTTAAGTGGATTAATAATGGTCTATAAAAGACAAGGAGAGGCTTTAGTAAAAAGAGGTTGGCTTCAGAATTACAAGGATGGTAGTTTTATGCATGAAAAAATTCAAGTGTCTGTCTGGTGCCTGGGGGTGGTCTGAGATAGTTCATGCACCTGGTGGTCAAGATCAGTCCGACACCAGGTGGCAGGTTGACCACCCTGTGCAACTCCTAGTTTGATACCTCAATATAGAGAGGTTCTATATTTCTCCATAAATGATTTTCCAGACCACACCACCTTGTGTGGAACTCAAAAAAAGAAGGGCTAGCCAGACAAGTTTAGGGGTTTCTCTCTTTGAGCGCACATAAATTGGCTATATTAAACTGCCTATAACTCTTTAGCTACATAAGTTTGAAGAATAGTCATATAGTTCAGAATCTGATCTTTTTATTGATATATTATGTTATGACCCACTACCCATTGGGTGTTGCACTAATCCCAGCATGTGGGTTTAATTATCCAGCCTTCACTGAACCCAACGGACGCACAAGGCCGGGATAAGACTCAATTGTGTTTTGTTCATTCATGTTAGTTCTCATGACAATCATCTCTTCTTTGAAAACTGAATTTTGCTAAACGAAACAAAAGACTAAACTAAAATCAAAATAAGCACATACAGTGAATGGGCCTTTAAAATACCACTTCAGGAGAAGTGGCAGATACAGCAACTGACCCCAGCTGACTGGACCATCTTTTCCCACGTTTATTGCAGGCCATAAATACAGTTGTGACACCATCCCTGGTGACAGTCCATAGATAATCATACCAGGAGGGAGTTAATGTAACCTGGGGTGACCTCAGACCTACACCTCCTGGGAGTAGAGCATCTGTAAATAGTATATGGAGGTATGAATTTTACATATTTAAACAATGTCATACAAATAATAAGGATTTCGGTAGATTAGGATAAACCTTGTGTTGCAGATTCAAAAGTACAATGTATATTTCAACAATTGTCAATTATTCATTCTTAAGGTGAAAATATAAACAGCATATTGTTTTAAAGTGTACTATTTTCTGGAGTGAGGAATCATGTTCTCCTCTTTCATGTAGCTTTATCATTTTGCCCATTTCACAAGTAGGAATCCAAATTGATGTTTTAAACATGTGTTTTTGCAAAAGACACTTCAGTAGGATGGTTATAACTAAGGTTCTATCGATCAACTCTTAACCATCATTGGTTGCCTCTCTTAGTTAAAATGTAAAAAATAAATGGTGTAGAAATATTCAACCAAAATACAGAGACAACACTTGGCACTCAATATCCAAAGCTGTGACCCTAACAGACCTGGTGTATGCGGGTTACGACACCCCGGGGGTCTGAACATGGACCGTTTAGCTGACAGAAATAAATCTGACAGTGTCTTTAGGGACCCCCTGCAATATTCATACATGGTCAGTATTGACAGGGGCGGTTACTCTTTGTGCATATAGATGTCCCCCATTTGACATAATGGAATACACTACGTACCGACATGAAATTGTATGTATAACAATATATTGGAATTCAGCAGCATTGTCCAGAATATAGATAAGTTTATTTATGGTCAATAAATGTGAGAAGATTGTCAACAAATATTGGAAATATGAGAAGAGGTTGCTCAATGTGCATATAAATGTTGCCGGATTACATGACATACCAACGTCGATATGTTTGTATCATAATGGATTTTAATTATTTTTCAGAATACAGATAGTTTTCTCACTACATATAAATTCATTGAAACTCAATAAATGACAAAAGATTTCCCCGAAATATATGGAGTAATATAAGAGGTTACTATGAGCATATATAAAGATGTCCCTGTCTCACACAATGGATTAAATGACATACGGATGTGCATTTGTATGTATTGAAATGTATCAGGTTTTTAACGGTGTTGTTCAGAATGCAGACAGATTTCTCAGTTCATTAGAATTCGTTGACACTAAAGAAATATTAAAAGATGCAAAAAAATATTTCATGTATCAAAGATTTGCCAACAAATATTTGATGCATAAAGTGCATATAGGCCTAGATGTGCGCTAGATATCCCCATCTGACATGACAGATTAGGGGACATACCAATATGGATTGGTTTGTATAACACATTAGGCCTATTGGATTTTACCATTATTGTTCAGAATACAGATATGTTGTTTGGTTCATATGGATTTGTTAATAATCAAAACAATATCTGAAGTAATCGAAGAGGTTACTCTGAGTTCATATAGATATCCCTGTCTTACCTAACAAATTACATGACATTCACTGTTAAAAAAAACCGTAACTTTAACAGTTATATACTGTAAACCTCAACAGTATAATACCGTATTTTATTTTACGGTTATCTACCATAATATCATTGTAATTTACAGTATATAACTGTATTTATTACTGAATTTTAACCTCACAGTAATATACCGTATCTGGGAATTGTATACTGCATGGAAAAGGAAAATGGACACTGTGGGATTGGAACCCACATTCTCCACATTCAAGGCAGAAGCCTAAACAACTGAGCTAACTTAGACTGTATGAGGTGTACACTGTCATAGTCAGCACAAATGAGTAGGATCAGTACTATTATACAGGTGTTCAACATTAGACAGACATTAAGTCATTACTTTCATACCCCTACTTATTCAGTTAAGTAGCAGAGCTGGGCTCTGTGTACCTACAGGCCTCCATAGCTCAGTGGTAGAGCACAGGCTTCATATGTGAGAGATCCGGGGTTCAAACCTCGGCTAGTCATGATATCAAATTACTACTATGCAGTAATAGTACTATGAGTAATAGTGGTTTGCAGCATGCCCTCTGTATTTTTGACCATAATTAGTAAAATATCTTTTTCATACATTTAAGAATTTGGAACTTTGTGATTAAAAATGTTAGATTTTTAGGTTTTTATAGTGTTATTTTTTTTTTTTTTTTTTTATTAATTAACCACTTTCACATACATGTGCTCTTCCAAGTAGGTGTAGAACAATTATGAAATATCCATATGGAATATAACTTATGTACATAATTGCAGTATAATATAGAATGATTGACATTTAATCTAATATAACTTAACAGCTAAATTGTAGAGTAGTTGCAATATTAAACATAAGCAGGCTGGTATACAAATAACCCAAAATAGGTATTAGTGCAATTGACAACAGTGGCTTTCCCGCGTTCAGTACAGCCATAGCAACATGTTATTTCAACTCAAGAAGCGTTTTATTGACTCCACGATATAAAATTTTGACACTTTTCCGGAAGCTATCTAAGGACTCTGATTTTTGAATTTCTGTAGGTAATAGATCCCATAATATTGCTCCTCTCCATAAAGGCGAGTGTTTGTAGGTCTCAGTTCTAGGAATCTTCAGTTTAAAGACAATTTTCATGTCTCTACGAGTTCGGACATTTTTAGGAATATCAATATACATCGGACTCTGGCTTCGCTTGAACATGAGTTGCAATAACATGAGCTCACCTCTTTTACACATATAGTCAATTTTACATTCGGCATGCAACATGTCAGTGCTGATATCAACTGCATGGCGGATATTCAAACATCTACGAAGAGCATGATTCTGTATCTTTTGTAGATTGTTAGTTAGTTCCTGAGTACTGCATCCCAAAAGGAAGTTACAGAATTCAACACTTGGGAGGACACTTTGCTTAAAGAATTGTAGTCTAACGTTTCTTGTTAAATATTTCTGTATGCATGACAGTTTAAAACATTTCTGAGTGAGGGTTTTCTGCATTTCATGCATGTGTTTTTCGAAACTTAGGGTACTGTCAATGTACACTCCTAGGTACTTGTAGCTATTACAGAGTTGTAAAGGCTTACCATCATAACTCAATGAAAGGTTGTCAGATTTGGATAACATGTACCTACTAGCGTATAGGCATACTTTAGATTTGTCAATATTCAATCTTAGACGATTAGCAGTGAACCATTTTTGACAATTGTCTAAGGCAGATTGAAGCTTGTTTTTAATATCAGTTAGATTAGATGATGTTACATACATAATAGCATCATCAGCATAGAGCTGGATGGTCACATCTGAGTCAGTATGACAGATATCATTTATATAGATAAGGAAAAGCAATGGCCCCAATACAGAGCCTTGGGGCACACCAGAGGTGACATTGACTCCATCAGACACCGTACTGTTAAGTAGCACCTGCTGCTGCCGGTTACACAGATAGTCAGAGAACCAGTTGTAACTATTTTGTGAGATTGGCATAGACCTTAGTTTACTCAAAAGTCTTGTGTGATTAACACAGTCGAAGGCTTTCATAACATCCATATAGACTACTCCAGTATAATTTAGGTTATCCATTGACTTGTATAGTTGGGTTATATAGTCAAAAATTGCGTCGCTGGTTGAAGAATTTGGTATGAAGCCATATTGATTTGGACTAAGACTATCATTTGATATACACAGATCATACAGTCTTGAGTGCATCAGTTTTTCTGCCAATTTTGATGGTGTGTTCAATAAGGATATTGGTCTCCAATTTGTGACATTTGCCAAATTACCACTTTTGGGTATTAGTTTGACAGTAGCCTTTTTCCATGTCAAAGGTACAGAGGCTTCCGCTAGTGAACAACCCAGTAATTCAGTCAGCTCAGGTCCAAGAAACTCAAAAGAGTGCTTGATAACAGTGTTTGAGATACCATGAATACCAGACGATTTTGTGCAATCAATACCTTTAACTAATTTCTGTACCTCGTGTAAGGTGGGGGATGTAAATTCCACTGGTATTCCATCGGACTCTGTAGGCAAGAAGTCTCCAATTCCATAGGGATTACCCATGTTAATGTTTGATCCTATCTCCGCAAAGTATCTATTGGCAAAATATGGGGCCTGTGCTGGACTAACTTGTTCATTGGTTTCAGTGTCAAGGAAAGTAACATTATTGTCAGTAACACTTGTGGAGTTACACAGGCCATTTAGGATTCGCCAGAACCTACGAGGATTTCTTCTGTATTTATCCAGTTCATTACTAATGTAAACTCTTTTACTTTCAACAATCGCTTGGTTGGTTCTATTCCTCAGGTAACGTAATATATTTATATCGTCTTCACGAGAATATTTGCGAACTAGTTTGGAATAGAAGTTACGGTCAGACATTAGCTTCATCACAGTGTGATTTAACCAGCCTGGTTTGTCAGAGCGTGTAGTAATCAGTTTTAATGGACAAACAGTGTCTAGGTATTCAGTAATATGTTCTAACATGACACTCCATTTGTCAGTTGTGTTCTTGCCAGCCATCTCTTTTTTCCAGTCAATACTATGCAGGTGAGTATATAGTCCTTCCTTACTGTAATATTTATAACTACGTCCCTCCTGTTTAGTAAAGTTTCTTTCTTCCCGATTCTTTTTCCTGATGGCAAAGATTGGGCAATGGTCACTGATCACTTCATCAAGGATTCCACAATGAGACACAACAGGACAATCGGTATAAATGTGATCAACACAGCTTCCGCCATACTGTGAGAACCGTGTGACTCCATTGATAATCTGTTTCAAATTATTTCTCCGGGAAAATTTAAATACAAGTTTTGAATTAGGATGATTTCGTTTTCTAAGGTTGATGTTGAAATCTCCAAGGACCCATTTTTCCATGTTTCTCAAGTTATCATCTTGTAGTAGAACATTGAGGAAATCCATTAGAGTTTTCACATTTCCTTGGGGTGGACGATAGACTGTTACAACAAGTAGTTTCCTATGGTTAGGTTGCGTAATCCTTAGGGTCAGGACTTCGTAATCATCAGTTATAACAGAGTATCTGTCCTCTATAGATGTGTGGGTAGCTAATGCTGAGTCAACATAACAGGCAACTCCACCTCCCCTCTGCTTAGAGATATTTGTTCCAGACTCTCTATCAAGACGATACAGGCTTTTATTATCCATTGACAGCAAGTCGTTTGAATACCTGGAGTCAAGCCAGGTTTCACTGAGTGATAAGACATTTGCTTTCTTAAAACTATATGAAATTTCATCGAGTTTTGGATATAAACTCCTGCAGTTTAGGTGGATCAGTTTAAAGCCCTTATCAACATTAAAGCCACTGAGAGTGTAATTTACAGGTGGCATTGATAATGATTAATCGAAACTAAATTAAATCTTAAGGTGAAGATATATGATGTGCGATCGATGTTTTTATGTATAAATGATAGATGTGTACCAGATCGTGCTATGAAGCAGGACTGGTTAGATGTTGAAGCAAAAAGCGTTAAGGCGCTATTGTCAACTTAGTCCAAATGGCAAGTTTTAATTGTTATTTACACAGTAGTACAGGTTATATTTACACAAATTCAAGTGTAATTAGGTTAATGGGTGGGCCCCTCCATATTAAGTAGATACATACAATATGCATTTCTTTTAAGGGTATTACAGACCTTGTTTTCCAGATAGGATCGTAGGTATACTCCCACATTTTACATATAGTTTTACTAATTTTCACAGAAAATCATACAATGGTACATATATTAACTACAAGCTAGTAGCAGTCAAGTCGTAAGCACAATTAGGACAGTGCTAATGCAATTCAACGACAATACAAGGGCGTTTCCCGCGTTCAGTACTCCGCACAGGTTACAAGGATCATTTGAATTAATGCAAGATACAATGGTACAGAAATACAAGGGTGTAGGGGTGCTTTCCAAGGTCAGCACTCCGCACAAATGACAAAAATCATTTAAATCACTGTTGGTTACAATATTAGAATTAATCAATCTTAAATTTTCAATGTGACAACGTGTACAAGTATACAGGAGCATTTCCCGCGTTCAGTACTCTGCTGCAGTGACAACTATTAGTGCATATATAGTTAGTAACTTTCACGGAAGATCATGCGATGGTGAATATAATAACTACATGCTACTAATAATAAAGATATAAACACCAATACGACAGTGAGAATACAATTCATCCGCAATAGAAGGGCATTTCCCAATTTCAATACTCTGCACAAGTTACAGTGTTACAGAAATACGAGGGCATTCTCTGAGTTCAGTACTCAGCACAATAACAGATAAGATTTGAGTCATGCAGAGTACACTATCAAAATAAACCAATCTTAAATCTTCAATGTGACAACATGTAGAAATACACTGAAGCATTTCCCGAGTGCAGTACTCTGCTACAGTCACAACAATTCTTAGTGGGCAAATATATGCAGTTGTTGCACTCAAGTAATATCTCTCATGCACACCAAACGTCAGAATAATGCAAGATACAGTGGTACAGAGATACAGGGGTGCAGGGGTGCAGGGGTGCTTTCCAAGTTAACCACTCCGCACAAATGGCAAAAGTCATTTAAATCGCTGTTGGTTACAATATTAGAATTAACCGATCTTAAATCTTCAATGTGACAACGTGTACAAGTATACAGGAGCATTTCCCGCGTTCAGTACTCTGCTGCAGTGACAACTATTAGTTCATATAGTTAGTAACTTTCACGGGAGATCATGCAATGGTGAGTATAATAACTACATGCTACTAATAATAAAGATATAAACACCAATAAAGGGAGGAGCCAGTGAATATAAAACAAAACATTATCGTGATCCCCGTTGCCCAGGGAGTATTCATGCCAAATTTTATATCAATAGCCATAATACTTTCTATTCTATGGATAGTTTTCTAATTTCAAGGACTGGTGTGTACATGCACCTGGAGCACCTTGCACAGTGCACCTGGCTGTGTGTGACGTCACAAACAGATGAGATTAAAAATTAGAAATCCAAAAAATAACATATTCTAGTTATCCTAATATTTTCTTCTCGAACCTATATTGTCTTAAATCATAAAATAAACTCATATATGGCAAAAATTTACATTCCAAAGGGTTTTTTGATACATCATAATTTCAAAATTTCAAAATAATGTCTTTTTTGTGTGACGTCACACACAGATGTGTGATTTCCTGGAGACAAGAGGAACAAGACGTTTTCCTTAATAAAATCCTCTGTATCACATGAATGAGGTAATCATTGGCTTTAAAACTTGGCACACATCAATTTTAGCATATCACCTAATGTATAAAGTGTAAAATAACAAAAATTAAAATTTCACTGGCTCCTCACTTTAAGGTAATCACCTCATTGGCCTCCTATTTTTGGTATGGCCAACCAACCAGAACACCCTAAAACATTTACGGGATGTTTTAAAACACCTTTTCAGTAGGATTAACATGTAGACACCTTTTTAGTACAAGAACTCAGCTATAGCCCTGTAGGTTTTACCTCCAACAGTCAAACAACCCATGCAAGGCTAAACCAAGAGAAAAAGGATGTACTTGGTTATTGGCTTAATTATCCTGTAGTGTGATTACAGGAAAAATAAAACTTTCAATGCTGCTAAAATTACATCCAGTGTAAACTGTATGGCATTTTACTATAGTATGTATTAAAGTATATTATTGTTGAACTTAAACGGTTTTGATCCATAAGAATGAAAGTCCGACGTATGTATTACCGTATATTACTGTTAAACTTAAACGGTTTTGATCCATAAGAATGAAAGTCCACTGTACATATTACGGTATATTACTGTTAAACTTAAAAGGTGTTCACCTGTAAAAAATACGGTCACACAGAATTACGGTCACCCGTTAAATTAACGGTAAAAGTTCGGCAACATAGTTGCCAGTACTTTACCGTAAATTTGACGGGATTTTTTTAACAGTGTTTCGACACAGATTTAAGTATCCTGAAGAATTCTACATTGTTTAATCAAAAACTAATAAAAGACCAAAACTCTGCACTAACAATGTCTAGGAGATTTCTACAAGCTGAGGAAACCGCCATTTCCTCAAATACAAGTGTATTTCCCATTCGCTCGCTCGGTCAGCCTACACACAGACTAATATCAAATTGAGAAGCATCGTTATCGGTTGAGGAACAAACCAGGAGAGGGGAGGATTAGGGTGCCCTACTCTAACTACAGTCTGCATTGTACCCACTCCTACCCCTCTGACACTGATGGCCCATTTCTCTGGACCCACACAGAGAGGATGTGATTGGCTGAGGGACTCACACGTGACCTTATTCATGAGGTCTCACTGCCCAGAATCCCTGTCATCCGTCATAACAATCAGCTGTGGGACTGTGGTATGCAATTTTGCAAAAGGACATTTATCTGAAGTAACAGTGGTATTGTACTGGAACTTCCATTTGCAGCAAATATCTATATTACTGGAGTGAGCATAATCTATATATCTGTACTCTATTGTTCCAGAGACTGTTTCTAGGACCAAACTAGGACCTAATCTCAATGGCTTGTTTTCTTTTCATTTGAAATTCTTTGACAACCATACCTTCAGATTAGAATGATATGGCCTTTTGTGTTATCTAAATAATATAAGAAGACCTGCAGGGGTGTCCGAGAGTGAACATACAACCTATGGTGTTCGTTATGGCCCGAGGGACCTATATACATGATCCACATGGGTCATATCGCCTCCTCTGCATGCCTCCAAAGGGTCCCTTATCACCTGGGCATTATTCAAAATATGTTGAAAATGCAGAAAATGAGGGGTGGTACATACAAATATAAGAAGACCTGTGGGGGTCGTTAGCGGGTGTATGTACAAGCCATAGGGGATGTACTGAGGGCAAAGCCCGAGGTACGTATGATCCCTATGGGCACCCGAGGACAACCCCTAAGAGTCTTCTATATTTTATCACCCAATAATATGTCTAAAGTACTGTAAATGAGAATTGGTACATACAGCCTGTTTATACAGCCTGTACGCACCACTTGCCGGCCGTACGGGTGATAAAGCCTGACATTATGCTCTACCCTCTGTATGTACTTCTCCTCTACAGTGCGGGTGATAAACACGGTCGCATTTGCCTAAGAAAGCAATATGGCCTAGAAACACACAATGACATAAGGTAGACACAGTGATAGGAAAGTGATCTCCTTGTGGCTTGTTCAGGAAATAAAGGGACCTTATGGTGGCATTACATAGAGTCTATAGAGAAGAAGCAGATTCTCAGATGAGACCTTACATACAGTGGATAAGCCAGACAAAGGCACTTAGAGATGACCATACATATGGTCTATTACATAGATGTAAGGACTGGGTAGTGCAATTACATGATTATAGTCTATTAGATAGCCACAAGGAATGTGCAGTTTTTACATAGTCTATGGGGTAGATATTACATATTCTATAGATGTTGTGCAGGTCACACCTGTCACACCTGTCAAAATGGGATGTCCACCATGTTGGTGATCAACCTATTTTCATCATCTTTCATGACTGTGAGCAATTTAGAACAAATATATATGCCCCATTTCCTTCAAGCAAAGTCAATGAATCATCATCGACAAACCTCAATTATCAATTCTAAATGTATTTCCTATCAATGTGCTCATAATCACCACGTTAAGATCACCAAAAAGTCTATAGACCTTGTGCAGACATGGTCACGTGATCACCGTTTAGTGATCACCACTTGGCGATCATGACCATGTGACTATGAATCTTATCTATAATTATCAATTTCTGGCTGGAAATAAGCGTTGGTAATGTTATTGAGTTTATCTTAGATTGTGAATGAATATGTGATCAGGAGGTTTTTCATTTTGAGTGATAATAATTTCAAATCATATTGATCACCAACATGACGTTCATCACATTTTCGGGAGGTGTGATGTTATCAGGACAACTTCTATACAGAAGAAGCATAAGTATGTCAGATGTGACCTCACAAATGTGAGGTGCCAAAAAGTGACCTTACAAATGATTTATTGGGTAGTATAGAACCTGGTCTCATCCAGCACAGCACAAAGGTGGGGAAGAAGACCACAATAAGACCTTACACATATGGTCTATTGCGTAGTATAGAACATGGTCTCATCAAAAATAGTATGCCTTCACAAAGATACGTAACTCGGATCATCAACTATATGTCTTTCGTGACGTCATCGACAGTGGATCCCCCTGTGAGAGTCTGTGCATACAACTGAAATTTGATGTGGGCTTTGCCATTTTTGTGACGTCATCACCGTTTGTTTATGTTTAAAAAAAGATTGATAAAAGACACACTGTTATTTTATTTGTATCTGGTAGCACATGCTCTCATAGGGGGCACCACTATTGATGAAGCTACAGAGAATTAATCTTTGCTTGCTATAGGATTGTTGGTCTCATCCAGCACAGAGCAAGGGTGGAGAAGAACAGCACAATAAGCTATCTGTCAAACCAAACCAGCTTTTCTATGGCACCTCTGGAAATGGGCCCGTTTATTTCACTAGACGGTGCCCAGATACAAGCTGTATGTCTCCATGCGAAGATTGGAGGGAGAGAAATGGCGACTGGGATGACTACTGTTAGGTAGTGGATATTTCTACAATGAAGGATTGCAGGCTCATTCTTGTTTCCAACATAAAACAAGGTTAGAAATCTTCTCTGACTGCCTCCCAGACCGTTGTAAATTGACTCTGTAACTTCTGCCTTGAGATGGGAGAATGATGAATGATATTGGCAGTGTCTCTGATATAGGGCTTATGCCAGAAGGTAATGGGGTTAGACCGTCCCATGTCACGTACTCCAGAGTCCACTAGAGTCTGATTTCCTCATTGAATGAAGATGAATTTAGGTTCTTTATTTGTGAGAAACATTTTTTCTTGTGTACGTGATTGTATAATTGTGGGGTTGCAGTTATAGTAAAGGATTTAGAATCAAAACATATTGATGTTGGGATGCACAGTCCCCAGAAAGAACCAGGATATAAGTTTGTGAGACACTATATATACGAGGCAATGTTGGGCTCATGACTATGAATATCACCCAAGGTGATAATATAGCCTTAAATTTATATGTGTATCAAGATGCATCCTTTTGGCAAATGAAACATTCTTAAAAAGTGGTGCTATTATATTAAACTCGAAAAGCATTCTTATAGTCAATCAACCTTATTCTCATGAATATATTAAGAAAGCAATACATGAATATTTGAAAATTGTAAAAATTAACCCAAAATGAGGATGAGAGCATGACTTAGATTAAACACAATGACGGCTTTACCTTAAACATTTTGAAGCATACAATAATGATATTATTTCCTGTGTTCAGATTTTCAATATTTCTTCAATACTCTATCTTTGTTCCAAACCTCTTTTCTTGATAGCGCTAAAAAAAGGTAAAAATTATGACCATCACAGTCCCATTGAAGGGAGGTTCAGGAGTGTTCTGTGAAGAATGGCCAATCTGCAGGAGAAGCAGCTGTGGGGAGTGTGTGTTATTTATCTGACAGGGGGCTTAGACAGAGGCAGGGCAGCAGGAAAGGTCATTTCTTACAGGGGGAGGGGAGGGACAGGGAGGAGGGGTGGGCTGACATTGATAAAGGGAGGGGAAAAACAGCCAGTGGATTGATGATGATTGGGCCGAGTCGCTGGGAGCGGAACGAGCCATGATCGTCACAATTGGGTTGGTCGGTTGGACACCGCTTCCTTCCTCGATTCTTTTTATCGACACTTTTTATGGTTGTAATGGTCCTGGGAGGCTGGACAAAAGAAATGTAAAGAAAGCCCATTTGTTAGTTATGATTAATGCCCAGAATTGTCCTGCTGTTCTGAGGTAGCCACAATTCCCTTTTGTTCAAGTGCATATGGTTTGCAGTTTGTATTGGGCTGAGAACATTTTTATAGTCATTGTTGTGCATGGCCCCACACCAAATGGGTTATGCTAGGGTTTTATTCAGTGTAATGCTAATTATTCATAAGATATAAGTCATATGAATTTAGGGTAGAAGTTGCCTGAAATTCCAAAGCAAATAACCTATGGTAGTACAGTGTTTAGACATTAATTTTACCATACTTTTAAAACACAACTTTTTTAAACTAAATATGCTTATCTAGATTTTTTTTGTGGGGGGGGATTTCTTATTCCAAATAAAGAAATTCATATACACCTAATGCTCTTAGAGATAGCCTTGATGTACCTCTCAAACTATAGAGAGCAAAAGTAAATTAATGAAAATAAGCGAAATTTAAACTTAATCTTGATTTTTCTGTTTTACCGTCTAACTATGATACCATATGACTGTTTTTAATCACCGAAAATTATGTCATTGGTTTGACAAATCATATAATTCCATGTACTGTATGGAGTGTAAAGCAACAACTGGTGTACATGCCTGAAGGTAAAACAACTTGGCCTTGTGTAGTTAATCTAAATGTGAGATTAAAATTCACAATCAATGTCCACGATGGAAATTAATAACAGACCTTCCCGGAGTGATATTTGATATTTTCATTTCATACTTTGAGAAGTAGGAATGACTTTCCGGATACCAAAACAACTAGCATTCATAAAGCGGTGATAAACCTTTTCGTACAGATGAAAGTATTCATTGGGAGAGGGTGTCTAATTGTTATATGAACAGCTGTTTAATGCTTGTAAAAATGAGTTTCAGACACACAAAACAAAATGATTAGTATGAAACATGGTAGAGTTTAATGAAAACGTACATCGTTGCATGAAAAAAAACACGTACATCGTTGTATGAACTAACGGTCACAGTAAACTGGACAAACAGTCAACAGGACTTACAAGCCTTAAAACATTACAGGGGAGACCCCCTGGATGGCATTTTCACTTGTACTTATTTTGCCCTTACCCTATCGCTACATCATTTTTTCTAAAGTTAACTATGCAGTCATAACAGGGGAAGTATCCCAAATGACACCCTGTGTGTATATATATGTAGGAAGGAGGTGTTTGAAAGTCAGTTCTTCAGTTTTTGAAGTTATCTTATCCCAAAGTCACGTCCACAGTGGTTTGTATTCACCTACAATCTTTGACGGATGGAGGGGTCCACACTACAAAAATGTTACAGGCTTGCACAACAGCATGCCCGATACACACCGACATTGCAGAATGGAAGGAAATGCAGGTAGATAATAACTGATGAGCCAGATTTGTAACCAAAAGAGGAAGGGAAAGAGGGAATTAAATGCTTCCAAATCCATCTTCAAAGGATCTCGAGGCAGGAGATGACGTTTCTGTGCTGAATGTGTGTGTGTAGCTCTGCTCACTCATATATGAGAATGTGTGACACACATGTCATTATATACTGAAATCATTTAAGACATTTAACAAATGTGCTTGTCATTGTTTTGTTAAACAGAGAGTTGATCAAAGGTAAATTGAAGTAATTCTTTTACGATTAGCAAAACAGTTTTCATATCAGCTAGGTCAGTTGACAAACCTTCTAAAGTCTGAAAAATAGAAAGGAATATCTTCCAAACTATATTGTGCACGAAGTGTTTTGAGCTATCTAGATTTGAAGAGAGACGATGTTGAATCATCTGAACTAAAATTCATCCTACCACGGATAGCTCATTTCTAGTATTTTAAGCACCTGCAGGTTAGTTTTGACCAATTTTGTAAACAAATGCCCTGGAAAACCTATAGAAAACTTTTCAATAATTGTGATATTTCCATCTATAATGAATGGAATTAAAACAACTTGGAGAATATGTAATATGTATAGATACACATTAAAAAAAAAATGGTCTCTAGGTTTTCTTCATGTCAAACTGGAAATAGTGGCATGATTAATGAAAATTCCTATGCAAAAGCCTCATGATTTGTCGACAAATTACCCATCATGCACCCTGATAAAGGCTAACCTGCAGGTAAAAGTCAAGAAATTGGCTATCCGTGGTAGGGTGAATTGAAATATGGTAGTCACAGCTTTATCAGTATTGAAGGTTTGGGCAAATGTGCATGATGTCAATATATCAGGAAATCCATGGTAGACAACTTTATTGTTCTTTGATGTTCCGCACCTTCTGTTATATAATGAGTCTTTCATGTCAAAATGTAGCGCAGAAATTGCAATTAAGTTTTTATTTGGAAAGGTTTAAACGATGGTCATGTAGCTGGTGTACGATTCAATTCTGACTCATACATATATCTCGAAATTCAACAGTGAACGATTGGCAAATAGGATATGATTGAGATCACATCTCGATTTTTTTAAAACTATATTACTAAAGATATTATATTCAACTTCTAATACACATAGAATTGTGATTACCTATTATTTATTTTGTATCAAATATGTACATCACGGTGAAGTAATTAAAAGCTTCAATTTATTGATTCAACCTTTGATGAGATATAATTGCGTTTCAGGACAAATAAGCATCGACATATCTTACAAACGTAAAGGACGGACTTTGCCCATAACAGTAATTTCACTCCCACTCACATAACAAGAAAGTAGTCATACACTGATATCGAATCTCTTACCTTCTCCACAAAACCATGTGATCCTTTTGTCATACAGTTTCACTTGTATCTTTGAAAAACTTCTCGGCAAAGTCAACGACAAGGTGTCAAAATTACATCCTTAGATTCGTCTAAAAATATACTGTTTCCCCATAATCATACCATGTATACAGTTTACAGATATCATAACTTTCTAGTAAATATATGAATCAAAAGGTATAATTTTATTTATATTATTTCAAGCTACATTAGAATCTTTTTGACTAGTTCTCACATCTCCCTCAGGAAACAAGGAGATTTCTATTACTTTATTCTTTTACATTAGATTGCGGAAAGAGCTGACCATTGATGTATTCACAACGTGATAATAGAAAGCAAGTAATCCAGAGTCACATAACTGCTCAATTACTTGGAAAGCAAAAACTTAGACACTGTCATGCTCGACCTTGACTATCAATTTAGTTAACCTAAAGCTCCATATCCACTAATTATATAAGCAACATTACTGTCAACGGGCAATAGGCAACTGGGCGAAATGTTGGTAAAGTTGCCGGGCGATGCAGGATCGCCAAGCGACTGCCCATGGGTATGGTGCATTCCTGGGCAATGGGCGACAGGCTTCAGGATGGGCGGTAAAATTGCTGGTAAAATTGCTGATAATATATTAAACTTGCTTAAAATTACAGCCGCCCAGTTATGGTGACACAATTCTTCAAGTCGCCTATCACCCGTCAATGGTAAAATCGCCTAGTGGTCATGGTGCTTAAGATCTGTGTTTTACTAGTCAGAAAAAAAATGCCCTAAACTATATCATGCAAATGCTAGAACGTTTCCAAGCATAGATAATGTTCTTGAGTATCAAAATATCAAGTGCTCAAAAGAATTGGACATCTCACATGATATTGGTTGGCCTCTGCTAACTAAGAGAAGGTAAGCATTGAGTGTGTATATCTTCAGTCTAGAAAAGTGCTAAGTACCCCTTGTGCCTGTGGTTTAGGTAAGGTTAGGTCCCTGCAAAGGGCACTCTGTCAACTTTGGGCAGTGGCAGAGGTGGTGTGATCATGTATACATGTATAGGCCCATTCGCTGTGGCCGACAAGGGTCCCCCAATCTCCAAACATTTGGAACGTTCTGTCACAGTGGCAGATCCAGAGATTTTCAAAAGGGGGGGAGGGGGCCCTATTGTAAAATTTGCACAAGATAAATTTTTCACAGGTCTTTGCAACAGACAATAATCACTGTCATCAAACAATATCCTTTGCACAGCAATTGCAACACATTTTCCAACGGTTATGAATCTCTCACAGATTCTTAGATTGTGTGGTAGTCTGCTTCCAGGTGTCCTACACGCTGATACAAGGGAGACAGTAGCCAAAGCTTTCATTTGACTCCAATAGAGTGTAGTACAACAAGCTAACTTGAGCTCACAGCTTGATCGGTTCTGAAGGTTGGGGCTGGCAAAATCAATATGACTTTCTCAGAAGCACATCAACCATAAGTATCTGGTCTGCTAGATGGTGTTTTCATGTAAATCTCCATCTGAATGGATAACATCTGCAGAAAGAACACAATTATGCATCCTTGGAGACACTGCTGTCCTAGAAACTGATTTCATCAGACAACAGTAAACTTCATCAGTTTGAGATAATTTTCCATCTTGCCCTGGGTTCGATGTCATATCCATCTGCTCTTTGTTTAGTCATTCCATTACCTACATCTGGCCAGGAGCTTATGTCAAAACTTACAGCTGGGAGTTTGTGTTTCCATGGCAACACGAGGTTGTTGCTGGTCTACATCCGGGAGACCCCTGGCCCTGAGTCACGTGGGCGACTCATGGATCTCCATGATGGTCTCCAGGGTGGTGTCATGTGACATGCACGGCTCCGCTTCAATGACCACAGTCGCGTTGCCATTGGCTCCCTGTCAGAACTTAGTCCGCGTATAGCCATAGTTGTCCGGCTCGGGCTCTCGCTCCGTCTCATTCATCTCGTATTCATGGCGAGAGTTGCGCAGGGCGGCTGCATAGTCGTATGCCGTGTTCTCATGGGCACATGACCGGCGGTCGAGGGTGGAGCGGTGCAGGCTTCCCGTGCTGAACCCATACACTCTTTCGCTATGTCGGCTCTCTGTGATGAAAGAAAAGGGTAGATGGTTAAAAGAACAAGAAATATGGGGGTAGAAAGGGTGGAGCAGTGCAGACTTACTGTGCTGAACCCATACATCGTTTCACTATGTAGGCTCTCTGCAGGGAAAGAAAAGGGTGGATGGTAAGAAGAACAAGAAATATGGGGGCGGAAAGAAAGACATTGTCGTGTTCTTGTGGGCACATGACCAGCGGTCGAGAGTGGAAGATTGCAGGCTTCCCATGCTGAACCCATACATCCTTTTACTATGCCAGCTCTCTGTGGGAAACCAAAAGGGTAGATGGTTAAAAAGACAAGAAATATGGGGGGCGAAAGCAAAGACGTTGTTGTATGCAAGGTTCACGTGGGCACATGACCGGCGGTAGAGAGTGGATCGGTGCAGGCTTCCCGTGCTGAACCCATACATCTTTACATTATGCTGGCTCTCTGCGGGCAAAGAAAACAGTAGATGGTTAAAAAGATCAAGAAATATGGGGGCGGAAAGAAGACATTCTCATATGCAGTGTGGGCACATGACGGCGGTCGAGGGTGGAGCGGTGCAGGCTTCCCTTGCTGAACCCATTCATCCTTTCACTATGTCAGCTCTCCAAGGGAAAAGAAAAGGGTAGATGGTCAAAAAGAACAAGAAATATGGGGGCGGAAAGAAAGACATTGTTGCCTGTGGATACAATAAATCACTTTAATTGCTCATATCGCCAGATTTATGCAAATGAGGTGCTCCTCCACTAGCTACGTGCCCCCTGGAGTATCCCTCATGCAGAACAAAAGAAAGGCTTCCGCACCACTCTAAGATAATTATAAGCTTTGCGCATTCCCTATTCATCTCGCTTCCTGTTGCCATATTTAATCATAACCAATCAACTGTAGGAAATGAATAAGGACGGTGCAGCCGTAAAGCCTAACAGCTATGGATTTTGTTGCTCAAGGCCTTGTACATGGTTTTATGGAGAGACTGTATTATGGGTCTAGACCCTTAGATTTGGAAGCATGATATGGCAATTTCCTTAATTCAACATGCGACATTACCAATTTCTAGTGACAATGACATACAACATGATATTTCTTAAATTTCAGAGTGATACAAGGCAATTTCCTAAACTTGACAGGGGATATGGGTATTTCTCTAGACAACAACAGACAACAAAGGCATTTCATATATTAAAGAAAATCAGCACACCCCCATACATCCAGAGCCCCTGTATTATAGGGGTGACCAGACCCGCAGCCTTAACCTGCTGGCCTCCGCTGGAGGGCAACATGGCAGTTCAACTGCAGACAAGATGCTGATTAAGCGTACAACAGGGCGGTGCAATAAACACGCTTTTATCCCGGGTCTTTCATTAGTCCCCAGTCGCCAATGGCCTTTCCCCAGGCCGTACTCCGCCCTAATCATTTCCGCAGTCCCCTGCCACCCCGCCAGCTTTCTTAGCGCCTCACTTTCCTCTCCCCCTCTTTTGTCACTTCAGCCCCACACCCCACCAGAGCTCCAACCATGCCTGGTGGGTCTGATTGCCCCTCCTAAGCCCTCTCAACGTTTCTCTCAGCCCCTCAGAAACTATTAAACCCATTTCAGTCCCTCAGAATCAGCATCAGTAGCTCTCAGTTTCACCGGCCGCTAAAACTCATCATTAGCCTCTCAAACCCCTCATCAGGGCCTCTCAGTGATCCTCTGAACCTGTTTCAGTCCCTGAGAACCCACATCAGGGCCGTTTAGTTTCATCAGCCTTTCTGAGGCTTTGTCATCCCCCAATCGGGAAACCTGCTTCTTTATCATATCCCCTTAAATCCCCAAATATCCCTTTCAGCCAATCAAATTTTCCACGACCCCAGAATCTACCACAGCTATCAGAACCTATCTAGCCCCTCAGAACCTACCAAGCCCCCCAATCCCTTCCCCAGCCCTTCAGAACCTACCACAGCCTCTCAGAACCTACCACAGCCCCTCAGAACCTACCTTGGCCCCTCAGAACCCACCAGTGCCCCTCAGAACCTACCACAGCCCTTCAGAACCTACAACAGCCCCTCAGAACCTACCACAGCCCCTCAGAACCCACCACAGCCCCCCAGAACCTACCGAAGCCTTCAGAATCTACCACAGTCCATCAGAACCTGACACAGCCCCTCAGAACCTACCACTGCCCCTCAGAACTTACCACAGCCCCTCAGAACCTGCCACAGCCCCTCAGAATCTACTACAGCCCCTCAGAACCTACCACAGACCATCAGAACCTACCACTGAACCTCAGAACCCACCACTGCCCCCCAGAACCTACCACAGCCCCTCAGAACATACCAGAGCCTCATAGAACCTGCCACAGCCTCAAAGAACCTGCCACAGCCCCTCAGAATCTACCATAACCCTTATAAATCTAACACATTTATCAGAAACTACCACAATGCCTCAGAACCTACCACAGCCCCTCAGAATCTACCATAACCCTCCAGAACCTACCACAGCCCCTCCAGAATCTACCATAGCCCCTCAGAACATACCACAGCCTCATAGAACTTGCCACAGCCTCATAGAACCTGCCACAGCCCCTCATAATCTACCACAGCCCTTATAAATCTAACACATTTATCAGAAACTACCACAATGCCTCAGAACCTAAAACAACTCCTAAGAACCTACCCCAGCCCCTCAGAACCTACCACATCCCCTCAGAACCTACCACAGCCCCTCAGAACCTACTACAGCCCCTCAGAACCTACCACAGAGCCTAAGAACCTAAAACAACTCCTAAGAACCTACCCCAGCCCCTCTGAACCTACCACAGCCCCTCAGACCCTACCACCGCTTGTCAGAACCTACCACAGCCCCTCAAAACCTGCCACAGCTCCTCAGAACCTACCACCGCCCCTCAGAACCTATCACAGCCCCTCAGAACCCACCACAACCACTCAGAACCTACCTTAGCTTCTTATAACCTACCACAATACCTTGGGACCTATCACAGCCCCTCAGAACTTACCATAGCCCCTCAAAACCTACCACAGTCCCTCAGAACCTTCCACTGCCCTCAAAACCTACTACAGGCCCCCAGAAGCTACCACTGCCCCTCAGAACCTACCACAGTCCCTCAGAACCTACCACAACCCCATAGAACCTACAACAACCCCTCAGATCCTACCACTGCCCCTCAGAACATGCCACAGCCCTCACAACCTACCACAACCCCTCACAACCTACCACAGCCCCTCACAACCTACCACAGCCCCTCACAACCTACCACAGCCCCTCACAACCTACCACAGCCCCTCACAACCCTTTAGAACCTCTAAAGACATTCCAATCCTACCACAGCTCCACACAATGTACCACAGTTCCTAGAACCTTCCCAGCCCCTCAGAACCTATCCCAGCTGTGCCTGTCTGAGCTCCAAAGTGTCAATCCAATTAAGATTCCATCCCCATTACCTCCAGATTCCCTCTAATCCCCTCAAACCTACAAACCCAATGGACGTGGCTTAGCCCCAGAATTCCCCTAAACCTCATACTCAACCCCTTAGAATTGCTGAAATCTTACTAATCCCCATGATCCACCTTAGTTATGTCAATATCCTGAGCTTCATCTGCTTGACCATTGAGCAGTACATACAGGAGCTAGTGCATCTTGGCATGACACACGTACCGCTCATTGTTTTCATGCTTTTTAATATTATCTTTAATTGTGTTTGGGTGATAAAATAAAGAATAACCTTTGGGGTCAAACCACGGGTGGTGTACAACCCATGGGGATCATACAAACCTCAGGCTTTACCCTCAGTATGTGACGATCCCCTATGGGTCATATGGCCACCTGGACATCGTTCACAGTCCTGAGCCCTGGAACCCCCGGAACTCCTGAAACAACCCAAAGCTCCCAGCACCTTAAATTTTTCCAGAGGAAGATCAATGGAAGAGGAAGGGTCCAGGGGGTCCTTATGCCACCCTTTTTGAAGGAATGCAAACTGTAGAAAAGATGGGAAAATGATGTGCCTGTGTATGCAAAATCACGCAACTACCCAACATTTTAGTACTAAGCCTGTATGATGACCCCACCCTTTTTCAAAATCTTGTACCCAGATCACCCCTGTTTTTCTTGACTTATTTATTCTCAGGTAACCCTTCTGCCCTCAATCACTCACTCAGTCAAACCCAGATCTGGCTTAATTCTTCCCTGGCACCCCACCTACCCCTCCCACCCCCATCCCTTCATTCGCCCCCATCCGTTCCCCCCTCCATCTCCCCCGGTTCATTCCTCATGTTAGGCCCACTCCCCAGACATTAATTCATTAAGGACATGACCCCGCCCCACCCGCCGGGCTCCTCCGTCATTGGGTTGGGTGATTAAGCTCCTGTGCTGAGAGACTGGGAGGGATCAATGAAGGACTGGGCGTGTAAAGGTGGTATTACACTGCACAATTCGAGCTGTGATATGACTTCGACATGACCCCTCCCTGCCCGGCGGGCTCTTCAGTCATTGTGCAGGGTGATTAAGCTCTGAGCTGGCAGACTGGGAGAGGGCCATGCGAGACTGGTTGTGCAAAGGTGGTATCACACTGATAATCTTAGGGGTTAAAAAGCTAGTCACATGGTGACTAACTTTCATAGTCAACTTGATGGGGCCTGAGACAACTAACTTTTTCTGGTCAACAGTGACTAATGTGACTAACTTGGCCTAGTCACATTAGAAAGTGCAGGAATAATGACTAATGTTCTTCGTCATAAGAGGCTAGGTGTTCTCAGTCTATGAGGACTAAGGGTTTGATACCTACAACAAATTGTTATTACACCTTACTTATACCTAAGGCGTCAAATCTAGGGGGGATATACCTTTGATGTACATAGAACTTGGCATAGTAAAACAAGGTTGATCATGCTTTTTTGACAACTATAATAAATTGTTTAGTACCCCTCGCCACCCTCCAAGCTACCCATGGTAGGTAAAAGTGGTAGATAAAGCAAGAGTCAGGAGGGTTACGCGAAATAACCCACATGAGATTATAGATTTCTGCTCCACTGGGCCAAATACGGGTTATAATCAAAGACTAGTTCTTTTGTTCTCCCTATTCACTGTGGTGTTACCGTGTATGCTTGGCTTTCTGAGGTAATTCACAGAGTTTTATACAACACCAAAATTACATGAAAATAATATGTGTAAATTTGCTGTAATATACATAGTTTAAATGGGGATTATCACTTCACCAGAATGTCACACGAATGACACTAGAATGTATAAATACATGTATCTATAAAGTTAGGTTAAGGCATAATTATGTGTAGCATGACGAAATGTATAATATACATAAACAGCATTGTGGAAAAGATGATTACACATGTGCATTTTACTGTGTGAAAACTCATGGAAATACTAGATAGAAAGTGAAAGGATAGAATTACGTAGAAATTCCAACCACACCAGTAATACATGAATTTAGCAGGTGTTGAACTGGGGAATACAGGTGTCCTGTTTGCTGGGATATTATGGGTCACACTCATTGAATTATCTGAATGCAGATGAATTTATAGATTGATTGAAAATATTTAATTTCAGATAAGGTTTTGGTTTCAATGTGAGAAACACTGTTTTATACAGCCAATGATATCCGATGCTACTTTACCAGTTGGTCATATATGACCAATTCCCTAGTCATTTAGACTAAGGTTGGTCATTATGACTAACCTTACATACACTTCCTCTATCTATTCTCAGGTTAACAAATTAACAACTAAATAGACAATTTATTTGATCGAAAGGAGTTTAGAAATTAGCCTTGATATCTATGCTTTCAGATAAAATGTGTTTGAAAGTTAGATGCACAATGTGAACTAAGGATGAGAATGGATAAACTTACAAATCTTTGGAGTCTGTTTTCTTGTGTATGCCTTTTTTTCCTGGTGGTCATGTGATCACTTATTTGGTCATGTGACCTCTTAGTCATTTTGACCAATCATGTAGTCTTCATGACTAACATGTTACACAAATATCAGTCAAAAGGACTAATCTATAATTTGACTAACATAAGTTAGCCACTCCTGACTAACTTTTGAAAGCTGAGGATTATCAGTGCACACTGTACGATTTGAGCTGTGATGTGACAACAACATGACCCCGACCTGCCTGTTGGTCTCCTTCATCACTGGACTGGGTGATTAAGCTTTTGTACCTGGAGATTGAGAGGTAATTATGCAGGACTGGATGTGTAAAGGTGGTATAACACTACACAACTCGAGCTGTGATATGACTACAACATGACCCAATGCCCACTCGCTGGGCTCCTCAGTCACTTTGCTTGGTTATTAAGCACCTGTGCTGGGAGACTGGGAGGGAACCATGCAAGACTGGTTGTGTAAAGGTGGTATAACACTACACAACTTGAGCTGTGATATGACTTCGATATGACTGCCCCACCCTCCAGGCTCCTCAGTCATTGGGCTAGGTGATTAAGTTCTTGTACTTGGAGACTGGGAGAGAGCCATGCAAGACTGGATGTGTAAAGTACTGCATACACATACTGGGAGTTTGGAACTGGATGTCTACTATGGTAATCTCGGACTGGATATTGGCAGTATAAGTTCCTGGTTCAATGTTTGGATGTGGAGAAAATTTGGGTTGGAATGAGATTTGAGGGCCTCAAGCTTATGCGGAAACTCAGGAGGTTTTGTGTATTGGAGTCAGGGGAAATCTACTCAAATGGTTTCACTATGAAATTAATAGAGGGTAGTCATGGGTCAAGGCCTATATTCTATCCTTGTCTCATCATTCAATTTGGTGATAGCTGTGGTGAACTTAGAGGACCCAGTCGTCTCATGACCATCCTAGAGGCACCTTCACAAGGCCCAAGTTCGAGTTGGGCCGCGATTGTTTTGGCTGGTGCTTGAGTCACTTTAGGATCCCCGTGTTCAGGACCGTAGCAAGGGGGGGGGGAGTTGGAGGGTTTGTACGAACCCCTCTTAGAGGAACTTTCCTCTATTTTTTAATTAAAATATGACAGTAAATCCCAAAAATATTTGTTAGGATAGGTGCAAAACCATGAGGCCTATTTTTCATCATTGAAATATCTCTCGTTTTCAAACAGCAACTACTGTGAGGCGCCTTTGAATGCAATACAAATTGCAACCATAATAAATTGGGAACGAAATTGGATACTTCAATACTAAAATTAGCATGCATATATGTTCATATCTGCCAATATCAATCTACTTGTTGTATGTCACCATACAAAAAGACAATAATGCCGGTCATATTGAGCAAGTGGATATGATGCGAATTGGAAAAGAATATTTGACAACCACGATGGTGGTTCATATTACTGCAATCAGACTGGTGAAAATAAATCAAGTCACCTTGTATTGGATTTTACGGGAGGGAATATTTCTTTTTATTGGACACATACCTGATATGGAGTGTTTCATTTGAAACGTACATTTCTGTTATATATTACCTGGTATGAATTTTATGAAAAAATATAAAAGGTTGCAATCTCAATGTTAACCCTAAACTTGAGTACCAGAAAATGGTAGTGTTCTAGGTAAATCTGAAGAGGCTTCAAGTACATTTTTAAAGTGGTTCTAATTCTCGCTAAATTTGTTAGGTCTTAAATCATGTAGCATAAAAATCATACAATCTGTATATCTTTTAACGCTTCAGGGACAACACTGAGCTCTCTATCACGGCATCCATAATGTGTATTGACTCAAAACATGCTGAGGTTTTTCTGATATGGTTAGCCGAATCTGATTATTGTCTCTTCAAGTTGTCCTTGGTTTTAAACAATAATTGTTATTTTCCCCCATGTATAACTGATCTTTATAATTAAGTAGGGTAACCAGGAGATCAGACCAACTCCCCCACTTCTTATTTGGTGGGGTTTACAGTTATCTTTATATGAAATTGGATTGACGATCATACTAAAGACCTCCGTCTTCTCTATCCAGATATCCCTCCCCCTTTCAAAGGTCTACCTATGGTACCATACCACCGGTTGGGAGATCTCATGGATCTAACAATCAATAGGGCCCCATAAAGAGGCCTGATAAAAGAAACCTCCTTCAGAAAAGTGCCTTTTCGCTTAAGAAGCAAACGTAACCTTCTCCCCGGAGCCTCGTTCTGGCCTTGAAGGTCAGTGAAGGTCACGACCCAAGACGAGGCCCGCCATAAATAGGCATGCATCCCATAATAGTGTCTCATGCATCCCATAATAGTGTCTCACCCCGTCCGCTGTCCTCCTCGTCCACCACGGCCTTTAGTGTCTTGGACCGCCGGTAGGGGTCGAAGATGTACTCGTAAAGTAGTCCGGCCAGCACTCCGCCCGCCATGGGACCGACCCAGTAGACCTGAAAAAATAAAGAAGAGTTTGAGTGATAACATGGAACAGGAGGTCAGTTGGTTACTTGGTATAAGAGTTGTCTCTGAGCTTTCAGACAAAAGATAAAAACAATACAGTATAGACCTGAAAAAAAGAAGAGTTTGAGTAATAACATGGTAACTTGTGTAAGAGTTGTTTCTGGGCTATAAGATGTACTCGTAAAGTAGTCCGGCCAGCACGCCGCCCACCATGGGACCGACCCAGTAGACCTAGAGGTAGAAAAAAGAGGAGTTTGAGTGATAACATGGTACGGAAGGCCAGTTGGTAACCAGGTATAAGAGTTGATTCTGAGCTATAACAGGCGCAGATTTAGGGGGGGTGGCGTGCTGGCCAGACTACTTTACGAGTACATCTTATAGACGTTGTGCGGATGACGTCACATCTCTGAAAAATGGGCTGGCCGCCATATTGGTGATCACTTTATAATATCCGTAATTCTGGGCCATTTAGAATAAATATTCATGCAAAATTTCACTTAAACTAACTCCCAGACTCATAATCGATAAGTATTATCATTGAGAATCTATGAATTCAGAAATCAGTGTCTGGCCATGTGGTCATGATAAGCACATGGTGATCACCAAAATGGGATCACGTGACCACGTATGCACAAGGTCTATAAGAAGTGATAGTAAAGTAGTCCGGCCAGCACGCCACCCGCCATGGGACCGACCCAGTAGACCTGGAGGTATAGAAAAGAGGAGTTTGAGTGATAACATGGTACGGGAGGCCAGTTGGTAACTTGGTGTAATAGTTGTTTTGGGGCTATAAGATGTACTCGTAAAGTAGTCCGACCAGCACGCCACCCGCCATGGGACCGACCCAGTAGACCTGGAGGTATAGAAAAGAGGAGTTTGAGTGATAACATGGTGCAGAAGGCTAGTTGGTAACTTGTATAAGAGTTGTTTCTGGTCTATAAGATGTACTTGTAAAGTAGTCCGGCCAGCCCACATGGGACCAACCCAGTAGACCTGAAAGTAGAAAAGAGGAGTTTGAGTGATAACAAGGTACAGAATGCCAGTCGGTTACTTGTATAAGAGTTGTTTCTGAGCTATAAGATGTACTCATAAAGTATTCCGGCCAGCACGCCACCCGCCATGGGACCGACCCAATAGACCTGAAAGTAGAGAGAGGAGTTTGTGTGATAACATGGTACAGAGGGCCAGTTGGTAACTTGGTGTAATAGTTGTTTCTGGGCTATAAGATGTACTTGTAAAGTAGTCCGGCCAGCACGCCTCCTGCCATGGGACGAACCCAGTACACCTGGAGGAAGAGATAAAAGTTTAAGTGATAACATGGTACAGGAGGCCAGTTGGTAACTTACTATAAGAGTTGTTTCTGGGCTTTCAGATTAAAAAAAACAATAACTTAGTAGAAATACAGGAAGAAAGGGGAGTTTGAATGACAGCAAGGTAAAAACGGCCAGTTTGTTACTTGGTGTGAAAGTCAAAAATGACCAAAAATAGCATGATATCATATTTTATGGACCTTTTCAGGATCCTGCTCTGTGAACCATCCCATACTTATAGACGCCTTAACACTAATTGTTTTAGCTAGCTGGGAGGCGCACTAATGACAGATGTCCGTATAAGCCCTGAAGTGTTTGAAGAGACATGCACCGTTAAGATATCATAACATAAATCACATAATTATGATATATAGAGAGAGGTAGAGTAGGACATTGCAAGTAGTGACTCTTTTATCAGGACTCCTTGGGACACACTTATTATGTCAATTTGCAAAGACTGGTAATATGGTGCCCATGATAACACAGCCAGGAGGTGTATGACAGATGTCTGCGCTATAGCCAGCTATACCTCTATACCTTATTTAAATCCACATGGGTACTATTATTTCAGGATGGATCTACAGCCTGTATTCTACAAGGGTGATTCAGATTGCAGGTAATTTACAGCTTTTTACCGCTGATTTATAATTATATGGCAAAAAGCCATGAATCCAATATATCCACTGAAAGAGAATTAAAAACTCGTTCTATTGATATATAACATGCATGTGGTTAATCAATATTGCCATTGCCGATTTTAAAAAATCTGGAGTAAAATCGGCTGGTGGAATACAACCTGTATATAACCTCGCCCCTGTTCTATTGCCGGGGACAAGCTCCATTGGTATGCACACAATGACCAGTGTACGGGCCTCTCTCCGCTGGTTACCAGAGTCCTACATTATTACAGCCCCTGCTCGCCGGGACCTAGCGCCGTGTACGCATGCGCGGTGGTGAGGAGCGTGTGATTGAGGGGTTGTGGGTAGGCGGTCATTAATCCACCTTACCGCCACAAAAACTGCATTGTGAGACCTTCTGTCGCCACAACTGGCGCCAAAATGGCCCTGGATGTCGTCTGCGGGGACGGAAGTGACGTAAACACTCACACTCTCTAGGCAGAGTAGAGTAGAGTGCTCCTGCTTGGAGAGTGAAACTGCAGTTTTCTCGTTTCAACATCTGGGTTGTCTTGTTCAAATGTTAAAAGGGTCATTTCCTTTCTGGACACGTAGATCATTCGCTTCGTTCTAAGCAAACATGGAGCTTAAGCTTTACCCTAGTAAACAAAATTGGACATTGTAGCAGATGTTTAATAAAATATTTCATATTTCTATTTAAAGGGACGTTCTTGTCTGTGGTTGTTAGGCTAACATCCGCCGACGTTAGCCTAACAACACTGTCACTGGCATCGTGTTTTGCCCTTTCAGAACGTAATAACGCAACGTCACTGGTCACTTCATGAATTTGGTGGGGCGTTAGGGGGTTACAACGTATCAAATACATCTGTCTTAGGGAGAAGAAAGCCCATTTAATTTCCCATGAAAGAAAAACGCTCACTCCCTGGATCCGCCCCTGAATATGAAATACAAAATACTAGTAATTTTGGTGGTGTAGCATAACAGAGAAAGTCACAGCCACCAAATAAACTCCTTTTCCTCATCGGCCACCTACCACAATCTCTTAGTTATTTGCTAAAAAGAACATGTTTTATCTCAGTGCAACATTTTACACAAAAGGAAAACATGAGGGACTCATATAATTCAGCTCCTCGTTCTTATCTTAATTACAAAGCCAGAAGAATTTTGCCTTTAGGAAAAATGTGTTTTATTGTGTATTGGGCCTGACGTGGCGATTCAAATTGAAAACAAAAGAAATGTGAGATTTAATGACAAATAAAAATCACTTGAAACGAATCTTTGTAATAAATCCTCGCTTAATGGTCCCTTTTAATTGATTCATCGCTTTGGAATAGGAAGAAAATAGGAAGATGGTTATTTTTGAATTGATTGAATTAAAGATTCAAGTTGGCCTTTGGAAAACTTTCGTTTTGAATCTAAATAAGAGGTGGGAGATTAATAACCGATTTATTGCACTCCAACAACCATCTTGTTGTCACTCTTTTACTGATATCAATCCAAGTAGTGTCATTCATTTTCTACAGTCAAAGATAAGGGGTGCATGAGTAACATAATTGGTTCCATGCATGTGAGAACGGTGTATTTTGAAATGGTCGGTAGAACGGACACTTGAATACCTGCTGTGACATTGCCCTGTGACATTTTTTAATCATTCTGTTTATGTTCTTAAATCTAAACAGAAAGTTTTTATAACGTTCTGTTTTAGTTTCATCCTAACCTCATAAAAAAAATGTTATGATAATGTTCGGTGAGGTTTCAGCCTCACCATCAATAACACAATGGTTATGTTCTATCTTAGTAAGTAACAAACTGACCAAAGAAGTATGGTTGCAGAATGTTTCTGTTACATCGCAAGTTGGCTGGGTAGTCTGTTTTCTCTATGAACTCAGTGGTACTGTCATCGACCCCCTGACCCAGGCGTCCTGGATCATGTCCCAAAGGATGCCACATTTAGACGGCCAACCTCCTGGTTTTCCCTTGGTAACCCCCTCCCCAAAACAAACCCCAGAATTCTTGCTGAGAAGTCACAGAGAGCCACAGAAGAGCGAATCCGACTTTTCCAAGTCAGACTAGGTTATTATGAGATATAGATTCCCCTTGGAATAGTGGGTATCATGAGAGAACTGCTCAGCTTGGTTGTATCAAATACACTCTCTCCAGAAAAGGTATTTTCAGGAATAATGGTGTGGTATTATGAAGTGTGAACAGCATAAGTTAGCGACTAGTGGTCGAAATATATCATTAACAATAGTTATTGCATGCATGTAGCCAAATTACTATAATTCAATGTCTTGCCGGGTGGAAATTAGGAATGAAGCATTAGAAGTATCTTTAGCATGTCATACGAATAATATTGTCATTGAAGGAAAGAGAAGTCCGATAACGCTACTTTACGCAATTACTGCAGAAAGAAAGTAAATCTGAACTTAACACACCACGCTGAAATAGTAATTATTGTGGGAATATAATGCCACTCTTGTTTTTGAGAATTAATATTGACCACAACGCCAACAGACTTAACATTTTTTTTCTTCCATTACTCTAAGAGAAAACACGAGTTTAATTAAAGGACCATATCCCAAGTTCTTACTAATGGGCATTTAGTTATACAGTGTTCGCTGCATGGACTTTTAGGTAGGGAGATACAAGGTAAGATATAGGGAAATATTTTCTTAAGATTATCACAATGACTTTTCAGAAGCTCCTTGGAGTGCCTCCTTGGTGGTGGGACAACCTTGGAGGACTGTATGGACCTCAGGCTTTGCCCTCCGTCCATGATGACAGAATGTTCTTATAACATTCTGTTTTGGTTTGGTCTTAACCTCACCAAAATTAACGTTATAATTACCTTCTTATTTGGTGAGGTTTCAACTCCATCATCAATAACGAAACTCTTACATGCCATCTTAGCAAGTAACAGACTGACTAAAAGAGTACTGCTGCAGAACAGTTCTGATAGATCACAACTTGGCTCGGCACCTGGTTCATACAGCCACCCTCAGACCTCCCCTACAGTGCTTTATATATCAATAGAACAACCTCGATATGCCGCTATACAGAGTCAGTAAGGACATAAAGGGTGAGATATACTGTTATAGGAGTTGGTCGTCTGTATCTACAGTAATATATTTGTCTACATTACGATGCCACCGCCCCGATCTGAATGTAGAGGGCGCGATAAGCGGCCGTTTCGGCAGCCTCCTCTGTGCGAATGTATCACCTATTAACCCGCGTTTCCATTTGGCCAACAAATATATTACCTACTAGCACACTGTGGGAACCTAGGGGGGAGAGATTTCTTCATTTTTTTTATTTTTTTTTTTTATTCTCTTTATTTATCCTGGGTTTTCTCGATTACAAATCGGTTTTCGTCAAACTCCAGCCGTTGTACATGTCGGTAGTATTATATCAAATAACATCTTAAACTAAATATAGAGTACATTTGATATTAACAGCATTGCTTCATTCAGTACAACATGAAATTTTGACTACCATTGAGCAGTCACAAGATTTACAACAATACCATGATGATACAATTCATTCTGTATTAATAATTTTAACATAGTCTTTTGTTTTCCTTTGAATTTCTCAAAATTCTGTGCAGAGTCAGTAAGGAAATATTTCTTATTGTATCCTGCTGCCTAGATCTATAGTCAACAGGTGGTGACAGCAACACTTTCCTGATGCCCTACCAAAGTCTGTAGATGACGGTAGTATTCAGGAGCGAATCCATAGATTTTCAAAAGGGCGCGACCTATCATAACATTTTCCACCAGACCCTCCAGGTCTGAGAATCCTACATTTAAAAATAATATTTGGGCCAAAATAGGAGGGGAGCCGCATGCTGTCTGCACCCCCCTAAATCCACTACTAGTATTACCATCATGTTGGAATGGTCTGTATACCAAATCACCAACGACAAAAGAGTATGACATGGCATGTCTTATTGTCATTGAAGGTTTACTTTTTGCCTACAATGTGGTACTTGCTGACGGCCAGCATACATCAAACATGTTTCTTGGTAACAAAAAAGTGCCAACAAGCTGATACTCAAGTCAAGCCCCATTCACCCTGGTTGAAGGTTCTGTCATAGAGACTTGGAAAAAGTTTATCTCATGCATTTGGAAATAATATCAGGTACGACAAAATGATTGCACGCCAGCAAAATTGAACAATTAGCATTCACACTGTAAAAACGGGCCCCTTGTGATTATTTCGCAAGCAATCTCATCTAGAATCGCACAGGTGTGCTACCAAATTATTTCAAATTTTGAATAATTTCATGAGGTGGCAGGTCGCAGAGGGCGACGACAATCAAACATTCTCAGATTGAAGAACAAGGGCAAATGGAACTTGACCGTGTGGAAACTAGCCTTAACCCTCTCTCTCTCTTTCTATATAATTATAGACATCAGGCAGGTGCCCGGTCCATACCCCCATCTCCCAATACTACTATATAAGTCCCTCTATCTCAGAGGGCCAAACTGTTCTCCCCTCTAAACATCAGGGAATCACCATGCTGATTGCAGTGTGCGGCAATTCACACTGCCCCTGACCTATTACAAGAGCTGCACCTGCCGTATCAGGTTAAAGATCACCAACTTATTGAATTTGTCTCCACGGCAATTGCATTCCCAGCTTTTTTTGAATTTAGTAATATAGTGCAAATTTCCTCTATCTACACTCTTATGTATTTGTAACGGTCAATGTGCCTGAATATAGATCCAGCTTATTAAGTTGCGACAACCAGGGCGAATGGAACTTGACCGTGTGGAAACTAACATTAACCCTCTTGATATATAGACTTGAGGCAGGTGCTCGGCCCATACCCCTATCTCCCAATACTACTATAATAGGTCCCTCTGTTCTCCGATTTTAACATCAGGGAATCACCATGCTGAGTGCAGTATGCGGCAATCCACACTGCCTCCTGACCTATTACAAGAGCTGCATCTGCCGTATCAGGTTAAAGATCACCAAGTTAGTGAATCTGTCCCTAGGGAAATTGCATTACCAACTTTCTGCAGATTTATTAATACAGAGCAATTTTCCTCTGTATGATCTTTGTATATTCATAATGCTCATAGGTGCCATAGCGTAGATAAGATTGATAAATTGGTTTTACTGGTTTCCATAAAGGTGAAGGGGGAGGGGGAGGGGTTCCAAAGGGTCCTGACCCCCCCTCCCATTATGGTTTGGACTTAAACTTGAGAAAGAGAAAAAAAGCATTGGAATGTCCAATGTTTTAAGTACTTTCGACTATTATGAACCTAAACCAATCAACATTGTCCCAAATACCATCACAATCAGGCCAAAAAGGCAGAAGCCATAATACAGATTGATTACTCCAATAGAGAAGGGCAGATCGCTACCATGCCGTGACGTCACAGCTGATTAGTCGCGGGCTTTCCCCTTTACGCCCTGATTGCATCTCGTATTAACCCCCCGCCTACCCCTCGGCCTGAATCAGGGCATCGGTGCTATCGCTGAGCCGGGCGATGAAGATTGGCAGCCATTTGTATGCCTCCAATAGGGGCCGGGCAATTCCCCGATAAACCCCCCAAGGGACGGGGGACTATAGGGGGTTTAACCCGGGGCGCCACCTAGGGAGGGGCAGAGGAGGCACTCAAATCATTGTCTCAATGGGGGTATTATCTTGGCCATTCATGGTGTTGGCACTGATTTGAGTAGGGCAATAAATACAATAGAAACATTAATTTTGGGACACTTTCCTTAAGGTCAACCACAGTAGAACACACAAGATATATAAAATTTTCATAAAACCCAACTGCCTTTATATGTTGTATCACATGACGAAGTTCATGTTAATTCCAGCATATATTGGTTACCATTACCATTCACAATAAACATGATGTATGTTCTATAGTTTTACAACGTATTCTATACCTATATCTTGTCCGATGTGTCTACTTACTTTAAATGCATACTGATGGCATGAATCAGCATTTTTTTAGAACTGAACACAAAATGGATAGGGCTACTGTTTTGGGGGTTTTTTTCTGAAAAAAAAAATGCATTTCAATCTTCACTCACTTGTCTTACATAGCAGTCTTTTGTCTTCAAACATTTCAACCCATGCACTATCTGTACTCAAAATTCCCTTCCTGATCCCCTCTCTAAACCCCATACTCCCCCTCCACCCCCCATCATAAACAAAATTTCGTATGAGTTAAATGTATGATAGCTTTCTCATAACATATTCTCTTCCTATATCCTTCCTACACAATCTGTGTACATACTATGAATACATATAGATGGGATGATAGCCTCAAAACCAGCGTGGTTGAGAACTGGAACAAAATTAATACCTTCTTTCTTCTGAAAAGTGCCTTTAAATCATTTCTCACTCGTCTTACATATCAGTCTTTTTTCTTCAAACCTTTCAACCATGCACTACTCGTACTCAAAATTCCTTGCCCCATACCCTCTCTAAACACTCTTCCCACACTCCCCCCCCCCCACACACACACTCCCCCCCCCCCCCTCCTACCCCATTCCCCCTATTGCCCCCGTCTTCACTTTGATGTCCTCTCCTGAAGGCGGCCATTACCGCCCCCGCTGGCCACCAGGGGGCACCACCCACAATACATTGCGCAAAGCATTATGGGCCAGCGGCGGGGTAAAGCGATGTGTCGCGGGTTATTGGCTGGCGTGTCGCGACACCGTAAACCATATCAAATGGTACTGCTTCATTTGACTCCATTTGTGAGGTGCGACTAGACACGTACCTCTACCTCAGGGTGAAATTGAATTTCTGCTGTGACACCTAGAAGAACATCTATGTCAGACACTCTGCCTTTTCTGGGCCCTTAACTTAGTCTAGCTTAAATTGTACTTAAAATTTTGGCATCTCAAAATTAGAAGACCTCTGCACATTTGGTGTTGTTATTGTTCTTTTTTATAAGGGGGGTGATGGTTTGCCCCCCTAGAGCACTGGCTCTGCATCCGCCCCTGACTCCATTTACGTGTATGACCAAAACTCTGCATTTTATGTATTCTTAGTCTGGCTAAGATTGTGCTTATTTGAAAAATAACAAAGGAGAGTTTTAAGACCTGTTGATTTTATCGGCAATTATAAAACGGTGGCGAACTTTTGTCCTGTCATTCTGTTTCCATCACTGTTTTATTTGTAGTTTTCTCATTTCCCATTAAATGTTATTTGATTCGATGAAAATACATGAGTAAAACATTGTGCAACTTCCCTTGCCCATGATCCATTCAACAATGGATATCACTTCCGTGAGTATATCTCAACGTCCATTAAACATATTGGATATTTCTTTTGTTGTTTCAGTTTTATTCATTGATCCTTTTTCTATGTTTACGAAGTCAAGACACACACTGCAGGATTCCCATTTTACATTGTTTTCACAAATGTATGTATTGTCATTTTACTTGTTTTATTACTTCCAACACGTATTCTTTTACCCACCCACTGATGCAGAAAACGACTTTTCTCACGTTCAGGTCCTACAGCTGAACAAATTGCCTGTACTGTTTCCCCTATTCCCTTGGCGCGGAGACCAATCCGCCTGTAAAACAGCCAGCAGTGAGACTATAATTACCTTAATGTGTAGCTTTTCACGGCTAATTAAGAAAAGACTTCTCAGCTGGCTGCCAGAAAAAACCTCCCTTATAACAACAATAGCACCTCAGAGACATCGCTTTTTACATGCGGAGTCTCCCGCCTCCCGCCGCAGCCAATCAATGGTGGCAGAGGATTCGCTGCTGAATATGCATGGAAGTCACGTGATCTCTGACACGTTCGATCCTTATCTCAGCGTCCCTGGCTTCAAAGGAACCAATCAGAATGCTTCTCTTTGGTTGACCAATCAGAAAGCTTCTCTGTGGCTGGCGGTAGGCATGCCCCCTGGTGGGCCGTATAGATGTAACACTGTCTGTGGTTGGATAAGACTCCACTCATGCCTATGAGGATCAAATAGGATGGAAGGGGAAAGAAAAGGAAACACTCTTAGAAGATGAAGGTGGTGGCAGGGAATTTGTGATTTGTTAACTGTGAAAAAAGGACGCTTTGAGTCTGAAAGAATGTTGTTTTATTGTATTGGCTTAGTGTATCCTTGTCGGTGGTTCATTTCAAATGATTTCCTGCAAACGGGATTTCACACATTCACCTTTTACTTTGATTAATGTCAATATGGAAACACAGGTCAATTAACTGTGCATGTAATTGCTAGAAGCTTTATGAGAAGAACAATTAGAACTGATACAGACTCAAATTATTGAAGCTCACACATTGAACGTACACCGAATGAACGGCCACGACTAGAGGTATCCTTTACCTGAGATCATTTTTTATTGCCAACTGATTTTCCTACATGTCCTTAGTAGGGTTTTATTGCCAGTACATAATTGATACATGAGCTTCTCGTTGATATTATGATTTTTTGTTTTAAAACTTCAGAGATATATGAGCCTTTAACAGAACGATCCCTTGATCCATTTGAGGAGTGACACCGGTGGTTTGGCAGTTGATTCAGTTCTCCTAACCCACTTTAGATATGTAGAGTAATGCAATAAATATCCTTTGGAGGGTCTATTTTTTCGCTATTCAATTGTAGTTGTTATTGAAAAACCAGATGAGAATTTGGAAAATTGAGACCTAAAAACCTTTTTTCCATTTTTATTTGTTGAACAAAAATTGCTTACTAATTAAAATAGCGACACTTGGTATAATGGACAGTATAAATGTGGGTCTAGTTCTTCTTATCTACCAATCTATCATGTCTATTATCCCGTACCTTCAGCATCCCATCTCTTTCTGACTACCCACTCTGTCGATCCCCTTCTATATTGCCTTGTCTCACGATCCTTATTCCTCCATTTTTCTCTCTCTTTGTTTCTCCATTTAGGCGTTGTTATGCCTCAGTGGTCACACACCGACCAATCACAGGGCTCGTACCTTCCCCACCAATCACAGGGCTCGTACCATCCCACCAATCATTAGCTCTGAGCGTGCCGGGCTGCAGCGACCTAGCACCGGGATCTTATACCCTCTACCCTACTGCCGGTTGGGTATAGGACGCAATCTGTAAACTCTTTTCTGATGTCATGTTAATACATGCCTTCAATGTTTGATTATACCAAAGATATCATAGCTACACTAAGATTATGTAACTCTATCCATCGCCTATGGGATTTTCGTGATTGTCTTGATAGTGGCGCCCCCTACGAGAGTTGGTGCAATCGGATACAAATAAAACAACAGGCCGTATTTTTCAACCTTTTTCAAAAAGTAAACAAACAGCAATGACGTTGTAGCAGTTTGCATAGACTTCCCTAGATGGCGCCACCACAGCCCACCTTCACATCAAAATGTATGGATCTTTCCTTTGTACTATCGTTAATATTACTGTATGTATGTGCAAACCTACTATATACATTGTGCAGATGACTTCGCAATACCTGCAAAGTCGTCATATTGGTGATCATTTAAAAGTTCTTATTACTCACAATTCAAAAACATTAAGAACATAATTATATTTCTGTTGGATTCTTGTTAAATAATCACATGAATTAATAAATAATTGGAATTTGTTACTATTCAGAATTTAGTTTTATCACATAACCACATGCTTATGAAATGCATATTGTGATCACCAAACTTTGAGGATGTGCCCATGTCTGCACAAGGTCTATACATGTGACGTCGCGTATGTGATGTCGTTTATAATACTTGACATGGTGTCGCCTATGTAAGATGAATTATGCACGCAACAAGCTACCAATTCCCATTTCGGTATACTACTGATTAGATCACAAGTTATTGCGTACATAGTGGATCATTGCCAAACTATGCAACCACCTATAAATTCCCATTTCCATACACTACTAACATGTGGTGTGTATGGATTATATATAATAAAGGCGACATGCGTTAGTAGTATATGGCAATTACAGATGGTCGTGTCGTAAATGGTGGAGCTTAAAGCCGGGTTTCCACTGAACGATTTTCATTGAGAAAAGATAGTAACTGCAAACGACTGTAAGAAATTGTTATCGTCAGTAAATGGTCAGGTATAAAGCTCATTTATAAATGAAGACATGGTTGTTTCCACTGAACGACTGAAATATTGAGTTCTGGACGATTCTGGGACATTCTGGATGACTTTTCCTAACGACAACAGGAAGGAATCTCTGAGAACAATGGATTTAATTGCTTTTAATTGCCTCTGGAAGAAATCGTTTGCTAGTGTCGTCCAGAAATATTAAACAGGTTAGATATTTGGTCTTTGGTGAATCTTTGACTTTTGTCTTGAGCAAATATCGTTTGCAGTCTTTACCAAAAGTCTTAACCAACGATTTTGTGTTTCCACTGAACGATTTTCTGAAAGACCATCAACGATTTCCTAATCTTTAGCAGTCTTAGGCTGTCTTGAGGAGAATGTCGTTCAATGGAAACAGGCCTTAAGCTTATTGGGGTGGCGTTGCGTGTAAAGGCAGCGCAGTGTTAGGTCTTACATTGGTGTACACAACCAAAGCATGATACTTTGAATAATCCAAGACAAACCCAGAGAATATGATTGGTTTGAATTTCAGTAATCCATTTTGTTTTTCGCATAAAAATTGAGCAACGATATTAGTATGAAACTTGGATTCCGTCCACGTACAAATTGAGTTTACCAAATCATCATGATACCAGATATGAAAGAAAGGAGCACGATCTCAGAGGGCCCCTGATACCAGCTTCGAGTTACTAGTGGCGAGTGGAGGCATCAGACCAACACTATCGTATCTAATGATCACGATATAAACTTGAATAATAACAGCCATACTTGGCCTACCATAGTACACTACAACATCCGCCGGCGCCGGTCCCTTTTTATACCCCGACCGGCGCCCTATAAGTCCTAACAGAAAACACCTCTCCGGAGACACAAAGGAAACAAGAATTATCTGTTTTAGCAGAAATCCAGAGCATGATTAGATCTCTAGATGGCAGGACAGCATCAATCAGTATAGCAGTGGATGGAGTCATATATAGGGGGATCCTGTCTCCCGGCTGATTTATACCTCTGTTTTTATACAGGCAATAGGGGTGTTTGCCTATGCTTGTAGCTATATATCGCTTTTATAGTCTCGATGATTAATGAAAGGATTTGTTGTTTATGAAAGTCCCTGACTGTAGGGCTGTGATAGAGTTATAATGATTTTCTAGAAGACTATTGACTAAATCTTCAATAAATTAGTTCTAATGTGCATCTGGGTTACTGGTTACATTTGTATATCACTATATAGTTTTAGTGATTAATGAAAGGATATTTGTTCGATTTATTAAAGGACTTGGCTGGTTTAACAAAACTCTTGGCTGGTTTAACAAAGGAGTCTATGTGTGTTGCAGCTTTGTCAATATGCTAAAAGAATATTAACTGAACCTTCAATAAAAACATTTAAAGTACAGACAAAGGGAGCACGAAGCAATAAGTCCATCCAACTTTACACTGACATAAAGGTTTGCTATGAAATATTTTTAGAATTGCTTCTATGCTCGTTCCCTTAAGAAAGTTGTGTAATACAAAACCAAAGCAATTTGGTTGACAGGTTGCTCCAAAACTTTCGAGAATGCAGCTTTATATTTTAGCCTTGTTCCTATAGAAACTAGTAATAATAAAGGCTGTCGGCCTGTCAGACCAGCCTACAATGTGGGATGGGCTTATTGCTAAGTACATTCCATAGTCTGTATTTGATTTATTCTATATTTGAAAAGTAGACTGAAAATGTTTAAATTGTAAGTTGACAACATACCAATTTGCATAGGCATGCACAGACAGACATTACTGCCCTCCAGGGCGGTACAGGTCTGATTATTCACCTGTTTGCAGGAGCAGGACAACAGTGAAGGTGCAAGGGTTGGAATCCTGATAACATAAATTAGGGTATACGGTCATGAGCAAATATAAGGGTATATAAAGGTAAATATAGGGGAATATTGAAAAGGATAAGGTAAAGGGAGTAATAGATAGGCCTATATTAAAGGGGTTTCCATCCTAGTTTTCTCTTTTACTATCTTCACTGATATATAATGAATTTACAAATATTTTTTTTGTTTTGAAAGGGGTTCCAGGCACCCATGAATTTCCCTTGGGTACGTCACTGTTCTATAACCGCCCAACCCCTGCTCCCTCCTTCACTCCCACCCCATACACACACAACAAACCCATCACTACCACTCCCCACCAGTCCCTGTTTCATCTGTCCACTTGCCGCCATCACCACATCCCCCCACGCCGCTGGCAATCCAATAACTCTAATTGCATAAACGGCAAATCTCGTTTGGGACGAGAGGGGCGAGATTTGGGTCCCGGGGGAGGGAAATGATGTTTCGGACGGTTCCCCTATTGACAATGTTTTCTGATTTATTCCAAAACACATTTTAACTTATGGAAATCAAGTTTTAAAAAAAGAATGCAAAAAATAAACAGCACTGCTTTCTCCCTACAGATTTCTTTTTTGCTGGAATCTCCAGATTTAATCACTGGTTGGTTACCAAGACAGACTCAACGTCCCAGAAATCTGATGGGTAAAAAAGGGGCGAATCGTCTATTCAAAGCAGCTCTTGACCAGTCCTTCCCACCTACTCCCCCATCGAAGTCTTCACTCTAAGAGACCGCCCGCCCCAGAATCCTCTTTTATTTTCGATCCGCTCCCTTTTCACGTGTTTCTTTTCAATGGCGTATCCCTCCGCGACCCCTTCACCACCCCGCCCGATCACAGATCCCTCCGCCATTGATCAGTCAACCGTGAAAAGGCGACTTACAACAGATTTATTTCCTTTCGTATATCACCGCCCAAGCCCACCAATCAGCATTCACGTTACATGCGCCGTTCGGCGGCTCCGATCACAAGGTGGCGCTGCGGTGAATTAGAGGGCGGGCCGGAAGTGAGTGAATCGGTCCTTTTAGAGACGCGGAGGGGTGTATCATTACGCGGGGAGATGAGGCCTCTATCTCTCCCAACATGGAACATGCGCAGAAGGGGGCCATTCCATATTTTAATGTGAATCCTTTTTGTGACCTACTTTCAGAACATTATCGTGTATTAAGGTCCCTTTCAAGATTTGCTGGTAGGAATCGATTTAAGACCAAGCATGAAGAATAAGGGCATTTACTCCCCGTGGACCAAATGATCGATGGTACAAATAATCTGATCGTTCTAGGCTTTAGTTCATATATTTATAGCATGACATATATCTGATAGATAAAGGCCTCATAGAGTCATACACTTGCCACGATTCTCATACCTTACATTTTTATCGCCGTTCTGTTGCAAGGAGGCAATATACTTTAGAAGATAACATGAGAATGGCCGAGTGTGCAATAAGCCCCGTTCATCATATATTCAGTTCAAGTCTTGTACATTTAGGTTAGCCTATATCTCACTATCTGATGATTTCCTGTGGATTGTAATTATTTCTTCGTCATTGAAATCTTTACAGTCTTACCTCTTAGAGAACTAGGGGACCATGGCAACATAAAATCATAATAAAAGAGTCTCTAGTGTATAGCCCATTTGGCCAATGTGAAGATTTTACATGTATTACTGCTATCTTTCTCTGATATTATATCCTTATAAACCATGTTATGTTACCTTGTTTGAGTGCTGAACCACATCAAGTGATATTGAAAGATATTTGCCACTCTATTCAATGATGGATCGTCTTTTCCAATTCAATTCTCATAAAAATATTTTTCAATCTTATTAGATTACAAGCAAAAATCAAAATGAATTAGATGCCCTTGGATTCCAAAATTCTGAGGTTTTCTTCTGTTAACGTTCCTTCCGGTCACGTGTCGTGTCACGTGACCCTCCTCAGACACAACTATCCCGGGTCGACGCCCCGCCTAGCGGCAAAGTGCCAAACTGCAGAGAGCGCTCCTCGGGGAGCTGGGTTAACCGAATTAATCTGTGTGATTGGCTGAATTTCAGCGACAGATAAAGACAAGTGAATTAGATTAGGGGCGTCTCAATGTTTAGATTAGAATAATTAGCTTGCAGAGTGGATTTTACTGGGGCAGAGCGGTTCGCGGGCCCCGATTACCCATTCACGCCTCGATCTGATTTAATTTGTGATCGCCACATGACCCAGTAAACAGCACTGCAGGGCTGCTGAGGCACTCAGAGTGGGTTGGAGATATTTTTCTGTGACAAAATTGCAAATGCAATTCACTTAGATTGAAATTTTGTTGATTTTTTTTATTTAACCCATCACAAGCCACATCATTTTGTAGGAACAGATCTAGATGGAGGAGAAGAGGCACAAAAGTGGCAAATTTCCCATCCCAACATTCGCATATGAAAGAAAAAAGGTTTATACAGAAATGCTTAACACTGCATCATTCATGATATTTTGTTTCTGGAATAAACTGCCACAAAACATGTAGAGGGATTATCTCATTTGAAACTGTGGGAAGAAGGATTGCTACTTTAAATTTTCCACTGTCAAGAATTGGTTAGATTGACGGTAGAACAAGTTGTTTGCCATTAAAGGGATTAAGCAAAGTCTTGCAGGTTTCTCAATTAAGCAGGATATAGTCTTGGCACGATTCGTGAGGTTCAGCTGTCATTGTGGGCTTAAAATTCATATCACCATATTACTTTTCAGGATATATGGGTGTGCAAAAAATGGCTTCACTTAGTGATAGGTCTTTCTAGGAAAATAATAGATCACCCACGGATAAATTTAACCAGAATATATCAATCAAACACAGTTGTATATGATCTTGTGGACCTGTACTAAGATATTTCATTCAAGAAATTTGAGATCAATGTTTTGATAAAAGAGTTACACCCTATAGAAATATAAACATTTTACAATTATTGTTTATTCTTATGGCAACAATTTCCCTTTAAATCTCTCATTTTCAAACTTTAAGTCAAAAACCACGTGGTAAAGTTGCTATTCCTTTTGTGATAAAAGTTTTTTGATACTCAAAATGATAGATAAGTCACATGTTAGGTTCCTAATGTTTTCTCACTGCTGGCGCTGATTTAGTAGTCACAAATACCTTTAAGACTTTACTTGCATAGGTGCGCCAGCTGTGAGGTCCTTTAAAGTAGAAGTACATCAACAACTTAACCACTTACTCAGGGGTACATCTTCTCAGTAATTTAGAGGACCATTCCCCCAATGGTTCCTCCATTTGTCATTAAAGCCCCATGTCCCCTGGTCATCACCTCCCCCTGTAGGTCCCCCTCTTATAATTAAACACACTAAGTCCCACTGTCAACAAGGATTGAGCGGTCCAGGGTGTCGGGTTCCCGCCCGGGCTCCCGCGGATGGACCGAGGGGTTTTCCATTAGCCCCGGGTTTAGCGTTAATTGAGGTAATCAATGGTAGTCTGTTCCCTGCCATCCCCAAAAAAATCCTCATGGAGAGCCAGGTGTGTTCCTTTTATTTTAATTCTTCAAAAGAGTTTATTTTCTTTCTGTAATAACCTACAGACTGACCTATGTTAAGGTGTATGCTGGGAAATATATAGACAACTCACAAGACTTAAACATATACAGATTTATAGACTCTTTAATTATTTGTAGTTTAACCTGATGAAAGATTATCACTGAATATCTCTACATATATATAGTGAAGATATATATATATATATATATATATCTAACCAAGTTATTCAAAATTAACCTACATGTACATCAGCTGTCAGTGTCAGTTAGCAGGAAGAAGTATCCCATACCAAAAAAAGGAGTTACTTTTACATCCATTACTTGGAAACTTTTCCACTTTATATCAAATAATTATATATTTCCTGAAAATCATAAATATCGAAAGAAATAAGTTAATATATGAACATCAAAAACCACAAGGCTGGCATTTGGAATCAGGTTTGCTTCGATTGTTGAAATTTGATGTTTCTGGTGATATTTGTTCTTCTTAAGGGAACTTTTTGCAATTAATTTCAATTTCACAAAAATACAATTATCATCTTTCCTTGACATTATAAGACAAGAATTGGAGAAGTAGAAATCAATCATACTACTTCAATGACTGTGAGAAACAGATACAGTTTCATGACAAAACTGAGGCACAGAAGCACAACAGACTTTTGAAAGAAGTATTTGTAAAGAAAATTTTTCATAAATGCCATAATGAGACATTTGTTGGTCCTAAGAGACGTTTTGATTATCACACTCCCATTACAGATGAGGAAAAGTGCCCCTGCCAGCTTATGAAACGACACTGTTTGTCAAATCCCCTGTAATAACTTGTGAAACAAGCCTTGAATGCCAGAAGCAGTAGAAACTATCATATCAAAATGAATATATATATATATATATATATATAGTATCTTTCTGACAAGAAGGGGTTCATTATACAGACAAAGTTTGTCATACAGAAAAAGAATGTTGGCTATATCACGTACTAAACAATAAGTGCAGTAACCCTATGACTACACTATTATGCCCAGAAATGAAAAGACCTCAAAGTTCAATATATTGAGAGGAGTTACTGCATAAACATTATATGCCTCCTCAAATTATACAGTTATGAACATCAGTGATATCAATACAAAGCTTTGTAGAATTGTCTAAAACCTTGCAACAGAGCAGAAAAGTGTCTTCACTGATAAATCTGACATACACTTTAGTAGGTGAAGACATCATCTCACTTAAATACATGAGAGGTTTGTCCTGCACAATCTGTTGTTTGGTTGGTTGGTTTATGGTTCCTCAATATCCTAATCAACTACTAGGGTCATATTAAGGGCAGTGCCAATTTGAAGCAGTGGGACCCGATGCCCACTTTATGGTGCTTCCACACTGAGAAAGGCCCCCATGATACACCACCCAGTCACATTGTGGTGACACCAGGCCAACCAGTTGTTTCATGGTTCTAACTTCACACAGAGTGCCAGAGAAGCAGCAATCACCACCATTAATTTTGTAAAGTCTTTGTTGTGATTCTGCCAGGGTTTGAACCCATGACCTCCCACACTCAAAGCAGGTACCCTACCAACTAAGCTACCAAGTCTGGTTTCTGTGCACTTGTTATTCTGAATATATTGTATCTAGAAGAACACAAACTTCATTGTTAGGGAAGTTGTAATTCAACATAAATAGAAAAAAAAACACAAAAAATCTATGGAAAGGGATGAGAATGTATTATGGGATGTACCCAGGTGTGAGTTCATCTAATAACATACAACAGATACAGACAAGTTTACTTCAAACATGGTCTACAGATGTACTACCCTCAGCCTGTGAAATGAACAATTTTACGGCTGGGTTGGCATAGGCCTGCAGGGTTGGGGTAGTCTCAGGGGTCAGGAGGGGGCCACTACTACATTCACACTCTCCCAGTTTCCAATTTGGAGGCTGGATGAAAGAGACATTTTCCTATCTCCTTTGGTGGTGGGCTGGAGAGTTCCATTTGTTGGTGGACTGGCGGGTTAGTGAAAGTAGTTACTCAGCATTAAGAGTTACATCAGGCCTCTTCTCATGATTCCACTCTAAGATTATAACACACAACCTCAGGGAGAAACTATTCATTTCAAATTAATCTCCTCGTTTTTAAACCATTTATGTTAAGATTTGTAGGATAATTTGTGTATGCCATTTCAGATATTCCTTATTCAATACTCATGCATTTTATTTGTTGTTTATTTTCATTTGTTAGAGAAGTGTACATAATTCTTTGCCAACAAATTTGCAAATGGGATTCACTCTAACTTATCCTTGCGGATGTTATTGGAAGAGAAAAATGACCATTTGCAAAATTGTACATAAGAAGAGCAGAAGTAAGGGTAATGTTGATTTGTACTGCCTAGATATAGTTTTGCGAACTATCCTAAGATAAGGATCATGCACTAAGTGTATGCCCATATCCGTTATGATATATGTGTAGATCTGTTGAATAAGCTAATGTCTGAATCTCAAAACTCAGTAAACGTATCTATTTCCAAACAGACTCTCTAGAGAGTTGACTTAAGAATTATTAAGAATGTATTAATGTAGATGTGTGTTTTACTTTCTACATAACTGAGATTATTAGCTGAAAAATGCCACCTTATTAAGTGATCTATATTCTCGAAATAGAAGCAGTTACTGCTAGTTTGAATGGCTAATCCCTGCACAGGGCTCTACGTCATCTATTAATCCATTCTCTATCACACCCCCTCTAAAGATATAACTAAGACCTTTTTACAATGACTATGTCTGGTAGATTAGTTTTAATAAGATGAAACTTAGATATAAGAAAAGGGAGTGCCTTCTGGCGACTTGGTGCCATAACAGGTTTTAATTATAATCTGTCATTCACATGAACCTAATTATACCCCCCCCCCCCCTCTGCAATATGTGTTTCCTTAAATTAATGGATTACCTCTAGATATTGAACTGCCTTATAAGCAAACACCTTCCTTGCCTTTAAAATCCCATGTCTATATATATAGATGATGTGCAGATGATGTCACATTTCACAAAGTGGCTGGCTGCTATTTTGGTGATCAATTTATAAGCTTCATTTCATAATTGTAAAACAAAGAAAAAATAATGTTTATAATTGTAAAACACAAAAAATAGCTAAATGGCTAGAAGAAACACAGATGGTGATTAATGGAAATCACTATCAACTAGAATTGATTCATTTTAATTAATATGATAGCTACATGATAACTACATGGCGATCAGCAAATAATTATAACTTGGCCACATCTGCACGAGATGTGTACTCGTCAACCAAAAACTACTCAAAAATTTGAAAGACTCTACCATATCTGGTCTAGTTTTATTGTCTCCAAATGATATCCTTTACTTCTACACATGAAATTTCAATCTAAGTGCTGCAGACAGTTTCAAACCATACTTCAGCATTTCATACCCATTACTTTTATTATCCTGAAAGCCCTCAGACTAAAACATCAGGGAAAATGCTTCGCAGATGATGCCCACATATATAGAACCTTACTCTCAATGCTGTAATTTTGTTCAACCCATACTTCAACATACCAAACACTAGGACAAACACACTGTTCCTAGCTGACCAGTCCTACAGCCTCACAAAATGGCAACCCTTCATTCCTCCTCTCACATCCTTCATATTTAAAACACATTCCCTCTGCTTGGATCCTGGCAGTCCATCTGCCTCAAGCCCCATACCCACAAGGCGATTTTGACCAGAGTTGGTCGATTCGCTAAAATTGGCCAACTCTACTAGAAGAGTCAGCCGACTTTATAGCCTATTCAAATCAAACATGTATATTTCAATATGACATACTGACTAGTAATCTGAATTGGTGCTAAAAATCGGCCGATTCTATTAGAATAATCAGCTGATTCTCGTCGGCCGATCCAGTCAAATTCGTCTAGTAAGTATGGGGCTTTACCAAGGTGTTACCCTTGGTAAGTGTAGAGCAGACCTCAGCCTGTATTCCACTATGAGCAATTAATGTATTTACTACTTTCCACAAAAGAAATATAGCAAAAGGTCAGGCATAATATTATTACATATCATTTGAAAGAGAGTCAAAAACCCTGTCTAGGGATTTGTACCATGTCCATGACATATTTTATTTCTCACTTGCATTTTTTAACTCTGCAGTAAAATAGAATAATGGAATAGAGTCTTCCTACACGTGGGGGGGGGGGACATATAGTGGCATATAGGGAATATGCCACTATAATATGTCCCCCCCCCCCCCCCACGTGTAAGGACGGAAACCCATAAAATAACTACCTAAATATCGTCTATAACTATTGTCACTTTTTCTTTTATTGGGGGCAAAATCGTACAGTGGAATACAGCCTTTTCTATATAACAAGACTGTACGTCTTTTATGACACCCCCCCCCCCCTTCAAAGCTCCCCCACCCCCACCCCACCCCTAGCGGCGAGGGCGGTAACCAATTAGGTGACGGCCTGTCGTGTCGGCCCTCACCCCTCCACCCCCCCCCCCAACCCTGCCGTCCGTCTTCTTGTCACCCATCAATATCAACACGGCAATGGATTTTCACTCTCCTACACTGCCCCCCAGCTCCCCCTCGGGGGCCTGCCATTTAGTACGTAGTACACATTTTCAAAAATCCCAGGACCCCCCTTCCCACCCCTTTTGGGGCAAAAATACGCATTGGATATGTACTAAAATGTACGCACATTTTCAATAATTTCGGACCCCTCTCTCCCATTGATGCGTACATACTTAATGGAAGGCCCCTCACTTTCACTCCCCTCCCACGCAGCCAACCCCCTACACTGCCACCCACTTCCTTCCAGCCCCTACTCCCACCCCTCCACAGCCCCACCCACAACCCATCCACCCTCCCTGTATGTGTCCATCACGGCTAAAAATAAGGGGCTCCAACGTCAAACTAAAAATACCTCAATACACCATATTGTGTTTATATTTTCTTCAAAACCCAAAAGTACCAAAAAGACAGATATTGAAAAGGTGCAAGACCAGGGGCCGATACAGGAACTTTTAAAGGGGGGTATCAGCATAAAGGCTAAGTATTTAACCTCTTTTTGTAGTTTAGGTCCCCACCAAAAGGGAGGGGGGTATCAGGACCCCTAGGACCCCCCCCCCTCCGGGTCCGCCCTTGAGCACATAGAATTCATGTTTTGCCCTACCTTGGAGACATATAAATGTAACTGCTTAATTAGATTAACAAGCATATATGTTACTATCTACAGAACTCTTTCTTGACAGTTCTTTCCTTACACCGTCCCAGCAGGCATCCTCTTTACAGCTTGTTAATTAGGGACATATGTGGCAAGCATTGCCTCAAAGTACAAGGTCATAATACGAGGGATTCTCCCTATAAGTAGTTCCCAAGGACATCCCCCAAGGTCATCCCGGTAGGTTGTCCCTCAAAGATGTCCTATAACCAGAGGCTCCGGATGAAAATGCCTACAAAACAGGAGAGCTCACGGTGTTAGATTTCTAATAATGGGAGTTTTATCTTGGAGAACACTACATACTCTTTTTTATGTCATTTACAAAAATGGAACCATAAATGAAATTTAGTTGATTTTGAAGATTCCGAGGATGCTATCCTTAGAAGGTTTATATGTTCTGTATCATTATATATGCATTAGGAAAAAATTAAGGGAAAAGGGGTGAATTAGTATAAACACGTGCCTCTTGCGCCTTTGCATAAAGTACTTCTATATTGTACTATAAAACAATAATTGAAATGGATGAAAATAGTGAAAACAAGACAAGATACGTAAAGCCTTTCAGTAATCAGCGACCCTAGCATGCACCACTCAACTTGCCGACTAAGTTACCACTACGTTTATTTAGCCTATATGAGTGAGATTGCACAACGTTTAGTGAAACCTGTGTGGTAATGTCCTTATTTCTCCATCATGACAAAGGGATGCTTAATCCAGGGCCTCCTACAATATCCCATAATTCACTTCACGCCTAAATCTCCGGAAACTCATCCACCGGTGTCAAATCCAAAATGGCCGCCCCCAGAGGCAGATAAATCTCTATTAGAGCGCGCTTGGTGATTAAAGTAGTGCGGCTGGTGATTGTGGGTGATTAGGCTGCCGGTGTGCTTACGCAGTGCGGGTGGCACAGAAAGTAGTCCGGGGTGTTCTTCCTACGCCTCTCTGTGGTGGGTGTTTTGCCGCTTTCCGGATGACTTGATGCCTACTCGGGTCTCGGATTAAGGGCACGGAAGGATTTATGGGGGAACTCTTTTCACGCGGATTACTACGACTCAGTGAGTCTGTCGGTCGGGCCTTCCTCTACCCGCTTCTCCTTCTGGCTCACTCCCTCAGCCACCGCGCAGGGATATAACCCAAAAAAGACCTGTTTATTCAATACTGCACTTGACTTGCTTAAAGGCAGTTAGATGGTGTTTCTGCCATTGTATTGACAAAAAAATCCTTGTCGAATGCGGAAGTTAAGTCAAATGTAATGTTAGCACGAATACGACTCCTTCGGCTTCGGTGGTCATAACACATGATTAACTCAGCTAAAGAGAAACTTGACTATGAATCTTTTATTCCAAGTCACCCTTTAAATTGGCATATAGAACAAGATTATCAGATTTGAAGTGCTGCTGGCAGAAAAAAAGACCAATTTCCTTTGGTATTTTCCACAGGATTTGGCCCAGTTCCTTTCATGTTATCATAACCACTTTCGCTTCGTCCTTGACCGTAAAGGTTATTGGTTTTCTGTTATTATCACAGTCATTTGGGGCCTTACCATTTCCAGGGCCCCCCACAGCTCTCAAAATGATTGGTGGAGACGCTGAATCATGTGACTTCCGTTTGGCGATCTGATTGGGTGGTGGGTGGCAATGGAGTGGGAACGAGGCTCTGCAGTGGCCTCGCTTTCATGGACCAATGAGCGTGAAGGGCTCTTAAAGGTCTCGGGCCCTCCCTCCGGGCCACGGCCAGCTACCCGCTTCTCGGCAAAGATGGCGGAACACCCCAGAGAGCCATTCTTACGGCCATACTCAAGGGATTACTTATATGCTGCATGAGTACATTAATTTATTATTCCTTATTTGGGGATCAGATGAGATAGGATATAGCTTCGTATAAAGAAAATCAAGATTGTGTACTTTTTCTTTTACTTTTTTCTTAATCTGATATCACATATCTTCTTTTCCAGACAGGAAACTCTTCAATGCTTCAATGGTGAATAAACCAATTGGAACGTCAATAAAATGGACATTAATCAGATTGCTGTGAAAATACCTAAAATGACTAACAGATACCAAAAATAAAAATCAAACAGTCCTCCCTTTCACAAATTCTGAATCAAATACCCCTCCTCAAAGTTGCTACTTTCCCAGCCAAGGATGTGACATTATCATAACGTTGCAGCAACGTTCTGGGTGGTTCTGTATTTGGTTCTTATTACATTCTTTTGATGATTCCCAATTACGTTGCTGCAAATTATGGCTATGATGTTGCATTGCGACATTATAACAATGTTCTGGTTACATTCTTCAAACCAAACAGAATGTTCTTACAACATTCTGTTTTGGTTTCATCCTAACCTCACAAAGAATAATGTTATAATGATGTTTAATTGTGGTGAGGTCTCAACCTTACGGTGAATAACACAATTGTTACTTGCCATTTTAGTAAGTAACAAACTGACCAAAAAAGTATGGTTGCAGAACATTTCTATTTCGTCTCAAGCTAGATGGCTTGCAACCCTCCCCTGACAACCCTTCTTTTCCCTACACCCACCACCTCAACCTCCCTAGACTTCCCTTAGCTCAATAGCCCCTTCCTCCCCCCCCCCCCGACACACCCCTACACCCCCCCCCCCCCCTCCACCCCCTCCCCTACTTTGCCTCCCTTTGGTGGGCGGGGAGGCGGGCTGCAGCTGATGAAATATTCCCGAAGATTGCCGAAGATTACCGAATGTAAACCACTTGGATGACTCGGCCAATGATCCAGAAGAAATCAGTCGCCTAGAGCTTATTTAGCTGGGGAAGCGAGGGGGAGAGGAGTAGGGTGAGGGGGGTGGGGTGGGGTGGGGGAGGGGGGGCAGTGCCAGACAGGCTCGGTTCTGGGAAGTTCTGCGATTTATCATGTTAAAGCTTGTCTTTTCGTGAAGCTGGTCAACATTGTAAAATATTACTCCAGAAATATTTTTTCATCAAATCAAAGCTATTTTAACTTTGTATATGCTACTCATCAATAGCCTTTTTGAGAATACTGAATACTTATGAAACTTTATGAAAAGTTGTATGTCTAGAATGTATACAATTGAATGAAAAGAAAAGTTTGTATTTAAGGGCAATGGCGCCATTATAGATCTAAAGTTGAGATTTTCTTGAAACTCAGAGAAATACCAGATTTAATATGTTTATAATCCAAAAATGAAAAAAAATTAGGGGGTCACCATGCTAACTTTTGATCTACAGGTGGAGTAATATGAGCATAATTCCTTCAAAATTAAGATTTTGGAGAGCCATATTCAGGCATACAATTTTTGTGAAAACTTTCATGCTAGTTCCCAAATAAACAATCTGATCACTTGAATCTAAAGCTAAGACACATGTTCACAGACTTTATGCATGGCCTGGAAAAAAAATGTGTGTTTTTTACTGCATTTTAATTCATTTTGATTTCAAATCAATTTAGTAGAAAAATTGATTTTCTGACGAGAAAGTTCACACAAAAAAATTCAAAGTTGAAAAATCAATAAAAATGACACATAATGTGTATCAGACTGTTAGCTTTCATTTTCAACAAAGAAAGCATGGGGTCACCGCATGAATTTTGCCAGAAAAATTGATTATCTACCTCTAAGTCAGAAATTAACCCCCCAAGTCTATTTGCTTTAATTGTCCCTAAACCTATCAAAATACAAAATATCCTGAAGTATTATATTCTAATATTGTTCCCTACATTATAAGGATTGTTTTAGTGCTTACTGTGTGAAGATTGGATAGATATCAAAAAAGTTATTCCCATTATTGCACTGCCCCCTTCCCACCTCCCACAGGTGCATATGTCAAGACCACTAATGGTCATGCTCCACTGCACACCCATAGTGGCAGGCTGCGCACTGTGGTGCACGGTGACAAATGGCGCGATTGTCTTTAATGTTTTTCTTCTTCTCAGAGGATCCCCTCTCAACTTCAGATCACATCGAAATAATGCGATATTACGGAATAGATATAGATCATAATTGTAGAATAAAATTCAATATAATGTAAGATCTCATTTACTACAACAATACCCACAGTCACCTCTCTGGCATCGTGATATTCAAGCGATTCACCATTTTCTGATTAATCTATAGCTACTTCCGTCAAAACGAAAACTATTTCTGATCGTTTTCAACCATTTTTGATCGTTTTAGATGATTCCTGATCAGTGGCGACAATTAACCAGAATTTTTGTTGCATCAATCAGTGGGTTCCCACCTTTACCAGAGATGCAATAGAATTATCTGTTTCTTGCTGACCAGACTCAACATTTCTCCCCATCACATCGTGTGGCCGAGACTCTAAGATCAGACTATGCCGTGACATGGTAGATGCACAAGTTATGTTCATGTCTGCCTCGCATGCCGAAGGGCTTTATCCTGGCTCCTGGACCAGATAGGATAATAGATAGCATCTTATAACAGCCATGGGACATGCACGCACACGGAACAAGGGACTGGGAGCATCGACACATCTTTATGTTTGGGTGCCCTGTTAGATTTAAGGGGACAGTAGATGCCTAGGGACAGTGATTGTACTCTCTGGATAGAAAGGAAGACTTGATCTCAATTGCTCACCCAGTGGGATGTTTTATAACAATCTCCGTAGCTACGGAGGTTTTATGTACCCTTACTGAAACTGTACGTGAGTTTGAAACTCCCGTTTCATTATAAAACTCCCGTAAATACACCCAAAACTCCCGTAAATACACCCAAAACTCCCGTAAATACACCCAAAACTTCCGTATACACACCCAAACTCATGTAAGAGAAAATGAAACTCACATAGTTACGGCACCCCAAAAGGTGATCATAACTTTATGAAACGCAAAACTCACGTAGTAGTGCCGAGGTTTGTTATGAAACTAGCCACAGTTGTGTGTATCAGAATGTGAGAAAAATACTTTCTTTTTCATATTCAATTGAAGGTTATGAGAGATAAAACATCCCTAAAGAATTGGTCTACAAGTTCCAGGTTCAAATAATATGGGTGTACAATTCGGGGTTGTATTCTAAAAATGGCAGGAGACATTGGATGTATGCATGCCGATGTTACAATGCACAAAACCACGAAATATCACTTGCAAGATACAATGAATAAAGAGTAATGGATAATTGAGGATATCTTATCATTTGAATGCTTCATGTGCGATGTCATTTTGTGACATTAATATGAATTTGATATGGGATCCCATCAGAGTTATTGTCCAGTTTTGTACTATCAATATTAGGCTTTAGTTTTTTTCAAGTTTATAAGTCTTTGTTTCCTTCAGTGAACAGCATTAATGTTAAAGGGAGTACTGTAAAGCTTATACGAAATGAGTATAAGCAGTGATGGATCCAGGGAGGTCCAGGGGGTCTAACACCTCAACTCCCCCCCCCCCCCTTTGGTGGGGGCTCAAAGAGGTGTGACGGATGTGTGACGTTTCAGTACTTTATGCGGACCCCCCTTTTCTGATATCCTGTATCCACCCCTTGTCTATGTCTGCCTTGCTAAGGGATGTAAACATAGTACGGATATAAGTACATGAACTGCCTTATCTGGTGATGTATGGGATCGCGGAGTGTCCGGAGAGGACTATCCGTATGATGAGCCCATGAATACACATGGGACCGATAGCTCACTTTGTCAAGGGGTGGGTTTGTGAAAGCTCCGGGAGCTCTGGGAGCTTCGGGGGGTGGGGTTTGCGAAAGCACTGGGAGCAGGGGGCAGGGTTCGGGGTGTGGGAGGAATCACAGAGGAGGGGGCGAAGAACTTAGAGCAGGAAGAATGGGCATTCCATTCATGATTGTTATATTGTGCAGTATTTTACCAGTACATGTAAGTTTATGTCAGTTTACAACATTGCCAATGCTTGTCAGAAATGGGAGTAAGTCTGCCTTGCTAAGGGATGTAAACATAGTACGGATATAAGTACATGAACTGCCTTATCTGGTGATGTATGGCATCGCGGAGTGTCCGGAGATGACTATCCAAATGATGAGCCCATGAATACACATGGGACCAATAGCTCACTTTGTCAAGGGTGGGTTTGTGAAAGCTCCGGGAGCTTCAGAGTGGAGGGCAGGGTTTGTGAAAGCTCCGGGAGCTTCAGAGTGGAGGGCAGGGTTTGTGAAAGCTCCGGGAGCTTCAGAGTGGAGGGCAGGGTTTGTGAAAGCTCCGGGAGTGGAGGGCAGGGTTTGTGAAAGCTCCGAGAGCTTCAGAGTGGAGGGCAGGGTTTGTGAAAGCTCCGGGAGCTTCAGACTGGAGGGCAGGGTTTGTGAAAGCTCTGGGAGCTTCAGAGTGGAGGGCAGGGTTTGTGAAAGCTCCGGGAGTGGAGGGCAGGGTTCAGGGTGTGGGAGGAATCATAGGAGGCAGGCAAAGCAACTTTGCACATAATAACATATGTTTTGACGCTCAAAATAAACACTATTTACAATTCTGTAAATATCATGTAATCTTTACAGGAACAAGTCCTACAGTGAACTCAATTTGATGCAGTAGAAACAAACACAATCAGGGTATTGTATAACAATAACTATCATAATAATGAGAGCTTCAGAGTGGAGGGCAGGGTTTGTGAAAGCTCCGGGAGTGGAGGGCAGGGTTTGTGAAAGCTCTGGGAGCTTCAGAGTGGAGGGCAGGGTTTGTGAAAGCTCCGGGAGCTTCAGAGTGGAGGGCAGGGTTGGTGAAAGCTCCGGGAGCTTCAGAGTGGAGGGCAGGGTTTGTGAAAGCTCCGGGAGCTTCAGAGTGGAGGGCAGGGTTTGTGAAAGCTCCGGGAGCTTCAGAGTGGAGGGCAGGGTTTGTGAAAGCTCCGGGAGCTTCAGAGTGGAGGGCAGGGTTTGTGAAAGCTCCGGGAGCTTCAGACTGGAGGGCAGGGTTTGTGAAAGCTCTGGGAGCTTCAGAGTGGAGAGCAGGGTTTGTGAAAGCTCCGGGAGTGGAGGGCAGGGTTCAGGGTGTGGGAGGAATCATAGGAGGCAGGCAAAGCAACTTTGCACATAATAACATATGTTTTGACGCTCAAAATAAACACTATTTACAATTCTGTAAATATCATGTAATCTTTACAGGAACAAGTCCTACAGTGAACTCAATTTGATGCAGTAGAAACAAACACAATCAGGGTATTGTATAACAATAACTATCATAATAATGACATCTCTCTTGAAGTTATCTTAAAGATACCATTGTTGTGATACATCATTGTGCAATGGGCCATAGTGGTCAGTTGCAGAAGCCAACCCTCACAACAGCGAGACCACAGCGAGGACTTCTATGCAGGTCTCACAACAACATCAATATCCTCAAGGTTTTCAATGTGCCAACCCTCACAACAGTTATGGTTTTGTACAAACTTTGAACACAGTTAATACATTTCTGTCACTTCCCTCTCGCACCTTTTAAGAGCTGAGGGACACATCTAACATTTACCCAAATTTTGTCTAGGGAGGAGGGTGCCTGAATGAACATTCTTTATGAATGGAAAGTCTCTGTGGGAGACCATGGGAGGAGGGGAAGCAGGGATAAAGCTGGGAGGAGGGAGGAGGGGGAAGGGGAAAGGCTGCCAATGGGGAGACAGGGCCTGGGAAGCACCCATCAATATAATGATAGTCTGACACATTGTCGATGGCCACGACTCCCCGGTCCGCCATCGCCCGGCCGGCCCGCTATCACAGCATGGCCCCGCGATATCGGGCCACACGCCCACCCTATCCGTCATGGCTTCAGGGGTTAGAGCCTGGACTTCTGGGGTGGCCACTACCAGGGCTTGGGAACTGCGAAACTGACAGCACGGCATTGTCACTTCTCTAATTTGACGTAAAACGCACCACCAGTTGACGTCAACATCCGAAAGTGACCTTTAGGGTGGATTTTTATTTTGAGGCTGATTTACAAGTGAGCATTTGGATGAAACTAAGTTAAAAATCACTAAAATGTCATGTCAAGTACAAGGTTATTATTCTTTCTGATATGTGACCTATTCGTCTTTCTTCCTGCTCCCCTCATGGGAATCAGGGCATGCTGTAAAGTGGGGTGGGTCAGGGATGCGCATGGGATGGAGTCTAATGTACAGGAGGATTGAACTATAGGCCCCAGTATTTCATGGGTCTATGGGGAGGGGGGGGGACCGCTGTCTCTAGGGGTCCTGACCCACCCACCCCCTCCCTTTGGGTGGACACATTACCTACAAAACAAGGGGAAAATGCCATGCACAAGCAAACACACGCAAACAATTTTAGTACTTAGCCTATTGACTGACCCCTACCCCTTTTGGAAATGCTATATAAGCTTATGCTTGCATCCCTGCAGTTCATATTCTAGGATCAGAGCTGGAGGGAAATGTTCAATGGGTCCGGACATTTTGGATGGCATTTTAGCAATTTGCCTTTTGCCCTTTCCTGCCTGCTCCAACATATTTTGAGGCTGTATCTACCAGTGAGAGTGTTGAGATTTTATTTTAGGGCAGTAACAATTAATAGTTCTACTGCAGGAGGGTGCGTTGGTCTAGTGGTTAGCGTCTTGGCATTGCATGTGGCTGGCCCGGGTTCGATCCTGGGTGCTGCCTAATAGACCACCTAACCTTTCCATTGTTTCTAACACCATAGATTTGACCATGACAACCTTGCAGTAAAAAATGTGAGTTGGTCTGAATAAAGCTGAAAAATTGCTGAGTGGACCTTAAACTCCAAACCTCATCACCTAAATTCTACTGCATGGATATTTTCTTTTTCTGCTGAACTACTTTGGTTCGTTGTTTCCCTTTTCAACCATTTGTGGGAAACAGACTGAGATTGTGTTTTGCATCAACATAAATCTGAAGCAATTGAAAGTTTTGAAGGCCGCTCTGCTTTCCAGACACATCTAGTTTCCATGAAGCATAATACAGCATTTCTGTATTAAAACCTAAAGCTCTGTTTCCACTGAACAGCTTTAAAGGTTATCTGATAAAAGACTCCACACAACTGCAAACATTCAAATAATTATAATCTTCAAAAAATAGAAAGCCGTTCTAGCTTTTCAATGATGAGCGACTAATGACTTTGATGACTAATTCCAGACAAGTAGAGTATGATAGATGAAATGTTGCCTTACTGTTTTTGGCGGAAACGTTATCAGAAAATGCTGTGTAAAGCTGTGTCTCTGCTTTGGCGATAAAGACTTCTGTTGCACCTGGCTATGAAGGGAGTTCGTAAAGCCCCATTTGCCCTGGTGGCCATGGTTTGTCGTACACTTCTGCGATCTCAGAACTTCGGAAATGTTGCATTATCATAGCCTTCTGCGACCTCATCCCTTGCGAAATTTTTCAACATGCTAAGAATTTTTGTAGAGATCCTGTGCGATTCAAGCTGAGATTGCTTAAAAATGATCGCAAATGATCACAAAGTGCCCTCCATGTCAGTGTGAATGCTTTCTCTAGCTTGCGATAGTTTTATCGTACCTGAAGTCATTTGCGATTGCTTAAGATAAATTTTTCATAGCTCTCTGCTATAGAAAAATCGACCAGGGCAAATGGGGCTGAAGCCAGTGTGTCATAGACACGCTGCCACATTGTAATCATAGAAACCATGTGTTTCGCAGCAACAAACTTTGGCGACAGGTGAAAAATGGGCAACGTAGGTGGTAAATCCAATCAAACATGCTTGATCTGATGCCCAGAAACCCCAGCGATATAGGGGGTATCGCCAGACAAAAGCGCCAGCATCCAACCATCATTTCAGTTGGCAAGTGTGTCTCAATGAGACGATAAATTTTTCCATTGCTCGGTGACGTATTTTCCTGTAATCAGTGGGCGATAAACACTTCTTGCCTAAGGGCAGGATTCTTTGTCTTTGTGGAGACACGGCTTAAAGTTTCCCAACAAGCAAGACTGACATTTCTATGCAACAACTTTTTCATTGAATACCAACACTTAAACCCATATTCCACTATTGTGGTGGGGAACATTTACAGCGGTCTTTTTTGCCACCACAAGTGACTTGCATCTCAGATATCAACATGTTGGTATCCCACATCACAAGCATTCCATAGAAAACTATATAAAATCATTTGCGTTGACACAACACAAGCACCAGTGTAGGCAAATTCCTGTGTTCCATCTTGCAGTGTAACACTCCAAATGTGACGTTAAACACCCCAAATAGAAGTAAAACACCACAAGGTGGGGTATGGCCTTAACTGAATTATCTGCTGTCACTCATATGATAGGCAATCATCCAACATCATTAAAAGGCCATACCCACTAAGTGATTTTACCATCGCCGCGTGCCAGACAATTGGTAAAATCACCGGTAAAGTCGCCGGGCAACTCAGAATCACTAGGCGACTCTGTGTGGGCATGTGTGGATTCTGGGTGACGGGTCGGGGGATCGGCAGGGAAAATCGCCAGACACTGATAATTCGCATCATACCCACAGGGAGTCACCCGGCAATCCTGATTCACCCGACAATTTTACTGGTGATTCTCCCAGTCACCCATTGGCTGGGGAAGGTAAAACCGCATAGTGGGTATGGCCCTTAAAGTGCAGTGGAAACAGGCCTTAGGAGCCTTCGAACACAACCAGCCTAACAAATGTGCCCCTATACGTTCATTTTGACATGTTCTCCTATTCACATTTTGAGTTCTATGCCTCTCCAGATGCTGTTAAATGTAGTAAGCAGTGTTTTAATGCAATTTGCTGGTTGTTTTCGTGTACATGATTACTTTACTTGCCTGCAATACAGTTTTTTCTCTCCACACGAAGAGAATACATGAAACTTCTCGCTTTTACTGTGTCTGGGAACAAAACCTTCCTTATGTAAACTTTAAATGTCACTTTCTGCAAGTTCTTGTTGAAAGTTTAGTTTTATTTAGGCTCATCATTCCATACTCTCGGTTTCCTTTAAGGCTATTCATATTTGTCCTGTATTAAAAATCCTCGTAATGACAATGGACAGATATAATTAGGAGATGAATGACTTTTCTGGGCCACTTGGTACCAGCCATAGTTTATTTGTGTACATGCTACACACCAGTAGCCCAGAAAATTCCCGGCATGCTACACTGATAACCAATTGCTGGTACCCAGCGCCCCAGAAATGCAGTTCTCCCCCATTTGTAAAGTAACAAAAACAAAGTATGATGTGATCTGTAACTAGAATAAAGCAAATGCTTTTTAATGAAATATCAATAAGGTGGAAGATACAGGATACAAAATGAAGAGCAGAACACAATAAATGTATGGTATTGTGATGAATCTGGTTAACAAAAATAAATATTATAATAAGAAGACAATATTATGGAGTATGAGGTCAGATATATTTACCTCTGGGGCCATTTTGGCCCGCGCCCGTAGGGCAAGGGCCAAAATGGCCCCAGAGGTAAATATATCTGACCGAATACGACATAAAAGTGTCTTCTTTATTTTATGTGATGGCTACACCACTGAAAAAACAATTTATTGAGAGAAAAATGGGCAAATTTGTAGTCCCGACGGCGATGTAATAGTTCCGACGGCGATGTTGTAGTCCCGACGGCGACGTCGACATCTTATTTCTTTACCTATCACGATGACAGTTGGTCAAAATCCGCCCCTATACAACATAAATGGACTGGCTCATCTTCTGGGACGGCTAGAAACCTTTAAACTCATCAACTTATTGAAAAAAACGGTGATGTCGGAGTGCCGATGGCGATGTCGTAGTCCCGACGGCGACGTCGACACCTTGTTTGTTTACCTAATGCGCAATGCTCATTGGCTAAAATGCGTCACGTGGTGCATTTTTGGTTGGAACGTCTTGAGGTAAATATATACCAGATATATTCACCTCGCCTCCAGCGGTGCTTATTTCGTTCGAAACGGCACAATACGCACCGCACCACCCCCCAGCCATTACATAAAACCTACAAAGGATTTTAAAGGGATCATGAACTAGTGTGGAGGATGGTATTTTTCCACACTCAAAACAACAATTTTGAATGAACAATATAATAATTTGTACAGACCACAATTACTTTGGCACATCGACTAACCAAATCTGTAAACACATTTTAAATCAATCATGGTCCAAGTTGATCCCCCTGTGCCCTTAAACCCACACAAAATGACCATTAAGGTCCTTTTGTGTGTAAACAAAACCCCCATAATCATTAATTCTCCTAAACAGCCTCTGATGATCCCTAGTTTTAAGGGCAATATGAGCCGGCTCATTTCAAAGGCTTTCCCATGGAGTGCAAGGTTTCAACTCAAAATAATTAACTGATTAAGAACTCCCTTCAAAATAAATTGGTAGGTTTTTATACTGTATTTAAGTATCTTCCTTCCTTTCGCAACCTCAAATTGCATTGTAGTTAATCAGAAAAATATTGCTGCCAGTAGTATGGGTTCAATTCCTGGTTGATGCTGGGTTCACTAAGGGATGAGGTACAGCAAAAATGATTTCCAGGTTTTGATCCCCTGCTGTTTGCCCCCTGTCACCTTCATCTCATATATCTGATCACCAAACACTGACCAAGTCAAAACACGTGCCTGAAAGATCAAAATTCAACCTAACCTGTTTTTGCCATGAAAATGACCCTGGCTGTTTGTATGGCATAAAACATCCATCACTCACTTACTTCATGTTCTTGGTGCCTACAACAAGTATGTGCTCTGTATAAACATTAGTTTGCACTCATTGTTGGTGACTTGGAAACTAGTTTTAAAGTTCATTAGAAGCATGTTTGACTATTAATGACTAACAATAGTCTCAGCGCACTCTTTGCAAAAATGCATTACCTCAACAGTGTGGGATAGTTCTCTAAAACCCAAAGGGCCTGAAACAAGTGAAGTGCAGAACACATCCACAAACTTTGCATAACTGTACCTAAGTAGGCAGTCAAATTTTACTTATTCATTCAGTCCCCTGACACTCCATCCTACTCCCTAAAAAAAAGAGAGGAACACTAGAAATAGAAAAATAAATTCCTACTTTTAAAGTCCTTTAGATTATTTGCCTTAGTATATTGACTGATCAGCCTAATTCAATTAATTCAGACCCTGTCCTGCAGCAACCAGAGAAAAAAGAAAAAGAAGGAAACAAAATATATAACAAATGTATAACAGCGAAAAATGGTTTGTTATACACTAGTGATATTGGTGGCCACTTGGCTTGGCCTAGTTTTGGCTGCCCAAAGCAGCCTTTGTTGGGGGCCTTCGCCCATTGTCAAACGGACCAATCAGCAGGGACCGCGGGCTGCGAACGTTTAGGACAATTTACAGCCTCGTTGTGGTCGTAAATGCAAATGGCTGTCTGTTCGGGCGGTGTTCGGGGCGGGGAGCGCTGTATGTCATAATGGTAACCCGACTTAATCAGCCCCACTTGTACATCTCATACAGCGTAAACGGATGAATATTCACGACAAAGACCGTCCGTAAAGGAGGCAATACACTACACGACTCGGGCTGCTGTATCACAACGTCCTAAAGAACTCATGCATATTCGAGATAAGATTTGATGTAATACATACGCAAGATGCTCAAAATTGAAAATGGTTAACTCCTATAAAATTTTGTAAATTGTCTGCAATATCATTGTTTCTTGTCAATATCACAGCTCAAGTTGTGTAGTGTAATACCGCCTATAAGCAGCCCTATTTGTACATAATCATACGGTGGTAAATGTATGAATATTCATGACACACACCACCACGATAGCCGGTAACAGCCTTGTTTGTCTTGGTGATGCTTCTAGTTTTTTTGGGGGGATGATGGCATCACATGTCTGTCTATGCATTAAACCGATCTATAGGCCTCAAGCTTGACCAGAAATTGGTGAGCTAATGTTTCAAACATATTTCCGTCAGCTTTAATTTATTGAAATGATCATTAATTGAAAGTTGTGATTTGGGTTACGACTTGTGTGTTTATGACATGTACATAACACCAATGAATTAAGAGTTAATGTTTTCATAGTTTGCAAAATTGTGAATTGTTCAATACCATACCGGAGAATGCCTAGGCCACACAACAAAGTGCAATTACAGTTATTGCAAGGAACTTTTTCAAAATCTGATGCTGCCAGTACTATTCATAACAAAACTGACAAGAACAAGAACAGAAATGATAGGAAGACATGGTATGACATTTTCTTCCTCAATATTTATGGGATGTTTCATAACAATCTCCATAGTTAACGTGGATTTATGCGATCTTATAATGGATTTACACCAGATAACAAAACATTCGTAATACATCCTAAACTGGCATAAATGCAGTCGACACCTACATAAATCCACCACAAATCTAATTAAATGCAATGCAAGCTCCAGTGAGGTAACCAAACTCCTGTAAAAGTTGACGATAACTTAGGCCCCATACCCGCTAGGTGACTTTGACCTAAGTCGGCCGACTCGTCACCACTAGAAATGGCCAACTCTACCAAGAACTGGATGATTTTAGCACTAACTCATATCAAACATGCACATTTCAATAAACTTTCCTAACAGTGATCGTTAAAATGGGCAGCGATGATGGGTGACACTGAAAAATCGCCTAGTGGGTATGGCCCTCCCACCCCAGCTGTAAAGGTATGAAATACAAAAAGTGTCAACACTTACCCAGTGGTTGTGCCACCTGTTCTGTATAAAGGCTGGACCCAGGGCTCTCGCAGGGTTTATACCACACCCCGTTAACCGCACCTACAAGGGGAATAAAAACAACACTTTATAAACCTTTCCTGTCCTGTATGAAGGCTAGACCAAGGGCAAATGTTTTATAAAAGTTATATGTATATATATATATATATATTTATACATTTGTTTAGCACAATCAATAAACCATTTGTATGATCACTGTGGAGTTTCTACTACTTTTATGCGACTCCACTGATTTGCGGAAAGTGGGTAAAGCTTGAGAACCTAATGAGTATAAAGTGTGCTGTAGCTGCAAATGAAGTACAACACGGTTATGAGTTGCCAGGCAAGCAGCAACATAATGAAAACATCTTGAGGCCATACTGTTTTGGTCAGTCTGTTACTTGCTAAATTTTCATGTAACAGTTATATTATTTTACACAAGGTTGGGACTCACTAAAACAGAGGTTTGTGATAATATTTGAGTGAAATAAAATGCCTTACCAATATAGCTAGATTGTTTAAACAATATCATCTTTTAATGACAGAATTTAACTAGAACATTCTGATAAAGCCAGAGTACAACATCAAAATGGTAGGTTCTAGAGATGTCGTTGGGTGTCATCAAAATGATATAACAAGAACCAAAACAGAACAGGCGTGTGGGGTGGAGTAGTGGTTAGAGTGTCCGTCTGTTGCGCGGCCGGCCCGGGTTCAATCCTGGGCTGGGGTGAGCTCGCTGCTACCCCCCTCTACATGTCTCCCAGTGGCAACAACTGGGTTATCAAAGGTCTCTAGTAGACCACCGGCTGTTGTGTGTAGGGCCCTGCCTATGGGACCCTGCACATTAAAGAACACCTGCCTCGGTAAAAGTGTAGGGATATGGTCTCTATCTTCTCATAGACTCAATCATTCCATAGATACGATCATCAAGGACAGGATTGTCAAAATCATGTTCTCGCCGTGATATAACCTTAGATGTTGATACGGCGTAAAACCCCAATAACCAACCAACCAAAACAGAACAGTATAGCACTGTATGCTTGCCTAGGCACTATATTCAATGTTATTGTAAGAACTAATTACTATCTGCTTCAAAATATATATGATATGAGCCGTACAATTTCTATATGATCAAATTTATATAGATGTTCCACGTGTTCACATATAGAAACAAGAGGTTTTGCAGTCATGGCACATATCTGAAAAACCTGATAGACAAAGCATGGGAAGTTACTCTTTTTTATACTACTCCCGGTCCCCACCGCTATTGTTCTGCCAGGAGGTTTCTGGACATAACCTACAGTATTTGGCCACATAAACCTCCTCAGGAGGGTTATTTGGCAAACCTCCAGAGGAGGTTATCCAGATAACCTCCGGAGGAGGTTATTTGAGAAATAGTCATGCAGAAGATAGAATTTTTCTGATCCCAATTTAAATTTTTTGAAAAGTTTCAATTTATTATCTGTCTGGATTCGAACAGTGGATCTCCTAATTGAGAGTCCCACAGGCTAACCACTACTCTATTGAGGCAGGTGTTTCAAAGAGGTATGTCATGTTCAAAGCATGTGTGGGTCATGTTCAAAACATGATGATTGTAATGAATATTCATAAAATATTTCTGATGAAAAAACAGAAAATAGGGACTACATAATACAGAAAAAAAACCTTAGATACAAAACATTTTGCACTGAATATTAGGGCTAAAAATAGAAATAGAAAACTTGTATTCAGCCTTGGGATCAATCTGGGGACCTCTCACATACGAGTCTATCACCCTAACCATTATGCTATAGGGTGAGTAGGGTGAGGGTGCATTCAGCAGCGATTTTAATTATAAAGTGTTTAGCAGGCCTACTAGAGGATTAAATATTCTTTACATAGGCCTATGTATATATATATATATATATATATATATCAATAATTGTAAACCTAAGATATAAATTGATCTGTGAACAAATATGTCTAAATGATTATTCCAGTAGTTATGGGACGTAGTATAAGCTTGTAAACCGCCTTGGAGGCGTCGTTTATGGCATATAACCTCCGAGGCGTCAGCACATGGATGTGTGGCAGGTCATGAGCAGTGCAGTATCAAAGCACGTAAACTAACCTCCCGCCTGGACTGCTCTTAAGATTACTATTTGTTCAATGCCCCTTGGGGACATGCATCCGGCTGGAGCTCTCTAGATTAAAAAATGTGATAGAGAAGATATGACAGACTTGGGAATTAGGTATGGTTCATATGAAATAGTATTTTTATTGCTTCCATCCGTAAGGGTACACTCTACTTGTCTGTATGAAGTTCCGAGGGGAGTTAGCATCCACTCTAAAGGGGGGTTTACACAGGCCGTCAGAATCCTTACGATATGTTCCGAACAACCATCTTACGATAGTCCCGAAACTGGCGGATGGTTTACGGCAATCCCTACAACATTATCAGTCTGTGTAAACTCATTTTATCATGAGGAAAGCATTGTCTTAAGCCTGCCATAAGGCTTGCAATAATTTATCGGAATCAATTCCTTAGGATAATGCAAATTTCTGACGTGTTTGAAATTTGTTGGAAAAAGCTTAGGCGAATGGGCTTATGACAATGAAATTGAGCTTAGGCTGCACATGTCGGCCTGTGTAAACCCCCTTGTCTAATGTCAAAGGTATTTCTTTTTTATAAAAATACAAATACAGATAAATTGAACACATCTATTATCGCAAGCCTTCTGTCAATTGCGTAGGAGTCTTCTAGGCCTTACAATAATCATCTCCTTGCTTACTGTCTTAAGGAAATTATTGGATTATGTAAACCCTTCATGACCATAGTCCCTTACGACAATTGTTACAAATAACCTATGCCATTGACCTATATAAGACTTTTTGCGCTTACGATAACCCATTAACATAAGGTTTATGTAAGTGAATTGTCGTAAGGACCCGTTGATGGCCCGTGGTAAAGCAGGCTTTTCCCTTAAACTACAAAGGAGATTCAGAGGATGCCTTTCAGCGATTCTAAACACACAGAATGGTGGGGATTACCTAGAACAGATGTATTGCTTCAAGAGAGGAATCTGGAATAAAGGAGCCACACCCAAACTCAATGAGGACAGGTTTGGAATAATAAGGGGGTAACCATAGCCCCAGGGCCGAATATGTCAAACCGGGTGTTGGTTTTGATTACACTAAGTTTTACTAACATTGCTTGGACATACAGGTCTGGGATAACGTACAACCCAAGGAGGGCTGACAGAGGTAATAATAGTCAATTTATGTGTTATCTTGCATACAACAGCATTTCATACTGTCATCCTCTGCTAGAGATCTGGTCAGGAAGAGACAGCTCACTTTGTGTTCCTTTTATTGTGGCATAGTGATAGCTCTGGCTGGATATTATCAATATCAGCCTATTTGAGATGACGTATTGTACATTAACGGGACACATATTGTCATTACACTTTGAATGTGACATTAGAATTGAATTTTGATGAATTTATGAGAACTAAGGAAGAGTCAAACAAACTGGAGGTGACAGAAAGCGTTCAGGTTTTTGAGTTGTTTGTTGTGTCCTAGATCTATAGTTAAATATGATACGTTTCTGCATCTTATGTAAACCATAAACAAGGTTGTGTAAACCGAACTGAGATAATGTATGTGCCAAGTATGTTAAGCAGGAATAAATTGTAATTTTTCTGTGTTTTTTCTACCTGTTTAGATTACGGTAATTCAAAACTTGATTCTCTATCTGTATGCAGACCCATACTCCTTATAATCTACTTTCTGATCATGTTGCCTTGTTCAGGTTAGTTGTCTACACTCGTGGAACTGCATTTCCTTTCTTGCATCCTAGCCTATGCTAGTTAAATATGATACATTTCTCAGTCTTATGTAAACCATAACGGAGGTTGTGTACATAGATCTGAGATAACGTGAGGCCTAAGGAGGTCTGATTGGGGTAACAATAGCTGGCCGGCACGCTGCAGGAGACGTAGGCTGCATATAAACAAGTTTTGTCATTTCACAAAGTCTCATACTTCTCTGTCAAATTAAAGAAATAACCTAGTCACCCTGTCAATTTTAAGAATCTACACCCATGCAATAGTACGTAGTGAATACTATTTCTGTAAGCCATGACCAATTGCCAGGTTATTCATGCATCGTCCCACATACAATAGCATCTCTATTCCGTCATCTGGTCCTTATTAAACATGATACATTTCTTTGTCTTATGTAAACCAAAGCTGAGGTTGTGCTGTAGTCTGCCAGCATGCTGTATGAAACATAGGTTGCATATACATTGGCTCAATAGTTGATTACTATGTTAAGCACGAATAAATTGTAATGTTTCAGTGTTTTTCTATTTTTTCTAGATAGATGTTCTATCTGTATGCAGAACCCTACTCATTATAATCTACTTTTTAATCATGTCGCCCGGCTGATGTTAGGGGTCTACACACATGGAACTGCATTTGGATTCTGGCATCCTAGCCTACGCTAGTTAAATATGATACATTCCTCCGTCTTATGTGAACCATAACCGAGGTTGTGTACACAGGTCTGAGATAACGTACGGGCTAAGGAGGTCTGACAGGGGTAACAATAGTCGACCGGCATGCCGTAAGAGATGTAGGCTGCATATAAATGGGCTCAATGTGCCAGAAGCAGATCCTTATATATGCATGAGCGACTCGTTGGGGCCCCTCAACTGCTCGCGGAAACAACAACTTATTCCATGATAGGCATTCATGCACGGTGGTGCCTGTGAACGACCATTAATAACATGTTTATGTGACTATGAATGCTTGATGTGATATTCATAGAATGGGATATATTTGTCCTATTCTTGGTTGTCGCTTACTTGATGATGTAGGTAAGCAATTGGGTGCCAGGAAGGTTTCACACTGTTTAGTGGAGGCTAAAACTTACATAAGTGAGAGCTGAATTCAACGACCACAGATGATTAGTGAATCTTTCACTGTTGTTCATTGGCATAATTCTTCATGAACAGCGACAAGCATATTTGCGTGCATGGAAAGTGTCAACTGGAGAATTTTCTTGCTTTTAAGTGCAATTTCATTCGGAAGAATATGGCAGGTAGGCTAAGGACAAGGACATAGAGATCTGCAAGAAGGGGGTTGGCTTGGGTTCTGGAATCAGTTTACTTTTAGAGCCTGAGGTAGGTTTTCATGTCACGTGAAGAGACGAAATCAGTCTGGGTTTGGGTTCCTTAGAGGCTGAACATTTGTTTTATTTGACCGGCCATGTGCGATCTGTCTCATTTTGTTGGAGCCCTCTGTCCTATCAGGGTTTGCCAGGTACCAGCATCAATACCTGATGTCAAAGGTTAATACCTGAGGTCAAAAGGTCACCTACTTCTGAATGAGAGAGAAGTACTTTAGGCATGGGCAGCAAGAAACAGCTCATTTTCTTGTGCTTTTGGTTAGGACTGTTTGACCATTGTTTGAGTTTTTGAATTTTCTTTTTAGCCCTATCGAGGGACCTAAAATAAATTTGCTCCATTGTTTGAGTTTACGTTTGATTGTTATCATCATGTTTAGAGTCAGGTTGTATGCATGAAGAGAAAGTACATTATTTGTCATTTTGATATTGTCACTGATATTAGATTTATAGTTTGTAAAAATGTTATAAAACCGGAACGGAAATACAGTTAGCATGTGACAGGATGAATTTCAAGTTTTTGAGTGTTTTCTTGCTTCCATTGTCAAGTTCAAGTTCCAAGATCTATGCTCGATGTTGGCATAGATCAGGCATATATCTTTATTTTGTTAGTGAGCAGAGAGGTAGGAGCCTACAGAGAACACATGTATACTCTTTTTCCGTTGTAACTTTGAAGCAGGACACATAGGCTTGCATACCATGTCCATTCACCATTTCATTGAATATTTTAGAATTCCCATGTGTATTAATTTAACATTTCATTGAACTTTTAAGAATAAGCCCATCCAAGTTTACACCAATGTTAAAGTTTACCATATAATATTTTCAGAATTGCCTCTATGCCTTTTCCATGAAGACAGTTATATAATACAAAATTAACAAAAGCAATTTGGTTGACAAATTGCTTCTTAAACTTGTAAAATGCAGCTTTATATATTGGCTTTTTTCCCATAGGAGCCAATGTTGAAGCTTGTCAGCCCAACCTATAATGTCCTACCCTGTTTTCCCTGAAATACAGTGTTTTGATTGGCTGGCAAACCTGCAAATCTGTCAATTGGTAAAATCTTACAAGTCATAATGTTTTATCAATACATAGTGATATGAAAATATGATTTTTGCTTATTTCAGTAACCCTTACTCTAGGAGACCACGATGCTTTATAAATGAATTTGTCCAACCCTTGTCCAACCCTGGAAATACCCTATGTGGGATCAGCTTATTGTATTATACATCACCGCTTGATGACTACTTCATATTCTCCTCAATCATATAACCTTCGTTTAGAACTCGTTTCAACAAACACACCATAAAATGAGAGCGTGTAGTACTGGAGTACACCAGTGTCCCCTAAGCGTCCCCCAAGCATCCCCCCAGCGTCCCCCCAGCGTCCCAAAAACCGAGTCAATAAGGCCTGGGTTAGGGCACAGTTGGGCTGGGCGTCCCCATCCCCATACCAACCCCAACCCCCCCAACCCCCAACCATTGGTCAATCAATCTTGGGTCTGACAAATCCCCCAACCCCGACTTCTGGCCTCCATGGCAGGTGGCTGCACTACCACAAGTGACCCACTGGAGCAGCCATTGTTTTTCTTAAAACTAGATTCAAATTGATAAAGTTTATCAGTTCATTTAAACCTGTTTAAACTATCAATATATGAATCTTGAATAGTTTTATGCAGGGTATTTGTTTATGTAAGATTATCTTGAAGTTGGTTGAGCCAAATAACCTGGTTCTGTGCCTATCTCTAATCCAGAGAAAGGTTCGAGATAATTAGCTTTTCCTCTCAATGAAGTTTCTGTGTGACTACATTAAGGCTAGGATGAGAAAGTAACTATTTAAACACTCCAATCACTTCAACAGAAAAAAAGTATAAGATTTACTTGATTATGAACGAGCTCAGATTTTCTCAGGACACCCATCAGATTTTCCAGGACCCTCTTTGGATGTTACTAATCTATCTCATCCTGTTTTGATTCAACATTAACTGCATGTACATCTCCGAGTGCCCTGATCAGTGCTATGAAAGACGAGCCTGATTTACACATAACCGACATGGCTACCATGATATCAGCTTATCAACTTTGCCTTTTATCACTTGTGTAGGCGCCAGTCTATCTCCCTGTGCTGCAGAGCTTGGCCTTGGTGACATAGAGGGGTATACTCAAATATGGCAATTAGGAGGAAAACGGCTTTTTCTTGGCCACTGGGTACCAGCCATAGGTTATTGGTGTACATGCCTGGCGCCAGCGGCAAAGAAAGTTACCAGTGTGCTACACTGAAAAACTATTGCTGGTACCCAGCGGCCCAGAAAAGTAGTTCTCTTCCTCATTATTAAGCTAATGTCTGCAATTAGTTTAAGCATCGTGTGATTGATTGACAGAATAACTGATTGACTAAAAAAATAACTGACAGGCTATTATCCTTTGCAGACTAGTCACAGTGTGTGCATCCCAAACAAGAATTCAACGTCATTATAATGTTGCAGCAGCATCCCGTTGGGTTCTGCTTTAGTCCTTGTGTTTTGAGAACAACTTAGAACCTAACAAATGCAACATTGCACTTTGACGTTATTGTAAAATATTCTGATTATGTTCGTTCACGTTAAGATAACATTATTATAACGTTCTATGTTAGTAAGGTCTAAATTCACTCAAATGTAATGTTATTACAATGCTCGTTTGTAGTGAGTCTCAACGTAACCTAAAATAACGTAACTGTTATGTGAAAATATTATATAAGGAAGAGTCTGACCAAAAACCTATGGTTGCAGAACATGCTCAACATACACATATATGTATGCCTTCCGAGTCTAACCAACTGACCTATAACTCTGACCATTGACTTACGGTACAGTTATTCCGTCCAGACTTCTCAAATCGACCACAAATCTCCACCCTACCCCCAACCTGTCTGCCACAGAAGTCCGGGAGGGGTCGGAGGGTGGGGAGGTTACTCAGTCTTTCAGTGAAGATAGCAGCTGAGAAACTACGACAATTAGTTCATAGATACCCCCTGTAAAACTGTATCAACCAACAAACGTCTTGGTTCAAATTGGATGGGAGTGTGATGATTAGTTTTAGACATATTTTAAAGGAATTGAATTGAATACTTTGACTCTTAAGCTTGATCTAATATCAGAAATAATCTATCACTCGTAGCTCTCTCCCACGGGGGAGTACCGGGGTGGGACTTTCTGCTCCTGGGAAGAATAGGCCCCAGTAGCCCCTGCTGATCGCAGAAGGGGGGGGGAGGGGGGGACGCAGCACTGACCAAGCGGTTCATTGGCTTTGATTCATGTGGTTACACAGGGATGACTTACAGTAAAAATGGTTTCCAGGTTTTGATCCCCTGATGTTTGCCGGCCGTGTCATTTTTATCTCATAGATACAACCACCAAAGACTGATTAAGTCAAAACCTGGTCTGAAAAGTCAGAATTTGTCTTAACTTGTTTTTACCATGAAAATGACCCTGGCTGCCGGTACTGCATAATACATCAATCACTCACTCATTAATAGCTCTTCAAAAAGGTGGTTCGATTATTTTTCAGTCCCTTTTAAAACTGGCGATGGACAGCTACAGCTCCTCTAGTACTAAGGTCCGGTGGTACCATTTCTGAAAAAGTACCCCCCCCCCCTGGGCCCACACCCCAGGTCGACACGCGCGACTCTCGGCCAGAACGAGACAGGGCGAGACCTCTCGGATGATATCTCGTCCCCACGAGACTTCCAGCCTTGTTCTCGCGAGAGTCTATCGACAGCAACGAGACGCCCATTGGTAAGGGGGAGGGGGTGAGAAGGGGGAGGAGGGGGGGATTGGGAGGCTCTGCAGGGGTCCCATACAACATAAGACAAAGGAGGATATATGGAGGGTCTTTGGCTGAAATATGACCAGGGAAAGTTAGGGCTAAAGTTTTCCTTCATCTATTTTTCATCCTGCCAAAGAAAGGCGCATCTGTACTATATCAGAGATTGAATAAGACATAAATAAACAGTTTTTTCCGAATGCCCTAGGCTTGGTTTCTGTACCGACTTGACTTATTCATTGGTCGAAAGATTTATGTGACTTGTGATCACTGCATTCACAATATAATATCGTTTGGTTGGTTCCATCATAAAGTTATTATTAAATAACCTAACATACGAATGCATGGTTATATAGACGTTGTGCAGATGACGTCAAATGTCTCAAAATGGATTGGCCACCATATCGGTGATCAATTTAGATTCAAAAGTATTCAGCCTTCTAAATGAAAATTAGAAGATGTATCTCAGAATCATGATTATAACAACTTTGATAATTTAGAAGCTATAAATTTCTGTTTTCTATTATCCGTGTGGCTTTCAGATCCACCCTGTGATCACCAAAATGTGGTCACGCGACACAATGACTATATATATATTAAAAAACATACAGTGCATGTTTTGTGTGTGTGTGTGTGTGTGTGTGTGTGTGTGTGTGTGTGTGTGTCTGCGCTGTGTGTGTGTGTGTGTGCGAGTGTATGTGTGCGTGTCTCTCTGTGTCTCTCTGTGTGTATGTGTGTATGTGTGTATGGGTGTATGGGTGTGTGTATGGGTGTATTGTGTGTGTCTGTGTGTGAGTGTGTGCGTACATGCGTGCCTGTGTGGGTGAGTGTGTGTAAAGTATCCTGAATGTTGCATAATATGTCAGTGCCCTTAGACCCTTTGCCCTGCTGACCTCACCCCCTCCCCATTACGTACCATAGCACCCAGTCACCACCCAATACCACAAACAATCAACCACCATACTGAACTAAGAGTCCAGCCCCTCTGAGGTGATTCACGCTGATTATGCCCGATCAGGCCCTCTCTCTCCCCCGACCAAACAGTTGTATTTGTCACTCGAGGCCCTAATACACTATGCAACTTCGATATCGGACGATATGATGATATTACAAACAATTCACATACAGGAGTGATATAATTGCTAAATTTGGAGTATCTGAAATACATGAGTAACAAATAATTTCATCTCTAACATGTGTGACTTCTCTATAACGTCGTCATTTTACAGCTCAAGTCATGTAGTGTTAGGGGCTGTCCATAAATGATGTCACACACAAGGGGGTGGGTGGGTGGTTTGAACAGTGTGACTCTGCTTGAAAACAGGCCTTATTTTCGGGTTAGATTAGAGAATTTATTGTGACAGGGGGGTTGGTGGGTCCTAAAAATACCCTGAAAAAGTGTGACATCATTTGTGGACGGCCCTTGAGTGCTGTACACACTAGGCGATTTTTACCTTCGCTTGACAATGGCTCGGCCATAAAATTACCGACACAATCGCCAGGTGATTACGATCAGCAGGCGATTCCCCATAAGTATGGTGCAGATTCTGAGCAATGGGCGACATGATCATAGGGAAAATCACCAGGAAAATCAGCGGAAAAATATCAAAATTGCTTGATGACAGTCGCCCGACGACGCGATTGCGATTCTCCTAGTCGCCCGTCGCCCAGCAACATTAAAATTGCTTAGTGGTTATGGGGCTTAACTGAGCCTTCAGAGTGAGCCGGAGCCAGCGGATCAGGTAATGTAAACAGGGTCATGTCCAAACCGTTGCCAAACGATCACATGGTGTAAACATGGTTACGTGTCCTGCACCAGTGACCAACGTGTACCGCAGAATCAATGTCTAGAGCACGGGCTGGGAACACATCTTATACATACATAGATGTAACTACAGCATATATATGCATGCTACTGTCGTTTACTGTTATTGGTTATATACTAGGGTGAAATGGTTATAGGGGCTCTAGATAGGGGGAGGGCGTACCAATATCGCATGTCGATTTTAAGAATTATCCCTGTCGCCATGTCAAATTTAAGAACATCCCCTGTCGCATGTCACTAAGCTAAAAAGTGGCCATGTCCCCGTGTCAAATTTAGGGATCTAGACCAATTATATATATTGGCTATGTCCGAGGTTGACAATGTTATTGGCAATTGTTTTGTACAGTAATGGCTAATAGCTTTCGTACGAGCAATCAAGAAAGATGTAGGCCTACACAACATCCGAGGAATCTTTGCCACCTTAAATAGCAATTATAGTTAAAAAGGGTGATATTGCATTTTAGAAAATCATAATGTGCTTGATAACTTCTTTTAAAATGTGACATGGGATTTAAGCAGACACTGAGAACCCAATCATTTCCTAAATTTGACAAAGTGACATGTGACAGCAAATGCCTTATTGTAGCATGGCCCTTTGTACAACGTTGACGATAACCTATCAATTTTGCCCAACCAAAGGCCACCATTCTGCTGATAAGGTATGCCGACCTTTTATAAAACATGCTGTGTTACCTATACAAGTATGACGCCCGGTTAGCTCAGTCGGTAGAGCATCAGACTTTTAATCTGAGGGTCAAGGGTTCGAGTCCCTTATTGGGCGAAACATTTTACCTGAGCCCAGGTAGGCTAACCTCCGCACTCGTTTGTACGGATAACATAGTCGGCAGTGCACCTTTGTGTACCGCTATGCTTTCATCTAAACCCCGTCCGCACCTAATTCCCCGCCCTCCATCCCTTCTTACAGACGTTTTTATTCAAAAGGCAAATGATCTACGTACTCTTAGCCGGAGTTCTTAACCACCTACATCTCAGACTTACCGACACAAAATGTGATATCTCGTTCTTATCATTTTATGCAAAAGTCTTAATACAACTTCAAAATTAACTCTTGCTCTTTTCTTTATAAATGCATGTAAGAGTCATAAGAACTTCCTCCAGATTGGAATAAAAAGCAATGTCCAGGCTCACTTTGAAGTAGAGTAGTAGTTAATTTGTTTCTTTACTGACAATAATATTTCAAACCCATCTATTATTTCAGCTATAGCCATTCGTATAATTTCCTGACATTCGGAACAAAATTCGGTTGTCAAATTACCCCTAAATTGGGAAAAAGCAATATTGTGTCAGGTAGACCACTAGAAGCAGTGATCTGTCAACTCCACGCTGCCTCGATAAACCTTATTGTACAATTGAAAACCGCTCAGGAAATCATACTCTACTACAATCCTAATACAAGCCAATGTCGCCATAGTTCTAGATAAGACATTTGATAAGTGTAATTACTACTTGAAGCTAAAGTTGCATACAAATAAAACGTTGTTTCATAGACAAAACCTTTCCTCGACGAGGATGGGATTCGAACCCACGCGGGCAGAGCCCAATGGATTAGCAGTCCATCGCCTTAACCACTCGGCCACCTCGTCCTGCTGATTTCTGGTCAGAGGGATCATATAAAATATTACTCACAGTGATGGTGCAATACATCTATGAATTTGATCCAAAACATATGTTTACCTATTACTGTATACTTATGTGCACGTGGATATTGTGCGGACCCCGACAACCGACCACGTCCTACATAGTGGTGCCCAGGTCGTCACGCATGGGTGAGTACTGGTCTTCATGGTCCGTTGAATCAGCCGAGCAGTCTCAACGTACTGTGTGTGACGGTCATAATATAGGGCCATTTTATACACAATATCAATTATCCTGTTTAAACATTTTGGGTAGAGGAGTATCAGTTTTTGGTCAAAAGCACCCCGCCCCCCCCCCCCCTCCAGCCCCACAACCCCTCACACGACTGGAGCTATAGAGGTATACGCCGGCCCCCTCATAGGCCTATATATCGTTTTATTGTCATGCCAGCATAAGTAAAAGGACGTAAAGCGAGTCATTGCCCTCCGTATCTTAAAAAGAACACTCGTCCCCCATACCTTTGTCCCGTCTTTATGTGGGCAACTATGGCCTTTATTCCCCCGGTCAGCCTGTGGCTGGAACATAAAGGCCTTATTACATTACACGACATGAGCTGCGATATAACGCGATGTCACAAAGAAATCACCAGGAGTAGAAACAAAATTCTTTGTTACATGTGTGAAATATCGCACTGTCAATTTCTAACAATTACATCACTCCTGCATGATAATTGTCTGTAATATCATCATATCGCGCTAATATCGCAGCTTGAGTCGTGTAGTGTAATAGGGCCTTAAAGGGTCCCTCTCATCCGTCTCCCCTCAGACCCTACTGACCGGGGGAAGGTCAAGGTCGTGAGGTGGGTGATAATAGGTCACTTGATCCCCGCCGGAACTCCCGGCATACCCCTCGCCCCCCGCCGCACCGCGCAGACTCGGCAAAGCCAGCCCGGAAGTCATGTGACCTTTTGTGGCGGGAACAAAGAAAACGGGAGAAATAGGAGCGCGGCTAAAACGTTGTGTTATGTGATCAGAGGATGCAAATAAAGCCATTAGGGGAGAACAAAGGGAGAAATGGTATTTATCTCCAACTTGTGTGAGGTGAATTCAGAATTTGTGGCAAAATGATACGGGCCTATATTGGTTTGAACTTTTCAAAGCGGTTTGTTTTTCACGTGAAGTGTCGATAAAACGACGAATTGGATATGAATGCCGCAGACACACCCTCAATGAAACTGACACAGACAGATTGGGCTATAAAAAGACTCTTCGGTATTTGAATTTCCCTGCGTGACAATTCATTATGAAATGAACTCGTCCTTCACGATCGGTGGGCTCAAATTCGTTGCACTTTCATTTTTTGTAAAAAAGATCCTTCCCAGACAAGAATATGATGTTGTTATTTCGTTGCAGCAATGTTCTGTTTAGTTCTGCTTTGGTTCTTGTTACATTATTTCGATGGCACCTAAAAAAGTTTTTAGAACCTAAAATTGTGACGTTTACCTGTAACAATATTGTGACATTTTTGTGATGTTCTTTCACGTTATAATAACATTATTATAACTTTCTTTTCTAGTAAGTCTCAACTTTACCTAAAATAACCTAACTGTTACATGAAAATTGGGCACGTTACAGACTAACAAAAAAAAACTGCAGTCACATAATATGCCTGTAACGTCACTGCTTGCCTGGGTCTGGTATTTGAATTTCCAGCGTGACATTACATTATGAAATAAATACGTCCCTCTCAACCGACGGGCCCTGGGGGAGCAATTTCCTAAGCTCAAATTCGGTTCACTTTCTGTAACTGTCTGAAATGGTGTTAAATTTAATCCCCACAAAACATGATTATTTGTTGATGTCTCTCAGAAGGTGAAATGTCTCATGTTTGATATAATAAAATGTCATCACCTTTTTGAAATACACAGAATCCTAGCTATATAAGTTGCCGCAACCTATTTTTGCTAGGAATGCACTGCATCCTTACTTTTTTAGAGACAAAAGTGTACTATGGGGGATTATAAATCTAGACTGAACCTGTAATCCAAGTGATTAAGCACTGATATAATTTAGGTATAGGCCTAGTCATGGGCCAACATGTTGTTGATCAATTCCTGGCCATCTTTTGGCCGTCGGTTTTCAATGTAAGTCGACAGCACTCACTTTCATGTCAAGGTATCGCAAAAGTATCAGGAAACTGTCAGGAAAATGGACAGCTTTTAATCGCTGCTCCTCAATATCCACAGTACATACTTTTGAAATTCTGACTCTGACTTTTAGCATTTTGCAGAGAATCGAAACTTTAGTTGTCATGTGAAGATCAGGGACGTAGCCAGCCCTGGAATTTATGTGGTTTTCAAGTACAGCTGATGGATTTCTTGGTAAATTTCATTTCGATTAGTAATTTTTGTATATTTCTGGAAATAAAGGTGGCATCTATAGACACCGAGAAACCTCCCCTGGCCCACCACTGATAATGAACAATCTGTATTGGCATTCAAATTGACCTTGTTCCTAATCGTTGACCTTTTTCCTCGACTTTTCAGAAAGAGACAAGATGGCTGCCAAAGTGGCATGGGGGAACGCCGTGATACGTCACCATTAGGACACTACACGGCGCCCTACACTCTCACAGCACAATCTTAAGTCCCCATAACACTTGTACAGCGCAATCTTTAGCATCCTTATTACACTACAGGATGAGAACTTTTGACTATAATTATGTGTGAAGCATTATGATATGATATAAGAAGAACTGCAGAGGTACTGGTCGACAAAGAGCGACCCATACAGGTCTATACCCAGGTATGATCCCAACAGGTTGTACAGCCACCCAAGGACACTTGGCTAGACATAGAGCCTTAAGGTGGTATTACACTACATTGGCTACGATATGACGGTGTCATAGAGAATTTGAAATCACACGTGTTAGAGACATAATTCTTTTTACCCATATGTAAAATACTCCAAATTTCCAATTTCAAACAAATTTGGGTCAATTTCAAACAATTATATCACTCCTAAATGTGAACTTTCTGTAATAATATCATTATCATCATACCGCGATGTTATCTCAGTCAATATGGCCTTCAGCAAAGGTAAAGCGCCACAGGAAGACTTATGTCCAAACGTCCGCTTGGAGACTGCTGGGGGTAGCTGGGGGTATATGTGGGTGGAGATTGAGAGCTGGTCGGATTGTGTCTGGTCTGTGGGGGTCGGAGGTACAGGGACCGGGGCAGAGACGGATGGACGGCCGTGAAAAACGGACCCAGGACCCAATAACATGGGGAGTGTTTTTATTACCACTGCCTGGGATCCACGTTTAGAGGTCTTCCCCCATCGGGTGGAGGTTTTTCTCCTGCCCCCAGCCTGTCCCCTTCAATCTGTGGGCGTGTTTCTCTGGATGTTGTCTGTCGCTGTCATTGTTGTTGTTGTTCTGTTGGTCCTATTTATGGCTGACTATGGCTGTATTTCTGGTTGTACTTCGACAGTGCTAATGTACAGAACAAAAACAAGGGACGATCAGGGAGGGGACGAGGTGGAGCGCTATGGGGTAGGGTGCAGGACCGTTCAATCTGTACTGTATGTGTGTTTTCTGCCTGATGTAGGCCTATATAACTGTTGTTATTGTGCCGATGTCCCTATTTATGTCTGACTATGGCTGTATTTCTATCTGTATGTCTGCAGCACCCATGCCATCTGTACGGATACGAGGGACCATCCGGGGGCTGGGGTGCAGGGAACAGGACTATTCAATCTGTATGTGTATTCTCTGCCCCTTGTCTATCAATCTCATGGTTGCTGTTGTTTTTCCGTTGTACTTTATTTCTGTTTGACGGTGACCACGGCTGTATTTCTGTCTGTGGGTCTCTGGCAGCCAGATTCTCTCAGGGGCTGATCTGGGAATTAAAAAGGGGGTATTGCTCTACCAACAATTTTGCTTGAGCCCTTATGACACAGGAATTTTAGATTAAAAAAAATATGTATATATCAATGGGGGCAGGATAGTGTAGTGGGTTAGGTTCCCGCCTCTCACGTGGCTGGACCTCGTTCGAGTCAGGGGCTTGCCTGCTACACAACCTTGCTTTACCATCCCTTCCACCCTCATAGATTTGATTAAAGTGCTTTGTACAAGCCAAAACCGTCAGTTGGTCCTGATATAGCCGAAAAACTGCTGAGTGGACATTAAATTCCAACTTTCATCATCTTTTAAAAATATTAATATATGGGCCTGGCATGCCCCTCCTGCGATAAATCTCTGTATGAATATATTTAACCCCATATTAATTAACTTTCTAGCTCAATGATGGTTGTCTGTATTTACTTTCCTTTAGCCTGTTGTCTATTGCTATTGTTGCTGCTGTTGTTGTTGTTGTTGTTGTTGTTGTTGTTGTTGTTGTTGTTGTTGTTCCATTGCCCTATTTATGTCTATCATTAACTATATAGCTGTATTTCTGTCTGTGTGTCTTAAGCACCCAGACACTCAGGATAAGTACATTTACCCTAAAATTGATTCATTTTTTAGTAAGATGATTGTTGTCTCTATCAATATTCCTCTGCTTCTTGTCCGTCGATGCTGCTGTTGTTGTTGTTGTTCTGTTGCCCCAATTTATGTCTGACTATGACTGTATTTCTGTCTGTGTGGCTGTGTGGGTAGCACTAACACCTTACGAATTAACCGGAGGATCAAGGAGGGCATCCAGGGAGTTCTGACCTCCCCACCCCCACTCACAGACCTTTGCTAGACCCTTTACCACCTGTATCTTTCCTGCTTCATCCTGAAGTCAGTGCAACCTTTAGTTCAATGATGTCTTCTCCTTTATTTACAACCCAGATTTTGCTGGGTATTGAGATGAAACATTATTGATAACATGAGAAGGCCAATCAGCACCTTTCAGGTGTTAAACCCACCCCATTGTCCATGACACTTGTAAGGTATTAAATGTTATTCCCGGATGAAATACAAGGCGACAATTGGTTTTCACATCTGATCCCACGAATTAAACAGAGATTACATGGGTCAGAGCAAGTTTCATGGAAACTTCAATTCAACAGTAATTTAAATGATCCCCCTCCCTACTTCCAACTCCCAGCTTTAATAATTGCTGCACTAAAGATACCTTACAAGCAAATCACTATGTACTGAATATTGGACTTGATAGGCATCAGGGTCCTCCATTGAAATATATATGTTGATTGTACATAATAACTAACTCACTAAAGCCCCACACCCACTATAATTATATAAGTAGAATTGGCTGATTTCATTTTATAACTGATCAGTCAGCCAACCTAAGAAAAACAGCCCAGGTCTAGTGGGTAAAGGGGCTTTATGACATTTGCTTGGGCACAAATGAAGTGATTGTTCCCATTAATATGATATAACCGATAGATATTACATAAATTATGCCTGCAAAATGCATCATGTCTGATTTTAAATAAACACATCCATATGCATTTCTATCTATCAAATGCCTACCCTGTATACCAGGACACAGTCTAAACCCTTAAATTCAAGAGCTCAACAAAGCAGTTTCTTGAATTCAACACATGACATATCCTTCTTATGGAACTTCGGGGGTCGGGGTGGTCAACGTTGTTGAGGCGTTGGCACCACTGGTTGGCATTGGCACTGCATGGGTTCAAGTCAAAGGACATTTGGATGACCCCTTCAGTGGAAGAACATTTAATATAGTGAACTCAGTCTGTATAAAAATCCAATAAAAAATAACTATGACATGCGACAGGGAACTTTTCTACAATTAATAGTTTGATAAAACCATTTCTGAAATTCGACATGTGAAAGAACAATAAATAAGTGACAATACGCGGCAGGAGCATTTCTTTAATTCTACAAGCGACAACGGGACCCTACCCCCTTTCATCCAGAGCCCCTATGTTGGATGAGGAGGGATGATCTGTATGATACATCAGATGTAATCTGTCCTCTGTGCCCCCACCCTCCCACTGGGGCCTCATACCACATATCTGTCTTTGGCAGATGATTCATGTGTTGTACACTCTATAAACCTCTGTGGTGGACTCGTTTAGCTATGATACATCATTTTTGCATTTATATTAGAGAGCTATAGAGATTATTCTTAAAACTTCATGAGGTACAAGAACTCAGAGGGTCAAACCAGTACAACAGACATTTTCATGTATCTTACATTAAATAATAGTGAGTGGGGGCAGCCGTTAAGTGTGAGTGCATAAAGTATGAGTGGAGTCAGGGGCATGGGGTTAGAGCCCCATACCCACTAGGTGAATTTGACTGTTTAGGCTGACTGATCGGTGCTAAAATCGACCAACTATTCTTATAGAATTGGGGAATTTTACCACAAATTCAGATCACAAGTCAGTATGTTGTATTGAAATATACATGTTTGATATGAATCAGTGTTAAAATTGGCAGACTCTACTAGAAGAGTTGGCCGATGTTTGCATCGATGAGTCGGGCGACTTCAGTCAAAGTAGCCTAGTGGGTATGGGGCTTTAGTACATTTCTTTTTCATATTACATGCTAAGTGGGGGAGGGGGAGGGAGTCCAAAACCCATGCCAAGTGTGTACGCAATAAATGGATGACACAATACTATTTGGTTGCTGCCTTATCATCTTCACTTCAAGATGTCTCATGTGTTTTTAACTTTCAATTTCTGTGCTTTATCAATAATACAAGTAATGATTATAGTGATATTTACAATATGTGAGCTGATGTTGCAGGTTTAAGGGAGTAAAATATTGGTAATTGTGAATGTTTTAAACTGAAATAAACAAACTGCCATTGAAACCAAACAAACCCTGGGGCAAAAGTTTTCCAACTTCATCTTTCACTCAAAACTTTTGTTTTGATACAAAATATTTAAGCATAGGTAGCCTCTCATTGAGATTTAATAGACTGGTTGCCCGAATCAATGTTGGTATTTGCCCCATTTAATAGCTCGGCTAATGCTCAACTGCTGCTCGTACCCATCTAACTGTCGCGAGGCCTGCTATTGGCTGCGACTCCTTTCATTACGTATTGATTGGGGTGTAATTAGAAAGTAGAGACGTCCAGGACCCTGTCACCACTGTTTCAGAACCACCGTACCCAACCTGCATGAACCCATTCTGTATCGAGAGATATCTCTGTGCCAGACCAAAAAGAATCAGTGAAGGTAGATCCTCCTATGTAGGTAGAAAACAGCCAAAGGAACCAACTGCATGGCTGATGCAGTATAGAGACTAGCCCCATATTTAGAGAGGCAGAGTGTTGGAGAGGCATTGCCGTAAATTTCCAAAGACTTCTGTAAAAAGTATCCAAATAACCCATTCCCTCTATCCAAATCATTGTTTCATGACATGGACAAGAGGTTTTTTAATTCATACCATATTAGCATTAATTTCCATGCTTCAATAAGCTATCGATAATATTACTAGAAACAAGCACATAATAGTTACACACACTGTCCATTGACTTTTACCTCTCTAAAGGCGGTGATCCACGTTGCAACAAAATTGGACCGATAGTGAAGCGATTTTCAAAATATTTTCTATCTTCTGAATCGATCCAGAATCGGTCCCAAATCGGTCCACTACTAAAAATATCGCAACGTGGATCATGTCAACCGATTTTTTCCAACCGATTTCCATCCGACGACGGTCCGACAAAATTATTAAACCTGTTCAGTCAAAGTTGCCTAGTGGACCGATTTTGGACCGATATGGACCGATTTTGTTATGTCCAAGTATTTTCAGTGTTATTTCATTTATTTTTGGGAATTATAGAACGATAATGTTATCAAAATATATCAAAATGAATTATCTTTCACATGATATATTTTTCAATGCTTTTTGACAAGTATTTTACTATTTTACTATTTATTAATCTAACAAGTTAAATAATATATATTTCTGGTCGTAATGACAATATATAGACATGAAATATTAAAATATTTCCATAATTTTGATAATTTAGTAAACCAATTTTTTTTCTCACTGTTTTCATATTAATTTGTGTTCCAGGAAGCAAGGAAATAATCGGTTTTCACCTTCACAATGGATCATGAGTAGAGGAGCAATTCTGCAAGATTTTGGAGTGATTCTAGGACAAATAGGTTTAATTGCCAAACCGATTCAGGACCGACAAAAAAAATCGGTCTTAAAGTCGGTTTGCCTCTGGTCCTTTTCATCGCTTTGGAAAATGTTGCAACGTGGATCACTAGCTTTACTGTTGTGAAGCCTGCTATTGGTTGCGACTCATTCAGTACACATTGATTGACATGTAATTAGAGAGCAGAGGCCTCCAGGACCCTTTCATAGCTTTACCACCATACCCACCCTGAATGAATTCATTCTGCATCGAGATCTTTCTCCACACCAGAACAGACAAAAACAGTGAGGGTAGGCTCTGCTACGTAGGAAGTAAACATGGTGCAGCCTGGGAAAAAGGAGCCAAACACATGGCCGATGCAGTGTAGATACTGAATATTTTCATAATTTTCTTTTTCAGAATGGCCTTAACATTAAAAAAAAAGCATTATGATACAATTTTCGATTTATGAGTTCTCAACCTCACTTTCAAACAAATATATACTATTATGTGCCATTGAATTAGTAACAGTATGGTTGCAGAATGGTATACCAGTGTCTAGGTAATCTATAAGTTTATATTTCTCCCCATTTTGGTATCCTGGATGTGCCCCTGCATACTCTCGCCCCATATAAACAGCGGGTTTTCCCACATTCAGTCATGCGATCTATCCATCTCGGCCTGTCCAAAACAGCTGCACGGAGAAGCAATCCTGTCGATTGCTCAGTCTCTCTATATCTGCAGGCATTTCCCATTAACCAAACAAGTCCCTATACCGGGCCAGGTAATCCCCTCACCTGAGCAGGTTTCCGCAGATTAATTTTGCTGATGGCAAGACGTACGTGTGTATTCACTTGTTTAGACAGAACATAGAGTTTGGAAAAGTCGGAATGGCCTCCAATGTCTTGATTCAATTTTTTCAAATTTCACAAAATCCAAACATGTAAAGTATGTTTTACCTTTCCAAGATCCAAATGGTTCTTAGTTTCAGGATATATTCTGGCTGGAAGAACATTTAAACACATGAAAGTTCTCAATAGAAAAAATTGTGTATACAAAATTAGGTGGGGCATTAAGCCCCATACCCACTAGGTGATTTAACCGTTGGCCAGCGACGGCACAGGTGTCAAATTCCCTCAAAGATCATAATCGCTAGGTGATTTTCCATTGTTATGATGCACATTCTGGCTGACAGGTGATGGGCGATGGGATCTGCGGTAATATTTGTGGTAAAATCAGTTATGAAATATCAAAAATGCCTGATATAACCATTGCTAGGCAACAACAATGACGATTCACCCACTCTCCCGTTGCTCGGCAACTGTAAAATCGCCTAGTGGGAATGGGGCTTTATAATCACACTTTCTCCCTTATTTTCTTAATTAGTAAGATAAAGTATTATTTCATATATCAAACAAGTCCTTATACCGGGCCAGGTTATTCCTTCTCCTGAGCAGGCTTTTGCGGATTAATTTTGCTAATGGCAAGATATATTTGTATGCGTACTCACTTGTTTCTAATTAGAAGGAACCTACAGAATGGAATACCAGAAATAGCCTCGCCTCCCATACTATTTTTTTCTCACTATTTTTGAATTTTTGCATAATTCATAATTGTTTTATGTATGATATGGTTTTGCTTTCTGAGATACATATATAAGGTTCTAAATTTAAATAATCATGAAAACATTTAATAAGCGCCAAAATCCCAGAAGGTTTCATAAAACTTGATGTGCAATACAAAATTCTATCATAGAAATGCTCAATACAAAATCAATAGAACATTACAATTCCAAAACCTAAAAAGACCAGACCAATGAAATAAGAAACACTGCTGAACCATTACAGAAAGCAGCAATACAGTGAAATTGAAACTGAAAAACCTCTTCCTGCAGTGAAAGACACTGTCTAGGCAATAACACAGGGGCTGTGACCTTGTAGGAGTCCATTTCAACTCTGTGTTTTTATAAGTCTTATTGGGTTACACCAAGCTTCATTTGTCAACTCTAAGTGAGTTAAGCCAGTGCTGCTGAGACCAGGGAGAAGGTCTGGGTCAGGGAGGGGGCAGGGGGGGGGGGGGCAGGGTGGAGGGAGGGGGGGGGGGGGGGGAGGGGGCAGCAGGGAACAGGGTGGAGGAGGGGAGGGGGCAGCAGGGAACAGGGTACAGCTGGTGGTGAGATTGAACTGGAGTGGCAATAGGAGTAGAGTGAACTTTGGGGAAAAAATGAAGGCAAATGGTCAATTTCCCAAGCCTTGGATGGGTTGTTTTATGCTGTTTGGAACTGCACTTTACAATGAAGAAATTTTGTAGATGTAACTATTTCAATCAGTATATCAAAGTTAACCACAATTAATCTCATTGAACAAGAGTTCATTTTTGTTCTTTTAAAACAGAATGTTAAATCCTTTGATAAGTACATTACATCAGGAGCTTGATACTTTATATTGTGCTGAAGGCTTAAGCCCCATACCCACTAAGCAACTTTTGCAGAGTTGGGCAACAGATCGGCGCTGATATGTAATAGGTGCTGAAATCGGCCGATTCTAGGGGAAGAATCAGCCGATTTCAGCATCTATTCAGATCAAACCTGCACATTTCAATAAACTGTACTAACAGGGGATCATAGGAATCGGCTGATTCTGCCCGTTTCCCGTTGTCCATCACCGGTAAAATCGCCTAGTGGGTAAGGGGCTCTAGGAAGAAAGAATTTTCCAATCACACAAATTTAACTTTTACACATTGGCACTAATAGTCCCTATTTCATTGGTGGAACTTATTTGAATAGCCTACCAAATAATCTTCAAAGAATGGGTTGTAAAACATTTGTATAAAGAAATATATGAAATCAATGAGACAACAAATTGCTAACGAGTAAGATATATAATGTCATTGCTCACTTAGGGTGACACACTGAAACTTACTATGACTCTATACCCTACAGTGGCCAATTTCCTCCTTATCTATTACCTATCACTATGGACTGATAAACTTGCAACTGACACAGTTTTTCTATTTTTGATACAACTTACCCTCACTAGGTGATCTAGTGTCACACTGAGACCCACACTTAGAGGCTGTGTAAGGAACCTGGGTGGGAACGGAGTGCCATCGCCCAGCGGATGGGTGGCTGAACAGGTTCATAAGACAGCACTTATATACCAAAACTCTTCAATTGAACTCACTCCTACCCAGTGACCTAGTGTGACACTAAGGTCCACACTAAGAGGCTGCATAGGGTTACCCTGATTCCCGTGGCCGACTGCTATCGCTTAGTGGCCCCGGTATCGTCTAAACGTTGTATCGGTGTCCGCGCATGCAAGAGTACGCCCTTTCCGCATTGCAACGGCGTCCGCGCACACAAGCGCACACTAATTTGGACACTCTGTTCCGGCTCACTCGATTCAGAGCGACGCAGGACGCTCTGGTAGATAACGCCGCAGGGAGGCTTCTGTACCGGCTCACTTGATTTACAGCGACGCGGGGTGCTCGGGTAGATAATGCCGCGTGCTATCCGCGCAGAATCCAGACCTTGATACCTGGCCCAGTACTAACGCTTTGCTTAGTGGGCCGGCAACCAGGCTAGCATAGGGTACCTGAGTTGGAGCAGGGTGCCATCTGCGGCCATTTGCCAATGGATGGATGGCAGAACTGCTTCATTAGAAAGCACTATTATATCATAGCTTAAAATTCGCCTTACCCCTACTAGATGAGCTAGTGTGACCCTAAATCCAACACTTAGAGGCTGTATTAGGAACCCAGGTGGGAGTAGGGTGCCATTAACCAGTGGGTGAGTGGCTGAACAGCACTTATATACCAAAACACTTCAATTGAACTCATTCCTACCCAGTGACCTAGTATGACACTAAGGTCCACACTAAGAGGCTGCGTAGGGTACTGGGTTGGAGCTAGGTGCCTTCTGGGGCCATTTGCCAATGGATGGGTGGCAGAACAGCTTCATTAGAAAACACTATTATATCATAACTTAAAATTCAACTTACCCCTACTAGATGAGCTAGTGTGACACTGAGGCCTACACTAATAGGTTGTGTAAGGAACCCGAGTGGGAGCGGCCAGTGGATGGGTGGCCGAACAGCTTCATTAGAAGACAATACCATAACTTTTAAATGTAACTTACCCCAACTAGATGAGCTAGTGTGACACTGAGGCCTACACTTAGAGGCTGCGTAAGGAACCCGGGTGGGAGTGGGGTGCCATCGGCCAGCGGATGGGTTGCTGAACAGGCGAACACGGTGAAGACGAGGACGAAGGTGAGCAGGATCTCCATGCCCAGGCCCTGGGCAGTGGTCAGACTGGGGTGCAGGCTCAGCACGGCCAGGTTACCGCGGTGCTGGGACGGGGTGATCCTGGAACAAACAAGAAAGTGCATATATTAGTTATTTGATAAAACGATGGAGGCAACTGAAGAAAATATGTGACAGTATTACATTGGCTCATAATCATTTTTTGAAAGAATTGTGACAAAATAAATCAATGCAAATATCTTATCATTTAACTTCAAAATAACGAAAATGGTTTGACAGAAATATCTATGAGCTTTCACTAAATTTGTGCTGATAAATCAACAAAACGTATAGACATACATAATGGAACATCATAAAAGATTATGGCGGAATGTATTTGGTCGCAGTCTCTATGTACCCAAAACAAAGTAAAAGAATGCCACACTATATCTTTGTAAATATTTGTGATTTGACATTTGAGATGAAATGTAATGATCAAGACAGCTTGACATGAAATATCCGACATGTTGATAATGTACTCACAGATCTACCTCATTTGGAAATAATATTTACCCCTCAATCATTTAATTCTCTGAACGTTTTCATCACCATGTTCCTTGATAAATGTTCTTTCATATCATAAACTGATGCACATAGGTAGAGTCAGCGATGGCTATGAATTGATTAAAAGGTCACCTTTATATAATGTTTCCCAGGAATGTATTTTTTTTTTTTTAATACAATTTTATTGTCAACTTCACATATGTAATACATGGTCTTCCAGTCGATCATATGGTTGTGTGAAATTAATAGAATGATGAGATGTCGATGATATGATGGCGACGGTGACATAGATACTTAGAGTCATATAACAATTTTACTAGGCAAAAGGTCCACATATGGTCAAGTAAATGTTTTTGCTTTAATAAGCGACTTAAACTTTACCTTTGTTACCGCTTTCTGTTCGTTTTCTGACAGTTGGGACCATAGTGATATCCCACGGGATAATGGGCTTTTTAGGTATTTCTCAAATTGTCTCTTTGGATTCTTAAATCTAACATTACCCCTGCTCCTTAAGTGGATTTTAGGGCGGTTTCGATCTATAAAGACATTTCTTCTGCTTAGTCCGTACATGAAGCAACATACATGTACAGATCTTCGTTGGTATAGGCTTGTCAGACCATATTTTTGATTCAGAATCTGAATATCATTTACTACAGTAGCACCATGATCAATTATTCTAAGTGCACGTTCATGCAGTTTCTGCAATTTTGCGATTTTCCCCGAAGGCCCACCATCCACCATGAGGTCACCGTAGTCCAACAAAGGCAAAATTGTCTGTTTATATATAAGGTTAGCAATATATGAATTTATTATTTTCCGTAATCTACTTAACTGGTATATACGGTTGTTTGCTTTCCCGAATTTTTCAGTTAGGAATTTTTCAAAGGCCAATTTATTATCAATGGTTACTCCTAGATAATTATAATGCTCAACCAAGTCCAGATAGCGATTATTGAAATTTAAACGACATTGATCAGTAGGGATACCAGTTAAGTTCACAATCATATGTTTTGTTTTGGATACATTAACAGTTAGTCTGTTTTCAGCACACCAGTTTGATAATAATTCCAGAGCAGATTCCATTTCATTTTTACCCTCAAGCGGACACATATTTCCTACATACAATACAGTATCGTCTGCATATAATGTAATATTTACAGCACTATGTTCAAAAAGGCTTAGCAAGTCATTTACATAGATAATGAAAAATAACGGGCCCAGGATCGAGCCCTGTGGGACACCAACACGAATGGGTAATATATTAGATCTTTCTCCGTTAAGATTTACTACCTGAGATCTTCCAGTTAAGTAATTTCTACACCAATCGATTACAGGGTCACCAAGGCCTAGGTTTGTCATTTTGAGCAGAAGGAGATCATGATCTAGAGTATCGAAAGCTTTCGAGTAGTCAATATAAACACAGTGGACAATCTGTTTCATGTCAATACACTTATAAAGGTATTGGGTTAATTCAAAAATGGCAGAAGCGGTACTATGCCCTCTGCGAAACCCATGTTGCCTACCATCTAAGGCTCCCCTCCCCTCCAGGAAATGTACAATATGATTATAGACTACTCTTTCCATAATCTTACTCGGCATCGGTAATACCGACACAGGTCTATAGTCACTTGGGCTTAAGCTTGGTTTTCCTTTGGGTACAGGGGTCACCACCCCTTGTTTCCATAAATCTGGCATTATGCCCGTCTCAAGACATCTATTTATAAGATGGGTTGTTTCTAGGGATAATATAATAAAAGCATCCTTCAATGTTTTTGTATTTATTTCATCAATACAAGACGATTTATTATTTTTCAATAATTTAATCTGTCTTATGATTTCCGATTCAGTAACAAATCTGAAATACAACCGGTCGGCTGGCTTTATAAGACAGGTTTGTCTAGTCATTTTTGGCCCCTTAAATTTTTTAGCTAGTGTCATACCTACTGACACATAATATTCATTAAGGACAGTGGCAGCTTCACTGCCATTTACAATATGACCATCCTGGTCCTTTATGTTATTAATAGAATTTTGTGACCTATTTTTCCCTATTTTTAGGTTACTATCCATTTCACGCCAAAATTGTTTAGGGTCCTTTCTTGTCTCAGCCAATTTTCCCAGTACATAACTTTTCTTTTTAGTAGTTGCAATTTTCCTGGCATGCCTCTTGGCAGCTCTATATTCATCCCAACATGCTATACCACCATTCCTAGTGGATTGATGATACAACCTATTTTTCCGTTCGAGAGCTAAACGTAGTTCTTTATCCACCCAAGGATATTGGTTGGTACGTATTCGCAGTACTCGCGATGGGCACAGTTTATTTATACTGTTTGTCACTATTCTAAGCATTATCTCCCACAGGGTATTGGGATCCCGGTCAGCTATCCAAAACTCCATCCAATTTTGGTCGCCCAATAATAACTCTTCAAATGCTTCTTTACTATATTTGCTATATGATCTACTCTTAACTACCTTGGTCAATTTGGCCTGTCGTTTCATCTTCTTATTTAGATAAATTGGTAGGTGATCAGAAATTATACAATCATAAACACCGGATGAGGCAATTACTTCTTCCGGTATATTGGTGATACATAAGTCGATAAGACTCTTAGTCTTATTGGTTACCCTAGTTGGCAACTTTATCAGTTGCTTCAAATTATAGTCCTGGATAATCGTGCGTAGACCTTTAGTATCCGCACTCCTAGTTTTTAATACATTTATATTAAAGTCACCTGTTATGACAATATCACTTGACTTATATTGTTTAGTAGTTGTAATCGAATCAATGGTTTCATTAAGCCTTTCTAAAAAAAGATGATAATTTCCCGCAGGTGGCCTATAGATTAATCCTATAAGCATTGGTTTACGGTTGGGTTTAGTTATTTCAATCCACAGTTCTTCAGAGTCTAGGTCATTTCTACAAAAACTGTGTAAAATATTAGTATATGGAGCTAACCCAGTTTTTAGATATATCACTAACCCCCCACCACGTTTACCAGTATAACGGTCTTGCCTAAATACAGTAAAGTTCGGCTGGTCAATCAGTGAGGTATTACAAATCGGCGTCAACCAAGTTTCTGTTAGGCATAGTATATCACCATCCCTAAAATTCAGAAAAAATTCATCGAGGTTACGGAGTAAACTTCTGATATTAAGATGGATTAGTAGTAATCCCTTATGCTTCTTATCTTTTTCGTCCTCCATTTGCAAAAAACAAACTTTGTCAAAGAATAATCACCTGTGATAACAATGTACGGATGAACAAGATGAACAAAATGAGTGTAGATAAGTGCGTTGATATATACAGTAGTGTAGTATGGCCAAGGAACATTGTACTTGGCCATAACTGACATGGTAATGTCCCTTATGGGGCATCCCAATAGATCAAAGAATGTCATGTTATCAAACCTATCATATAGTTCCATCCAGGCGGTGATCCTGGAAGAAACAGACAAAGAGCTACGGTCTAACTACTGAATATTACAGCTCGGTGGTGACTAGGGTCACACATCCATTTTATGGTTTACCGGCTCCGCCTATCATTTTCAACATCAGGGTGATTTCAACATTGAGATCATATCCATACATAGGATTCGACAGCATAAATGCGATCACGGGAAGACCTTAATTATAGTTGTGTGCAAGTGTTAATTAATTGTTCATATTGATAATAAAGTTCATGGTGTTGGCATCTTTTAGCAAATGACACATTGACATGTCACTTTATATAGGCAAATATCTATTTATATCTACATATATGCAGTAGTAAAGACTACACAGTCATATTCTCGATAAATAATAGTAAATTTTTCATATGTAGATTCTTCTCATCACGATAATATATACATCTTTTCTAATGAGTCCGGGTAACAGGGGTTACACCGAGGATTCATAACCCAAGTTCTCCTTTAGTAAACTAAATATTACATTATCATGTTTCTATATACGATTATTGATATCATGTATAACTTAATTTTGATATCACTTTTCCCGAGGCGTGTAAATCTCAATCTAGACAAATAAGAGAACATTGCACTTGATTTCCTGCATCTTTGATTATAATCAAGACATATAAATCACAAACAAACAGGAACTAAACAAACAGTACTGAACCTTATGAAGACAACAAAGTGCCTCAGAGCTCTTAGGAGCTGATATCATGTTGACCTTAGGTACTTAGAAGCTCCCTCACAAAGTGACACTGTATTTCCCCTGAGTCGATAGAATAAGTGGTCACAGAGCGAGTCTTTGTCAGGCGGAAGGAAGCTGTCGCGAGCTGCTGAATTATTTCACTCTCCGGAGACAGAAATTGTCAAAAATAGGAGGATCTTAATACCATCTGGGAAATAACAAACATTGCCTCAGTCTATGGTTTTTTTAAGGGCAAATGGGAGAGTGCTTCCTGAGCCTTTTCCTAAGAAAAACATTACATACATATGATGCAAAAGTTGGAGAAGGCGACATATAGTTTTCATAAGTAGCTTGCCCATATTTGGCTGTGATTTCTAAAAGCGATCCAGCATGAAGTAAGCTTGTTCAGCAGGAAAGACTTAGCCGTACAGTTTTAGGGGACAAGTTTATGAAGGTTAGCTTTGGTTAAATATTATTCATTATGGGTCTCCCTGCGCCCAAAACAGATGAGCCCATCAGTGCAATGATATCATCTCTTTGATCATGACATTCTACAAAATATTAGAGGTTTGCATTTCAATAGCCAATATACAAAAGCAAACCTATCCTCATTGCAAGTATATCACCCGCCTAATACCCTATTGGTAAGAGGTCCCTATGTCTTGAGTCAAATAATGCTTCGTTGAATATCTTTATTGCTTCATGTTGCCGATGATGATGATGTGTTGGAGAATAAGGACGACTCAGCTATGTTTCAGCTATATCATGAACAATTGCAACTCCGGTTTTTGACTGTACCAACTGGTGACCGAATATAGCACCCCATACACCTAGACTCTTTCTCTTGAAGGAGAGGAGAAATGTTTCCCTCATCCTCTTGAAGCACACCTTTCACTCCCTAGTATACTTATGGTTGGCTCATTTGGTGAGGGATTTCGCTTCAAGAAAAAGAGGATATATATGCACCCCCTGGTGGTATACATCAATACTAAACCTCTATGCTTCAAGAAGAAAACCTCACCTTATGAGCCTCATGTGAGATATAACAGGGAGAATCTTTGCTCTTAAAGAGGAAGAGGGGAAACCTTTCTCTTCTCCTTAAAGAGAAAGAGTCTAGGTGTATAGGGTGCATATATTCGGTTGAGAACGACGGCAAGGCTAGGTAGTATCGAACCCTGGCCAGCCAAGTCAGAGGTGCGCACTCTGTCCACTACACTCTCCCGCCCCCCTTCACGTTGCCGATGTTCCTTGTAATATATATATATATATATATATATATATATATATATATATATATAAATGGTCATGAAAAGGCCATGTAGATTTCAAGCACCAACACCAATTACAGATTTAATATCTACAGCTATCCCGCCCATCCTTTTTACCAGTCCCCACTACCACCCCCCCCCCCCCTCCACCCCTCCTATACCCAGCACCCTTCACACCTCACAGTGTGCCTTTAATGTTTGCCGAGCGCTAGGCGGCCCTGAGCGATAATACCAGAAAGGACGGGCTGCCTGGGCGATAATGGAGGAAGAAGAGCAAACTGGGCCGTCATTACAGGCAGGTACCAGTCAGACAGGATGTATCGGGGCCTGCTTCATTACAGCCTCGCCGGGAACCAGCAGCCGCTAATGGCGCCCCCTGCAGGCTGGGGAACCGGAAGTGCCGCCATGTTGGATGGGAAAGGGGCTACAGTGGGGACATGGTTATTGTAGGGGGAGGTGTGAAGGGGTTGGGGGAGGGGGAGATGTAGGTCATCATAGGGGCCTGGTGGGGGGGGGGGGTGTTTTGAGACTGCTGCAGATTTTCTACAATCTCCTTAAAAGGTGTATAGCTGAAGGTTTCTCTTAACACTTGAGCACTAATTTGTTTGATTACAATTCAATCACATGAACCAATCATGTAAGTGAAATATAATGTTTGTAAACATTTTCTTTTTAGATATTATTTTCCACAACATCAATTAAAGGAAAATTGGGGCTTATGGCAAAACAATTCTTATTTACTAATGCAAAACCAAGACCCTCTCCCTCTACATTACTATGTCAACATGTAGACAGAGTTATTATTTTACAATCTGGACATTTGTCAGTTTATATTCAACATGACATTTTCTTGAAAGTTATACAAATCAAAATGGAGGTCATAGGGTATATAATAAAATTTTTGCAAATAAAAGTAACAGTTTTTTATGTTAACAATTATGAGACTTGCTGAGTGGTATCAAAATAGCCATTTCTTAGACTAGACATGAGGGGCCCCATCTAGACTCCTCCTTTTGACCTTTATCATATCAAGTATCATTGTCTGTCCTGTCCGTCTGCTGTTGTTTTGGTAAATGCATATCGATGTCCAATTTACTGGCTTGCATTGTCTGTTCATTATATCTATAATTGCACAAGATGTTATATGCGAAACCAAATTAATGCCTGCTGACAATTTAATTACAATTTTCCAGCAAACAATGTTTGGTGGGTGTTTGTTAGCCGGCCTTAAGCTTTCAGTTTGGTCCTACTGTAGAGAGTTCTGAAATTGCCAATATGTGTGTAAGAAATGTGAATACAAATTTATAAACACTGGGAAGGGGGGATTAGATTGGGAGGGAGGTCTGGAATTTGTAGGTACATTCTTGTACAAATCCAATGCATACTTTGGATCAAAAGAGGATGAGGGGGGTTGAATTCTTTTTAGTTATGTGTATAATGATGTCAACAACCAGAACTGCTTTTAGCCATTGATGCTTGAGTTAATGATGTATTGTAAACCTGTGAACAATGACACCAAATAACTAAACAGAAAACACTACCACCCCTGTTATTGGCACGCTTTGTGCATTCACAAACGTCAAAAGACAAACTAGTGAGGCAATTCTGCCCAATTCTGTTTTCAGTCACTTTTCAAATCCTAAGCCTCTCGAAACAAAAACCAGGACGGCTCTTTGAAAAGGTGCATATACCTTCTTCTGTAAAGCGAAAACATACTTTGGCCAGAGGAGAGGGAGTATAAATCTCTAAAAATGTGCCTACACACTTAAAGATAGGCCCCCAAGTGACTACATGATGTCAAATGCCAGAACTGCTTTCAGACATTGATGCCTGAGTCAATGACTTGTTGTAAACCTGTGCACAATGACACCAAATAATCAAACAGAAAACTTTCAACACACTACAGCCAGTGGCTGTGTGCACACTCTGTGCATTCACTAACGTCACGCAAGAAACTGCTGAGCCAATGCCACCCGTTTTTTGTTTCAGTCATTTTTTGAGTTTTACGCATCTAATCATGGAAATAAAGATGGCTCTTTGAAAAGGTGAATACCTTCTTCTCTAAAGCAAATACATACTTTGGCCAGAGGAAAGGGGGTCCGAAACTTAAAAAAGGTGCCTACACACTTGATGATAGGCCCCCAAGTGACTACATGATGTCAACAGACACAACTGCTTTCAGTCATTGACACTTGAGTCAATGACATGATGTAAAGCAGTGAACAATGACACCAAATAATCAAACAGAAAACTTTCAACACTCTACCACAACCAGTGTCTGTGTGCACACTGTGTGCATTCACTAACGTCATGCGACAAACTGCTGAGTCGATGCCAACCGTTTTCTGTTTCAAGTCACTTTTTGAGTTTCATGCCTCTCATTACAGAAACGAAGGAGGCTCTCTAAAAAACTGTGTACATTCTTGTATAAATCCAAAGTGTAATTTGGCCCAATGAGTAGGAGACTCTGAAATGTCTGAAAATGTACATACATACTTATTGGACGGCCCAAAACTGATAACATAATGTCGACACCCAAAACTGCTTTCAGTCATTGACCCTTGAGTCAATGATGTGACGTAAACCCGTGAACAATGACACCAAATAATCAAACAGAAAACTTTCAACACACTACGGCCAGTGTCTGTGTGCACACTGTGTGCATTCACTAACGTCACGTGACAAACTGCCGAGTCGATGCCGCCCGTTTTCTGTTTCCAGTCACTTTTTGAGTTTCACGCCTCTCATTACAGAAATGAAGAAGGCTCTTTGGTCTGGTTGTAATTAACCAAAGCACTAAGACATTCATCTTTTATCTGACTAATGATCGCGCCTGTTTTTACGTATCATGCCTGTCAGTCACGCACCTCGATGGATTAATGGCACAAATCTATCAAAGAAATCGCATGATTTTAAACCGTCATGAACTCCATGTTTTTGCTCCATTATTAGCTTTTTATTTTTTTCTATTTGCATGCCAAAGCCCTAATAAAACTCCAATCAAATGGAACCTCTGCACACAATGCTCTGATAGAAGATTTATGGGCCTGGATTAAGTTTCCTCCCAATATGGGGCTACTAGAATCAAGCTGACTTTCACCTTAGCAATGGTAGCAGGAAGGGGATTCATGTAATAATACAGATCCTAAAGTGCCATACCCACTAGGCGATTTTGGCTGAGTCGGCTGATTCCAATATATTATACTTACAGGCGACCTATAAGAATTGGCTGATTCTCCAAGTTGCCCGTCGGCGCCGCTAAAGCGGCTTAGTGGGTATGGGGCTTAAGTCTACCATCATTTCTTTATAATGAAAGGTATTATAGTGACAGTACAAATGTTGGCTCTACATTCATCTCTTCGGACCAATTTACTTTGTACTGTTTTCCAACTCTCCACCTGACTGAAATCAACCAATCAAATTTACCAAATGTCTTTTCCTTGATTCAGCATTCTTTAGCTTCTTGGGAATCGAAAAACAATCACAATTTAAGACATCGTGTCCCACATATCTTGAAGCCATCAACTCCCCCTGCCATGGATAGCTGAGTTAAATATTTGATAGAACTGCAGGTTAATTTGGACTAATTATGTCCACAGAAACACAGGGGAAACCTTAGAACATGTTAGAATTTTTGTATTTCTAATTTATCTGTAATGAATGTATTTTCACAACAATTTAAAGAGTATCAAACATATATGAATACAACTGAAAAAATGTGCAATGCTAACTTTCCATCAGGTAGTACCACAAATGATTCAAGGATGATTGAAAATCTGTAGACTTTAGCAACATGATTTTTCTACATATTTTCCAGCATGCCTCTCGATCTAGACTAGTCTGCAGATGAAATATATGTAATAAGCTATCCCTGGTAAGGGCAGTTTTGTTTGTTATTCCCTCATTAGATATCTAGAGTAGGTATCTATAGTGGGCACTACCCTCACATGCACCATGTCGTACAACCTAACCATCTCCACTTATCCTGGTAATTTCTGAGAAAACAGGCTCTAAATATTCATCCCTTTGCCATCACTCAGCGTAAAACAGATGTGTCTTTAAAGTCATTAACTTAATTAACAGCCAGTAAAACATGCCTACACTGCTCCTGTCTGACAGCCCCTTCTGCAGTAACGCCGTTTACACCATACTACATCATCGGGATGTAATAAACCCCACTTACGGGCAGTATAGCACACATAACAGGGGATACTGTTTGCACGATACTCCATACCCTCCTCCCGGTTAGCGATAGTCTGATATAATTAGATGACAGGGTATGTGAGGTAACATAACTAAATCACATCAAATCCATTCTTTTATAGTCTTATGAGTGGTATCAAGCTCATATTTCCAAAATAATCCAAGGTATAATAGAAATGTGTATTCATTAGCTTTGTGAGCTGTCTATGTATTTCCCAGCATGCATATTGATCAGGCTAGTATGCAGGTAAAATATAGGAAAGAAGCTGTCCTTGGTAGGGAAAGTTGTGTATATCTTCCCATCTTTAGATATCTAGAGTAGGTGTCCTTAGTAAGCGCTACCATCTCTAGCTTGGAATGATATATATAGCACCATGTCATAAGACCTAACCATCTCCACTTATCCTGGTAATTTCTGAGAAAACAGGATCTAAATAATCATTCCTTCGTCATTACTCAGCGAAAAACAGATGTGTCTTTAAAGTCATTAACTTAATTAACAGCCAGTAAAACATGCCTTCACTGCTCCGGTCTGACAGCCCCTTCTGCAGTAACACCATTTACACCATACTATATCACCCGGGATGTAATAAACCCCACTTACGGGCAGTATAGCACACATAACAGGGGGATACTGTTTGCACGATACTCCATACCCTCCTCCCGGTTGGTGATAGTCTGACATAATTAGATGACAGGGTATGTGATGTAACATAACTAAATCACATCAAATCCATTCTTTTATAGTCTTATGAGTAGTATCAAGCTCATGTTTCCAAAATAATTCAAGGTATAATAGAAATGTGTATATGTTAGCTTTGTGAGCTCTCTATGTGTTTCCCAGCATGCATATTGATCAGGCTAGTATGCAGGTAAAATATAGGAAAGAAGCTGTCTTTGGTAGGGAAAGTTGTGTATGTCTTCCTATCATTAGATATCTAGAGTAGTTATCCATAGAAAGCGCTACTCTCCCGAGCTTGGAATGATATATATAGCACCATGTCGTACAACCTAACCATCTCCACTTATCCTTGTAATTTCTTAGAAAACAGGATCTGAATAATCATTCCTTCGTCATTACTCAGCGAAAAACAGATGTGTCTTTAAAGTCATTAACTTAATTAACAGCCAGTAAAACATGCCTACACTGCTCCTGTCTGACAGCCCCTTCTGCAGTAACACCATTTACACCATACTACATCACCCAGGATGTAATAAACCCCACTTACCGGCAGTATAGCGCACATAACAGAGGGATACTGTTTGCACGATACTCCATACCCTCCTCCTGGTTATTGGTAGTCTGACATAATTAGATGACAGGGTATGTGAGGTAACATAACTAAATCACATCAAATCCATTCTTTTATAGTCTTATGAGTGGTATCAAGCTCATATTTCCAAAATAATCCAAGGTATAATAGAAATGTGTATTCATTAGCTTTGTGAGCTGTCTATGTATTTCCCAGCATGCATATTGATCAGGCTAGTATGCAGGTAAAATATAGGAAAGAAGCTGTCCTTGGTAGGGAAAGTTGTGTATATCTTCCCATCTTTAGATATCTAGAGTAGGTGTCCTTAGTAAGCGCTACCATCTCTAGCTTGGAATGATATATATAGCACCATGTCATACGACCTAACCATCTCCACTTATCCTGGTAATTTCTGAGAAAACAGGATCTAAATAATCATTCCTTCGTCATTACTCAGCGAAAAACAGATGTGTCTTTAAAGTCATTAACTTAATTAACAGCCAGTAAAACATGCCTTCACTGCTCCGGTCTGACAGCCCCTTCTGCAGTAACACCATTTACACCATACTATATCACCCGGGATGTAATAAACCCCACTTACGGGCAGTATAGCACACATAACAGGGGGATACTGTTTGCACGATACTCCATACCCTCCTCCCGGTTGGTGATAGTCTGACATAATTAGATGACAGGGTATGTGATGTAACATAACTTAATCACATCAAATCCATTCTTTTATAGTCTTATGAGTAGTATCAAGCTCATGTTTCCAAAATAATTCAAGGTATAATAGAAATGTGTATACATTAGCTTTGTGAGCTGTCTATGTGTTTCCCAGCATGCATATTGATCAGGCTAGTATGCAGGTAAAATATAAGAAAGAAGCTGTCTTTGGTAGGGAAAGTTGCGTATGTCTTCCCATCATTAGATATCTAGAGTAGTTATCTATAGTGGGTGCTACCCTCACATGCTCGGAACGATATATATAGCATCATGTCATATGACCTAACCATTTCCACTTATCCTGGTAATTTCTGAGAAAACAGGATCTAAATAATCATCCCTTTGCCATCAATCAGCGAAAAACAGATGTGTCTTTAAAGTCATTAACTTAATTAACAGCCAGTAAAACATGCCTACACTGCTCCTGTCTGACAGCCCCTTCTGCTGTAACTCCATTTACACCATACTACATCACCCGCGATGTAATAAACCCCACTTACGGGCAGTATAGCACACATAACAGGGGGATACTGTTTGCACGATATTCCATATCCTTTGCCCAATTAGCAAGAGTGTGATGCAGTTAGATGACAGGGTATGTGAGGTAACATAACTAAATCACATCAAAACCATTCTTTTATAGTTTTATGAGTAGTATCAAGCCTGTTTCTCTGAGTATTAAACATATAGATTTCACGTTCATCTTTCGATGAAGATTTTTGGGGAAAAGGGACATATTCTAACCTTATGATCGAATCATTTGGGCTTTTAGCTTGGTTTTAAGTAATTTTTCTATTGAACTATTCGAGCTTCAGAGGTGCTCTTGAATATTGTATCAATTTACAGTATCTATACATTAGCGTTATTGTTCTAAAGGTCGACCACTCTCCTCTTTCGTTATCCTTGCCATACACATATCAATCCTATTAGTTGGGAGACTTCCTTGAAATAAGAAAAAAAGGAATGCTTGAATTACCTTGATATTTAAGGGGCAAAGGGGTCGATCCCCAGCCTCCTGCTCTGTGGAACATTCAGGTGGTCATGCCACCATACGTCTGAATTGCTGGTTTAGTGTTATGGATGACTCGCTATGACAGGACCTGCCTGCCTTAAAGCCATGATAAATGAGTTTTTGGTTGTTTTCATTTCACATCGACAGTGTTCATCCCCCAGGCCCTATCAGCGATAACTATTGACAGAGTCAGGCGCGACATAGGCCCGTGACAGCCCCACACGCAAACTGCTTAGCGATAGGCAGCGATATTCCCCATATTTGTGATTTGCCATTGACAAATGTGTCTTTGCCTGTGTTTCGGTGATTAGGGCAGAAATTGCTGCCAGAAGAAGCTGCCTCGGAAGGGAGCTTTACCCCGATTTTTTGTCAGTAGCAAATTGATCGGCCATATTTTGCAATTACTCGCCCATCGATTGGCTAACACCTAATCCGCGGGTGCCATAAAGCCCGGGCGGGGCCCGCGTCAGGCGCGGGGTTCTCATGTTACCATGCAGGGGGCCCGATTGGGTCACGTGATGTCTTCCCATATCCTGGAGCCTCGTTTTGGCATCAGATCCCTGGTTTCGTATCACAAACTTAACACTCTCATTTTCTTCCAAATCTCTACACCGAAATACCTCATATTTTGCATAACCATATCAATGAATGGCCCTCGTAAAGGAGTTTACCAAAACAATATGGAAATGTTAACACTTTCAATAATTCAATTTTGCCCAGCCTTGCTTCTAGACTGTTCAGTTACCCATTAAGCAATGTCAAGTGAGATATCTTTTGTGTTTACTCAATAACCGATAATCAATAATTCAATAACATATACAGCAGAGCCTTAAAGTATATAAAGAAAGTCCTTGTGGCAGTAATGTTTGCAATATTCTGAACATAATACTAAATCTTATTTTATTGTCCAATGTATACCCTGTGATTAACAAGCGAGAGTCATCCATCAGAACATTGTTAGAATGCCGGAAAGAAGCATGAGATTTCGGACACGTCAAGTCTCGTGAGACACGAGATAATCTGCGTCCACTCAGGGAGTGCGCATGCCCAGTAATAAGGGTTATTATGGGCCATGTCCTGTGACAGGAGAAAGGGGTCAGCCGCAGGCACCACAGCAAGGATGGCAATTATCAACAATGTCACAATATACCACCCGGTTCTCTTTCTATTCTCTTCTCTTGTATTTTTTGTCTTCATTTTTCTGTACAAAGTCACTTCCTGAGTTGCCTTGAAAGAGTTAAAACCTGCATGGGCAATAACAAACGTTCAAATTGCCCTACCGACTCATCAAATATCTCCATCACCTTTAATATCTTTCAATATGTAGAATATTTGGACTTTGTGCTTGTCCCCTTATATTTCAAGAAGGTGATTATTATTATTTTCAAATTGAAATGCCTGCTATATAGAGATGGAGATGGCACGCTGTCAAATCATTATCATCTATCAGATATTACATGATGTCTGTCTTGTATTCTAACTAAAGAGACTATGATTCCCTACCAGCCCTACAGCAGATTTAGATATAATTGGTTCATTAACTTCAACATACGTAAACTCCTTGTATTTACACATGTACGGCTATTTAATAGACAGCATTCTATAATAGCCACATAATAGCCAGGGGCATTAACTTGCCAAGCCATGTGTTGTCAATGCATAGTTAATTAAGGTTATAAAGTTGTCGCCGTGCTCGCTCGGGGCGATCATACCCCTTCACGAGCGACAAAGATAAGAGACAGTATACGACAGTAATCAAAAGACATTATAAGACAGAATAACAGAATATGGAAATAACATGCTCTGTATGCTGAGAGAGGGGCCGTCATCCAATGACGTTAGAAACACAATTAACGACTAATTAAGTGTATTCATTGTTTACCTCACTCCGTCTACCAAAGGCAATATTGTCTCTGATTTCCACAAAGACAGAAACTAAAGCCTGGTTCTCACCAACAATTTTGGATATTTTACTGCCAATGATTGCAAACACCCTGGGAAATATACAATTGTCCAAACGTCATAGGTCTTTTTCGTTGCCACAAATGGAAGACAATTTCTTTCCACTGAGCAACAGATATAAAGGTATACATTTGACTCTGAGAAGTCCTGGGCGACTACTTCTAGAGAGAGACATGTCTAACGCCAAAAGAACTTACTTACTTACTTACTTACACACACACACTCATATACACACATACATACATACATACATACATACATACATACATACATGTATACATACATACATACATACATACTTCCATACACACATAGATACTCGGCTCAGTAGCTTGTGTGAGAGGGTCTTCTTCCTCATTACTTTGAATTAAGGTGAAGTGGAGGCAAATACTCTGATTAATTTTCCTCATATGACAGGCTTTACCTGTCCGTCATAACCTGAGATTATCAATCACTCTGGGTCCTACTCTTTTGTCAAAGCAGTCTGAGTGTTATGTGAGAGGCGTATAATACATGGCCTTAGGAGGTAAAGATACGACCTACACGGCCTATAGTACGCTATAGAAAATAGGTTGTATGAATACACGAGATTATGCAGACTCTCTTTCTTATGTGTTTTTTTTTTGTATTTCATTTCATGTGTTTTTGTGTTTTGTGTAAATTGTGTAAAAGGGTTCTACTTTAAGCTTGGTGTTGTTGATTGAACCTTTATTCAACAATATGTTTACAGTACTTTATATATTATATAGACATATGGTAAATCTCACTTCTTCGTCAATTCTACGATGTCACATTGCATCTTTTAGAACTATCTTTCAATTCATATTCATAACTTTTCTAAATGACATCAACAAATAAGGCAGGAGTTAATAATAGTCTTGGTATCTATCAGCCCAAGGGGTTGATAACCTAACCTTTCTTGAGTGAAATCAAAATGAATTAACTTAAATCCCTTCCGATTTAAAGTTTCAGCATAAATCTTTCTCCAATGATGCGCAGTTGAAGTAAGCAAGAACAGCCTATACTGTTCAAACTTTCAAAGTCCACTGTGGCTGACTCTATAACTCCAAGTATAGGCTCGTGCCATAAAACCAGCTAATAAAGCTTCAGCTGGTTGAGAGTACCCCGCCCTCCTCCGACCACCCCCGCCCACTCATAGGGCCCTTGAAGGGGGTACTGATCGATGCTTAAGTCGATTTTAGACAATTCCAAAGTTTCATGTCATTTTTTCTTTTTATTCTAAATGTCATAACATTATGTTGGATGTGAGAAAGTATGATGTTAAATGTCACTATACTCTATACTCTAGTCCATGTGGTTGTAGTGTAAAGCTAATTTCATATTGATGTATTGTCGAATCACACATAATAAGATAAGATAGATGTCTTAAACCCATGATATCTAAGATGCAAATGCTAAATTATTATGTAAATATACCTATTGCATTTTATGTGTTGTATTGAATGATATAGATTGTGAGGATATATACTTAATACCTTTAATGAACATCACGGGCGTAGCCAGCCCTAAAGTCAAAGGGGGTTCCAGGTAAATCTAAGGGGCTTCCGACTTACATTTTTGGCACAGTTTCTTATATTTTACTTATACTTTTTAAACTTAAGGAGGTTCCAGACGCCCAGGAACCCCCCCTGGCTCCGCCACTGCATCATATTGTATGTGGTTTATTAATAAAAAAAGATATTAAAATATAAAAGAAAATTGTCAATTTTCTGTGTAGGATCCAAGTGTCTCCTCCCCCCAGACACAATAGCCTGTGAGGGACGACTCAGCCTTACAGAAGCCCCGACTCGATCAGTGCACCCTGTCTCATTTCAGAGATAAGCATCGTCATCAAGGGACTTAGGCGGCGAGCAAATTACATTTCTGAGCAGCGATGGGGGCTGAGACAAGAGGGTAGGGGGCTCGTAATGAAGTCAATACTTGAGGGAGCTGTGGACAGATTTGTCAAAGATATGGGTGGGAGAGGGTGAGACATGTCGCCCCTCCCCCTCAGGGACCTGGGCCTAAGGGGAGCTGGTCGGAGGTGTATGAGATGATCGGTGGAGCTTTGAACTGCTTGAAGCTGCTGGGGGCTGCTAAGAACTGCTCTGAAATGTTCAGAACCGTTCAAAACTCAGCTGCTCGGCAATGCTTATGGGTGCTCCCAGCTGCTTGGAGATGGTTGGAAATACTTGGGGAGAGGAAGCGTTAAAGGTACAATCTACCAGGGGAAAGCATTCAGAGGTGTTCAGAGGTGTTCGGAGGTGTTCGGAGGTGTTTGGAGCTGCTCGGATATGCTTGGAGGTGTTGTGAGGTGTTCAGGGATGTTCAGAGGTGTTCAGAGGTGTTTAGAGGTGATCAGGGGTGTTCAAAGGTGTTTGGGGGTGTTTGGAGATGTTAAGAGATGTCCAGAGGTGTTCGGATGTGCTCAGAGGAGTCCAGAGGTGTCCAGAGGTGTTTGGAGATGTTCAGATGTGTTCAGAGGTGTTCGGGGGTGATTTGTCAAAGATATGGGTGGGAGAGGGTGAAACGTGTCACCCTCCTCAGGGACCTGGGACTAAGGGGAGCTGGTCTGAGGTGTTCTGAGATGATCGGAGTAGCTTTGAACTGCTTGAAGCTGCTAGGAGCTCGAAACTGCTCTGAATTGTTCAGAACTGTTCAGAACTCAGCTGTTTGGCAATGCTTGTGGATGCTTACAGCTGCTGGGAGATTTCCCCTTCAAAGGTACCAACAATCAGGGGGAGGTGTTTGGAGGTGTTGGATGGTACATGTGTACTTGGAAATGTTTGGAGGTGTTTGGAGGTGTTCAGGGGTGTTCCGAGGTGTTCCGAGGTGTTCCGAGGTGTTCAAAGGTGTTCAGATGTGTCCAGAAGTATCCAGAACTGTTCAGTACTGTTTGGAGCTGCTTGGGCCTACTTGAAGCTGGTCAGAGAAGCTTTGAACTGCTTAGAGATGCTCAGACCTGTTTATAGCTGTTCAGTTTTTCAGAACTGCTTGATGCATCTACGTGCTCATTGTGGCTGCTCAGAGGAACTTTGAAATACTCAGATGTGTCGGAGCTGTCCACAGCTTTATGGAGCTACTCAAAAATGCTTAGAAGTGTTTTGAGCTGGTCAGGGATACTCAGTACTGCTCACAACTGCTGAGGGCTGTTTCTAGCTGTTCCAATTAAGTTTCTCTGAACTGCTCGAAGCTTCTTAAAACTGCTCCTGGCTACCAGGATCTACTTAGAAGCACTCAGAGGTACTCAGAGCTGTTTGGAGCTGCTCAGATCTGTTGGGGTGTGCTTTGAAATTATCAGAGCATCTGGTTGAGGCATCTGGAACCTGCTGGGGACTGTTCAGAGCTACTCATACCTGCTCAAGGCTATAAGGTACTGCTCAGAACAGCTCATAGCTGTTCAGATTTGCCTGAACTGCCCCAAACAGCTCGAAACTGATCCAAACGGATCTGAACAGTTCCGAAAAGGTCAAAGCTGCCCGGGGTTGTAGGCTGCCACTCGGAGCTGCTTGGAGCCGCTCAATGATGTGCTCATTGATCTCATCATACAGACCTGCCTACAAGAACCCTCAGACACCCCCTCATCAGTCTACTTATTGCCCGGCTAATGCAGTCGGTCTTAGTGAGAGACATCCTATATCACACTACTGCTCATATCCACAATTGCTCATAGGCTATAGGTTCACTCATGACCTTATCATACATATCCATTTTCAGGAGTTTTCGAAGATGTTCAAGGAATTTGTCATTGTCCTTATCATAAAGACTTACTAGTGTGGTAGAAATATAACAAATGTAGTTTAAACCATGATGCCTTCCTTACTTACTTTGTGATGCAGTCTCGCAGTAGTTTTGAAACCTTGTTTTGTCAGTTGCCAGATTTGGGGGTGAGCGGAGGGCTCAAGCCCCATTCTGTTCCCGAATTATTAATGTATTTATTGTCTTTTGCCCCAAAGGGCCTGGTGAATACCCTTACATTGGGTCCCCCAGCCCTTTGGAAACCTCTGGATCATACCCTCGTTCTAATCTTTGTCGATTAACGAGAAAAGGCATGCGCAAATTGTTCTTAAATATCCTTAAAATATCTCAAAAAACAAAAACTAAAAGTAGATAATGCGCCCTGTTACATTGATAATATTGCCTATGACAGTCTAGTATAAGAAAAATCATCATGTTCTCCATATTGGATGCTGGAAACGTATTTATATAATTGGCCTGCCCCTCCTACTCGGAGACTGCTCAGAAACAGCCGGGCAGTGGCTGAGAGTGGAGGAGCTCAGGGATGAGTTAATTGATATCAGTATACAGACCTGCTCATATGATACCCAGACAGGGGACTATTTATAGGCAGCATTGGTTGTTAATTTTAGTCATACGAGACATGTTTATTACATTATATATATATATATATATATATATATATATATATATATATATTTGAAGTCGGAAACAACAAGTTCTTTTGCCAGTAATTCCTGAATCAGGAAATAAATAAAACCGGCGCTTTTATTTAAATAAACAATTAACAATGAGGACAGAGTTTTTTAATTGAGGGACCACATAAGGCTAATGGCGGCTCTAATGAACAATGATTGCCGTCAAATATACCATGTGACTTACATGAGACTCATGAATATTAATTAGATTGCCTCTTATACAATTCTTACATACATGTTCCCAAAAATATATACTAATATGAAAATATAGATACTTATATCACACATATATATTTATAAGGATGATCTATAGATAAACCAAATTCACGATTGATATTAATTGAATAAGAAAATAATATTGTGCAAATCTGAATGAAACATTACATTAATGCAAACCTATAAACAACTGTTGCTTGGCTGGTTGGACTTTTAATACTGGGCTCTTCAATAACATCTACAATCACTCAAATACACAGAAGTGTCAGAGCAATTCGTACTTCATGTTTTAGATGAACCGTCTCATTTCCATTTACGTTTATTTTGTCTGAGAAAATCCCTTCTCCCAGCTATATATGACCCAGGTACTTTCACACCCAACAGAACCCCTGCACCTGCTCCTCTGCATATATATATATATATATATATATATATATATATATATATAGATCATTTCTACTTCATGTTGCAGATGAACCGTCTTAGTTTGCTTTGTCTGAGAAAATCCCCGCAGTCTTCTATATCAGACCAGGTACCTTCACACCTTTCACACTGACTGCACCTGCTCCCCCCCCCCCCCCATATATGTATGTGTAGCTCCTGAGCAGATTACCTGAGCTGCTCGTGAGGGGAGGAAGCTGTTCCTATTGACTCAGACCTGTGAAGCCCAGCAGAGAAAGGGGCCTTAAAATGGGGATGCCCCTGTGTGGGACTGATGTCAGGTACTCAGACAACAGATCCCAGCTGGAGGTGTGAAGTTATAATAACGTTGCAGCAATGTTCTGGGTTGGTTCTCGTTACGTTCTTCTGATGACTCCCAATTATGTCGCTGCAATCTACTGCTGTGATGTTGCACTGTGACATTATTATAACATTCTGGTTATGTTAACCTAAAGAGAATTTTCTTATAACACTCTAATAACGTTCTTATTTGGTGAGGTTTCAACCTTAAAGGGTTCCTTGCACATATTTAGAAAATAAATATTTTTCAATGAAATTCTTTGAGCATAGAATATGCATGAAGAACTAGTAATACTAGAAATATTCTAAGGATATTCCAAACATAGACACAGTTATGAGCCTTTAATATTTGGTCTATTTTCATGTGATTTTAAGGGAAAACCCTTAATTTGTGACGTCACAAGGACACTAATTGGGAATCCCCAGCTTTTAATAAAGGGAATCCCCAATTCTCAATAATGTATAGAAAGGAATTTTAGCCGAAGGATTAGATATTTATATCAGGCCACATACAGCCTATAAACACATGTATATTTTGTTCCCCTAAATTTATTCAATTACCTGAGATTCCCAAGTTATTTTGAAAGGGAATTCCCTTTATTATGACGAAGCAAGGACAGAAATGAAAGCCAACAAATTAGGGAATTCCCAAATTGTTTTCTTTACAAGTCACTAATAATCCAATTTTTTCCAATTTTTTCTTTTGAACTTTTTTCCGAATACCAATAATGAAGTTAATTAAAAGAAAAATAAGTGTATGAAAATTTATGTGCAAGGAACCCTTTAACATCAATAACGTACTTGTTATGTGCCATCTTAGTAAGAAACAAACTGAAGAAAAAAATATGGTTGCAGAACGTTTATGTCGCAACCTAGCTCTGATAGAGGGTAAGTTTCACATTGGAAGATATGTATGAGTGTTTCTCAGACCTCAGAGAAGATATTTTTAATAGTCAATAATCTTAACTTAACATAGACTACAGCTAATGACAGGAACATCAGATCGCATGATAATATCAAAATACCTTTCTTGAAGATACGATCTTACAGTTACGACCAGTATGATACACCCCCACAATTCATATGAATTGTCAGTTATAATCCATCGTCACCCATAGGCCTGGTCATTATCTAAAATATTGAATGATGTAAACAGACCTTTAGTTATCTTATTTGAAAAGAAATGAGGCAGTAGGTATTTGCAAAGTGTATGAAATCCGTGGCATTCACTACATAATACTTTACACACTTGTCTGAAATCCTCCAAGCACGAACCTCATTAATAAACTCTCTTTGTAAAAATAGTTATGTTGACTTTCCAGTCGACTTTATGATGAACTCATTTCTGTTTCATCCTAGTTTGAGGACTGAAGCCTAAAGCCCCATACCCACTAGGCAACTTTAGCGGCAACGGGTGACGGGCAACTGGGAGAATCGGCCGACTCTCCCAGTCACCTGTAAGTATAGTAAATTGGAATGAGCATGTTTGATCTGAATCGGTGCCAAAGTCGGCCGATTCTACCTATAGAATCGGCTGATTTTAGCGCTGATTTGTCGGCCGCCTGCGTGAAGGCCCATTCGCCATGGCCGATAATTGTGTCGCTTGGAGGAATGATAAAGATATCGCATGGAGAAAATGATGACCTATGGATGATAAAATTATCAATACAGATAAAATTACATTCACATTGACAAAAAAAGGTCCAATCCAATTATTTTACCTCCCTATATTATCATTTTCTCCCTACGATAACTTTGTCGGCCCTCCAAGCGATACAATTTGGGCTGCGGCGAATGGGCCTTAAAGGTGTCCTAGTGGGTATGGGGCTTAAACTGACGTTTACTATCAGCCACTGTTCACCTAATCATCTGATCAGCGTGTAGCTGGAACTGCTTAAAATACGGATTTCATTTGATAACTACGTGAATAATAGACTCCGGTGTCTGGCTGTCGGAGCTGTTCGACATTACTGGAGATAATTAGGACGTCTCCCATGCAGAGTCTCGTTTGGTGGAGGTTTCTTGTAACATGAATATTTCACCTGGCTCAGGTAAACTGTAGGAGTGACAGCCGACAGGAGTCGGACTGATACAGTAGACCAGTCAAATTTAAAGGCCGTAATCCACATACCGAAAGTGCACGTCGTCCATACTGAGCATTCCCATGGAAATGTTCTTTATCTGCAGGCCGCAGTTTTGGTCGCCAATAATGCAAAATCGGCTGTCGAAATCGCAGTATCAGCAACCAGTCCAAAATCGGCAGGATATATTTACCAAAATGTTGGTAAATATTATCGGTAGTACCACCGATTGGTAGCGAAAAGGTATCGGTAAAGCACTTTCAGTATGTGAATATGGCCTTAAGGCAATATTACACTACTTTTTTTTTCAATGTTTATTTTATGAATACTTCATGTGCATGGCTAGGCATGTTCTTCCAGTAATTTGACATAGTATATACAAATATCGATGAGTGATATAGCTCCTGTGTCTGAATGTCTGTGGTGTCCTCATATTGCGCTGGTGTCACAGCTCAAGTTGTATAGTGTAATAAGGTCTTTCTTGACATGCTTTTGGATGATAGCTGACGTTTTGTCTCCGGCAGGCATTCAGCTACATAATCAGACAATGACTTCTATCACTCTGAAAAATATCTGATATATCGCATAATGATACTAGTCATTGTTGGATCATGCAAATCATCTGCTAAATTTTGTTGAACGTAGGCATAACTGTTAACTGTCTTTGAATAAGGCAGGTTTGAAATGAGGGGACTATTATAATGGTCAATGAATACTTTTGAATTTGGATTAGGTTGTCCTGACTCAATTGTAAATACCCATAGTTAAAGGATCAGTGTCACGGTAGCATTCAAAAAGAGCGAAACACAACCTGTGGCCCGTTGCACAATGACTTTGCGTAACAGCAACAACAAAAAGATAATTTTAAGAAAGTTGCCATTACATCGATAGTTATCATTATTAAGATACTCCCTAATATCTCTGTTTCTACTGGATCAAATTGAATTCCATAAATTGAGTTAAAAAGGTGCACCCTAGAGCTATGAATTATAAAAATAGCAGCTCATTAATAGTTTTTTATTTACATTCAAAACATATGTTATTACATGCAAAGTTGCTTACAAAAGGTGTCATAATAACGATGGGTGTCGTAGCAATGATACATATTGTGCAACGGGCCACTGTGGTCTGTAGCCATTTGATTAACATCCGCGGACAATTGGAATAAGATACTTCTCATTAAAGCAGATGGTTGGATGGTATCGTGAGATAATAAGATAATCACATTATCATTATGTCAGTATCTCCAGACCAATTCATCATAGAACACCAACCAGTTTCTACAGGAAACATGACACTCTTCCAGATGCTGATATGACAGTTGTGGTGAGACTATATGACTTGTATAATGTCGGGCAGAGCAAAGTGGAGATCACATTATAATGTACAACTTAATTAGAAGGGTAAACTTTAAAAAGCAGTTACTTGCTGTATTCAAATACTTTGTTAGTTTATTAAATTGTATAATTCTACAGATATGATTTTGAACCGTTCAAGCCCTTGATATAACCCTGGCAGTTGCTCAACGTGACTGTTATGTGACTGAATCGCTGGTTTGGGTTTGTTTTAATATTTCAAACATATATGATGACTATCACTTTTTCTTTATCAATTGCAAGCTTTGAGCAATCAGCCCTACGATCAAAATGTGTGTGATTTATTTTAAAGTCCAATGACATTGTCAACTAAATGAACCTTGTTATTTGCCCTTGATTTATGTGTCACCTTGATAAATCAATCTTGTGAAGTTGATTGTCGGCTTAGGTGTTGATTTATGTAACTAGGCAAACTTCACCCAATCATACAGCAGGATAGTGATTGTGGTTCTCACCTTCAGAACACAAATAACCGTATTAATCCGCCTTTGCTAACACAAAAAGTAGTCCCCTTTTCTTTCGGCCCATACGCTGCCCGCATGTCGCCCCGGGCTATGTGATCGCTGTCTGTCTGCTTTTTAATCCTTTAATCTCCTAATCCCTCCCCTGGTAATCTCCCAAGGCTGCCAGAGGGGGTGATCAACATCTGGTGCGTGACATGCACCTGGGAAACTGGGCTTATGTTGCATGCAGTCAATGGAGAGGATTAGCCTCTAATAGACATGTGTGGCCAGGAACAGTCATGCCCTATCGTCTGGTTGTTTAGCATCGGTAATTTTCAAATTCTTAAGCTCTAATTACACTACGTGTCGGGTCCTCTTTTGTATTGGCCGCTGTGGCCCAATGCGAACTATTTGCATTTGGGCCATATTAAGGCTATATGCATCAGTCCCAAAGTGACCCAACACGAAATGTATTATACTAAACGTTTTGAGTCCCTTTGGGGATAGCGTTGGGTCAGGGTGGATTGTGCTGGGTCGGGTTGCGTTGGGTCACATTTTGGCCCTAGGCGAGCCAGCTGACGTGTATTGTAATATGGCCTCTAGACTAATGAAATCATTTGATATGTAGATATTTAACGTAGGGAAATGAAGAATAGGATCACATCCTGAAGGTGGGTGATTAGTACATACATTTTATCAATCAACCAATGTTTACCCTCCCACTATGATGATTAGACCAGCCACCAGACTCTGGTTGCTGCGAATGGAAAAGTGTCAACTATGGTCGGCTGACGGAATGGTAAATAGCAGGGGCAGATACAGGATTGTGAAGTGTGTGTGTGGGGGGGGGGGGGGTCATTATAAGGTAATATACTAAAACTGTGCGCATAAAAGCGCACAATTTTTCCCACTTTCTGTAGTTTAGGGGTCACCATTTAGTGAGGTGAGGACACCCTGGACTACCGCCCCTTAGTTCTGCCCCTTGCCAGAACCTCCTTTCAACAAAATGTTGATTAATGCCACAACATCCATATTGTATACCACAGACATCCATCTAGGATAGTTTGACCAATTATGCCGAATTCCTAGTCCTAGACTTAAACAACTTTCCTTGTTGGGTCAGTGTGAACAGAGGCCTATGTGTTTTGTATAATATTACACTCACCTTTATGCTATGCAATATTTATCATGGAAAACTTGATGAAAACCAACTAAAACAGTGTGAAATATCATTCAAAGTACATCAGTTAGTAAGATTAACCATTTCTATCAACACAACATCTACTCTTAAAACCATTGCTTCAGACTGCATTTCATAATGTGTGTCACATGTTCACCTTCTCTGATAATGAAGGGTGTGAACTAAAGAAGCTGGTCACAGACAGTCAATCGCCCGGCGCGATCGCCGCCCCGTCCGCGATCTGCGAAAACCAATTAGCCCAACCTACCTCCCAGTGTGTTTAATATTAATTGCATTAATTTCCCAGCCCTGCCAAGACAGTCTCTAAGCCCCTAGCCCCCCATCTTACCCCTGAGGATGGCAGTCTTAGGAGACAATATTGGTGGCATTTATAAATACGATTATCAGCCCGCGGGCGCGTGTTATATCGGGGGACTGGGTTTGTCGGGATTAGATTGGCTGTATTTCATGGCGCCTGTCTTTATTTGGATGTAGAAAACCAACATGGCTGGCCACTCTCTAGGATTGCATTTACTTGAAGTAAGTTTTTGTAACTCTTGATGGATCGAAGATTAGACTTCATATTTGCTATCGCCCTTTTCGTTATCAGATAAATCCAATAATAACAAACTTGAATTATTCCTGCCCGACAAGTATATGGGAAACATATTGGGAATGTATGTGTAGTTGAAACAATCTGTATTATGAAGAAATGTCTGCCAGCCTTGCACCTTAATTATACAGACAGTATTGGTTCATTCTCATCTGTTATATATGACATGGAATGATAACTTGCTGTATAATTTTGGATGTGCAGCTTAGGCCTACATTCAACCTACGTGACATTTGCTGTTGATCAATTAGTTTCAGACATAAGAAAATATTTTATAAACTTGGGCCAATATATTCACTAACGAATACAAATGCAAGCAATTTATTCGGTATGATAACGAAAGCTAATTCTAAAATGTTTGATATTTTGTTTTTTGTCTAATTCCGTCTGAATGTCAGGAAAGTGATGATCTCCTGCTTCCCCCAGTCCTTTATCGCTTAGAACCTGGTGAATAGGGCTTTAACCTGCTCGTGTTTTCCTATTGCGAGCGACTCTTTCGTTATACGTAATTGATTTGTAACCTTTAAGTGTTCTGTGTAATCACTGACAAATTGCCTATTAGTAAAAACTGACTGAACTCATTAAGTTAGAATAATTAAAATCAAAACTAATAGGGCTATGAGGAATAGTGATTTCTCCAAAGGGTGAAGAATTTAAACAGTCTGATGTTTAATGAATAGACTTGACAAAGGGACTCAATCCTTTACTTTGATTTGAAAGCCCTGTTCTTTGATGATAAGGCCAGGCACTTTAAACAAGCTCCAGTCAGTTCATAATGGGCCGACTTCTAGGGGTTGTTCATGAAGTTCATGACTTTTTATCCCCCCATTTTACAAAAGTTACTCGGTTATATCATCAGTCATTTGCAATCTATTATTTCCTTTTCTTGTGAGTTTCTAATAGATGCACCCTGCAAAGGCATGATTAGAGTGTGTAATGGTGGTTTGTGAAACCCTTAATCAACACTTTGTACACTCTCAATTTACAAAAGCCATGGAAAATATCTAAGTCATTTGAAACTAGTATGTACTTTTACTTGAAATTTGTAATAGTGGCATCCTGCAGAAGTATGATTAGGAAGAGGAAGCATAGGCTATGAAACCTGATACGCTTAATATCATTTGTAGCAGTGTTCCAGTTGGCTATTGATTCAATTTATTACCTACACTGTACAATGCTGCTCAAAATTTGCTACTGAAACATACAGAGTAGGCTAAAAGAGATTATGTCCAAGGAAAGAAAAGTTGGGAAATATTAGAATCTCAATTCAAATCTTAAATCTAGATCTAGAATCTCAATTTTTAGTTCTAGATCTGTCTAATGTTTCTGAACTGAAAGCGTTCTAGGCATTATGATATGGCGACTAAAGACAGTTCTATACAGGACATTATCTGTAAAGGACATGGATGCATTTGCTTTCACATTGAGAAACGGAACATTTCCTAATAGAAGTCTTGATAGGAGTAGGCGATTTTTCCTGGCTATTTAATCTAAGGAAGTAACTTTATAACACTTTAGAACTTCACAGCCATCAAGGCATCAATTTCACTTTCAGTCAACGGGGAATGAATTATACCTCACATAACTATGAAAAGGGCAGAAACAGGATTTCAGAAAAGGGGAGTCCGCATATACTAAGTACCTTGTGTTGTGCATTTGTATGCACAGATGCAATGCGTTTTCTCTTTGTGAAGTTTAAACATCCACATAGGGGGGCGGGAGGGGGGTGTCCCCCTTTTGCTCACCCTCTAAACTAGGGGGAAACGTCAAACAGGTATGCACGAATACATGCCAATTTAGTACTTAAACCTGCATGCTGCCCGCCCCCCTTTCAAAAATCCTCTATGCGCCCCTGCACCACCACCACCCCACAAACGAAGGAGGACCGCCCTAAAATTATGTAAATTCAGAACATAACCAAGCCTATATGATACCTAAGTAAGATGTATCCAAATCCCCGTCAACAGCCAAACTCCCCTAATATCACTCACCCCTAACTACCCCTAATATCGTCCACGTCGGAGACAGTGACAAATGCCCGTCACCCCCTCCCCCCCCCTCCCCATGAGCCCCAAAGAGGCGCCGGGAGACGAGACCCATCGAATTCATCACTCTCACTTGATAAAACAAGCAGATTCAGCGGGGGGCGCCGTTAAATAACAGATAGCCGGGGGGAGAGGGGCGGCCGAGATTTACTTAATGCGGGCCTGTATAAATGACGTCATGATCGATGCTGCTGCCACCTAGTGGGAGTTAGCTGCATAAAGCCCCCCGTTCTCCGGGGTGGGCCGCCCCCCAAATCCCAACTCTCGGCAAATCTCGCTCAGAGCGTGAGGGAGCTCGGGAGCCGTCTCTGATCGGCACATGCGTACTGTAAACTCTGGTGTAAAGGCCACATTCTCGTTTAGTCTAGAGGCATCAAATACTGCCATTATAGAGAAGGGTTTCAATCATATAGCACGGAAATGGATGATGCTTGAGGCAACTGATGAGATGCACGAAATGCTGACTACTATCAGCTTGGCATATGATCAAAAACCATCTTTTCTGTGGATATACATGATATATATTTTTACAATTATTTCCAGTGTAATGATGACATACTGTGACACAACATACAATTGTAAACCAGGAGGCAACTTGTGATTTGTGATTTAAGTACGTATTATTTTAACCTACAATAGTGTTTTCATATGTAAACCAAAAGACATAAAACTTATGTCAATCTATGACGAAATTGATGCAGACATACTTTTGCCCCTAACTGTGCACCTTACAGATGTAGCAGTAAAATTATTGCGCTGCAGAATTCTATTTTACCTCAAAACCAATAATATTATAATTCCGTTAATTGTTAATCCAAAGGTTTTACGGTTGATGTAAACTCCGATACCATCCACACAGGCCCTATGATCATGCGCACTGGGCGAGTGTTATAAAGACCCGGACGACCCAACTCCCGCTGGAAGTGACGTTTGAATTAGGCATGCGCAGTTGAGTCTGATTGATGTCATTATTGTCGTGTGAGGGGATTGGATCGAGTCTACGGGGAGCTTCAGAGGTGGGTGGGATTATAATTGCTTGATCCAACAAGTCTTTTTAGCCGCCTCGCCTTTGCCTGCTATTTATCTCCGTCAAATAGCGATTTTATCGCCCCCTGGAGGGTAAATCGGGCTCGATGAGATCAGCGTTTGGCGCCAAGCCGGGCGTTTCCTGCTGCGGCGGTAGACCACTAAAATCAACACCGCGACAGGGCAATTTTTAACTTAGTGACATGTGACAAGGTTTATACTTGAATTCAACATGACAACAGGGCAATTTCTTAAAGAAGCTGTCTAATGCGTTATTAGGCTTACATACCCTAACATAAGCCTAATGACGTGGCGGCCAGTGATGTGTTTTGTGACGTTAGAACGTAATCCGATGACATGATTGGTCATGTCCCAAATTTGACGCTGCGCAAAGTATCAAATCATCACTTCCTTACAGATGAGAAAGCTGCTTTAAGTTTGACAGAAGGCAAAGCCTCTAGTGCCAAACAACAGGAGTTTTATAAATATGATAACATACCACATGGCCGTTCCTTAAATTCAACATGTGACATCGGGACCCCCATCTACACCCCTGCTGCCTTGGTGTTAAACCAATCAGATTCGTCCTAGCTCAGCCCCTTGCCCACCTCTAACCCCTCACACTAACACCCAATTACCACAGGCTCCTAATTAAGTCTGTGGGCCTGTTATTGGCTTGCACATGCTAATTTAGGTACCGGAGCCGCTGTAATGCAGCCATACTAATGGTACATTCTCATTGGCTGATCATAGGTATAAGGATTAAGGAAGGGTTTTGCAATGCCGAAAGTAGCTGAATTGTTATTTTTCTTGAGTTATGAGAATGAACTTTCTTTCCATGGGCTTTTAGTGCCAAGCCCACAGTTAATTTGCCTCAGATACCCTAAGTACTAAAATGACACGAAGTTGTGCACACACGCACAATTTTTGTTTTTTCTCTTTGGCAAGTTCAAGTCCCTATCAAAAGGAGGTAGCCGAGGACCCGCTAGACCCTACCCCCTAGATTAGCCCCCCAAAAGGGTATCTAAGATTAGGTGTCAGCCTACCCTGGTAAATGCTGTGCCCCAAGCCAAACATATGCAATGTCATTGGCGCACTACCCGCTGTAAATAAGAATAGAGGCAGTAATTGGGGAAATAAAAGATTAATTTTATTGATGATAAAATTAAATATGTAATATTGTTTGTATTGTAGTAGATAAGATAGGTTGTAATAATAAGTGAAGTGAGGTGAGGATGAATAGGTATAAGGGTAATTAGGAGTGGGAGGGTGGGTAATTGGAGAAAGGGTTGGTGTTTACTCAATGGCGGTAATGGCGCGATTGAGGGTGGAGGTGTAGGGAATTGTGGGTAATGGGATATAGTTTGGAGGGACAAGGATAGGGGGGTTGAGTGAGGTATACACCAGGTGGCACCAATGAATCCCCCTTCAGCCACAAGGGCTGTATGAGAGACCCATTGGCGCACTACCCGCTGTAAATAAGAATAGAGGCAGTAATTGGGGAAATAAAAGATTAATTTTATTGATGATAAAATTCAATATGTAATATTGTTTGTATTGTAGTAGATAAGATAGGTTGTAATAATAAGTGCCAAAAACTGCCAATATTAGTGTGAAATGAGGGGAAAGGGAGGGTATATGGGTGGAATGTGATGGGAGTTAAGAGGTGCTAGTTGCCGACTGCACGAGAGCGGCGGTCACCCGCCCAGTTTGGGTGTCTATATATCTCTTGTAAGCATCCGACCGCCACCCTCCATGGTTCTGGATCTCGACCTCCGAGCATCCATGGGCGTGTGCCTGCGTGGCCGAAGCCTTGCGTATACTGTGCAGGGAGAACGCCTGTAAACTCGCTCCCTGTGCCACGATTGCCCTGTCCCAGAGTTTCTTGATCAGTGACACCGGGAGTGGGTCCCTTGATGGGAGCATGAAGAGTGGCTCATCCTGCGACCGGGTTGGCACCTCTAACAGGTGCTTCCTGATTACGTGCAGGGGGCACATGTCTGTACCTGGTGCGTTCGGGAGGGTGACGGTCTTGAACTGTCCTGATTTCTGTAGGTTCTTCGCCCACTTGATCCTGAGAGTTGCGCCATTTGGGTTCCACGCCAGGTCCGCCCTGGTCGGATGGCATTCCCTGACGAATGTCTTTAGTGACGGAGGGCCTACCTCCGACTGGCGGAGGGCCCCGTAGTACATGGTCAACACAGCCGCGGCCACCGCCCTGCCCTCCGGAGTGGCTGGCAGTGCCGCGAGGGCGGCCCTGAACACGGGCATCGGAAGCGCCCGTTTTGCCCGGGGGACGTAGTGTTTGTCCCTCGCGAAGGCCTCTAGCGCCATCCCGACCCTCGGGTGGTCGATCGGGGCGGTTGATGCCCCCGCCAGCCGTAGGTACGTTCGGATGTGTGAGGCATAATTCCTTATGGTAGCTGGCGCGCCCGTATGGACCGCTACATACTCGAGATAGGCGCAGACCATTTGGTGTGGTGGGGCCATTGGATCCACCCCGGCCCGCGCCATGAACGCGATGTACCCAGCTGCCGCCCTCCTGTGGTTGGCCCTGGTTCCTGGCGCTCTGGCCCGAAGCTGGCGCGCCGCCGCGCTCTCCATCAGGCCCTCGATGAGTGGATCTAGGAGACAGGAGAAGAGGGCATACGTTGACAAAGTAAAGGCACGGGGGTATACATTCCAGGGAGTAATTAGCCACATGGGCCGTGGCATCGCCATGGTCCTTGGAGGTGAGGTGCGCGCGGCTGAGGGCGTCGGCCACCACGTTGTCGTCGCCGGGAATGTGGTCATATGAGACGCGTAAGTCCAGGAGTGCCTGGACCATCCACATGGCGCGGGCGCATTCCTGTAGGACCGTGTTACGGGCCTTGCCGGACCTAAGCGCGTGGACGGCCGCCAGGTTGTCGCATCTGATTCTAACGTGTGTTCCCCTATCGGCTTCGGTGAGGAATGTATGGGCCGCAACTACCACGTTCGCGGCCTCCAGCTCGGTTATGTTGGTAAGATCCTCGTCCACCCATGTAAGCTGCTGGCCGTACGCGGCCTTCCCGTCCGTGGCCCCGATGCCGCTGAGGCACGCATCCACCAACAGGACCTTGGTGGGGTCTGCTGGGGGTATAATGGCCCGCCCGTTCCATTGTTCACAGAACTGGGTGAACCAGTCCAGGTCGGCCCTGATATCCTGGTCGACTGGGATGCGGTCCCCCTGCGCCGCTCGCATCGCGTTGAGTAGGCGGGATACGAACACCCGCGCCGGGGCCACGCACTTGCCCACAAACAGGAGGTGGCCCAAGAGGGACTGCATCTCCTTAGTCGTGAGCGTACGCTTGGCCCTGCATCCGGATACATTCTTTAGCACCTGCTGGATTTTCTCCGCCGGGATGGAGAGGGTCATGTTCTCCGCGTCCACCGTGACACCTAGCCACTTCACGACCCTCGCCGGTGGCTGGGCCTTATCAAGGGCCTCGGGCAGGCCCAACTCTGCGAAGATGCTGCGCGCTGTGTCATAGTGGTCCCGCGCCGTCTCCCCGTCCGGAGCCACGATGATCAAATCATCTAAATACATCAGCGCGGTGATCCCGTGGAGGGCCATGATGTCCACTATGCAGTCTGCGACGGACTGCATATGTTGGGATGAGGCCCTGGCCCCGAAGGGCATGGATAGATCACAATAGTGTGCGCCCCCCCAGGCAAAGCACAGGAGGGGCCAGTCGAGGGGGTCGGACGCGAAGTTTTTGTAGGCCCTACTGACATCCAACGTGGCCAGGTGGGCCGCTGGTCCCTGTTCCCGGAGGCACTCTACCAGGTGTTCCACAGTCGGAAGCGTGTGATCATGTTCCACACCGTAGACCCCATTTTTAACAATATATGCATTGAGTGAGTGCTCCTCCGGGAACGTCATATCGGTAATGACCCGCCTCTTCGTGGGGTCAGATTTCTCCCTCGTCATTAAGGGGGATATATGGCACCAAGGTTCAAAGATGGGGCTAGCTTGTGGTCCGATGACCCCATGGTGCGCCGACTCCTTTACGAGGAAGTCTTCAATATGTTACGGGAACTGGAGCGCGCTTGGGTGATTCGGTGTGTCCCTTGTATCCGACACCGGGCCCACGTAGCCGAGCGGGAACCCGTATTGAAGAAAATCCATAAGGTCCTCCCTCTCCCCCAATATGTTCATGTAGTGTTGCCAAGCCGGTATATTTAGTGTGGTGGGGACTGGGATTCTTGCGGCCTGGGCGTTGGGGAGCCCCGTGTCGCGGACGGCTGAGTATATGCTTACCAGCGCAGGGTCGGCCCGCCCGGCCACCATCTGGGGCCACGTGCGTCGCCTGTGGTCCGCCACTACCTGGGGCCTCATGTCAATGGCCCTATCAAATGGCAATTTTGCCTTACATGCCCTCTGCATCAGGTCGAAGTTAGGGTCCTGCGGTCCGGGCCTGACTGCCACGCCCCTATTGCCGGTTACCCCCCCACTGTTCTCCGTATCTGGCGCCGCTGTCTCCTGGCTGGACAGGGCGCCCGTTACGCGTTTTTTGAAGCCGGTGCGTACGCTTGGTTGTATGGTTGGTGCACCCCGGGCTGCTGAAACTGCCTCCATTGTGGTTGTTCGGCTGGTCGACCCAACTGATGTGGTATATGGGCTTGCGGGGGTGGGTTGAACCCCTGCTGTGCAGGCCTTGTCCAGGCCTGGCCCGTCGGGTGCTGCTGCTGTAACTTCCTGATGCATCCCTGCACGTTGTGGCCCGGGCACTGACGGCCCACCGAGTCACAGTACGCGCAGAAATGACAGAATCTAATACCTGCTTCGTCGTGATGTGACTGATTCCGACACCCTGCCTTAGTATTGAAGTGACGGCATATTACCTCCCGCAGCCCCGTAGCCTTCGGTTCCGACATGGGTGTGGTGTGTGTGCGGCCGCCCCCCGTCATGGCGATGCGGATGCGGCTGTTCTGGATCTCCTGGTCATCCTCCCACGCGAGTGTACCCTTCTCCACGGCGTCCCATACCGACTGAGACCACCGGCGAACCACTTCCCAGGGGCGCTCCATGGCATCGTGCGTTACGTCCTGCACGTGTCTCATGATATGGTCACGATGCAGTGGGTCATATGCCCGTGGGTCCCTTAATAGAGTAACCATCGCATTCACATATTCCATGGGGCCTAGCGCGCACCTCACCTCCAACCTCTGCTTAATGGTTTGACAACTCTCCCTGGTGATGTACATATATGGCTTGGGGATCTCCCCCTCAGTAAAAATGTCAGAAATTCGTGTGGTCTTACCGCGCCCGTGGAGCGGCTGGAAGTCCTCCTTAGCCAGCATCTCATCCACGTACCCGCGGCGGTTCTCCTGACGGCGCATCTGACGCGGTGGCAACCCTGCCGCGCGATCCTCCCTTCCTGCCGTGCGGCCTCGCGGGCGCGGCGTCTGTATCTCCAGGGGGGGAGGGGTGCTGGTCCGAGCCTCCCTGGGGATAGAGTTGGCAAGGAGTAAATCGAGTTTAGTGTTCATGCTCTCAATATCATTTTTCACCCTACTCACGTCGCCCTCCAGTGCACGTATACGACCGTCGCTCCCGTCGTGGGATGGTGGCCTGGTGTCCGACGCGCCCAGCTGGTCGGTGGACCGATGTATGGTGTGCGCGCCCTCCGTCCCACTCACAGTCTCATCCGTGTCATACCGGGGGTGGAAAGACACCTCGTCCTCCTCCTCCACACGCAAGCTCTCCCTCATGAGCTCCTGGGCCCGTTTCTTCGCGGCCCTGGTCTTCGGATGGGACATGGCCTACAACACTTTAGAACGACAAATATAGTCAATATATGAGTGCTATTGAACTTATCTGTACGTCGGAGATTTGCTTCGGCCCTGTGTTGCCCGTTGTGGTGCCGGTTGATGACGGATGGCGTATTTGAGCGTTGATATATGGCGATATCGTAATTGGAGAAAGGGTTGGTGTTTACTCAATGGCGGTAATGGCGCGATTGAGGGTGGAGGTGTAGGGAATTGTGGGTAATGGGATATAGTTTGGAGGGACAAGGATAGGGGGGTTGAGTGAGGTATACACCAGGTGGCACCAATGAATCCCCCTTCAGCCACAAGGGCTGTATGAGAGACCGATTATAACGTTGCAGCAACATTCTGTTTGGTTTTGGATTGGTTTTTGTTACGTTATTTTGGTGGCTCCTGATATATTGCTGCAACATACTGCTGTGACATTGCACTGTGACGTTACAACCTAAACAGAATGTTCTCATAACATTCTTTTTTAGTTTCGTCCTAATCTTACCAAAATAATTATAATGTTCACTCTGAAGACATTCAGATTTGGTGAGGTTTCAATCTCACCATCAATAACGTATATACGTAATTGTTACGTGCAATCTTAGTAAGTAACAAACTGACTAAAAAAGTATGATTGCAGAACGTTTTTGTTACACCAGGAGCTGGCTGGGTATGCTCTTGGCCAACAACAGGGAAAATATGACTTCAACGCAGGAAAACCAATCAGTGTTGTTGAGAGAACCGAATAGAGTCAGATATCTGGTTTCATTTCTTAAACTTCTACCCTTTTCAAACTTATAATCATTGTAACAGGATACCTTTAGTCCTACTGTGCCGGCCCCAGTAAAAAGAGAATATTGAGAGAAAGTTTGAAACTCTAAAGTTCATACTTATGTAAAGGATGAAATCTCATTGAAGTAATTGCCAACGTCTGTTAAGGCATTATGTCCACAGTAATGTGATACAAAATAGGACATATTTTTACAGCCAATTTAGCTAGTTGTACAGCCATGGGCCATTTGAGTCACAGTGTATTTCAAGAGCTTCATGTGTACGTGTATGATTTAAGTTTACCTTCTCACTAAGACGTTTGTTACACTTTCCTGTTTCTTGAGCCCAAATATTTGGTAATTTTGTGATGAAATTCCTACATTGCATTAACATTGAACATGCGAGCCGGTTTATAATTCTACATTACAGCATTTTACTTCCTTAATATTTGGCATTTACCCGTTGGATTGCTTATTAGGTCTGCAGTGCGCGCCTTACCCCCATTTATGTATACTGCTGACGGAGTAAGGGCCACCTCGCACCATGCCACCATGATACATTGTCGCAAAGATCTGCACGAAATGGGTGTATTCAATGGATATATTATGTTCCTAACCTACAGCTTGTTACAGTGTGCACCTCATGCTCAAATTGATTATCCACTAAAACTTAACTTTCTTTCCCTAATCCATTCTCTACCCCTCCCCCACCCCCAACAACCACTTCCAACCCTTGCCCTCTGTACAGCTCATTTCACCCCATAATGCCATTCTAACAGATTTCCGGCCGTGGCGGTTACACTTCTGGTCAGCTGACCGGGCCCTGGCGTCATCAAACCACGTGACCCGCGGTAACCATGACGACCTGAGTGGGCAGTTTGCTGTTAAGCCTATTGCTGTGACCTCCTGACCTCATTTCACGGTTGAGTGACGAAGCATTGCTTCATGGGTCATAAAGCGCTGGTGCTGGGCCGGAAACAGTAAGCAGGCATTGTGGTAGGCTGGAACCGGCTCAGTAACTCGGTGAGTTTTATGATCACTGTATCATGATCAGGACCGATACTACATCTGTATCTGAATGTGCAGTTAATATCTCTTTTATATTATTGCTCTTTTTCTGCATTCATTTCACCGATTAGAATCAGCTCTCGTCCATGAGATCATGATACATATCATTTGAAAAGTTGTAACTCCTGTACCCTGGCACTGAACTTATGACGTGAGCAAAAACATCACCAGATTATGTTCCAACATGGCAAAAATATGCCGTGGGCCACCAAATCGCTGGGCTTAGGGGTGCAGCCCCAAACATTAGTAACGCAAGCCTATACTGAAGCTTTATCTAGAGTTGGACTTACATTCAGGGCTCACTAGATCTAAATCTGAATGGGAAGTTAACTTGTCTGTCCTGAGTGCTCTCTTTTTCTGCCTCAATTTCACCATCTAGAATCAGTTACTTGGGTAGTCTCCCTGTGGGTGCACCAGGGGTGGGCGTCTGCTCCTGGAAGAATATAGGCCCCCAGTAGCCCCTGCTGATGGTAAAAGATGAAGATAGGAGGGATGAAGCACTGACCATGTGGTTCATTGGGTCCGATCTGAGTTTTGATCCCCTGCTATTTTCCCACTCTGTCACCTTCATCTCATTAGATGCAATCACCAAAGACTGGCCAAGTCAAAACATGTGTCTTAAAAGTCAGAATTTATCCTAACTGTTTTCACCATGAAAATGACCCTGGCTGTCAGTATGGCATAAAACATCCATCAGTCACTCACTCACTTGGGTAGTAATTATGGTATTGGAATCAACATGTCTTTCCTGACTATACCCAGGTTCTCCTTTCATTCACCATCTAGAATAAGTCAGCTATTGCTTAAGCTTAATTTCACAACTAACATGCATGCCCTTTCTTATTAGTGCTACATACTTTTAGATAGAGCTTCAAGCTTCAAGCAGTCCCTGTGTACTTCTTATAGAAATATTTATAATGGTCTCCAAATATGGGTCTTCTCCTGGATAGGTAGATAATTTGAAATAACAGTGAGGTAAGTCTAAAGTGCCATACCCACTAGGCAATTTTACTGATGATGGGTGACAGGTGACTTTAAGAATTGTCGTTGATTGGCAACTGCAATATTAAGCAAGTGTGATATTTTACTGCCAATTTTACCACCACAAGTGGCTTTGCCAGGATTCGAATCCACAACCTTGGGGTTTGGAGGTGAGGGTCTTAACCACTACACAATGCAAATGGAGGATAAGGTTGGAACTAAGTAATGGGGTCATGACACTATTCGCTGGTTCCCACAGGTCCTTTTGAAAGCAGTTTAACAAAACAGCAACCAGATGGACAGGTTGGTTCTGGCCCATTTCACTGGTTCTTGGTAAAGACCTGAAGAAAGTTCAGTATGTAGTCAGCAACATGCGAAAGGACATCATTTTAGAAGAAGTAGGGTAAATATTACCACTGATCCAATCGCCTGTCACCTTTTACCCAGGACTGTACCATACCCATGGGGAGTTGCTTGGCAATCATGCATTGCTGGGTGACTTTACTGCTGACTCTTTCAGTTGTCCGGCACCCAGAGACAGTAAAGTCGCCTAGTGGGTTTGTAATGTATTTAGAATACTTAAAATGGTTTTGATGCCATTGAAAAAATGCTACAATTGAAAAATGAAACAGTTATGTCTCATTTGTGCTTGATTATTCCCTCTTACAGTATAGTTTCGTTCTCCGCTAAAATGTGAGGAGTGGAGTTGGTCAGGTTGCCCGACAATCCCCCGAGATTTCCACAAATTTTCATGCATTGTTTAAATCTGCTGGCAAAAAATTCTATGAAAGCTTGTTTGCATATTGATGAAGTATCCTTTGTGTGTCCTTGTTTAGTATAGAATCACACTGTATGTTTTGTGAATTGACATGTTTACATCTCAAATCGTCCCTTTATCCGACCATTACAAAGAAAACTGTGTGCACATGAGAGATTGATTGGATAAAGAAATGCAAACAATTTTACGCCTCCACACTTAAATGTCAGCCAACATTTTACAGAAGCTGCTCTTTTGACAGCGACTGAAAACATCAATTCGAACGGATTTCATGTGAATCAATGTGAATTCAATGTGTTTTTTTTTTCAGTCGAGTGAAAAATTCCAGAGCATTTCGAAGTTAGGATGGGATCTAGAAGTTGGGACCAGTACTCTATTTCGCTTTCTCCTTACTTTTATGTTTGTCAATTTTCCAATATTATTCCCCTCTTGGATTTCTCTTTATTCTTTTCTTAACTGACTCATGTGCATAAAATTTATAAAAGCCTATATACATTTATCATATAATGTACATTCTATGACTGTTAACAACAGGCCTAATGTGCATTTTAAAACAAGAAAGTCCATGCAAACCGCTACAACACATCATCTGTTTTGCCATTTTCATGACATCATTGCCTATGTTTACCTTTCGAAAACACGTAAAAAAGACAAACATCGTTTTGTTTGAAACAGTTTGCACAGACTCTCATAGGGGGTGCTAGCATTGCAATGTTTACATCAAAACATCTCAAATTTCATATCTTTGTGTAGCTATAATATCTTTTGGTTAAATAGAGTAAAATCAGCCTGTCAATGCCATGGGTGGTCGGAAGGTGATGAATGTAGGGCGAGTTGAGAGGAGGGATGGGTTCTTATTCAACAGGGACGCACAACAGGCTGTAACTGACAGGGGAAACATGCAGGAAATTGGACGTCCCGCGCATGCGCAGAAAACAACCACCTGATGCATTCTGCATTCCGCCGCCATCCTGTTATCACTGAACAGACACCTTAAGGCCCGCCTCCACTGACCAACTTGACTCAACTCAACTGTCAAAGTGGTGGCTAAACAGGCCCGGCTCCACTGACCGACTAGACTCAACTCAACTGTTGAAGTGGCAGCAGAACATGTGACTCTCTGGTCTAAGCAAAAGGTCTCTACTATGCAACTGACTAGGACTCAAATGTCAAGGATATAGGATATATAGTTAAATATATATACACAGCTACTGTACATGCCCCTGTGACACGACAATTGAGTCATACATCTCTAACAACTCAATATGTATGACCCGACGGATCTGTCGTTGTGAATGGGTATGACTCTATAGTCGTAATCCCAGCTCCATTGTATGACTGAGTCCAACTCAACTGAAAGCAACTCAGCTCGACTGATAGAGGACTTACCAGCACCTGCACCTACAACAGTCTGGTCGTAGCAAGGAAACTGAAATGCCTCATCACTTATCATAGTTTTTTATAATAGGCTAGTCATTGACACTACCCCAATGACCTGACGATCCAATCTTACATCTTCAACATCTCCACATCTACGAACCAACGGTTCTCTTGTGGCAAATGGCTAATCATAGTCCTTGCTCCAATGTGAGACTGATATGAGCACAACTCAACTCACCTCAGTTGGGCAGTGGAGCCAGGGCATTATCAGGATGGATGGGACCTGGACCTTCAACAAAAACAATTTAAAAAACTTCATTTTTGGCTACCTAATCTGTATTCAATGAATAAAAACAGTCACTGGTTGTCAGGGCTGGAAAAACAATGAGGAGACATCTGATGCATTTTAATGCTGCTGTAATGTGAATATTGGGTGAAGTGAATTTTATCAGATTCAATGTCTTAAAAGAGGACTGCATTAAGAAGTGACTGGACTAACCCACGTTAAGGTAGCCACACAACATGTCCTTACGATCCAATCAGACTGTCGCAGATCACATCGGATTGTACACACACCAGTAAGATTGTCGTATACTATTGGGGATCATTGGGAAAATACAAAAAATGTCAGATATTTCTGACAATAGGTGACCATCACATCATAGTGAGTAGTATGGTCTGTGTCCGCCTTCTGTCCTGTTCACCTAGGAAATTTTCCTTGTAAAATGGGGTGGGAGGCTGGGTTAGTCGTGGTACATCACATATATGAGTGCATTTCATGACATGAGATATAGTGATGAATTTCGATCCCTGAGATTGAAGTCTAACAACAACACACACATTTAATTTGTACTAGATAAATCCTTACGGACACTTATTTTTTCATCTTCAAGATTTTCTAAATTCATATAAGATAAATGGTAAATTTGGGCATTCACTCAGCCCCGACTCTCTACAGATGTATTTTAGAATTCAGAAATATTTTGATATCTGAGTCTAGGTGGCTCCATTCTGGTGTCATAGTAACTAAATTAGTCATAGTATCCGCTACGAAGCGGCTCACAGGATGGTATTCATGTACACTAGCCTGTTTTTTAATTAAGACCACCAGAGAGGAAATCTGTATTTAAAAGACATGCATTCAACTTTGCTTTAACAGGGTATGTCCCCCATTATCAATGGCACACAGGACTCATCCAAACAGTTATAAGCCTAGCTAAAACCTGGTTAAAACTGCTTGCAAGTTAATGGATTTCCACTCAGAATAGAAACAGCCCAGCCTCTAGCTCTGCCCGAAGTGAGCCATTGAAGTGTTCTTTGAGGAGCCTACAACTGGTCCCAATTCAGGCCGCTCCCTAACTGGCGTAGAATAAAGCAACGAAAAGACCTGTTTTTATCAACACATTCTAACTTAAATCCCAATGTCTTAATGATTATATAATTTGTATCTGTAAAAAGAACAGCTAGAATATAAATTGAATATCAAGACAATAGAACGTCATGAAAAAGCCCAAGCTTTGGTGGATGTTAATGGGCATGAACGCAGCCTCAGTTGTCTTCAGATTTATTTTGGGGTTCAGAAATATGTTTATATATCTGTTTAGGTGGTTGTGTTATGCTGTCATAGTAACTAAGCGGATTATAGCATTCCATATAAAGCTGGATAGTATTTATGCATGCTAAACTCCAGCAGAGAATTATCTATAACATTACACATTCAATGTTTTTGTAACGGCATATATTTCGCCTTTATATGCCATCCACAATATGCAAAACTCCTTCAAACAGTTTTAAGCCTAGCTAAAACCTAGTTAAAACTGCTTGCAAGTTAATGGATTTCTGCTTGGAAAAGAAACAGCCCAGGCTCTCGCTCTGCCCGAAGTCAGCCATTAAAGCGCTCTTTGAGGAGCCTACATCTGGTCCCAATTGGGGCCACACTCTAACTGGCTTAGAATAAAGCAGTGAAAAGCCAAGGTTTTATATTGATCTCACTAGAGGCGATATTTATTTTGCCTTGTTAGCGCCCATCGCTGTGTATTGATCGTCCCTCGCCCTTTGGTAGAAGTAGGGATGGGGATTGAGGGAAGTGTGTCAATGGGTGGGGGAACACTAATGAAGCAGAGTTTGTTAAATCCAAGTTCAATGTTGAATAGGTCTCTTTGCATATGAAAAACTGGTCTTTTATGTTATTTTATTCTATCATTCTTTTATCTTTTCTCAGGGGAGGGGGGGGGGAGCAATTATATCAACATCAGGTTATTTTAGAGAACATATATTGCATGTCTTAGTCTTTAAATAGTTTCATATATAATCTTATAATTGTATATATTACATCAACAACGGCGACACAGAAATGTAACTTTATTTACTCTTTTTTCTGGTGCTAGAGGAATACCGTCCTCTCTTTGTATGATCTATCTTCAGAAATAACCTTAACACACACAAAAATTTCACAAAGAAAACAATTTGATATGGCTCCTGAAGGGAGCAGATTTAGAAATATCATGACAAACTGTGGAGGAAGATGAGGAGGAAAGTAAGGAAAACATGGGGTAACAAAATGGAACAGATTTGGGAAAAGAACACTTGGAAAAAAACAGTGGTTCCTGGAAATACAAATACAATTCGGAAATCCATCATACAAAAACAATACATCCTTGCATCGGAAGAAACTATTGCGTACACATTGGTATAAGAAATAGTAATAAGAGATATTGCAGCAGCCACTGTGAATACAAGAAAGGTCTGGAGAGTAGTGACTGTAGTGAAAGCTGCAGAGCTTGTTATAGAAGGAGTAGAATCAGAAAATGGAAAAAGTAATCTATTGTGTGCTGTGCTTCGCACGTTAAACAAAGACAATCTGATTTGTGAAAGATGTACATGATGATGTAGAGAGGGGAACTCCAGACAAATAACAAACCAACAGCAAAGGCATTCATTATGATACTTCAACAGAACTGCCGGTAAACTATGCAAATTCAATAACTACACAAAATGTAATAAAGCAATTAAATTTAGACCAATTGATTGTTAACCTGATTAGTATATAATGCAGTAAAATTGCCCACCCCATTCCATTGTGAACTTGTAGTTATTCAACATATAGAGATCAAAACTTAATTATAGACTTTTCCTTCACCTCAAAGCGACAGGATACAAATTCAGGATACAGCAGATGTATGAAACATGACTATTTCTGTAATGTGTATTATATATATATATATATATATATATATATATATATATATATCGCTTGTTTCCAAAAAGACAATAATCAGAATGGGTGACAAGGGCTCAACATTTTGATTCTTATTGAGTATTTACTCTTCATATTTCCTTTTATATGATTATAGTAAGTCTAAACCTAAAAAGACACTATGTCCCAAATGGCCCATTCACACTAATGATGAAAATAGATTTCAGTGGCAAACTTTTAAATGCCTTTCTCTCATCCTGAGAAGGAGGGGAGTATACATACGTAAGCACACCACTCAGTGATGGATGACATAGCCCTTACACAAAGCTGGCTGTATGAGTATACAACCCGTCTTCGCATCCCCCCCTATATAGTGGGATGGCAGCTTTAAGCACACGTCCATTGTGGGACTTGATTAGCCCGCTTTAAGCTAAAAGCATCCCACACCAATTGAGACATCACGTAATTGTCTCAGGACTATACACCCCACAGGCCCGTGCATGTAGGGGTGGGCTGCTCACTCTAAACCAGGTGTATAAAGACTGAAATCAAAATGAGTGACAAGCATGCAACATATAGGTACATAAAAGACACTTTATCAATTATGACCCCTCCAGGTGCATGATGGGAACAGATTTCAGTGACAAAGTTTTAATGGCTTTTCCTCTCATCCTCAGAAGGTGTACACATCCATCCATAAGCACACCACACAGCCCTTACATAAAGCTGGCTGTATCAGTCTATGCCCCATCTTCACGAGGCCCCACATAAAGTGGGATGGCAGCTAATTCAACTAATTGTCTCATGACTATTCGTCCCACAGGCCCCCATATATGTAGTTGTGGGTGGCTTACTCTAAACCAGGTGTGTACACAAAATAAAACTGAAAAGACACATCTAAATTGTATGTGTCAAAAGAATGTTTTATCGTTTCCATGAAAAAAAAGGACTTGATTAGCCTGCTTAAAGCTAAAAGCATCCTGCACCGATTGAGACATCACCTGATTGTCTCATGAAGATACACACTCCACTGGCCCTCATGTTTAGGTGTGGCCTGCTGAGTCAGATGTACATATTAAACATAACAATGAAGCCTCTGAAATGACATATGTAAATAGTATGTGTCAAAAGTATATTCTTGGGTTTTCAAAAAGAAATAAAAATGAGTGACAATTATATAATTATATGGGAACTTGATGATTGTCTATTCCTTTTTTTAATCTATATATATATATATATATTCTTATTTCAACACCTTATCACATATTATGTTACCTTCAGCATTATGTCACCTTCAGCCTTAAAGTGGAAAGAGACCTCAGTGACAGTTTTATAAAGTCCCTTCCTCTCATCCTGAGAAGGAGGGGAGTATACATACCTAAGCATCCAACATGGTGATGGATGACATGGCCCTTATGTAAAGCTAGCTGTATCAGTCTACGACCCATCTTCACGAGGCCCCCCCATACAGTGGGATGGCAGCTTTAAACACACGTCCATTGTGGGACTTGATTAGCCTGCTTTACGCTAAAAGCATCCTGCACCAATTGAGACATCACCTAATTGTCTCATGACTATAAGCCCCATGGGCCTGCATATATAGGTGTGGCCTGCTCCCTCTAATCCAGGTCTATAGGCCAAGGGGAGTTACATAACTTTCCCCAAAAAAACAAAAAATGTAAATGAAAAGACACATCTAAATTGTATGTGTCCAAAGTAGGTTTTCTTCTTTTCATGAAGACTGAGTAACAATTGTGCAACATTTTGGTATTTGTGAATTATCTATTCTTTATATGTCTAATCCCAAATTTAAAAAGACACAATATCACATATCTCCTCCATGCTAATGATGGAAACAGACCTCAGTGACCAAGTTTTCAGATCTTTTCCCCCGCCTCAGAAGGAGATGAGTATATACATCCAGCCCTAAGCAGTATACACAGACATTCCAAAGCACACCACTCGGCTATGGATGACATAGATGTTACATAATGCTAGCAGTATCAGTCTATGCCCCATCTTCGCAAGGCCCCCCGTACATTGGGATGGCAGCTTTAAGCACACATCCATTGTGGGACTTGATTAGCCTGCTTTACGCTAAAAGCATCCCACACCGATTGAGACATCACCTAATTGTCTCATGACTACACGCCCCACAGGCCCTCATGTTTAGGTGTGGCCTGCTCAGTCTAATCTGGATGTATACAGCAACAGAAACTTTTTAAATGATTTCATCTGTGGTACTCATGATTTGTCTTTCCAAATATGTGGTCTAATCTAGTTGTTGTTGAATAAAACAGGAGTGAAGTAACATTATCATTCTAAATTATTAGAACATTTTGTGACATCATGATCACATATTTGGAAGATTAATTGTCCATCCTTTATTGGCTTAAAAGCCAATCATTTTTTTAAAACCTTATTTTAAGGTGTGGAGTTGTGCTACGCAGCAATAGGTAACAAGGTTGTTTGTGAATGGCATTTCAGGTTTGGCCACTCACACCGAGCCCAGTTTTCAGTGAGCAGGCCACATTTACAGGTGACTGATGAGTCGCGTCTCATGAAACACTGATACGCTCTGCTGGTAACCGCCTCTTTAAGGCAGGAGCGCTGGGCATGCCGGGAACGAGCGACATTAATGGGGCAAGTGGGGTGTGAAATGTGGGCTTGGGAGGTGTGAGGGAGGTGTGAGGGATGGATTAATTAGGGCTACAGGAGGTGGAGCCAGGGGACACAGCAATGTAAGCATTATGAGAGAGTTAAGGCCATATGCAACTGTCCGATTTTACATGCGATTTTGAAAATCACAAGAACGAATAAGCGCTTATCATAGATTTGTCATATTATTAGAAAGGATTTCAAATTACCTTTCAAATGGGATGTTATATGCAGGGGTACTTGTAATATTTCTAGAAAAAACTTTAAAATAAGCAAATTCTTATTAGTTAAAACAGCCTAGTGGAACACAAGCTTAAGTCAACATGGGGACAGTAAACTGCCGCAGCCTCAAATTCTTCTGTAATAATCACTGCAACTATACCCTCCTGATTTTATGCTAGTACCCAGTGAGTCGGTTGACCTATTTAATCCCCATACGAAGTGATATTGGCAGCTAGGTTTCTGAAAAAAGGGTATAGTTACAGAGGTGATTGCATGGGAGTAGCGGATGCATATCGCTGCGGTGTGACAGGGTGTTGGTAAAATTGTTGACATTATACAAACCCCAAGGAAATAGTTATCGTGGATGCTCAGACTAGGATAGGAATGTTTCGTAGAGCATGTTTACGTGGAGAGAGAAAAGAATGAGGGAAAGGGATATGGCATATCAGACTTGGGCCAAAGTAATCTAACTCAAAAAGGCAAAGCATGAAAGAAATCTCCCCAGCATATCAGAAACACACACGCCTATAGTGTCCCCTTCACTGTGTGCCCATGAAGGGAATCAAGTTCAAACATTTGGCTGAGCTCATTTCAACCTGATCTCCCCTTAATAGAACTATTCCAGTTTGAAAATAATACCCAGGGAATGATAGCTGAAGCGTTCTGCTGGAACACCAGGGACTCGCATGTGACAGTTTCTTTCTATGGTTGGAATCATGGTGAGGTCCCAGGCAAGCAATGACATAACAGGCATGTTTCCAATTATACTTTTTTGGTCAGTATGTTAGTTGCTGAAATTTTACATAACAGCTACATTATTTTAGATTAGGTTGAGAGTTACCAAAACAGAATCTGATAATAAAAATACATTTTAGTGAAGTTAAGACCTTACCAATAGATGTTGTGGACATGACATCACACCTCCCAAATTGGGTTGGCAGCCATGTAGGTGATCCGTTAAGATTTATCGTTATTTACAATTCTAAAGTATTGATTATGCATATTTTTGTCTATTCCATCAACAGAAAGCTTAATTAATCATAATAAACCATTATCATCTATCAATTATGGATATTTTTAACAGCCACGTGGTTGTGATGACCACATGGTGATCACCAAAATCTGGTCACGTGACCCTGTCTGCACAAGGTCCATACAAAATGTTACGACAATGTAATTTGAGTATTTACCCATCTGGAACACCACTGTATACAAACCAATAAATACATCCTGTTTTGGAGAACCAAGAACTAATCCACCTTGAACTATACAGATATTTATCACTGTCTTCATCTTACATGCCTCTCAACCATTATTTCCACTGCAAACACAAGTTCACCATAAATACTAATGTGATTTTAGTAGCCTCTAAGTAGCAGACCAATATAAAACCACTCTCCTCCCAGTCCCAGCTCCCAGCAGTACAAACCTCCCCCACTCCCTGCCCCTCCAACCTCCACAGGGTCTCATTCCTCCACTACTATATCTTTTTTCCCTCTTTCTCTGGGAGGTATCGTGGGTGAGAGCAGTTGAGACGAGCGTGGGCCTGAATCTAAATGGGCGTGGCCGGGCGGTGTGGGAATTTCTCTTTACTGCACGGCCCGGTCCTTACGACTTAGGCTGGCTGGTGGGTGTTTGCTGGTTGGTGCTGGGCTGTAGTATGGGAAGGGAATGGGTTAGCTGTATCGGTAGGTTTCTACCTCTTACTATAGGGCCATCGTATGGGTTGGCTGTATTGGTAGGTTTTTGCCTCTTACTATAGGGCCATCGTATGGGTCGGCTGTATTGGTAGGATTCTACCTCTTAGTATAGGGCCATGGTATGTGTCGGCTGTATTGGTTGTTTCTACTCTTAGTATGGGGCCATGGTATGGGTCGGCTGTATTGGAAGGTTTTTGTCTCTTAGTATAGGGCCATGGTAAGGGTCGGCTGTATTGGTAGGTTTCTGTCTCTTAGTATAGGGCCATGGTATGGGTCGGCTGTATTGGAAGGTTTTTGTCTCTTAGTATAGGGCCGTAGTACAGGTCAACTGTATTGGTAGGTTTCTGTCTGTTAGTATGAGGCCACGGTATGTGTCTGCTGTATTGGTAGGTTTCTGTCTCTTAGTATAGCACCATGGTATGGGTCGGCCGTATTGGTAGGTTTCTGCCTCTAAGTATAGGGCTATGGTATGGGTTGGTTGTATTGGTAGGTTTCTTCCTTTAGTATAGGGCCATGGTATGGGTCGTCTGTATTGGTAGGTTTCTGCCTCTTAGTATAGGCCATGGTACGGGTCGGCTGTATTGGTAGGTTTCTGCCTCTTAGTATAGGGCCATGGTACGGGTCGGCTGTATTGGTAGGTTTCTGCCTCTTAGTATAGGCCATGGTACGGGTCGGCTGTATTGGTAGGTTTCTTTCTCTTAGTATTGGCTGTTCTCTAGTACGGGTTGGCCGTATTGGTCAGTAAAGTCCATGTGGCAACAAAAACACAGCAAAAGTACAGAAACAGTTGGCAACAACTTTTCTGGATTGTTGCTGTTGCACTTCCCATAAAAATTGCATTGCCTAGCTATTTCTGAGGGCAACAAATCAATCAAACATGATACATCAAATGGAAGCACTTTAACACAGCAATGATATCTTTTGATTTTAGGTAGGCAATTGTGCATTTCTCTTGTGTTTCCCAGTGTTGCCTGTGTATCTTTTTAAATTTGTTACCATTTGGAATCCACCATTATCTGTCAGTATGTAAGGCAATCTAAGGGCAGCTGTATTGGTAGATTTCTCTAAATTGGCTGTGGTACAGGTCAGCTGTATTGTGAGCTTTGGCTACATTGGTTGATAATCGCCAGTCAATATGCATCTGCTGTATTGTATTACATGTCATTTGTCTGTTGTTTAATAACCGTTGTTTATGACACCAACGACTCTATGCAGGAATCAAATAACTACAGTGCAATGACCTACAGACGAATGACATGTAATTGAAGCATGCTTTCGCCGAAGTATTCATTTCATAAAGGAGTCAACAGGTTACCTAACAATCTTGATATCTGAGATACCCCAGGACCTTTTAATGTTTGTCTGGAGATCTCCATTACTTGCATTAATGTACTGATAAACGTCTGAAAATAAGTCTCAAATTACTTCTGTCTTGATATTGAAATAATTTGATTTACCCAAAATCTGTTGGTCAGCATTCTCAAATTTGATTTAGGATAATAAAAGCCAATAATTTGTAGTTTTTGTACCTAATCCAGCCCCCTCCCTCTCCTCCCAGCTTTTTTTCAATACCCTCAAGCCATGCCTGAAGCAAGAGGAACAGTTCTAACCTTAGCATCATGATTGTGTTTTGCACAAACCTCCTGGTCATAAACATCCAAATGCCACCTTAGAGTGCTTTGTATCAAAAATCCCTGCTCCTAGGACAACCTTAAAAAGAAAATACCTAAAGTGTTGTGTCATTCTGATATTGCAAACACTGGGACAAATCCCTAAGTATCAGAGACCAATCTTCTGTGGTCCCAATACCCTTTGTACCCGACCCGCTGGGCAGCTGGGGTGAGAAGTTGGCCAAGTCAGGGGATGTGTAATCACACTAACGGGCCCCATCACAAGACCCAAGGATGGCCTGAAGGGATTTCTGACCCCTACACACACCCTCACATACCCCTACACATATACCTTCACACATCCTCAAGTATATACGCTTACACAGCTGGGGGTGAGAAGTCGGCCGAGTCAGGCAACATGTAATCACACTAACAGGAACCACCCTCAATCACTCTCACACACCCTCACACACTCTCACACACCCTCACACACCCTCACACACCCTCACACACCCTCACACACCCTCACACACCCTCACACACCCTCACACTCCCTCGCACACCCTCACACACCCTCACACACCCTCACACATCCACACACACCCTCACACACCCTCACACACCCTCACACACCCTCACACACCCTCACACATCCTCACACACCCTCACACTCCCTCACACACCCTCACATACATTCATACAGATGGGCCTGGGGGTGAGAAGTCAGCCGAGTCAGGCGATGTGAAATCACACTAACAGGCCCCATCACAAGACCTGAGGGATTGCTAAACCCTACACACACCTCACATACCACTCCACAAACATACACCTTCACACACCCTCACATATATACACTCACACAGCTGGGGGTGAGAAGCCGGCCGAGTCAGGTGATGTGAAATCACACTGGCACATCACAAGACCCAAGGACAGCGTGAAGGAACTGCTGACCCCTACACATACCCTCACTTACCGCTACACATATCGTATAGCCTCACACAACCTCACACACCCTCACACAGTTGGGGGTGAGAAGTCTTCAGAGTCAGGGGAAGTGTAATCACAATAACAGGCGTCATCACCCAAGACAGCCTTAAGGGACTGCTGACCCCTATAACCTTTTCGTACCCCTCATACACACTAGAGCACCCTCACAAACCCTCACACTCCCTCACACCCCCTCACATACATTCATACAGATGGGTGTGAGAAGTTGGTTGAGTCAGGCGATGTGTAATCTGACTAACGGGTGCCATTACACAGCCTGAGGACAGCATTAAGGGATCCCTACAAACACCCTCACTTACTCCTACACACATTATATATATATATATACCTTCACACGCACACACATATACCCTCATACAGCTGGGGGTGAGAAGTTTGCTGAGTCAGGCAATGTGTAATCACTATAACAGGCCCCATCGCACAACCCAAGGTGACCCCTTCACACCCCTTCACTACCCTACATATCTATTCAGGCACCATCTGCACCCCTTTGCACCCCTTTGCACCCCTTTGCACCCCTTTGCACCCATCCCAACTTTTCACACCACTTTGCATCCCATTTGGACCCTTTTGTACCGAATCCTATCCCAAATACCCTTGCACAACTCTCCACAATCCTTGAAAACGCTTCCCAAACATTCTCTCCCCTTCACAACCTTAACTCACTTTAACAGCCCTTCATAAGATCACAGTCCTTTCTCTTAGAGATACTGTTATAGGCATGGTGTATGTGTGCCCAACTTCGTGTGTGATTGAGAGTATGAGTTGCTGAATGGTGAACCAGTTTTTCATACTCGAAAATTCAAAATTCTATTTCTTCTCGTCATTTCTTTTTTTTCTGTGGAGTTTTTCTTTCAGTATGAATCCCTCCTATCCCACTTTCCTTCAATCCCCAACCTCAAATCAGTTTTTCATGCTAGATACTACCAGATTCTATTTATTTGGGTCATTCTAATATTGTTCTTTTGTTTTTTTCCAAACGCAATCCTGCTTCCCAATCCCCACCCCCACCAGCCATTAGTGTCCACATTGATTTTACCCAGTCCCTGCCCTGTTTTAGGGTGGAGTGGGGATTTGGGGTCCTCCAAAGCAGGGGCACGGGGTCCCGCCGGTTGTTGCTCACACTGCCCCCTGGTGGCCGAATCAGGCTTTAGGCTCAACTTAAAGAAGGAGGTCTGCGCATGTGCAAGGCGACTGAAGCATTCTCCGGAGGGTTTGGGTTAAAGTAGGGGGATGGGGAGAACAAAGAAGGAAGGAGAGGGGGTTTAGGGCATGGGGCACTCTGCTGTAAGCGGTGTATCCTTTTACTACCGCCAGGGGCGTGGTGGTCGTCTGTGGTGGGTTTATAAGGGAGGCTCACCCAGAACCAACCAATGTTTTACTGTCTCCTTGGGCTTTAAGTTAGGGTGCATAAATCTTCTGTTTCTTCTTTGTTGTTGTGTTAGTTCTTTAGTTGACCAACTTCTAGATTTTGATTATCTTTTGTTTGATTAATAAGATAAGACCCATACTTATTTAGTCAGTTTGTTCTTTACTAAGATGGCACATAACAATTACATTTTTGATTGTTAGGTTCTCAACCTCTCAAATCAGAATGATAATAACATTATTTCTTGGTGAGGCTAGAACAAAACCAAAACAGAACATGATAAGAATATTCTGTTTAGGTTGAAGAATGTAACCAGAACATTATAATACTGTTACAGTGCAATGTCACAGCAATACTTAGCAGCAATGTTATAGAGCACCATTAAAATAACACAAAGAACCAATAAATAATTTTGCTGCAATGTTATAATAATGTCACACGTTTGACTGGGAAAATATGTGACAAATAACTGATCAATGGCTCTCTACTTATATACCACCGCTTGGGTACTCGAGGGGCTTGACAGGATGTCTCACACTTCAAAATGAAAGGATAGACTAAAGAAATTCTTCTTTTTGTTAAGGAAATTCACTTGAAATTGCAAGAAATTCACTCGGAACTCTCCCAGTCTTGACGTCTGGTTCACCCCTGAAAATCATGGTACTTCAGATCTAACATAGCTAACTAGCCATTCTATAAGAATAGTTATAAAGATATAAGGCCTAGTTAAGGGTATCAGGGTGCTTAGCATTGTGCTGATGACCTTGCCGGTCATGTGTATTCCGCAATGCTGTACCCCCAGTCTCCCCAGCCTGAGGGCCCACTCTGATTGGCTAAGCCGTTCCTCCGGGGATTGCACACATTGATAAGGATGTTGTTAGTTTCCTTTCATGTAAAACCATAATCTGTGTCTCTCTGCATATATCATAAGCCCCCGCCTGTAGGCCTTAAGGGTATGGGGTCACCCCAGCCAGCTTGCAACGTAACAGAAACGTTCTGCAACCATACTTTTTTAGTCACTTTGTTACTTACAAAGATGGCTCGTAACAATTATGTTATTGATGGTGAGATTGATACCTCATCAAATCAGAATTCATGTTATTATAACATTATTCTTTGGTGGAGGACAAAACCAAAACAGAACATTATAAGAACATTCTGTTTGGGTTGAAGAATGTAACCAGAATGTTGTAGTAACATCACAGTGCAACGTCACGGCAGTAGGTTGCAGTGACGTAATTGAGAGTCATCCAAAGAATGTAACAGGAACCAAATACAGAACCAACCAGAATGTTGCTGCAACATTATGAAAATGCCACATCCTTGGCTTGGACAGTAATAGGACTGGGTGTCAGCTGAAAATGTGAAGTCTTTGTATATACCCAGTCAAACATGTTATGATAACTTTGTAGCAATGTTCTGCTGTGTTCATACTGCTGTGACATTGCACTACCTAAACAGAATATTAATGTTCTTATCACATTCTGTTTTGGTTTCATTCTAACCTCACCAAAAAATGATGTTATGATAGGACCCCCAGGACCCCCAGGACCACTCACCCCCCTGAATCAGCCCCTGTATTTGATCCCAGTTCGAAGCCTTTCGTTTGAAGACTCTGCCTTTGTGGGATTGAACTTTTGACATCAATTAAACAGGGCATCAGGTGATGTGATTTCCTCTTCTTGATTTCTTATTGGTCAAAGTTTTCACACAGAATTAATTGGACCATGGTAATTGTCCATTGTATTGGTGTTTGTTTTCACACAGCAGGCCAAAGGATCACCAACACAACATTGAAACTAAAGTGCTATACCCACTAGGCGATTTTGCATGAATCGGTGTACAAATCGGCGTACACGTCGGCGTACGCGTCGGCCGACGCTGATGAACAAGCCATACCCCCACACAATCGGCGGTCCCGTCGGCCGTCGGCCGTCGGCGTCGGCGTCGGCGTACATCGTCTAGTGGGTATGGGGCTAAAGGCCCCCTGAACTGTGAGACTGACCCCCAAACATCTGCTAAAAGGTTATGTGAGCAAGTTCCTCTCTTTTGTTAAACACGCCACCAAAATGAATATTACAGCTCAAATCTGGTAGCGTAATACTGCATTCAGTAGTCTGCTTGAGTGTGAAAGCTACCCAAAGCAAGAATATGATGTTATTATAAAGTTATCATAATGTTCTGTCTAGTTCTGGTTTGGTTCTTGTTACATTATTTTGATGGCACACAAAAATGTCTTTATAACCTAACTTTGCAATGTTGCACTGTGGTGTTATTGTGACATTCTTGCAATGTTCTTTCACTTTATGATAACATTATTATAACATTTTTCAATAGTAAGGTCTCAACTTCACTAAAATATGATGTTATTATAATCTCTTTGGTAGGTCTCAACTTTACCTAAAATATCGTAACTGTTAGAGGAAAATTAGCGGGTTATAGACTAACCAAAAATGAGCGGTCTCAAAATATGCTTGTTACATCGCTGCTAGCCTGGGACCCCCTGCTGTGGGTGTGAAAGCTACCCCCTGCTGGGACACACAGACAGACAGACCCATCACCCCTAGCCTCAGAGGTGATAAGGGAACACCTTCCACTGGTGATATATCGTGGTACCTACAAGCCTTTCACAGTGCATATATTCTGGATTCAGAGAAGTTTTCACTGCCCTGCCTTGGGCATTATTTCCACCTATTTTGTTAGGGTGGGTTTCCATGGAATGCTGGCCTGATTTGGATTTGGCAATCTTAGTTGGTCCTTGGTCAATATTTTTGAATGAATAAAGTCAATGATATCCTCCAAAGGGATTTAAGCACATTGTTCCCTAGGTATTCTTTCTCTAGTCATGTTAAATAAGTCATCCAGATTGTCCAAGAGTTGTTCAGTTATCAGTTTTTTAGTTGTTCAGTGGAAACACTTTTTCAAAAGATTGCTTGAGATATTTACTCACTATTGTTATTGAAGACCATTTTTCTGTCACTTACTTTGATCATGAACTTATATCAGTAAAATCGTTCAGTTGAAACCCACTTTTAGAATCTTGAGATTCACAGCCCAAAATGAACATTTATATTGGAAGAAGTGTGATGCTGGATTCTTTTCAAGTGAGCCTCAATAAAAGTCTTCCCTTTCAGGTATGTGGGCTTGCTTCAATAACAGCCTGTGCTCGATTACATGGTGGCACATACAACAGCCAATTATGCTGGTTTCGTGAAATCACAGCTGTTGTGCAAAAATCCAGCATCAAATTTCACCCATTAATGATAAATTTGCCACTTTCAAAATCTCAGGATATTTAGATCCAAAGATCTTTTCGCTCAAACTTTTTACAGAATTAAAATCATTCCAGTAGAACAGCCACAATTCAATTTATAAGTCTTAATTTTACCTAAACTAACGTTATTGCTAGGTGACAATGGGGCGGGTTTCAGACTAACCAAAAAAGTACAGCCACAGAACATTCCTGTTACGTCACTGCTTGCCTGGGATTGTAGCAACAATATCCTTGTTGTGAGACATTGAATTGTTTAATTATTCCAATATGTTGCAGGCCACTGAAGAAATTTGACTCTGTTATTCAAACATCTCGTTCTGAAAGACTGACAAAACCTAGTATTTGTAACTTGCAGCCACAATTCATACAAGCAAAAATAGGCAACTGCACTAAGAATGATTCAAACTTTTTATCTGTGAAAAAACACATTGACAACTTTAACTTAAAGTTTGAGCGAGCAATCAAATTGATCTTTCTTTTATACTAGTCTAATCAATGGAAACATGAGGCTTCTTATTGACCAAGCATTGATTTGTAATGAGAAACTGACGACCTGAGGAGGGTGGGACGTTAAAAAGGTGTCAGGGGGAGGGCTGGGATCACAAGGAGCTGATCCCAGTAGGTCAAATCTAGCGGCAAACTTTGGCAACGTTCTGTACAGTTCAAGCCTTCTATTAAGTACTGTACACAGGTTTTTCTGTACATAGGAGAAGGGGAGTTAGGAGGGGAGTGTTAGTGCCAAATTGACTAAAAAGGTTACAAGTTGGCTGGGTATATTGACCCAAGTCCTAAGCTTTTGTTTGAAGACTCTGACATCGTAGGATTGAAGTTTTGGCATCAATTAAACAGGGCACTGAGTGTCCTTTTTTCGATTTCTTATAGGTCAAAGTTTTCACACAGAATTGATGGGACCATGGTAATTGTCCATTGTATTGCTGTTTGTTTTCACACAGCAGGCCAAAGCATCACAAAGCATCTGGTTAGTTCTGGTTTGGTTCTTGTTATGTTATTTTGATGGCACACAAAAAACATCTTTAGAACCTAACATTGTGACAGCACACTGTGATGTTATTGTGACATTTTTGTAACATTCTTTCAAGGTATGATAACATTGTCATAACCATCTTTAATAGTGAGGTCTCAACTTCACTAAAATAATATTTCAGTGAAGTTAAGAGCTCACTATTAAAGTACGTTATGATTATGTTCAGTGAAGTGAGAATGTCATAATAACATTATATTATAATGTCATTATGACATTCCTTTTTAGTAAGTCTCAACTTTACGTAAAATAAGGTATCTGTTATGTGAAAATTTAGCAAGTTACAGACTAACCAAAAATGTATGTTTGCAGAACATACTTGTTACGTTGCTGCTTCCCTGGGACTCCCTGCTGTTGGTGTGAAAACTACCCCCTGCTCGGAGTGTGAAAGCGGAGGTCCCCCCTGCTGCGACACACACACAGACAGACCCATCACCCCTAGCTTCAGAGGTTATAAGGGAACACCTTCCACTGGTGATATATTGTGGTGCCTACAAACCTTTCACAGTGCATATATTCTGGATTCCGAAAAGTTGCTGTGCCTTGAGCATTATTTCTACCTCTTTTGTTTAGGTGGATTTCCACTGAACAACATTTTCCTCAAGACAGCGTAAGACAGGGAAAGATTTGGAAATCTTAGTTGGTCCTTGATAGAATCGTTCAGTGGAAACACAAAACTGTAAACTACTACAAACGACAGCAAACAACTACAAAAACGAAAAGATTTGCACCAAATATCAAAGCCGTTGGATATTTTTAAATGACTAAAGTCACTAGGCACTAAGCCTTTGATCACCCTGTCATTGACCACAGGGAGAATGTCTAATACCACAGCAGCAGGACAGAGACTTGAACCACCAGCCTTTGGATGACCAAGCCAACACCCGACCACTGTTCCACCAGAACATCCTAAAAATCCAGCTTCAAATTGCACCCACTTTGAGGCAAATGCAAAAATCCAACAGCGGGACCCAACGTAGCAGTGACGTCCTTGTTGTGAGACATTGAATTGTTTCAGTATTCCAATATGTGGTGGGCCACTGAAGAAATTTGACTCTGACAAAACCTAAGATTTGTAACTGCGGTTGAGCCACAATTCACACAAGCAAAAACAACTTTACTAAGAATGATTCAAACTTTTTATCTGTGAAAAAACACACGGACAACTTCAAGTTAAAGTTTTAGTGTGAAATCAAATTGATCTTTCTTTCATACTAGTGAAATGAATGGAAACTTGAAGTTTCTTATCGATCCGGTATTGATTTGAAATGAGAATCTGACGACCTGAGAAGGGTGGAACGTTAAAAAGGTGTCGGGGGGAAGGCTGGGATCACCAGGGAGCTTAAATCTAGTGGGAAACTTTTCGGCAATGTTCTGTACAGTTCCCGTCTTGTATTCAGGACTGTAAACAGGTTCTGCTGTATGGGGGGGGGTGCAGGGTGTGGGGGGTATGGCATGAGTTACGGGAGGGGGTGCACGGTTCCCCTTAGTGGATTTTTCTTATGATATAAATAATTTAAACTAAAACAAGGTAGATGGTGACCAGTGTTAAATGGAGCTTTTCAATATTTTCTTACAATTATTAGTGGTTTTTACTATAAATTTCTAACGGAATGGTGGAACATTTTGAAAGATTTCCCTCAGGGTTGGGTGGAGTGATCCGCTACACCCACCCCCAACCCCTAGGTATACCACCCTGACTATGATAATGAAAGCTCTACAAGATACCCTTCATGGAGAGTTTCAATCTGAGCCCTGAGTGAGCAGTAGCATTTATGGGCTTTCCATTTAGAACATACACATAAAGGGAGGTGGGGGTATGCTCTTTTTTACAGTGCCTAGTTTCCGTAGAACACCAGTACATAATATCTTTGGTTTACGTGCGTACATACTTAATGGAAGGCCCCTCACATTTTGCATTTAGTGGCAGTTGTATATGTTGAAAGTGAATATCATTTTAGATCATGGTGATAACTAATATGATATTTGAAATCCCAGTGTGTGTTTTTATCATGTTTTGGCTTTTTTCTATACCTAAACCTGGGGCAGACTTACAGATCTGAGATTTTAAATTGAAATGGTTTAACATCCTTCACTTAGTTTGTTTAATCCAGGGTAACAATCTCATTTGTAATTGAAATGTCTCTCACATAACAGGCAATGATTAACTCGTGGTCAAAGCATTGTATCAAAGAGCGAACTGGCGACAACCAAATAAAACTGTCCTTATTTTGATCCACCTTTTTGTATCTGTGTAATTGCCTTTGAAGTCAGAGTCAATTAGTTAGTCCTGGACGTGAGAGATCAGTGTGAGAAGTGACAGCGGATTACACTTCACTAGGCCTTAGGCCCCATACCCACTAGAAGACTTTTATACAATCGGCCAACAAGTCAGCGGTAAACTCAGCCGATTCCTGTGATCACCTGTAAGTATCCCATACTGAAATGGTAGTGTTTGATATGAATCAGCGCTAAAGTCGGCCTGTTTTACTTAAAAAATTAGCCGATTTCAGTGCCAGTTGGTTGGCCGACAGTGTAAAATTTGTCCAGTGGGTATGGGGCTTAAGGACAATCGCACCATTTTCCAGATATTAAAAAAATCTAAGTCCTCAATTTTTCTCAAACCTCGGAGAAACGTTCAAAAACGTTTTGTAAATCACAACTGGTATAGATAAATATATTATCAGAAACACTTTTGGAGATAAATAAGGCCAAATAAGATCATTTTGTGGGAATTTTGCAAATTTTGAAAGACGTTTTCAATAGAAAATTTTCTTTTCTATAATTATTTAAATACATACTGTATAAATATATAACATCATCCCACATGATTGTGAGTTTATTGGATGCAATATCAAATTTATCTATTATATAAATTTTAGGAGGATTTATAGACAAAATCAAATAAATAAATAACTTAAGTAATTTTAGACCTCAAAATCAATATTCAGCTTTTCTGGCCAAGTTCATCTGGTGACCGCCTACTTTCTTAGCTGGAAATAATAGTCTATAGCCTTCTCCATGGTATATATCTATTTAAAGATTTTCTGGGTATTCAAGTTTTATGTATGCAAGCCTTCTTTCAATTTTTTTCATTTTTTAAGGTTTTAATCTGAAGATTTCAATAATGAAAATGCATAATATTATTTCACTTATTGACTTATAACTTGCGAAAGTAGAAATCACAAAATTGCTCTTACAAATCGTACTTTAGTTGTGTTTTTTATCCTTTTTTAATTTGCAGATATACCTGTTATTGACTACCTTCCATCATATTGTCCACAAACTGTGCCAACAAGATCAGCTGTCCAAAATATGTTCCTCTGTTTACTTTGTATTGTATAAAGTGAACAATAATTTGTAAACAGATACGAGGTTCAGTTTGGATGTCAAACTGGGGTGGCGGTATTATGCGCTGCTCTGTTCAATCAGGTGAGTAACAGTTCTGTCCTTTTTGTGAGTAAGCAATATTTTGATAAAACCTATTTGTGTAGGCGACTAAAAGGAGGGGGGAGGGGTAACCACTGAGCAATGCAATTCAAATTATTGTTGTTTATGAGCTAACAGAACGATTCTAGGACAATCACCCCTGGGACAACTACCCCTGGGACAACTACCCCTGGGACAACTACCCCTGGGACAACTACCCCTGGGACAACTACCCCTGGGACAACTACCCCCTAGGACTATTACCCCCTAGGACTATTACCCACTAGGACTATTACCCCCATAGGACAACTACCCCTGGGACAACTACCCCTGGGATAACTACCCCTTAGGACAATTACCCCTATAGGTAGGACAACTACCCCTTAGGACAATTACCCCTATAGGTAGGACAATTACCCCTCTAAGTAGGACAATTACCCCTATAGGTAGGACAATTACCCCTTTAGGACAACTACCCCCCTTGATAGGACAACTACCCCCCTTGATAGGACAACTACCCCAATAAATAGGACAACTACCCCTATTGGTAGGACAACTTCCCCCATTGGTAGGACCTGCCCTTGGTGTTCAGGGCAGGGCAAAGGACGGGTAGGCCTACCAATGGGTGTAGTTGTTATATCAAAGGGGGGTAGTTGTCCTACCAATAGGGGTAGTTGTCCTCTCAAGGGGGGTAGTTGTCCTATCAAAGGGGGTAGTTGTCTTACCTATGGGGGTAGTTGTCCTATCAAGGGGGGTAGTTGTCCTATCATAGGGGTAGTTGTCCTATCTGTAGGGGTAATTGTCCTAAACCGGTAATGGTCCAATATATAGGGGTAGTTGTCCTATCTAAAGGGATAGTTGTCCTATAGGGGTAGTTGTCCTATCTAAAGGGGTAGTTGTCCTACCCGTAGGGGTAGTTGTCCTAAGGGGTAGTTGTCCTAAGGGGTTGTTATCCCAGGGGTAGTTGTACTATGGGGGTAATAGTCCTAGGGGGTAATAGTCCCAAGGGGTAGTTGTCCTAGGGGGTAGTTGTCCCGAGGGTAGTTGTCCCAGGGGTAGTTGTCCCAGGGGTAGTTGTCCCAGGGGTAGTTGTCCTGTCACCAACAGGATCTGATCAAAAACTACCAGAACTGGTGGAAAACTAATAAAACTGCACTGTAAACACAAAGTCGTTAGAGAGCCACTTTAAAGTTGTCAGAGGGTTGTCATAGGTGACTTTTGGGTTGTCATAGGTGACTTTTGAGTTGTCATAGGTGACTTGTTGGGGCAGAGCAGGGCTCATTTCAGGCCAGTGATGCTATGTGACGACCTCGTGACAATCCTATGACAATTTGGGCGTGGTCAGAGGGTTGTCATTGTGAATTTTGAGGCTGGATGACGACCCAAAGGTTGTCATTTTCTCCTGACTACTTTTGGCCAAAAAGGTCATCAGAGAAGCAAAATTGAAAATTGGGTTGTCATAGGGTTGTCACAGAAGAAAATGAGGGTAAAAAGTCTTGCCTGACAACCCAAGGGTTGTAAGTGAATGGTACGTAAAACGACAGCCCAAGGTTGTCATGGCCTCTGTCTATGATAAAGTATTGTAAGTGAATGGTGTCAAAAGACATACAACTCATAGGCCTCCTATGTGTAATTGTCATACCTAATAACTAATAATAAGATAATAGGAAGCCATTATTATGGACTATGATATCTACAACATGAAACTATTCATAAATAAGATTTTTTTGTATAAAAGACACAGACAACAGTGGGTTGTCGTTTTTGACACCACTTTTGACAACTCTGTTTTTTCAGTGCATGTTGAAATACAACTAGAACTGGCATTGCTATAGGGAGTCCACCTTGAGTTAAGATAAGATAAATACAGAGATACAGATTATGAGGAATCATTAAAGGGCCATACCAACTACAGGATTTTACCAGCAACAGGGGATGGTGACTGACAGAGTCATTATCGTTGTCATCAGGTGAGTAACAGTTCTGTCCTTTTTGTGAGTAAGCGATATTTTGATAAAACCTATTTGTGTAGGCGACTAAAAGGAGGGGGGAGGGGTAACCACTGAGCAATGCAATTCAAATTATTGTTGTTTATGAGCTAACAGAACGATTCTAGGACAATCACCCCTGGGACAACTACCCCTGGGACAACTACCCCTGGGACAACTACCCCTGGGACAACTACCCCTGGGACAACTACCCCCTAGGACTATTACCCCCTAGGACTATTACCCACTAGGACTATTACCCCCATAGGACAACTACCCCTGGGACAACTACCCCTGGGACAACTACCCCTTAGGACAATTACCCCTATAGGTAGGACAACTACCCCTTAGGACAATTACCCCTATAGGTAGGACAATTACCCCTCTAAGTAGGACAATTACCCCTATAGGTAGGACAATTACCCCTTTAGGACAACTACCCCCCTTGATAGTACAACTACCCCCCTTGATAGGACAACTACCCCAATAAATAGGACAACTACCCCTATTGGTAGGACAACTTCCCCCATTGGTAGGACCTGCCCTTGGTGTTCAGGGCAGGGCAAAGGACGGGTAGGCCTACCAATGGGTGTAGTTGTTATATCAAAGGGGGGTAGTTGTCCTACCAATAGGGGTAGTTGTCCTCTCAAGGGGGGTAGTTGTCCTATCAAAGGGGGTAGTTGTCTTACCTATGGGGGTAGTTGTCCTATCAAGGGGGGTAGTTGTCCTATCATAGGGGTAGTTGTCCTATCTGTAGGGGTAATTGTCCTAAACCGGTAATGGTCCAATATATAGGGGTAGTTGTCCTATCTAAAGGGATAGTTGTCCTATAGGGGTAGTTGTCCTATCTAAAGGGGTAGTTGTCCTACCCGTAGGGGTAGTTGTCCTAAGGGGTAGTTGTCCTAAGGGGTTGTTATCCCAGGGGTAGTTGTACTATGGGGGTAATAGTCCTAGGGGGTAATAGTCCCAAGGGGTAGTTGTCCTAGGGGGTAGTTGTCCCGAGGGTAGTTGTCCCAGGTTTAGTTGTCCCAGGGGTAGTTGTCCCAGGGGTAGTTGTCCTGTCACCAACAGGATCTGATCAAAAACTACCAGAACTGGTGGAAAACTAATAAAACTGCACTGTAAACACAAAGTCGTTAGAGAGCCACTTTAAAGTTGTCAGAGGGTTGTCATAGGTGACTTTTGGGTTGTCATAGGTGACTTTTGAGTTGTCATAGGTGACTTGTTGGGGCAGAGCAGGGCTCATTTCAGGCCAGTGATGCTATGTGATGACCTCGTGACAATCCTATGACAATTTGGGCGTGGTCAGAGGGTTGTCATTGTGAATTTTGAGGCTGGATGACGACCCAAAGGTTGTCATTTTCTCCTGACTACTTTTGGCCAAAAAGGTCATCAGAGAAGCAAAATTGAAAATTGGGTTGTCATAGGGTTGTCACAGAAGAAAATGAGGGTAAAAAGTCTTGCCTGACAACCCAAGGGTTGTAAGTGAATGGTACGTAAAACGACAGCCCAAGGTTGTCATGGCCTCTGTCTATGATAAAGTATTGTAAGTGAATGGTGTCAAAAGACATACAACTCATAGGCCTCCTATGTGTAATTGTCATACCTAATAACTAATAATAAGATAATAGGAAGCCATTATTATGGACTATGATATCTACAACATGAAACTATTCATAAATAAGATTTTTTTGTATAAAAGACACAGACAACAGTGGGTTGTCGTTTTTGACACCACTTTTGACAACTCTGTTTTTTCAGTGCATGTTGAAATACAACTAGAACTGGCATTGCTATAGGGAGTCCACCTTGAGTTAAGATAAGATAAATACAGAGATACAGATTATGAGGAATCATTAAAGGGCCATACCAACTACAGGATTTTACCAGCAACAGGGGATGGTGACTGACAGAGTCATTATCGTTGTCATCGCAGATTTTACCGGCAATGGGTGACGGGCAACTGGGAGAATTGCCCGATTCCTATGATCGCCCTTTAAGTATACCCAAACAGTAATGTCGTGGCATTGCCAGAGGTACACATATATGAGGAGGTGAATACTGAAGTACTGAAGTACTGAATACTGAAGTACTGAACTTAATACCACTCCTCGTTTTCAGTATTTTTGTTGTTGTTATTTTCAGATAGTGTTTGGGTAATGAAATATAGAAGAGGCATTGGGAAAAGTGAGTTTTTTAGAATCCTAGAGACACAACAGATTGAGTTCTCTCAATCAAGATTGTGTTGTACTATTGTTTAAAGTTGTACGTGTATCTAGGCTGGACTTCCGCAAAAATCTACAACCCCAATTAACTCCACTCTACACCTCACACCCCTACCCCTCACTAATCTTCCCTCTTCCCTTCGTCACCCTTGCCTGTACTTCCCCCAACCACAAGATTGTAGAGCACAGGAAACCATGTCATCGACTGACATCATCGACTGACATCATCGACTGACGTCATCGACTGACGTCATCGATCCAAACCTCCTTTTGAAGAGTTCTCCTGCAGCTGTCTGTGGTGGAGAGTGGACACTCAGGCCGACTCTGGTGGAGAGTGACTAGAGGGGACTCAATCCGATAAAATAGATTTAGAGCAAATCGTTGTCAGCCGTTTAGGGAGGGACCAGTGAAGGGGTGTGGCCGACTAACTAGGGATACGCAGCTGGGTGGTATGGCTATTTACACAAATATTCTGAACTTGGTGTAAGCATATATGACAACGTTAGTGTATTTTAAGGATAAAGAGTTTACCTATCTAGAATATTGCTTATTATCAGTCAGTGTAAGGATCAAGAGTAAAGGTTTGGGGGTTATGTTGGGGTACACTTTATATACCTAGGAAAATACGGAAGACAAGTATATGTTATTCATTTTCTCACTAAAGTGGATTCAGAGAAAACAAGAAAAAAGTATGTTTTTCAGTTTCCTACCATTAAATATCCCGGCTAAAAGTGATGTTTTTATGAACTACTTTAACTGTCTATCATCTTTGTGTACTACTCAGTAACTCACTGTGTGTGAGAGGTGGTATGTTTACGTTCTAGTAAGTAGTCAAAGTACAGCCCCCTGACTATGTGTGAGAGGTGTCGTCTCACTACTCAGTAATCAATGTACTGACTGTGTGTGAGAGGTGTTGTCTTTACGTACTACTCAGTAACCAAAGTACTGACCGTGTGAGAGAGGTGTCTTCTTTACGTACCACTCCGTAATCAAAGTACTGACTGTGTACAAGAGGTACCGTCTTACCACTCCGTAATCAAAGTACAGACTGTGTGTAAGAGTTTCCGTCTTACTACTCAGTAATCAAAGTACTGACTGTGTGTGAGAGGTGTCGTCTTACTACTCAGTAATCAAAGTACTGACTGTGTGTGAGCAGTGACGTCTTACTACTCAGTAATCAAAGTACTGACTGTGTGTGAGAGGTGTCGAGTACTACTCAGTAATTAAAGTACTGACTGTGTGTGAGAGGTGACGTCTTACTACTCAGTAATCACAGTACAGACTGTGTGTGAGCAGTGACGTCTCACTACTAAGTAATCAAAGTACTGACTGTGTTTGAGAGGTGACGTCTTACTACTCAGTATTTAAAGTACTGACTGTGAGTGAGAGGTGCCGTCTTACTACTCAGTAATCACAGTACTGACTGTGTGTGAGCAGTGACGTCTCACTACTAAGTAATCAAAATACTGACTGTGTGTGAGCCGTGACGTCTCACTACTAAGTAATCAAAGTACTCACTGTGTGTGAGAGGTGCCGTCTTACTACTCAGTAATTAAAGTACTGACTGTGTGTGAGAGGTGCCGTCTTACTACTCAGTGATCAAAGTACTGACTGTGTATGAGAGGTGCCGTCTTCATGTACTACTCAGTAATCAAAGTACTGACTGTGTGTGAGAGGTGTCATCTTACTACTCAGTAATCAAAGTACTGACTGTGTGTGAGAGCTGACGTCTTACTACTCAGTAATCAAAGTTCTGACTGTGTGTGGGAGGTGCCGTCTTACTACTCAGTAATCAAAGTACTGACTGTGTGTGAGAGGTGTCATCTTACTACTCAGTAATCAAAGTACTGACTGTGTGTGAGAGCTGACGTCTTACTACTCAGTAATCAAAGTACTGACTGTGTGTGAGAGGTGTCATCTTACTACTCAGTAATCAAAGTACTGACTGTGTGTGAGAGCTGACGTTTTACTACTCAGTAATCAAAGTTCTGACTGTGTGTGGGAGGTGCCGTCTTACTACTCAGTAATCAAAGTACTGACTGTGTGTGAGAGGTGACGTCTTACTACTCAGTAATCAAAGTACTGACTGTGTGTGAGAGGTGTCGTCTTACTACTCAGTAATCAAAGTACTGACTGTGTGTGAGAGGTGTCGTCTTATTACTCAGTAATCAAAGTACTGACTGTGTGTGAGATGTGTCGTCTTATTACTCAGTAATCAAAGTACTGACTGCGTGTGAGAGGTGTCGTCTTATAACTCAGTAATCAAAGTACTGACTGTGTGTGAGATGTGTCGTCTTATTACTCAGTAATCAAAGTACTGACTGCGTGTGAGAGGTGTCGTCTTATAACTCAGTAATCAAAGTACTGACTGTGTGTGAGATGTGTCGTCTTATTACTCAGTAATCAAAGTACTGACTGCGTGTGAGAGGTGTCGTCTTACTATTCAGTAATCAGAGTACTGACTGTGTGTGACAGGTGCGGTCTTACTATTCAGTAATCAGAGTACAGACTATTTGTGAGAGGTGCTGTCTTACTACTCAGTAATCAAAGTACTGACTGTGTGTGAGAAGTGACGTCTTACTACTCAGTAATCAAAGTATTGACTGTGTGTGAGTGGTGACGTCTTACTACTCAGTTATCAAAGTACTGACTGTGTGTGAGAGGTGACGTCTTACTACTCAGTAATCAGAGTACCGACTGTGAGAAAGGTGTCGTCTTACTACTCACTAATCAAAGTACTGACTGTGTGTGAGAGGTGCCAACTTCACGTATCTACCCGGTAAGAGGGTCATCTATAAATGATGTCACAATTTTTTAGGGTAGTTTTTGGACTGTCACACAAAATTGTCTGATTTAAACATGAAAATAAGGCCTGTTTTCAGGCAGTGTCACACTGCTCAAACCCCCCCCCCCCACCACCACCACCCCCCTTGTGTGTGAAATAATTTATGGACGGCCCCTAATCTTACATACTAATCAGTTATTACGCCTATGAGAAGGACCTCTGACTTCTGATTCCATCTCCCTTTCCTCGGGTTTGTGTGATAAAAGATTGATCTGACTCGTTTTATGATGGATGGCACGTGAGAGTTAACTTCAGAGTCATACAAAACGCAGGGGCAGGGATTGAGGGATGGGGCGTAGCCTCCGCTCTCTTGTTATGAGCGATAAAAGAAGAAAAAAAGGCCGTTGTATGGAAACATCCGGGCCTTATTCAGTGAAGGGGCCGCTTGCCACATCAATAACACTTGACTCGGCGGCCATATTCCCTCCAGTCAGCCTCCTGCCTGCTTATTGGTCCATTTGGGTCACGTGCTTCCCCTCTGCTACGCCATTTTGTCACGTGACCAGCAGGGATGAAGCATTGCCTCGTTTCCACTCAATCCTGACTCCGTCGGGCCCCCTGCGTCAACAATAAGTCTTGGCCGGTCTCAAAGTGGCCTTGACCCGGGCCGATTGAGGTCAGGGACGCTGACCTTGGTCACCCTCAAGGTCACCTATTGGATTTTTCACGTTCTGCCTTCGTAGTAGGCTCAGGGGCAATGTAAAAACAGGTCAACATGTTTTTCTTTTTTTCTTTATCCTTTTAACTGTTCATTTTACTATTTTTATCTTCATCTTTCGTTCTAGCTGTCTTTTTATGAGGAGTTTTTCGTCCAACCACTCAGCCTCCTGTCAAGCGGTGAAGATATTGGAATGTGGACTGAACGATTTAATGGCAATAACAGTCAGAGGGATGGAGGTATAGTGAGAAGGGAGCAGGACATAAACATATTATGAAATGACTGGCCAGACTGAGATGGCAGATGTACAGTCAAGGCTGCTCCTGGGTGTCCCCAACCTCCATTGATTTCTCAAAATATAAGCAAGATATAAGATAATTCGTAGGATAAAACGTAATGTGATATTCCCTTTAGGGGGTGTGGATGGGGTGTCCCGATGACGCATGTTGAATTTAGAAAATGGATCTGTCACTGTTTCAAATTTAAGAAAAACCCCTGTCAATTGTCACTAAAGACTATTTTGCCTGTTGAACTTAAGAATAAGCCATGTCGCCGTGTCGAATTTGAAAATAGGTCCTGTTGCATTTCAATAGTGAGAAAACTGGCTGTGTCGCCATGTCAAATTTAAGGGTCTAGACCCATCCTTTAATTCAATTTTAATCACTTCAATCTTTCTTGAAACCCTTTTTGATTTAAAGGCTGCCTGCGCCCCTGGAAGGACTTAGAATTAACAACCAATTACTTAACTGTAACTTAACTAATTAAGACGATTGCGGAGGTTGTCTCGTAGCTAATAAATACTTCGGAAAGACTTGGTGTTTAAACATTTTCTACTTTCTAGTCATACGTGTGTATGGTTGCACTGACCTCCACCCAAGACTAAACACTCTCAACATTACAATTCCTCCGCATGTTTCATTGTTTAGTGTCCATCATTGTAAGAGCCCTTACAATTTATCGTACTATTTAATAGAACCTGCTCAACGTTATCGGATGCCCAGAACTAATGCTGGCACTTGACGTCCACGCTCACCATTTCAAGATCAATTAAGCAAAATTTGGTTAAGGAAAGCCAGTAACCTTTACTAGTCTTTGTTCTCAGTGGCAAACCCTAGACCCAGGGGACGAAATTTTGGCATCTTAAAATTGGAATATATGTGTAAATCTGGTGTTTTTATTTTTCATTTTTATAAGAGGAGTCAGGGTTTGCCTCCCTAGAGCACTGGCTCTGCATTCGCCCCTGTTTATATGCAGATTTTTTGTTGGTCAATCGTCTCTTGTAGATGTGTGTACGTTCATGTTCTCTTACAGCAACATTTCTGTACTGTTATGTTCTCTTGTGTTGCTATTGAAGCACAAAATTGATCTTTGCTAATTTAAACTGCTGTTCCCTTTGATTAGGCTTGACAGCGCGCTGTGGTGGAAAACACGGGAAACGTCTTACCCACAGGACCCATCATTAAAGGCCCTATTACACTACAGAACTTGAGCTGCAGTATCAGCGTGATATGATATTTCAGACAATTCGCACTCAGGGACGACATAATTGTTTTATAATGATAATTTGGGGTGCTAAAAAACAAACATTTTGTGTCTACAATGTGTGATTTTTCTCAGACATTATCATGCCAAAAAATTTTTTTAAATTGTTGTGTTCAGGTAACCCTACCTTCCCTAAATTTTTGGCCCTACTCTAATTTCTCTTTAGGAAATGTTTTAAAAAGTTTTTTGGGAGGATATTTTGAATATTTCATTTTATTTCCAGTACTCCCTGGTTCTCTTTGGCAAGTACAAAAAAAAGAAGCGAAAAAAAAGTTTATGCTACCTGAACACACTTCTTTTTTTTGCCTCATATCGCACTTCATGTCGTGTAGCGTGAAACCCCCTTAAACGACACCAAATGATCCAGGTGGGAAGAAACACCTGGGCTATTTCTGTGACAGTTCCACCTGTTAAAACGAGGTGTCACTGTTGTCGGAGCTGTTTTAGGTGACAGGGAGATCAGTTAACAGGTGTGACCAGGGACACCTGGATGGTGGATTAAACGCAGGCGGTTAACGAGCCATTCCCAGGCAAGAGTATGACGTTATTATAATGTTGCAGAACCGTTCTGTTTAGTTCTGCTTTCGTTCTTGTTACGTTATTTTGATGGCACCCAAAAAGGTCTTTAGAACCTAACATTGCGACGTTGCACTGTAACATTATTGTGACATTCTTGTAATGTTCTTTCATGTTATAAAAACATTATTATAACGTTCTTTATTAGTAAGGTCTCAGCTTCACTAAAATATAACATTCTTATGACATTCTTTTTTGGTGTGTCACAACTTGATCTAAAATACCGCAACTATTACGTGAAAATTTGGCAGGTTATAGACTAAACAAACAAATAAGGTTGCAGGATGTGCTTGCCTGGGTTTGCACTGTGCAACGAGGTTTGCTGTGCCCTCTGAACATTGGATATTGAAGGTCTGATCACAATGGTTCTAAAATCGCAATAGAGAAAATATTCAACGTGTTGGCGTCACTTCAGCCACGCGATGTTATAAAGGGAGTTATTGTGAAAAAAAATCGCATCTGATCACAGGGGTCATTTTCTCCTAGGGCGATCGCTACTTCTTTACTTTCTCATGTTTGCGACATAAATCATGCCCTCCCCCCATCTTAGGCCTGAAATAGATTTCTTTGAATGTAAAACTCGAATCCTTTTTAATATGGGCGCCACCTCCCCCCACCCCCCCCCACCCCCCCACCCCCATCCAAAATTTCGGGGTCCGACCCTGGCTTTCCACTTACCGGCCCCCCATTCCTCAACCCTTTGGCCCATATACCCTTCCCCTCTACCTCCTTCTTCCCAGCCCCCCTCCCCATCCCTCGGGCCCATGTAGCTCTCCCCCCCCCCCTCCCCCATCCTGTACCCTCTACAGGTCAAAACCCTTACCAGCACCTCCCCACTCCTAAGACCCATATACCCCTGCCCCTCTCTTTACTAGCCCATAGGCCCATGTACCCCCACCCTGTACCCTCTGACTGGTCCTCTGATGTCTGGCTAATGACAGGGGCCCGTGTCGGTAAATCTGTGGGGTATGATTAGTGCTACAGTCGTACGCCAAACATGCCTCCTTTCCCCTGCCGGCACAGGCCGTACTGCTTCCTACGAACACACCCTTCGCCTGACTACTCTAAAGCAGGGCATTCTTGTATCTGCCTCCTTTATTCTTATTTCTCTCTTTTTTTTCTTATCACTATGATTACTCTTCTTTTTCCTCTCACTATGATAAGCTATGATTCTGAGCACCTGCATGTATTAAGTTAGATTGGTTTTAGAGGGGATCATCTTTAAAATAGAAGTAGAATTAAGGCCTGTACACCAAATCACTTTGACAGTCCTCCTTGTCCCTGCCGGCGCAGCCCGGAATGCTTCCTACGAACAGGCCCTTCACCTGACTACGTTGTGTTATTCCCTAAAATGGGGAAACACATTGAGCAATGCAGCTGGAATTCGAGGTGAACTAGAGATCGCTAGTGACCAATATCAAGCATTGTTAAATATATTCCAACTGCCATTTTTGGGGGGAGATTTCTGATCACATCCTTGAATGGGAATACATTATTGTTCTTTTCGAACAATCTTGGTAACCTCAATGATCAGAATTTTGGTTGAATTTCTCCAGGGGTATCCAACTTTTGGATAGATCTGGTGCCACAAGTCTGATTTACTGAGCCTCCAGCCCTAAGCTGGGGTCAATGGTCCGGACAGATTATAATCTAACCGCGGTACGAGAGGGGCAACTCACATTGACCTCCCGAGGAAAACGGATCGGAAATCACTACTCTGCTGCAGAGTCACTGCAGGGCCTTGGCCGAATCGTTCGGGTTTTCTTCGATAACGGGTAAGAGCTTGCTTTTTATATTTTTGTAAGCGTGTATAAATGTTCTCATATATTAAGGTGGTATCCTTAGTTCCCTTTCCGAATTACTATGTTCAGTTGATCATCCCTTACATAGTATGCCATCTTCTTTTTCATTCTTACTTTAGTTCAGGCGATATCCCATACTAGTATGACAATTGAGAAGTGAAAGAAACTAATTTTCAGTAAGAGTGGATGTATCCAAACTGTTGAACTACTATAGTGTCTGGAACAACTGGCTGCACATTCTCTAGGGTGTTCTGATACCCCCCCCCCCCCGACCCTTGGAGAAGCGTATAATTCTTCATGGAGAAAACTTCAAGTCGCGTGTGTGCAGCGAACGCTCTACCTTTTAGTAATACACCTATATCTTGACTCCCTCTTTCCAAAGTTCTGCAATAGGCCCTGTTCTTCCTCCCCTACAAAAAGGAAAGCAAGAAAGCCATACAACCAAAACAGGGTGGTGATAGTCAGAAACAGGGGCTTTGGTGTGTGAGTTCTGTAAACCGCCATAAGCGGCGTGAACCTGGATTGATTCTGTATCTCTACACTCCCAGACCCCCCCCCCCCCCCCCCCACACTCCTACACCCCCGGGGTGAGATGTTGGGTCAATACAGTAGCGGTGTCGAACACAACCACCCCATGCAGCCCCCATCTCCCCCCGTTTTGAGATACTCTCACCCTAAAACCTCTCCCATTACCACTGTGGTCGGGAGACTCAGTGCTAAAAGGTCACTACTATGTTGTGAATCGTTGAAAGTATGAAAAGAATGCGGATACTTTCTCAGAGAATTCGATGGTAGTGAAACAAAATTCAAGAACAGTTAACTGGGAAGGTGACAAAGAATCCCAAGTGGTATTGTTATAAAAAAGAACACTCTGTAGGACCTTGTGTTGATACAAGACTTTTCCTGGATAAAGTAAAGAAGATGTATAGAGTATATGAAGACCTAATACATTGATTACAGATATGTTGTACATGGCCTTGTCTCACTTTCTCTGCTCAAACAGTGAAATCAAATAATATTATAAATGCACATGTGAATGTGTCCTACCTGCTATTTTACAAACAAGTTTTTTCAATATTTAGGTATCCACATATTACTCTGTAACCTATCTCAACACTATGGGTGACCTTGATGATTGTTACTCATTGACAAATCCTCGATTGTTACTCATTGACAAATCCTCGAATAACCAATTAGACAACCAGCGTATAAGTAACATGCAGCTAGGGAAACGCTATAAAAAAGGGTTTCCTTAGGACATTCATACTTCAAAATTTGAAGAACAGTTTCCTTTGTTGAGTCTGTTGCTAGTGAGGCTGCTACAGCAATCACCAGTAAAGTGTAAGTGTACATCATAGTATCCCCTCCCCAGCACCAACCATGTTTTGTGAGTCTGAAGGACCTATTACACGACACTACTTGAGCTGATATATCAGTGTAATATCATGATATTACAGACAATCTTCAATCGGGAGTGATCTAATTGTTTGAAATTGGCAATTTGGAGTATTTTACACATGTGTAACAAGGAATTTTGTCTCTGATATGCGTGATTTTTCTGTCACATCGTCACATCGCGGCTCATGTCGTCTAGTGTAATAGGGCCTCCTGGGACTGAACAGTTTCCATTCCGGCCCCGGCCCTGGCACAAATAGAGTTCACTCCAGGGGCTGATCTCACCCGGCTCAGCAAATATCGCCAAACCTCGCCAAATCACGTCGCGGCACGACCGTACACTTCGGTACCACAAAACACACACCAGGCAAAGAAAAGGCAAAGAACACACCGATTCCTCCGCCTTTTTCAGTCCTCCGCCTCTGCTTTGCCAGTTTTTCTAAGGAGTGCAAACACTTCAGAGATTGACCATTGTGCTTTCTGTCCACAGCGCGCCTCCAAAGATGGCCACCCCCAATTCTGCCCGTCATTAGTTTCGTATTTACTTCATGTAGAGTCAGCTGCAATGGCTCGTTTTGTATTTAAACAGCAGGGGAGTATGATAAAAAGAGGGATGTGGGATTTGTCAGGAGGTTTGTGAGTGTGTATTTGGTGTGGGGAGATAATCTCAGTTGGGGCGATAGGGTGAAGGGCATGGGTTAAGCCTTTTGGTCCGTGAGTCAAGCTCGCGAGTAACTGTTGGGGCGATATTATTGAATTAAGCGTTGAGTTCCCCTCAATACACCGAGCGAATCTAGAGCAGAGAGGAAGGACGTTTGCAAAGGAAGCCATACACCTACCCTCCGACCCCCTAACGTGATTTACAGCGTCCCTGGGTCACGTGACTGCCCCAAACGCTGTATGTAAGGAGTGCCCTGATTGGCTGAGAGTTGACACACCCCAAGCACTGCCGCGGATGCCCCACTGTGGACCCCTCTCGCTCTAAATCTTGCCGTCTCGTGAGATCTCGCTTTATCTCGTGCTTTCCGCTGAGCCGAGCACTACAAGTACCAGTCGCCGCCATTATTTCGCAGTGCACCATGGGATTAGGCCGAGCGTCCTTTTATAGCAATCGCTGGCTGGGAAAGCGATTGGAAAAGCTGCGCGCGACTCCGGGAGAGGACATCAGGAGCGGCCGCCTGGGGGCGCCATCAAAACACAGGGGGCTTTTCATATTCGCCGTGTCAATTCAAATAAACGGCTTCTTTTGTGGGAAGGAGGTAGATAGGGGTGGGGAGAATGGGGAGAGAAGGGTGCAGGGAGGGGTGCGGTGAGGGACTGTGGGATTCTGGGAAGGGTAGGGACGCCACCCCCTACCGCAGCACAATCGTTTCTGGCTCATCGATTAAAGGATTTTGCTTGGTGAGACCTGCATGTGACGTTTTCCGGCACTTTCACGACAAGGCTGGTAGGCGTCGGCCGCCTCATAGAAGAGGCTCAGTCTATACGGGCGCTGGCTGGATTGAAGAGGCCTTCTACATCAGTCCATATGTTAACACCTTTCATATAGGATTACAGTATGAATTCATACAACAATTTGCACACCCACATAGCATATGTATTTCATTAGAGTATATGTCATTTTATCTTGAGCGAAAATATAAGATTTATCATGAAGATATGATCTGAAGTAGACTACGTGCTGGTTAGTTCATGGTACCTAGACTACATAGTGGCCAAAGAATTAACTGACTTGGTTACTTGCCCCTATCACAGTCATTAAGGGTCAGTGAGGAAAGGGTGGTGCAATCCTGTTTTTTCCTGGTCTCTTATTGGTCAGTTTGGGAATGCCATGAGCCAAAGAAATACAACAGACGCTGGAAGACCAGGAGACAAAACCGCACGTTACTATATTAATGATGGCTGTGTCCTGTGCTGCAGTTAGAAGGGTGGACAAGCCATGACTGTATTCAGAATTCATGCCATGTATTATTATGACCCTGCTGGTCTGTTAAAGGAGCAATATCAAGTCGATGTTGAATTACAGGCTTCACAAAATTACAACACACTTTCCGAACTATTGTACAGGGTAACCTTTCGTTTTACACTAATTGTAGCCTTTGTTCCTTACATTAACAAGTATCCATGAATTAGTAAAATGTTTAATTATGACTTTCTCCCCTAGATCAAAATTTACGTAACTGCTGTATTATAGTTGTGCATTAAAAGGTAATCCGAGAAAAGGATGCTGGTAAAATAATTGAATATGTTTGTGCGCGACGGGGTCTCCGTCAATTTCTTTCATTTTAGGTTTATGCTATTAAATAAGTGAGAAGATGAGGTTAAAAACTGATATTGCATGGATGTGATAATGGCAAATTGAATTCAGGTTTTATTAAAGACCAGGTGTATCATGAAACACACACCGAAACCATTCTCCAAGCTTAACTGAAACCTTTTACAACCGAAGGGTTCTTATTATGTTTTGTCAGAACCATAATGGAAAAGTCAATGATAAGATGAACAACATATCGGTTTACATGTGTGTGGCATGTCAGGATTTAATTGATATATGGTTTGCTCTCACAAGCTCATCTTTATCTCGCAAAACCTCATTTATCGTGCAATTGGAAACAAAACTAGATTTTCTGATTGAGTAAAGCTTTAAAAAAAGGTCAGCAAGGAACTTTCCCACAACATTATTGATTTTATGTAGCACTCAGAAATTAATGTTAAGAAATGAATGCATAAAACACAGTTAGTCGTCAATGACTCTACAGACCGTTCTTGTCCCAAGGATGGCTTGTAATAAATTCATTTAAGCCCCATTCACCATGGCCGATGAGTGTCCCTGCGACCTGCGAATGTTGGGAATGTTGGATTGTCGTAGTCCTGATGACAGAGGAGCTTTGCGAAGACATCCAATGTATTCATGTGAATTCTTTGGGAATCTGGGTGACATTGCTTGCAAAAAGAAATGATCACATCTAATCTTGAGGGACCTTCTCTAGTAGTGTGAAAGCTATTTGTTCATTTTCACTGGCATAAACCATGTTATGGTCCCTGAGATTATTTCCTTAGTCAAAACTATCGGCCGAAATGAATGGGCTTTCACTTAAGCCCTATACCACAAGGCAATTTGGGCCCCGGCAATCATATTTTCTTCTAATCGCCTGTCAGTATGCTGCATCAAATTCTGTATGTTTGATATGAATCGCCGGGAAAATCGCCCGATGGATCACCCGACAATTTTATCAAACATGTTCATTCCAATATAGTATAGTGACGGGCGATAAGGCCCATATCACCTAGTGGGTATGGGGCTTTAAGGTCATATTACACTCCACAACTTTGAGCAACTATCGGGGAGATGTGATTTTATTGCAGCTAATTTGCATGCACGAGTGATATAACTGTTACCAAAATAAGGCAGTTTGGAGTATGTCACATACGAGTATCAAGAATTTTGTGTCTAATACGTGGGACTTCCCTACGACATCGTCATATCACAGTTCATGTCATGTAGTGTAAATCCACCTTCACAGAGCGGGTTGATAACTTGCCATCCCTCTCCATCCCTGCCGCCTGTTTTTTCCCAACCAGCCCCATTTCACCGATATCAATAACTGTATCTCTAATATATGTACAACTACTCTCCGACATCGTCATATCACAGCTCAAGTCATATAGTGTAATACCACCTCCACAGAGCGGGTTGATAACTTGCCATCCCTCTCCATCCCTGCCGCCTGTTTTTTCCCAACCAGCCCCATTTCACCGATATCAATAACTGTATCTCTAATATATGTACAACTTCTCTCCGACATCGTCATATCACAGCTCAAGTCATATAGTGTAATACCACCTCCACAGAGCAGAGTAGTAGCCTGCCTCCCTCTCCATCCCGCCTCCCCTTTTTCCCCACCCACCCCATTTCACCGATATCAATAATGCCGGCGAACATCAAAGAGAGCCTGATGACTATTGACAAACCCAAACTTTGAAACAATTGTCTGTAATTAGGCAGTGTTTATGGCGTAATAGCCCACCCCCGTCTGGCCAAGGGGGAAAGGGAGGTTTGGAGCACCTAGTGTAGACTATGAGTGACTTTGGAGACTTATCACTGGAAACCACAAAGGAAAACCCAGCCAACTTGCGATTTAAGAGAAACATTCTGCAACCGTACTTTTTAGTCAGTTTGTTACTTACTAAGATGGCACGTAACAATCAGGTTATTGATGGTAAGGTTGAAACCTCACCAAATCAGAATGTTATAATAACATTAATTTTTGGTGAGGGCAAAACCAAATCAGAACATTATAAGAACATTCTGTTTGGGTTGAAGGATATAACCAATTAAAAAAAAAACATTGTAATAACATCACTTTGCAACATCACAGCACTATGTTGTAGTGAGTCATCAAAAGAATGTAACAAGAACCAAACATAGAACCAAAAGGAACATTGCTGAAACTTTATAATAATGTTGCATCCTTGGCTGGGTGAATGACTTCAGAGAAATATCACTGAAAACCACAAAGGAAAAGGCCAGTAAGTGAGTTTGCTGTAAGCCTTCCCTTGGATAAGAGTTCACTATAAACGGTTGCACGATTTTGTAGTGACCTTATCTGACAGCTACTTTCGTCATTTGAGTAACTGCATCTCCTCAATATATACTTCTGGGTGCTATGGATTGAAATTAAAATGAGAATTTTTTTTTACATCCAATGATTTTGGACATTTCAAGAATGTTCAGAGGTGGGCAGAAGATCCAGTAGCTCCTCTCATATCCGACCTGCGACACTTGTTTGGTTTGGATCATAACCTTAGATGGCATGATACCATGGAATAGAAGTGGCGAACCAATACTAAAGTTTCGGTTAGAACTACTGCAAAAGCTCAGATTAAGATCTGTAACGACACAGGTATCTTCTTACATGGGATAGTGACCAGAATAAGGGTCCTCATCCTTTAACTGGTGTAGAGTGATTCGGCCTTGTCACAACAATATTCATGAGAATTACCATAACCATATTATAAAACAGCTAACATTGGTGTATGAATTGTTATAATGAATAATATAAAATTGTAACGTCAGGAAGAACAGACTTTGTTTGAAGGCGTCAATAAAAATATGATCAAAACAAAATTTAACAAGAAGAAAACACACAGCCAATAAAACCTTGTTCATTTATGAAATTACCAGGTAGCACTAGTGCTTCCATATGGGGAGGACAGAACTCTGGAGATGGAGGGGAGGAAAGGAAAGACAAATTGGACTTGTCTTGAAAGTACACTTCTTTGGGGCCCCTTTCTGTAGTAGACTTTCCCTCTGTATAATACCTCCACTAATATGCGGCCGGGGATTAGACGCCAGGGAGACGCTGCTCAGACGCAGGTGGGATGCATTGTGGGGGGATTATGCTAATGAGGGGTGAGATTCAGGTCTCACAGTCCTGATTCAGCTCGGGTCAATGACAGGGGCGGTAAGTAGTCTCTGAGTGACAGGGTTAAGCCCCGCCCCCTCAGGGTTAAGCCCCGCCCACAATCTCAGAGAATGTCAGCCTCTCTATGGTCGTCATTTACCCAGAATACACAGCGGCTGATTAGGGCTAATGCTTCCTGTGACATTCTGTATGCCTCCCGTCACCCCCAACTCTCCCCGTCACCCCCCAACTTAGACTGTAGTTACGTCCAAGTCCGCTAGGTAATAAAACTAGGACTGTTAACCAGCAACCATTTTTTGGTGGAAATTCCACCCTGTACCCCAGCATGCTTTGGGGCTGCTGGTTTATGGCAGGTGGGACCATAAACCACCCAGCACCAAAACAACAATCAAAGGGGTTCCCCATGCCATTTACAGAGGGCTCAATAAAAGAATTCCTTACAAATTGTAGGTGACCACTAGTAGCCATGGGCACTTGTGGGTGTACCTATTATGCAAGAGGTATCTAGGTCACGAAAGGACTACAGCCAACTTTCCTGCTCTGCCCAGATATAAGTTGACAGGGGCCGACAGGCATTTCCATCGTCATCGGGATAAAAGCATTGCCAAAATAATGTACTGTAGGATATTATCCTTTCAGAAAACATAATGGGCGTTTGTTTTTACATTAATACATAGAATTAGTGACCCACTGTAGGGGTGGATCTAAAGCCAGTGCTCTAGGGTGGGGGGTGGGGGGCGGGGGGCGGAAAGCATGGCCCTCCTTATTAAGATGAAAAAAAAACACCAAATTTACACAGATTCTCAAAGATGCCAAAATTTCGTCCCCTGGGTCTAGGGGGGCAATTGCCCCTACTTGCACCCCATTTGGATCCACCACTTGTACAATAGACCTGTCCACTTTGCCAGCTAGCCCACCCCGTATTTCTATGATAACAATTAACATTTGGAGAAAAATGTTTATCATACTTGATTCACAGTAATTTTCCCAGTAGTATTACCCAAAACTAACTTTATAAGCTTTTACTTTCAATATGATGTTAAAAATGTAGCTGTAGGACTGGAAAGCAAAAATGGCATTTTCCCATAGAGAACAGTGTTAAAGCCCTTCAGCTTTGCCCACAATGTCCAACCCTAAAATTACAAAAACATACCTTCTTTTGGTCCACCTGAAATGGAGGTAATTACCTAATTGAGAGGAAATAATAATTCATTCTCATTTATCAGCACCCTATTGACTTAGAAAACACAAGTACTAACTCATTCAGACAGATTTATGTCAGTGGCTGACTTTGCTAAAACTGCAATCATGTCTGACCTCTGTATCATGCCAGCAATACATCCTAAAGTGGAAAGGTCTAATAGAATCATCAAAACAACGGAAACTTTAGGACTACCTTTAATAACCATACAGTAAAGGGATATACAGGCACGTCCTTCATATGTAGTCTTTAAAGTTTTCTTTTAAATGGCAGAATAGTATGCTTTCCATCAAGACCACAAACATGAATATCAGTTTTCAGAAAGAGGTGTTGTTTTTCTATGGTTGGCTCACTTATACTTATCCATCATTGCTGAATCCTTCCCTTTTATTTGCACAGAAAGATAGTCAATGTTAAAAAACAAATCATCAGCAGAATTTCTACGGGAAATATAAAAGTACTTTTCACTTCATACAGAATCTCAACTACAACTTCTTGCTAGCAATAAGAAACCCCAGCCACTTTTTCAAACATCCCCTAGCAGGTTTTGAGTTCCCGTTTTCATTAGTCGTTTCTAAAGGGAGCTGTAGAGTCGGGTCCCAGGCTCCCCTCCTCTCAGCTTACGTCCAATTTCTAGACTCCCAGCTGGCGGGGCCCAGAGTGCACCATTTAAACATGAGACAGGCACAGAGAGGGTGGGGAGTAGGGGTTCCACTTTAAAGGGCCTTACCCCTCCAACAGCACACTCAAGCCGTGTACCCACAGGGTGACGAAAATCAGGAATAGAGGCCATGTAGAGACCAAAAAAAACAGGAGAGCTAGTTTTCACCAGACGGTAGGGCGCCATGTTACTATAGACGCCACATGATCCTAGGCACAAACGGGAGAGATAAAAAAACAACAATGTGGGTGACAAACCTCCCGATCAAAACACGTTTGATATTGCACCCAAAGAGTCCAGTAACAATCAGGACACCCATCATTGGTCTATTGGTTATATCTGGCATATCTCAATATGGTGACATAAATAGGAGTAACTGGACAACAACCTTACGTTTTAGGTTAGTCTGTAACCTGCCCAGTTATAGTAATGATATTTTAGGTAAAGCCTAGACTTACTAAAAAGAGAATGCTATTATAACATTGTATTTCACTGAAGTTGGGACCTTACTAATAAAGAATGTTATGATAAGTTATTATGACATGAAAGAACATTACAAAAATGTCACGATAACATCACAGTGCAGCATCGCAATGTTAGGTTGATTTTGGGTGCCATCAAAATAATGTAACAAGAACCAAGGCAGAACTTAACAAAACGTTATAATAATGTTATCATAACGCCACATTCTTGCTTGAGTCTTTGTCATTGGGCGATGGTTTTTCCTCCTTGTTGCCCAGTGATTCTGGCTTCCAAACCATGATTTTGTCGCCCGGTGGAGACGTGGCTTCAGATCCCTCCAGTCTCCTCCCCACCCCCTCCCCTGTACATACACAGACACATAGCCCAATGCCTGGAGGGTGCCAGCCAGGAATTGGCCCCGAGCGCCTTCCCACTTCTATATAGATATGATACGAATCGGCATACTTCCAACCCAACCATCACTCGCTCGTTGCCTTTGCATCCCTACTTTTTTATATCGACTGAATTCTATGCGGTGCCAATTGTGTCATATCCATTTTTCATGAGGAACGTGCAACATGCACAATGCATGAACATAATATATGTGGAATACGCAAACACTAATGTATTCTGGATTAATTCTCAAAATGCGACCTTGAATATGCGGTGGTGAGGTTGTAGTTCAATATGGTCCATACTAGAGGGCGTTGCCATAAGGAGTACCTTTTCGACAAGGCTACATCCAGGATAGGCCTAGACGATAAAGGTTGGTTGGTTGGTTATTGGGGTTTTACACCGTATCGACATCTATGGTCATATCACGGTGAGAACAAGGTCTTGACAATTCTGTCTGATGACCGCATCTATGAAATGATCGTATCTATGAGAAGGTAGAGATCGTACCCCTACACTTTTACCAAGGCAGGTGTTCTTTAATGTGCAGGGTCCCATAGGCAGGGCCATACACACAACAGCCGGTGGCAGATGATAAAGGCATTTAGAAGGTTCAAGTCAACAGTCATGGAATACTATTGGTTGTTAAGGTCATGAATGACATATTTATGCTATTTTAGAAACAAATTGATGCCATTGTAGGTAATGTATCTGATGTGTGATACTAGAAGACTACTTTCTCACCATTCCTAGAACCTTTAAGCATAAATAAATCAGGTACTTTTACAGTTTTGTTGACACTTGGACCCTTGTCCATTTCCTATGCATCCCTTCCCCTCAGCCAGCCAGAACTACACTCCCATCTTCCTCCCCTATTAAAAGGTATATAAATCAGTTCTACAGTTGTTGTCCCTTGACACCACCTTGAAGATTTCACTTTGCACTTCCACCTTCCCCCCAAAGGCATGAGTAGAGAAATACCCCCTCCTCCCCTTTAAAACTTGAATAAATATATATACATTTTTTTGTGCATTTATTGCCACTTGGCACCACATCTCCCCATCCCTCAGAACACGTGTCTTGTCTGTAAGAATGGAGCCTGGGGAGAATGTTGATTTTGAATGTGATACATGGCTGGTAGGGCTGGGAAGTGAGGGAGGGGGAGGGGGTGAGGGTAGGTGTAGGGGTAGGGGTAGGGGGGATTCTTCAGTTGGTACCCGGCAACCCAGAGGGGAAATTACCCATCGATTGGGCCACACAGGGGAACCAGCTACCTTTTGGGTTGGGTCATATTTCAGGGGAGGAGGGATGAGATAGGGGAAGGAGGGGAAGGATGGGGAAAGAGGGGCCAGGGTACGGGGGTAGGGGTTAGAATAATAGGGATGGGATAGGGTAAGGGGGGGGGGGGGAGGGAAGGGGGTAGGGGTTAGATGAGGAGAGAGAATGGGCGGTTGGATCTTCAACAAGGGACAGAACAAGAAGACAAATATCAGTAAAGTAAATCAAGAATGATACGCTAAAAGAAAACAAGAAACATATGCATCAAACAGAACACTAAGAAAGAAACTTGCGGAATTATGAAAATCTGGTCAAGTTTAGAAAAGATCACTAGGTCGGAAGGAAAAACTGAAACAACTCCCTCAGATCAGGGGTTAGCACTTGCACACATCTTGAAGCGGACTTCCCAGCCAGAGGGGTCCCGTTATAACAGCGTTGCAGCAACATTCTGGTTTGGTTCTTGTTACATTTTCTTATGGCTCCCAATAACATTGTTGCACTGTGGTGGTATTATTATGTTCTGGTTATGTTCATCGAACCAGAATGTTCTTATAATGTTCTGTTTTGGTTTTGTCCTAACCTCAACAAAAAGTAATGTTATCATAAAGTTCCAATTTGGTGAGGTTTCAACCTCACCATCAATAAAGTAATTGTTATGTGCCACATATGGTTGCAGAACAATTCTTATATGTCGCAAGCTCGCTGAGTTACTACATAAATCGCTTCATATTGGCAAAGTAGTTTATTCCCTGCTTTGATCGTCACAATAGCTACATTAGTATACTTTGCCTCTTATAGACATGTGAGAGGTGTACCTAACGTACATATGGTGGAATCAAAGCAAAGCCCCTCAGACGTCAATACAAACTTAAATCCCTTGAAACCCTGTTTTATAAAAGATAGAACATCAGTTTCCATCAAGAAACAGATCATTTCATGGTCCCTCTACTTGTGAGGGAAATATAGTTTTGGCTTGATACTCTACATTTCATTTGCTGTGAAGTGTTGTCCTTCAACAGAATATAAATAGTCAGCACTTAACATGTGCCATTAGTGTAGCTGTTTGTTGAAAAGGACAGAAAAGTATCAAATGGCAGAAAGTGTTCCGGCTTTGAGCGGTTTCTTGTGTCCGAGATCTATAGGATAAATGTATTATAATGAGGTATGTGACGTCCAAATGTTTAGAGGAATTCCGGGGGGGGTGTCCTGGAGGTTTAGATCTCACCTTTTGCTGGACCCCTAAACTCCAAAAAGAGGGGGAAATGTCACACACATATGCGCAACTGCCTGCCATTTGAGTACTTGACCTTTATGCTGACCCCCATTTCTAAAATCCTGCATCTGCCCCTGTGGAGTTACTCTCACATCAGAATCAAATGAATATTAGATTCATTCATCTTTATTAAAAAGGAGTCTAAGAATATGATAAAATAAGAACAGGAAAAAACTCCTATTCGAACCAAGTGCGAAGGTCCATCCCACTTTTAATAGACTCTCCTCCTAGCCCATAACACCTCTCCCCTTTTAGTCATATTGTATTTCTACCGCCCCCTAAGAAGTTGTCTTCCCAGGCGTACCTTCAAAACACGCTTATTATCAGCTTCCTTTTTGGTTCGGCCGCATCCTTTTTGGTTCGGATGCATCCTTTTTGGTTCGGATGCATCCTTTTTGGTTCGACCAAGTTGAAACGGGCTGCTCGGGCTGCCTGTAATTGTTATGACTTTGAATATTGATTCTGGGAGCTGCTATAGGGGGAATATGATACAGGGAGGGAGGTCTGTGGTAAATGGAGTGTGGAGGGAGAAGGAAGAGGGGGGGGGGGCTCTGAGGGGTGGGGAAAGGGGGATGGGGGGAGGGGAGGGGGGCTCTGAGAGGGGGGACTGCATACCACTGTCAGCATTTTAGTACAGTCACATCTCTTTTTATGAGACTCAGTTACTTGTTTTTCTATATGGCATATGAGGTTCAGGATTAAAACCAATCAGTTGCTCATCAAATTACATCGAAACCTGTCATTTAGTTCATTTACATTTAACCTATATCCCACGCTTCCCAAAGCTCGCCTTCATACCATTGATTCTCCTATACAAACAAAATATGGAAAGGGGAATCTGAAACATGTTGCCTACATTATTGTTGTACGACCTGTATGGGCGACATCGGCAAGATCTGTTGCCTTCATTGCTTCAACTATGCGATGACGTGTTAGTAGTATATGGAAATGGGAATTTATAGATGGTTTGATTGCTGTCGCCTTCGTAGTTTTTTCTTATACGCACAATGTCGTGCATACATGGCTCAAATATAAACGACGCTGCATGCATGCTATCGCGAGTATAGCCGGTTCACTGTTGCACCTATAGCAAATACAACCCATGTTCCTGGGTTATTTTCAGGCGTTAGTCGCCTGGAACCAGCCCACATTTCTTACTCCTACTTACTACTGACTGTTGTAAATGGACGACCCTCAGCTAGACAGACCCATGCCCACCTGTTCAATAAAATATTTTATATCTAAGCCTACCCCGAGCTTGCATAGAAAAAAAGCCTACATGTTTTCATCTGATTTTCTGTAATTTCCCTTGTTTTTGTGAATCTTGTGTCATGTTGAGTCTTTGTTTTTGTGAGTTTCTTCGATATAGAATTCCCTGTAAAATCTATGTGAAACATAAGCTCAACATCTACTCAGAACTCTGTAAATGATAATAATGAAATAGAAATAGGGTAGACTCTTGTTTTATCCATTAAACCAGAATATAGGAGGCCTGTTTTCTTGGTTATTTTCAGGCGTTATTGGCCTTGGACAAATCTATATTTCCATCTACTACTGACTGTCAGAATCGGACGACCCTCAGTTCCTCGGGTCTGGCTCCACCTTATACAGGGCCGACTGTAGACTGCAAATCTCCCCCGGCATTGGGAGATCGATAAAACTGTCCAAACACCATGTCTGCTATTTACTGGGAGAAAAACCTCATTACAATCAATGGTACAGAGAGAGGGCCCAGAGAAATGGGCCCGGGATGGGGGCCGGAGTCTCCGGGAATCCCCCACTTAACGACGGGTAGGGGACGGGTAGTAGGCCGGCCGGTCCTGGGTCCCCGCTCCTAGTCCAACTCTCCCCTCTATATAGAGAATAGCATGTTTTCTCTGAGAGTTTTGGATATTTATTCCATATCACGATTCCATCCCCTATACCTTCACCATTGTCCTGCCCTCTCAGAAACTGGTGAATAAAAAAACTCTCTTATTGCCCTCCATGCCTGTCCATGTATGCTTATGCCAATATTTGTGTTTTCAATGAAAGTCGTCAACCTTTTCTGTGTAATTGATATAGAATATCCCCGAATTCCTAACTCAAAATTGCAAGTCTGTAACTATAGTCTGTAAAAGTTACTGGAGACGTGCTCTGGGTCTGTATCTCCTGACTCCTGTTCCCAAATAGTAGGGTAGGTTTTACAGATCAGGAGCACATCTCCAGTAAGTATCTTACAATCTTGTAAGCACTTACCACTCTTGCTTATGTCATTGAAAATAGTGTTCATGGCTTAATATAATGGAAATCACATGTTTTTAAACATCAGTACTGCTCATACACTATTTATGTGTGTTGTAGAAAAGGATAATATAAAGGTGTAAGTGATAAAAGATGTGAAACACTTGGAATAGCAAGTCAACAAAGTTGTCAGCTAGGAAATGAGTTACAGATTCCTAAATGTAGATCAGTGCCTCTCTGTATCCTGATGCTCCCATTCCTATCCTTGCAGAGATTTTATGAAATAGTGCTCTTTACAATTACACCAACCCAATAAAAGAGTGATATTATGTTGATCCCATTTCCCTGGCACTTTTGACAGTTTTTAGAAAAATCTATATTTCTAAAAAAAATTGTCTACTAACCTTTCTTTTAATTTTTTTTAATCATTTGATCTCAAGAAAACTGTTTTGATCATTTTGGCTCTTTGTAAATCAAGAAAAATGCTAAATTTCACTAAATTAATATAATCAACAGTTACTTACAGTACCTCTAGAGGTACTGCAAAAATTTCTTGTAACTTTTGCCAATTCTGAGGGTATTTACAAGTACAAACTGGTTCTAGGAACACTTTCTGAACTTACATAGGTTTTTCCTTGTAAGTTTACCATTTCTAGCCTATTTGCAGATAGAGTACATCACATTCTTGTAACTTTGAAGGAAGTACATTTCTGAACCTTTTCTAGGAACCGAAATCCAGTTTGCAGACTTGCATCTCCATTTTTATATGTTTTTGCCCTTTACAGACCCGCATTTTTACTTTAGGAATTCAGGGTCTATCAAGTACAGACTGCAGCGGCACTCAGCAATTGTCATTGCCCCAGTTTGTACAGAACTATGTATCAGGCTAAAGTCCTTGACGATATGTGCGAACCAGGGCAATAACAATTGCTCTGTGCCCCCTTGGTCTGTACTATGGATATGTAACTCCCTTTAAAATCGGGCCAGGCCTGGATGTCCGGCCCCCAGTCCGCCCCCTTCTCTCTCTAGGCGGCCAGTGGTGTGGGTCTAACTGCCTGCAGACGTGGACCTAGTCACGGAATGGTAGGTCATACAGTGGTGTACACCCAAGAGGTGGGGGTGGAGGGGGCTGTTTAGAACCAACTTTGATTTACTAAAATAGTGTTTTAAAATGTACATAATTGTGTGAACAGATGTCAGTTTGCATGGGTCATTTGATTCTACATGAACGGGTTATTGCTGGACACGCCACTGCTTTAGGCACTTTGCATACATTCACGATCTAACCCTTAAATATATGAATATATATCTGATTTTTTTCCCATGCCGTATCGATGTGTTTCCAATTGGCTGTATCAACACTGTACTAACACTCCTGTGTTTTCAAGAGAAATGAATCTGAAACCCTGTCGTGGTGATGCTAACAACAGATTTTTCATCTGGCTCAAAATGAGCCTTGTTATTTATTTTCCCTTACGTGGGGAGGAGTATCCACAGCCTGCAAGAAGAAAATGCAATCATTCTTTTGAAGGAAAGAATTGGAAGTAACCCTAGACCTACTTTAATTATTTGCAATGTTTTCAAGAGACCAACCTATCTGAAAGTGTTGTTGCCTACAGGAGATCGGTCGGCTCAAGCTTCAGGTTTAACTCCCCGGAATAATCATGGCCACGGCTCACACTATGCTTAAATCTCCTCCTTATAAACATGGCCTGAATTTGTATCTTATTTTCTTTCCCCTTCAAGTTAGGACCATCATTTTCGCTGGGGACACTTTTTGAAGAGAAAAAAATCTTGAATGCATAACATTTTAGTACTTCGCCTTTGTATGTGGACCCCCCTCTTCTCGAAATCCTGTATCTGTCCCTGCCTCTATCATGATCAGTTTATAGTCATGTTTTTTAAGCTTATATAGGGAGAAAGATGCAATTTTCAACTCCCAGTAGGACTACTATTATACATCAGGACGTTATTACTTGCTACATTGTAACTCCGATACAGCCGCGCCAAATTCACGACGTGACCAATGACATGTTCTAATGTTCTAATGTCACAAACCACATCACCGGCCATTGCATCTATAGGCTTATGTTGGCATATGTAAGCCTAACAACGCACAGACGAGACGGCTGCTTTAAGGATTGTCAGTATCCAGTCACAATGAATGCGTGAGTTGTTACAGGGTGAGGTAACTTCCCCATAACGTAAACACACCGGGCCGGGAAACAAAAACCTGATTAATGTACCCCCCTGCCCTCTACCGGCGCCCAGTGAAAGCTCACCGTGAGCACTGGTTTGTGTCCCGCATGGAAAAAGGGCGTTACGCAAGCATTCGGACTTCCGGTCACGTGATGAGTGATAATAGGTGAATCTGGGTATTGTAACCATGGTCACGGGCGGGGCGGACGACGGCCATGTCCGGGGAGACTGTCGTTACGTCCAAGTCTGCGAGGCGATCAAACTAGGACTGTACATCAACAGCCATTTTAGGTGCAATTTCCACCCAAATCCCAGCATGCTTTGCAGCCGCTGGTTTATGGCAGGTAGTACCATAAACCAGCCAGCGTACAGACAACCATCAAGGGGGTTCCCAAGCCATTTATAGAGGGCCAATAAAAGAATTCCATACAAATTGTAGGTGGCTTCTAGTAGCCATGGACGATTGTGGGTGTATGGATCCAATACGTAAGAAGTATATCTGGGTCAAAACGGACTTATGTCCAGGGAGGCTAAAGACCGGAATATCGACGACTGGGATTTGTGGATGAGGGGTGGGGTTGGGGGACTGTATGTTGTAATAGAGCTTTATATCACAGATCAACGATACCTTTGGGAATATAGAGTGAGGCATCACCGTCAGTGGGTCCCTAGTGGGGTATTTGTACGAGCAGTATCCGGCCAGTAGCTCCATATAGGCCTATAGGATGGGGCAGGGTTATTTGGACTAACAGTCTAATGTCCATTTCACCATTCAGAATTGGCGGGTATTTGTTACTAAAAGTACCAGGCTTGTGGCACTATACCTAGAGAGGTATGCCTACTAACAGAGCTAGATCCACAGCATAAAATAATATTGACACATATATAGAAAAGAATCTACAGTATAACATTAGATTTGGGGGATGCTTGTTATGTACATGGGGGGGGGAGACAGGAGGCAACAGGAGGCTCCTGCTCCTTTTCCTAAACTTTGTTAGCAGTTTTAAATGAGCAGAATCCCACCCTATTTCTCACCATTCTAATACCTGTCTAAGATTTAAGATATTATAGAGTTTATATAGAGTTACAGTTGAATCTGGCTACATAGCTATAACTATGACAAGATAATTACGCTGGTGCCCGCGCCTCGAACTCACGCTATCGCTGTACGTCACGAATAGACGCGGGTCCACCCCAACGCCAAATGCGTCAGATTTTGACGAATTCGGGGTCACGTGACCGCCTCTCGACCAATCAGATCCCTGGAAAGATCAGGCTGGGCCTGCAGTTCCTCACGCCGAGTCCTCCTAGCGCTGAGAGCGGCGGGCACCAGCATACAAGATAATGCCCTCTTGATTACCGAGATTGGAGTGAACTAATTTCAGTGTTCCCATGCTCTCACGTACCTTTCTGAAAAACAGTGCTAGATGTGGAAGAAGAATCACAATCTTTCTAAAGACATTCAAATATCCTGTCCATATGTGAGCAGAGGCAAACACTTTTTCTATAGTCGATTTAATACAAGGCAATATTAAATCTAGCAAACCACAAAAGGCTGGAACCCTTCATAATTTTGACAATCATAGCAACCTAAAACGTGGAAGCCTTTGGGATGACGTGGACCTGGTTAGGTCTGAAAAACTGCAATTCATCTTCCCAGGCATTAGAGAAATCAGGTCGTATATGTTAGTATGTGAAACAGGGGCGCTATATGGACACACGGTGGAATCTGGTCATGGTTGAAACCTACAACTCCATCTCTCGGGGCATTAGAAATCGGGTCCTAGATGTTAGCATGTGAGAAATAGCTCTGGGTCAGAGATAGCGCCCCCTACGTGATGGTGCCGCCCCCTAGGGGCCTTTTACGAGCGGGGAGGCGCCACTCGGACATCACAGCACCAGCATATCTAGCGGGGAGGGGGGGGTTGGTCAGGGCATAGGGGGTGGGGATACTTACTGTTGTATTACATGTTGACTGTTTCTATGGTGTTTTAGGTGTAATCTTTTTTGCATTTTTGGTGTCTATATAGGTATAACTTTCACAAGTTTTAAACAGACCTCACTCTACTTCTATAATGGCGCGATTGTCCTTAAGTAAAGTTTGTTTCGAGTAATTGCCTAATTATATCTAGCTTTTTTTTATTTGATAATGCTGCTAGTATAGTGGGGTTCATACAGGATAATCAGTGGGGTCCCAAGTGATCTCTGGCGCCCCTCTCATTGTGTTCTGGATTATCCTTAGATATCGGTAGCCAATTGACTCATCATTCCCTGGTAAAATACAGTATATCTTCCACTTTGTGAGCCAACTTAGACTGCAAGTCATGCATGTCCAACGACTACCCAACACCCTCCTACTACCGCCCCCCCCCCCTGCCCCACCCATGGGCCACCCTCCAGGCGCCACCTCAGTCTGGGGGAACTCGTAAAACGTGCAGGCGACATGGCCTGTTCATAGACAGCTCCCACTGTGTTGACTGTGGATATTGTACGCAATGACTGTGTCTTAGGCCGATTCACTAGAAATGGGTGTACGTATTGAGTTCCATACATGCATACATCCATATCAATGGTACAGTGCTCTGTATACAGATACATTTTATTTCAATTTATTTTATATGTATTACAAATACATAAACAGTTTACCTGTTCAGTATTTACCATTCAGCTAGATAGCTGATCTTGTTTCATTACCACCTACTAGACCATGTCAAAACACCGGGCTTAACCACGTTGTAACAGACTATAGCTGTCCCCTAGGCCTGGGCTTGGACCAGCAGGACCCAACATATTGATAACTGGTTAGGTTACACGCACTTAACGTAGGTTTTACACGTACTTAACATAACGTAATACCAACAGGTAACGGACACCAGTGTTCAGATTGCCAATTATCTTAAAGCCAACCTTTCAAACATAAACGCTACCATTAAAGCGAATAGGGCAGTTTTCTAAAGATGCTGATATCCAATTCATGGCAAAGTCGATTTTATAATGGTTTTCACGTGATGGTGCTCCATTTGTTTTTATACGGCAGTCAGTGCACTCTTCTCGTGCCCTGACTTTCTATTATTCCCGCACTGTGGGGACATGCAGGTCGGTAAATAGGAGGTTTGGACGCCGGCCACGGGCTCCATTTACAACCATTACCACGCCTATAATAGGAGGTGGTATTTTACTCCTATAATGGGACGTGGTATATATACTCCTGTCTGAAACGGTTTACAAAGTACATGGGGGATCAGAATTGTTCTTATAAAACACTCGTATTAGCAATTAATTCAGCTGTATAAAACTCCCTATAGATCTTGTCAGTAAGAAAGAGGTCATGTTGTGCTCCGTTTTTGTGACCTAGCAACAGTTAAGAGTTCAGGTTAGATATTATAAATGTTATTTTATAAGTGGTGTACATTAACATTACAAATATCGTCATTACAGTTTGAATGTGCCATTAGAGTTGCATTTTGGTGAATTTACGAGAACATGAGAACAGATGAACTAACAGGAGGTGACAGAAAATTTTCAAGTTTTAATGTTGTTTCTTGTGTCCCAGATTTTAGTAGATTTAGTACAATGACCATCCTACCCTCATCAACTATAAAAGCAATTCTTATATAATCCAAAGTGTGATAGTTCCGCTGTACTTTCCAAATTATGTATCTTTCAACAACTGCATCCAGTGACGCTGGACCAAGATCTGAACCACCCTTCAGATTTTAAAGCCAGCACCCTCTGGCTGCGCCCAGATTTCTGAGTGACATTGTTCATGCTGTGAGGGTATAATGATGAGTATTTTATTGACAACAGAGAAGTCATTACAAACATATTTTTCAGTTTATAATCATAAACAAATGTCTTTAGTTATAGAAATACATAACATGTTATGAGTCTTATGCTTTAGTTAAGGATTCCCCTGTCAGCTTAAAAAACAAATAACCTAAGTAAAGTAGTTTGTGCGAGCCTCAGGGGGACAAATCAGATAAGTTTCTTTTAGATAATCAGAATTGTCGAGTTGGAAAATTGCATATCACTGCGTTCTTTCTGTCTGCTGCGGACTCTCCTACCCCCACCCATACTACACCCCGTCCAGCACCCACCCTACCCATTACCCCCCCCCCCCTCCCACACAAAGTGGTATGATAGATCTCAGAAGGCGCCCCCACCCGGCGATATGAGAAAACTCATTACCTCCCCCAATTACCGACCGTGTCTCAGTAACGTTCTCCCCCACGACATCTCCATTGTGGCGCGCGGTGTCTCAGTAATTGTTCGCACCACGTATGACTAGCCGCCGTTCATCCCTATCTGCCCAGCCTACCATGTCCCTATATCTCACCCAAAGGATTATGACTATTCTCACAACCCCAGTCGGCATGGAGGACTAAAAAGAACCACCGATGTCTGAGTCCATCGGCTGACTGCCGCCTTTATCTGTTCCTTTCTTTGGTGGGTTTTTGGACCGGCGGAGATGTTTCTAAAAAGGCAATGCCTATACTACAGCAGCTGTGAAGTCGGAGCGTTTCACACGGAGATGAAAGCGGATCATTAAAAAGGACCCCTGGGAGTGGGGGGGGGGGGGACTGGTAGTGGGGTGTTGGGGTAGAGTAAACGCAGCATTGTTATAGAGATGGTTATGGATATTGTATCCTTTTCACAGCGAGAAAAAAGACACCAGTCGTCTGAAGAAATGTCTTAGAGTTTATCTGATAGATATGCATGTTCCATGTAAATGTTTGCAATTGTGTTTTTATACGTTAAGCTAATGCTGAGGAATATTATACTTGCTCACTCTGTGATCGTGGCATTGCACACAACACAATAGGGAAGATATATTTTCCTTTCGAAGTAACAAGAAATAGGAACATAAGTAGCAAACTCGAAGTTATTCAGTCTTGAAACTACTTTAAGATTCATCAGATTATGTATTGCTAATCAATATTGTAATATAGTAATCCCATTTTACCCCGGTTGAATATTGATCAGCAGTTGGCTTATGTTAATCAAGTGATGTTTCCCACGTTTATCAATCAGCAGTGTGAGACCTAACACAGGCGTATATTAATCCGTGTAGTGAGACCTAACAGGCCGTGAGAAGGGGAATATTAACTGTTGGCTAAAGGCTCTATTACACTTCATGATTTGGGTTGCAACATTAGTATGATGGTGATATTACAGACAATTCACATACAGGAATGTTATGATTGTTCAAAACTAAAAATTTGGAGTGCCCCACATCTGTATTTAACAAAGAATTTTATTGCTAATAATTATGTGTGATTTCTTTGCAACATCATCATATTATTACCCAAAATTCACTTACAAGAGTGACATAGTTGCATGTTATAAACTGGCAATTTGGGGTATCTCATATATATATATATATATATATATATATATATATATATATATATATATATATATAAAACATAGAATTATATCTCTAATATGTGCGACTTCCCTGTGACGTCGCCATATCCCAGCTCAAGTTGTGTACTGTAATACCACCCTAAAGGGCTATACCCACTAGGCGATTATGACCAAGTCGGCTGACTAGTTGGTGCTAAAATCGACCAATTCTACTAGAAGAATCCGCCAATTCGAGGGCTGACTGGTATCAAACTTGTATATTTCAATATACCATACTGACTAGGAATCTGAATCGGTGCTAGAATCAGCCGATTCTATGAGAATAATCGGCCGATTCTAGTCAGCTGACTCAGGCAAAATCACCTAGTGGGTATGGCGCTTAAGGCAATGCATCGACGAGGCGAGATAAGACTTTTTATCTTTTCTCTTCAAGGATTTAGATAACACAGTTACAGTGCCAGCATCAGGGCTCGGATTTAAAACTTGTATTTATCTTAAGGATGTAAATGATTTTTCTCAGAGAAAAGTTTCAATAAATATCAGTTTAGTCGACCTATTTTCATTGTGATGATGTTTGTATAAGGGATTGTCTTCTCTCCTATAAGAGTATTCATCAGATTAATAGCTATGATGTTTCCAATCAATGGTATGCTGGATGCAGAGGCACCCTTTGGATGTTAACACTATATAGTGTCAATTATAATACTCTTCTATTACGAGCTAAGGCGGATCATCTGAAATGATTAAACACTGAAGATTCTATTTTGGTCGCTATGTAGACAGTAGACATCTTTGAGATGATTCTTGTAGTTAATCACCAGGGACAGGTAAAAAATAAACGATCATTTAAAAAATATATTCTGGAATTCAACGTGAAACAATTATTTGTCGACCTGCAGAAGGCATAGAAAACGTTGTAATAACAAAACATCAGATTTATATGAATCAACAAATGCGTGTTAATGACAAAATCATCGGTGTATGGGAGACAGGTTGGATCCAGTGGGATCTTGGTGGAGTCTTATACTTCATAAAGAGAAAAAAGTGCGAATGCACACGGTTTTAGTACTTTGCCTATATATAAATATAAAGCCCAAATCATGTATCCACCCCTGGGACGGCAATTACCCCTTTTGCTCCTCCCATCCTCCCCCTGAAAGGTACATAAGCATATGTGTATATCCAAAACTTGTTTTCTCAAAGACAGGGTAAGGAAGATTCCTTGCTAAGGTCACTTAGCAACTGTGAGGGGGACACTTTTGCCCTCATCTGATTGGTCAGTCCTTATCTCTTAACCTGATCTGCCCCCCTCTGCCTTAGTTTCAGTCATGCATGAGCGACTTCCCTGACCAAGATAGAGCTATGACGCGCACCTGTCTTTGAGAATTCATCTCAAGGATGTAAAAGATTTGTTAAAAGTGTCGGTACTCACCCGTAGAGCAGCGCGGCCCCGGCGATGGCCCCTCCGGCCTGGGCGACGAAGTACAGCACCCCCCTGACCGGGGACACCTTACAGGTCAGCATCTTCGCCATGGTCACGGCCGGGTTAAAGTGGCCCCCCGAGATGTGGCCGAAGCACTGGGTGAGCACCGCCACGCTCAACCCGAAGGCCAGCGAGATGATGATCAGGTCCACGTCCGACGACGAGTAAATCTCAAAACTCCGGGGAGGGGGAGCGGGGCGCGATTTGGGCGCGTCCGATTGGTGCGTAGCGACACTTCCGGTTTGGACGTTACTTCCGCTTCCGGTGAGACCCCCCACGTGGTGACGTAAGGTGGGCGGTGATGACGTCACGCCCGCGACGTCCCAGCGGAGGGTGGTCAGACAGGCCAAGAAGACGAAGAAGAAGGTGGCCAGACACTCGGAGATCACCCCGCGCCAGAAGTCGATAGACCGGATCTCCTGATCCGCCCTGGGTTTCCGGTGAATCAGCCCGCGATGCGCGCGACACCAGGACGGCTGCAGGAAGTCCGACTCCATGACGGCGTCGGCCGACGACGACGGACCGTCGTTTCCGGTCACCGGGCAGATGGACGCCGACGTCGAGGACCGCGTCGGGGGCGGCTTCTTGGCTTTGGCCGCACCGCGGCAGCACCAGCAACACGAGCGGGACGTGGTGAGGCCGTCACCGCCGCTAGGCGGCTCTGTACGGAGAGAGGGGTATTGGGATGGGGCGTTGGGCGGGCACAGGTCGGCCTGGGCCACTTCGGGGGTTATATGTAAGCGCCAGGTGTTGGGAGTCGGGGGCAATTCAAATGCGGGAGAAATTTATTTTCAAGCAGTTTCTTGGTATCCAATATTCAGCTTAGGACCAGCTATTTATATGAAGAATTTGTTTCCGTCATTAGTTGCTATTTGAGATTGGGTCTCCTATACTGGATATATGGAAGTGGGAAGACAAATACCCTACGGGTTCCGGATCCGATGGGTGTTTCTAATATGAAATGGGAGATTATAGTGTAGTAATAGGAGTATTTTATTCCCCCAAAGACCTACTATAGAAGGCCTATAGTATACACTGAGCACACAGCCGTTTATAACCCTGCTTTATCATACACTATTCCCTGTCGCGGTGCTACAGGCCGGCAGCTGGCGGGTTTACCTCCAGACACCCCTCACATACACATCTCGACAATAATGGCGCCAACACTCCATCCAATCTCCTATAAACCTCAGAGATAAAGTCCCCGGCAGGCACAGGGGTCTCTGGCGTAGTAATATCCCTCGTAGAGTGCTGAGAGATTAGGCCGACACCCTGTGTGTGTGAGACAATGTACCACCGGGGACAACACCATCTGCTGAAACGGGGTCCTGTGTCGTCAAGCCGAGCTATACTCCACACCCCACCGGGAGAGGTTCGTATACCAGGCTCACAAAGATACCAATTATTTATGGCTCCAGGTACAATAAGCAGCCTGGCAATAGCACGTGTTCTTCTTTCTTTTCTTTTTTTATTTCAAGATAGCCGAGGTATATATACCAAGCGAGGGGCGTAAGGGGAGGTAAAAGCGTACAATCTCAGTGTAATTCCACGTGCGTCCAGTGCCTTTGGGTCTTGTTCAATTTCTTCTTTTTTTTTCTCAAGATAATCAAGAATACACTAAGCGAGGAAGTAAGGGGAGCTAAGACCACACCATCTCAGTATAATTCCCCGTGCGTGCAGTGCGTGTGGGTCCTGCTCAAAGGGTATCACTCTCCATACACATATAGCTTATGGTTACGTCCAGTGAGTATTACTATCCATACACATATGGCTTATCCATTAGCCTTGTATAACATTAACCCCCATTAGTACTGCCTCCAGTTACCGTACAGTTATCCCAGACGCGTATTAGCGGCCACGTTAAATCCACAACTGAATCCAGAACCACTCAGTGGCTGCGGTGAGTCAATTCTCCTTGTCTCTCCCCCACCTCCGCTTAATATTGGTAAGATCCTGAAGATCCCTTCTGTGGTGGCCCCAAGAGTCGGATAATTTCGCGGCAGACTGCTCCAGCTGTGCCTCATCTATAACAGCCCCCGGATTGAGCTACTCACAGAGATTTGTGTTAATCTGAGCAGCTCACCACCCATCCTGGGGGTGAGGGGATCTGATACCAACTGATCGTCAATCCACAATGCCTTTAATTTGTATTCCACAATTATGGCGTTGTATTAAGCAGTGAAGTGCCACAGGACGGAGGAGAAAGGAGATTGTAGTAGTATGTTATGGTTTTGAAATGATCCTATAAAACCTTCAATTTTCTATCAGTAATTCAAATTGTTGTTTCTCATAAAGAAAACATCATGTTGATGAATCCTGCAGATCTGGTAGGGTGCATGAATAATCAATAACTCTTAATGCTTGTCTTCCGTTTTTATATTTGTTCACACTACTCTTGTGATTTCCTTTAGTTTCCCTGGCAATTATCTCATCGTTTTAAGGTGACTAAACAAGTAAATCCTGGGGATAACCTCCACTCTGAGAGGCGATCACTCTGTAATAATCCTCTGGGTTTATCAGGTGTCTCCTTGTAATTTGTTCTCAGACCAATCATCACTTCTTGGTGTTGTAGGGGGCCCTGTTGCCATGACAAACGGTCCAATCAGCCAATCAGCGCCCACCAGGCCGTCCAGGGCTAATTGCCTGGTTCCTGTGGGCTCCCGGTCACCTTTTTGACACTCCAGGAGGGTTTTAAGGGGCTCAGGACCACCCTGTCACTCCTCAGTGATCTGCGTCCGCTACTCTCCCATGCAATCACGTCTATGGTTATGGCCTTTATACGTAAACCTATCTTATTGTTTCACTACTCGTGGGGATTAAATATGTCGACAGTCTCATTGGGTAACAGCGTAAAACCTAAATCACTAAAGTGGCAGTGATGATTCTGGAGGAATCTGAGGCTGCAGCAGTTTGAATTAGGGCTTCCTGCCGTGTCAGTTTGACCTCCTGTTGATCTCTGGCTGACCTCTGGATGACCTCTGGCTGACCTCTGGTGACCTCAGGCTGACCCCTGGCTGACCTCTGGCTGACCTCAGTTTGACCTATGGCCGACCTATGGCCGACCTCCCGTCCTTGGAGGTGGTTTCCGGGCGTCGTCTTGGTTACGGAGATGTCACCAGGAACGTCTCGATTCACGTGACCCTTACCTCCAGGGTGGCTGAAAGGAGATAAAAATAAGACGGTTATAATCGGACATGTAAAACAATGAAAACTAAATATTCTACAAGATATTTCGAAATGTCCCTCGAAACACCAGTTGAACTCGAGGCGGTGTTCTTGTTTTCATTCTTATTCTGGTTATCACCAGACAGAGGTAAAACAGCTAGAAATAAACAAACAAAATATTCTACAAGAAATGTCATACAAGTCATTTAAAAAGTCCTTCGAAACACAAGCTTACACATGTTTTTCCGGCGTCAAGAAAAAGCGGTATTCTTCCGATCGTTTTACACAACTTCTCATGTCTTCACATGTTTTATGATTCGCGAGTTTTCAGATACATTTCAAATTATTGTTTGAACAATTATTTAAAACCTATGTTACAGGGAATGAGCTTTCCATGAATAAATATGGAATGTGCTCATTGAAATAGTCTACAACCCAAATTTATATGCAAAAATACAAGAAAATACGAGTGATGTTCTCTGGGGAACAGAATAAAATATGACCATTACACACCATTTATATTAGTCTCAAGCCTTAAAATTGAGCCTTTCGTCTGATATCTAATAACAACATACTGTAGAAAAACATGCAGAGGATGACAGTACTAGTACCACCCTGAATACGACGGGGGGGGGGCGTCGAAAAATTATTGCCTGAGGTAATAATCATACAAATCCATTCAGAATCACAAAATAAGGAGAAACACATTTTACACATTTAAGCAAGGTGGGCAGTATATAGTTCTATTCATATTGTAAAGGCGTTAGTACGAACAAGTAGACAACGAACTTGCTCATCGTGTGCTGACACTAATGATAGATCCTTTTTAAGGTATAAATCTTCTGTGCAAAATCTGATTAGATTTTCCCAGAGAGCGAATCCTACATAGATGCCTGAGTTATTATCATGATCCTTTGAATACCTTTAGTCTGCGAAGTAATAAAGAAAAAGTCAAAAGGACAAAAGGACAAAAGGAGAGTTAAGGATAGACAACACCTCAGAGTGGCTTCATTTGCGACAATGAATATTGTGCACTAACCATTATGGCTAGCACAACATATCATATATCAAATGAAAGATCACATTTTTCTCTATCTTTTGGAACAAATTTTGTTATGAACATTTTAAAATTTGAGGAATTATCTACCAAAAACCATTTTTTTCACTTTTATTTTTTGAACATGGATATCTCGGTAACTACTCGATAGATTGTAATGAAATTTCTTGAGCACATCAATAATGATCCTATGGAGGGAAGTGTGTCTCAGATCTTTTATTTAGGGCCTAGTTTTCATTTTATGTCAAAAAACGGGAAGCTTTTTTTCAACATTATTTTCTAGATTTTATAAAACAAAAACAAAAAAGTAAATAAAAAATCTGAGAGACACTTCCCTCCAAATGAATGTTCTCTATATGCTGTGAAAATTTCATGCCATTCCATGAACTATTAAGCGAGATATTCATGTTCAAAAAATAGAAGTTAAAAATGAGTTTTTTGTATTTCCAACATGCTCATAGAGGTATATATTTACTCATCAAAATATGAATTATATGACTAGATAGTCTTATTAAGAGGGTATATAATGATATAACACCCATATCCATGCTACAGATATTAGTAAAAGTAAGCCAATTTAAAGAGAGTCCCGCGAATTGGCCGCTGAGAGGTGTTGTCTATCCTTAAGTATAGCGAGTTGAAAAGGTCTCCCACAAACTAAAGTGCACTACTCATTTTCTACAGATACACAATCGCAAGTGGCAATATAAAACTGTGGGTATCAGTTACTTATGCGTGGGATTCAGGAATTGAATGAGTTGTTGCGGAGGGGGTTGAGCTAAGCTCGTTAGGGTTATTAAATGAACTCATAAACCAAGAGCACCTGAATCATGAAAATCTGCCATTCAGAAGGCATTGCGAGAAGGATTGCATGGGGAGGTGGGATTTGTACCATCATCATGAAAATCTGCCGTTCAGAAGGCATTGCGAGAAGGATTGCATGGGGAGGTGGGATTTGTACCATCATGAAAATGTCCACTGTCTGTAACCTGGGAGCAAGCATATGACAGGGGGAGGGGGAAATATGATTTTCAAAAGGTGGGGGATGAGTAGATAGGTTAATTACAAAAACGTAAAACACACACAGAATTCCACCTGTTTTGTGTAGTACTGGGTTCCAAAAAAAGGGAGGGAGTCAGGACCCTCTGAAACACCCCCCCCCCCCCCCCCCGATCCACCTTAGAAATTTAGTTTCCCTTTAAGATCCATAAGGCTGCCAATTCAAACGATTGACCGGAACTAATGTGTGAAGCCAGTCTCAAAACATTACTTTTCCACTCATCCAAAATGTAATTAAATTTAGGACATACATTTAACTGCAGGGTCAGGATAATAAAGGCAAAGCACTTTTAACGACTTGCATTGCCGCATGGTTATGAAATTGGATAGGCATAAAACAACAGAACCCAGACTGTATGGCGCAATAAACAGGTGCTAAGATGGTCGTAAAAACTGGTCTAATGTATCTGTACGGAGATAATACTAAATCATGTACACCCTCCAAGAACTGCTGATTTAAGATATTAATCAACAAGGTGGTTTAGCCTGCCTGGTTGGTATAGTGTGGCGCATTATCCTTCATAATCCCCTTATATTGCAAGGCTGCTGCCTTGTAGATCATGTATCATGTTGCATTGACACTAAGGGTGGGGCTTCTTTCCCAATGTCTGCTCATGCAAGCATACGATGTTATTATAACATTGGGGCCTTCCATTAAGTATGTACGCAAATTTTGAAAAATGTCAACCCCCCCCCCCCCCCAAAAAAAAAAAAAAAAAAAAAAAACTTTTGGGCCAAAGTACGCTTTGGATTTATACAGTAACGTACCCAATTTTTAACAAATTCCAGACCCCCCTCCCCTCTTGGCGTGTATGTACTTTATGGAAGGCCCCATTGTTCTGGCTTGATTCTTGTTACACTATTTTGATGGCACCCAATAACAACTCTAAAACCTAACATTTCCACATGGCACTGTGACATTATTGCAATATTCTGGTAACATTCTTTCACATAAAGATAACGTTATTATAACATTCTGCATAGTCAAGGTCTCAACTTCACTAAACTCTAATATCATTATTGCACTCTTTGTTGGAGGGTCTCAAACTTGCATAAAATGATGTAACAGTTACATGAAAACTTAGCGAATAACAGACCAAAAAATTGTAATCACAGAACATGCCTGTCATGTCGCTGCTTGCCTGGGAGTGCCTGGTGAGTCCGGGTAATACAGGTTTTACATGATTTAGTATTTTCCCCATACAGACACATTAAGCCGGTTCTTATTACTATCTTATCACCCGTTTATTGTGCCATATAGACTTGCTTCCATTGTGTTATGGGCATCCAATTTCCAAAACTACTTGGCAATGTAAGTCGTAAAATGGAATGTGCCTTTATCCTCACGACCTCAGGGACATATATCTTACTTTACTCAGAACCAATTATTTTGTATTGCAGACATTTTCCATAGGGCCCTGCCATTAAGTACGTATGCACATTTTCTGAAAGTTTAGAACCAGCCCCCCAGCCCCCCCCCCCCAGCCCCCCCCCCCAGCCCCCTCCCCCCCCCCTCCCAAGGGTGTTCTAGTGGTACAGTGGTAGAGTATTGGCTTCATCATCCAAAGGTTGGTGGTTCAAGTCTCTGTCCTGCTGCTGTGGTATTAGACATTCTCCCTGTGACAACAACAGGGTTATCAAAGGTCCCTAGAGGACTACCAGCTGTTGTGTATATTGCCCTGTCTATGGGACCATGCACATTAAAGAACACCTGCATAAGTAAATAATGTTTGGGGGTATGGTCTCGCAGATTTTTTCATCCAGGAGCAAGGGTGAGATAACCCAGTGGAAAGAGACATACACACATTTTGAAAAAAATGCATAACTGTTACTCTACCCCTTGATGTGTACATACCTAATGGAATGCCCTAAAGAGACTTTCTATTAAGTATATATATACGTTCTCGAAGAGTTCAGATCCCCCACCCCTTTTAGCTCAAGTATACATATGATTTGTACACATATGACATACACACACATTTAAAAGAAGGCAGACCCCCGGTTGACACGTACGTCCTTAATGGAAGGCCCCAAAGGCAACACCTCTAGGAATAAAATCACAACTTCCGAAAGATATATAACAAGGGTTGATCCGAGGGGGAGGGCCAGGGGTTCTGACCTACCTTTTTTGGTGGACACTTAAACCAGTAAAGGAGAGGAAAATGTCATGTGTGTGCATGCGAATATACAACGTTACACAACTTATTCTGATTTTTAACTATATTCTCAATCCCCCTTTCTACTAAATTTGTCACTGCATAACCATGAACTAAAACTTATAGTTATCCACTGAAAAAAAGTGTGCCACCTTTTACCCTGTGAGTGTTAATTACTCTCCGTAACTAAGGCCGGAGAAGCCCCCTCCATTTAAGATAATTACAGGATCTTTTTAACCCATTTTCTGGGCGTTTGATCCCAGGACATGTTTCTTTCTTGAGCCGAGAGCGCTACTTTCCAGGTGTTTTATTGGATTCACAAAACCCCTTTTCTGGGCTCATTAACAGAGCTAAGAAACTGACCCCAATCCAGGGGGTATTTAAATGACTTGGTTTTACCGACGTTAAGTCAAGGAGATCCGAATAAGGGAACATTGGCAACTGTTCAGCCATCGGGAAGAATCGGTCACATGTATGACGGCTGGTACTTATTTAGCACACACATGTTATACATGTCCAGAACAAGGGTTCCTTCCCAGGCAAATTGCGATGTAACAAAGATGTTCTGCAGCCATACTTTTTTTAGTCAGTTTGTTATTTTCTAAGATGGCACATTAAAATTGTGTTTTTGATGGTGAGGTTCAAACCTTACCAAATCAGAATGTTATTATAACAATATATTTTGGTGATGTTAGAAAGAAACTAAGCAGAATGTGATAAGAACAATCTGTTTAGGTAGAAGAACATAACCAAAAAGTTATAATAAAGTTGCAGTGCGATATCACAGCAGTACATTGCAGCAATGTTATTGGGAGCCATCAAAAAAACATAAGCAGAACCAAACAGAACATTGTTGCATGGTCCCTATTTCTGGTGTTGCCCATGTTGTTCAGTGGCAGATTCTGAGATTTTCAAAAGGGGGGAACCCTATTGTATAACTTTCCATTAAAAAATCAGCATTTGGCCAAAAATAGGGGGTGCACGCCCTCTGTCCCCCTTCCCCCCTAATTCCGCCACTGGGTTTTGTACTCAATTTTCTTTCCTAGACCTTTCAGCTCTAATGTTTAGTTTTAATTTTGTTTTGTTCTTACAAAAGGAAATTCAAAGTAGGGAATCCTGACAAAATCTTTTATAATGCTAGCACTCAGTTGTTCTGTTTCGTGTGCAAAGGGAAAGCGAGTGTGTCCAACCAGCCACTTTTAAATCACATGGGGGCCTTTGATGTTTAAAATGCTGTCACGTGACTTAAATGCTGCTGTCTCATTGGTAGAAATAACAACCCAGCTAAGGCCAACATAACGGTCAAGTTCTGGGACGTTCTCTGTGACGTTCTTCGACGTTATCAGAACGTTCTGCAGCATCACAACCATGCCTAACGAGTCTCATATGATATAACAAATCCAAATGACACAAAAGAATATCAGTCATGTCAATATTCGACTGCATGCCAAATAGTCAAGCAATAAAATTTATGATAAATGGGAAAAAAATGCTCATAATATTCAGGACACTGCATGGCGTAACGCGGGAACCATGCAGAGTCCAACGTGGAATATGAGTATGAAAGTCATGTTTTCCGAAAAAAACTGCCCGTCCCAGGTCGCATTTTGCATGAAGTGCATCTTTATTGCTTTAGATAAAAGTGGTTTTAATGACAAAGGACATCTTGTTTCACAAGCCCTCCACTTCATATTGTTATAAAAAAAACAAGGACCAAATTAACATGCTTTCGGTTTTATGAAATAACATGAAACGATGTTATCTGAAAAGAAGGGGTTATTTTCTATGGACAACTGTAATTGTGTAAAGTAGTTCTGGGAGTAACTTGTAATACTGATTTTGACCAGGGCATTTGAATGGAGGCTTTGATTCTGAAGCAGTTAAAGCACTTTTAGTATTACACTACATGACATGAGCTGCAATATGATGATGTCACAGAGTAGTTATACACATTAGAGACAAACAGTATTTGATACACAACATATTCCAAGATGCCAATTTCAAACAATAATATCACTCCTGTGCGTGAATCTTCTGTGTTATCCTCATATCATGCTGTTATCACAGGTCAAGTCGTGTAGTGTAATAGGGCGTTCATACTCACTTTGACTGAAAGTTTGAATGAAGGCTCTGATTTTGATGCGGTTAAGGCACTATTACACTACATGACTTTGAGCTGCAATATTGGTGCGATATGATGATATTACAGACAATTCGCGTGGAGGAGTAATATAATTGCTTTAAAAAAATGGCAATTTAAAGCTTTGCATATATAAGTGTAACAAAGACTTGTACCTTTAATGCGTGTGACTTCTCTGTGACATCGTCACGTTGCAGTTCAAGTCGTGTAGTGTAATACCATAATGAGTGATTCAGTCCACTCTAAGAGTGGTTAACGGACTCTGTCATCTAGATCACTTACATCATGTTACAACCAGGAGGGGACAGACATCATTACAGGGGAAGGGGGGAGGTAATGCAAGGGATGGGCCTTGCACGGGCCATTATAAAGGATTCTACTTTAAAGAGCACTGTGTCTGTTATTAAGGACAATCGCGCCATTATAGATGTAGTGTTGAGATTTGTTTAAAACTTTCTACAGTCAAAGTTATACCTATATAGGTATCAAAAATGCAAAAATAATCAGGGGTCACCATGCAAACTTTTCAGCCAAAGTAGTCTGAATATGTGCTAATTGTTCAAAAATCATCATAGAAAATAGATTTTGAAATTTGACTTTATTTGCCAATTATTTTGATAGAAATAATATAATGACCATTCTAATGCTTTTGATGAATGTGTTTATGTTTCCTCAAGTGAGAAAGAAACACTCTTGTATCATTGAATGCTGTATTATATATTTTTAACTTAGAATTACGCAAAATGACAAAAAATCTAAGTAAAAGTTCCACGCAAAAAATTCTAAAGTTGAAAATTGCTCTAAAACTTAATATCACATGCATAATGATGTAGGCTATCAAATTCAGCAAAAAAAATGGGGGGTCACCGTGCTAATTTGGCCAGCAGAGCTGAATATCCATAATAAAACCAGAAAATGGCTTAAAATGGGTATTTGTATGTTTTCCAATAAATTCACTAAATCATTTAGTTTGAAAATATTTTGAATGTCCCATGTTATACCTGATACCTTCACCATTATTTTGGTACATAATAACCTTTATAGAACCTATATTTAAAGAGATACAGGAGGAATTGTAGTTTTCATGGCCAAAATCATTTTTCAGCATTTGCAAAATCTCTTGATAATTAGTCCTATTTCACCATCAATATCTCTAAGAAAATTCTTTTTGGCAAATTTCCTATTTCATATCTGAATTATGCATATATTATTGAATATTTCTGCAAAATTTGAAAAAGATTGAAGAACTTTCAATTTTTAGATATCTGGAAAATGGCGCCATTGTCCTTAAAGCCTGTATTCCTCATGCCGATTTTGATACATGAGAGGCATTTCTTTCCTTCTTTTTTTTTGTATTTTATTTGGGTTGTGTGTGTGTGGGGTGTGTGTGTGGGGGGGGGGGTAATAACAGAATCAGAGGGACAGAGCTGGTGTAGACCACTTTGAATGACTTTACTTTAAAGAGATACTGTGTCTGTTATTAAAACTGGTGTTCCTCATACCCAGTGTGTTATTTGCTATGTGAGGACTGTGTGTGTGTGTGGGGGGGGGGGGGGGGTCGGTCGGTGTGGGTGTGAGTGTGGGTGTCTATGTGTATCTATGTGTGTGTGTCTATGTGTGTGTATACATATGTGTGTATATGTATGTGTGTGTCTATGTATGTGTATATATGTGTGTGTATATTATGTATGTGTGGCTATGTGTGTTTCTATGTGTGTGTTTATGTCTGTGTGTGTCTATGTGTTTGTGTGTATGTCTCTGTATGTGTGTCTATGTGTGTCTGTGTCTGTCTCTGTATGTGTGTCTATGTGTGTCTGTGTCTGTGTGTCTGTCTGTGTCTGTGTCTTTGTGTGGTACAGCTGGGACGGGTCTGACAGAGGCCATTATTAGGGATTTTACTTTCAAGAGCTGCTGCGTTATGAAAACAATTTAATGGCCACAATTTTAAAGGTCAGCCAGTGCGTTTTATCTATATAGAGAGATAAAGAAGTATGTGAGTTCATTCTTCTCTGGAAATCGCTATTTAAAAAGGGCAAACTTTGAAGGCACTTAGAAATTGTATCTGTAGGTTGTACTCTACCTTTGAATGTATTTAGGGTGTATCTCGAGATTATATGCAATACGTGTGCACAAACCGTTGGCAATTTCGGACAAGTAAAGTAATATTTCAATAGTGTAGGAGTTCCGTATCATTGTTTGGCAGCTTCTTAGACTCTGAAAGCACAATAATTGTCGACTTTCTTCACTACGTGAGAGGGTAGCCGAGGGGTCAATTGCGGGGGCAATATTCGTGAAGAACGTTATCTCTAGAGTAATACCTTGTTGGATACTTTCTGTATAATCTATCTGATTCTTTTGACAAAGGGCGACGAGGAGTCATAACAATGACATTACGAAAGTAAGATTAGTGTATGTGGAATCCCCCTTTCAGAAATCCTATATTATTGGTCGAATCAAAGTAAAGATACACAGTAAACTATTTATGAATTAGGGGGATGCTCTTTCACTATTTGCTGATGACCCAAATGTGACTGTTATGTACTCCTATAGTATAGGTGTTTAAACCGCACAATATATCAAAAATACACGTACAATATGGAGCATACAAAGAATATTCGAGTTCCAAGTTGATTAATTTACACGTTATTAATTATATCATGTCTGGAAGTTAACTGCCGCTACGGTATGGATAAAGAAAAGAACGGTTGCAAGCTCATCTATATTGTCTGGAAGATCAGATATGTCTGAAGGCAGTCAATAAAACTTATCAAGAAAATAGAAAAAGTTCATGAAAACCCCATGTTGTAAACACCCCCGAAGCTGACAGTTCTCTTCAGCCTGTGGGCAGAGTAGTAAACTGACCGTCTTTTCATAAAGTCTGGCCTGTACGGCGATGTCACATCTCGAAAATTGCCGCATTTGAGAAGTTGCCGACTGTGCATGTGCGTGGTTTCTAACCTCAAGGCTTGTTTTGTGATGAATTCCTTAAAAGTTGTAATGCATATGGGTAGCAAGCTAAATCTTTATATCCCTCTCATCTTTTACCTATTTGTCATTCATACCTGAAAAGCCAACTCATGCCTATTCCACAGTTAGTGGAAAAAGTACCTGTCGAGGCTATTTACTTCAAACACTGTGACTTCCTGTGTGCATGTGCACAGGCCACACTATGCCTATTGGTGACTTCTCAAATGTGGCAACTTTCCAAATGCAACAACACCTCTTCTCGAAATCATTATCTGTCATATACCATAGATGTGAGAACTTTCCTGCTAGTCTATGTCCGAGACTGATTGAGAGTCTGACAGCTGAAAAACCACACGCCTCGAGCCATTTTTCATTGTGAATAGAGATATACATTTTCTTATGTTTAGATTCATCGTTTAAGGAAAACATGTCTGTGGTCTGCAAAGGAGCCAACAATGTATAAGGCTATGTGATTATATAGTCAAAATGATATTTTTTCATGCTTGTGATTTTGTGATTGTCTTAATTTTATCATTCATTTACAATTCTATGGTGATTCAAAGAAACATGTTTCAAAAATTATAATTGTATATCTAAAGATCCAGAGAAATGGCCAAAATCCCAACGTATTTCAACGTAAAAATTGCCTGCAGTGAATGGCACTTGAGTTACAATTCAATGATAGATACATTATTTCTCATAGGGGAAGAGGGTGGTTGCCATATAGGAAAAGCACTAACATTAAGTACAGGGATGTTTTTCATCAATGTGTACAGGCACGAAAACCCTACCCTAACTTAGGATATCATGTTGCAAAGTTTTAATGGGATATTAGTTCGGTAGCCGTGCTGTCCACGCCTTAAACTGAACATACAGGTTTGTATCATCATCTGCGCTTCCCGATGTCCAGGGCCGGGTCGAATTGCCTCGTTCAACCTTTACACAACACCAATAACGAATCAAAATACAAGAAGAATTATATCTCAGATCACAATGACCAGGGCGAGTGGGGTTTCAGGCACATGGTGGCAGATGACCAAAGACACTGTTTGTTGATGAATAAGGTAATATCATAAGAAGGTCCGCGGGGGCGCATCCGAGGGTGACCGTACGACCCATAGGGGATCGTGACATCCGGAGGGTGAAGCCAGAGGTTTGTATGATGTCCAAGGGTCATACGGCCACCCAAGGAGGTCCTTCTTTATTTTATCACCCAAATAATATGAGAAAGTGTGATAAAGTAGAAAATAATATGATAAAGGGTGATAAAGATATCGAACATGTCCAATGGTTATCCTCTATATAATATTATGTCAATGACTATGCATTAATTCATCAACATATATAAGGGTTCGTGGGCCAACAATCTATTTGTTTATTTATCGGTGATTAGTCGTATGTGGAGGTCCAAAGTACCAAACCCGTCCCTTCCCCAGTGACTAGTGCTCTATCATTGCCGGGGATGGGACAGACTTCATATTTTGGGCTGCTATATGCAACTAATCGCCGGGGTTTAGTCGCCACATAGGGACCCGGCTTAAATAGTCGCTGCATATGCAATGGGTTAATACACATTTTCTTCGTTTGTCGATCTGCGGAAACCTGACTTTCCCCTGCCCCCCACCCCTCCTCATACAGCCTGTAAACACCCCCCACCCACTTTCCTGTAAGTGGCCGTTGACCACGCCCTCTGCTGGGCCCCGCGGGCATCACTGAGTCAAGGACTTCCGGTGAAGAGCCCACAAAGGGTGCTAACAGTCACCGGTTACAACGGGCCGTAACCCGCTGCAACCACCGCCCCGGGCTGGGTGGGGCTCTGCAGTCTGAAACAGCCATGGTCAGCTAGTAACCTTTCTTCAAATGCTCATTTTATTCAAACTTTTGTGGTCTAATGTATATTACTTCCGTCTGAGGCCTCAATATTATTTTGTGCGCATGCACACAACATTTTTCTTTTTGGCAAGTTCAAGTCCCCACCAAAAGGGAGGGCCCCCTTAGATGTGCCCCTTTATTTTGTTACTGTATTTGGGGATTAGAACAGGAATATATTCTAATAATATATCATGGTAAACCTTAGGTTTAATGTTAACTAGGAAGGTTTATTAAAGGACCTTTAAGTAGAGCATGTGCCATGGGCTGCCAGACTTCAGTCATGTGACCCTCCTTACAGAGCCCACAGCTGAGTGGCTGAGAGGACGAGAAGAGGAGGCTGGTTACCGTCAAGTGCTGGTTGGTCATAGTGGTGTATTCTTTACATGCGACCATAGTGGTGTAAGCCCATGACCATCGCTGGGTGGGTATGAGTGGGTACTTAGTGGGTACTTGGCTCAGGGAGTGTTCATTAGGCGTGGTCAGACACTGAGGAGCCCACATAATGAACAAACAGAACGCTCATATCAAACACAACTATGTCCATAGACAGTGTGTGGGGAAATGCATGTTCTCTAGCTGCAGTGTATTGTATACATCAATATGAATGGGAGTCAAATCACTAATCTTTCATCTTCAAAATAAAACTTCAAATATGTTCCACTGAAATTTGGGGTTTATAATATTTTCAAAGTGTTTTGAACAACTAGATAATAAAGGGAAGATGTCAAAATTCCCCACAGCAGGCCGCAGCCTTTTGTTGGTGGCACAGCAGTACCCAGGGGTACTGAGGGTCACAGCCTGCTGCCATGGGGCTCCAGCCTGTTCAGAATGGGGAAGGGAACACTGTCTCATTGTCCCAAAATGACCTCATTCATTAATTATTTAATTGATTAATTAGCCCTAATTTGGTGATTAGGTTATGTTACATATACATACATAAAAGGAAAGTTCCATTTTATTCCTTCCCTGAATAATGATAATACAGATAAACAGCTGTTTGTGGCACCCTTAATGACATGGCAATGGGATTTTGGAGTGCTGCAGCTACTCAGTAGGATAAAGGCATTTAACTATTATCCTGCCAGAGGCTTCCACAGCATCTCAGGGTCGCAGCTTTTGAATTTGAACATCACCCCTTAAGCATCATTAGTATTCTGCATGTTTCAGTCAACTAACATGGGAAGCTTTCGTGTAAGATTGTGTCCCCCAATAGACACAGTATAACTAAACATCAGTCATATTCTGCACATTCTAGTAAATCTATCAAGAACCTTTAAGAGAAGACAGGTACCAAGTGCCACCAGACTTCAGTCACATGACCCCACTTACCGAGCCCTCAGCCGAGGGGCTTAGAGGACGAGAAGAGGAGGCTGGTTACCCCCAAGTGCTGGTTGGTCATAGTGGTGTAGGCCCATGACCAGCGCTGTGTGGGTGTGAGTACTAAGTGGGTACTTATCTGAGGGGGTGTTCATTAGGTGTGGTCAGACACTAAGGAGCAGACACCACATAATGAACAGCCAGAGTGTTCATAGTCATACCAAACACAACTATGTCCATAGACAATGTTATGGGGAAATTCTTGTTTCCTAGCTGCAGTGTTTTGTATACATCATTATGAATGGGAATGAAAATCATTAATCATTCTTTTGCAAAATAAAACTTCAAATATGTTCTGCTAATAATTCGGGTTAATCATATTTTTTAAGTTTCTTGAACTACTAGATAATAAAGTAAAGTATCAGGAGTATTCAGCATGTTTCATGCAACATACTATAGAACCTTTCATGTAAGATTATGTCCCCCAATAGACACAATATACCAAAACATAAGTCATATTCTGCACATTCTAGTCAAATAATTAAGGACCTTAAAGAGGAGTCAGATACAAAGTGCCGTCAGACTTCAGTCACTTGACCCTCCTTACAGAGCCCTCCACCGAGTGACTGAGAGGACGAGAAGAGGAGGCTGGTTACCCCCAAGTGCTGGTTGGTCACAGTGATGTAGGCCCATGACCAGCGCTGGGTGGGTGTGAGTGGGTACTTAGTGGGTACTTAGCTGAGGTGATGTTCATTAGGTGTGGTCAGACACTGAGAAGCAGGCACCACATAATGAACAACCAGAGTGTTTATAGTACAACTAGACATTACATAATGAACAACCAGAGTGTTCATAATCATACCAAACACAACTATGCCCATAGACGATGTGGTGGGGAAATTCATGCTCCCTAGCTGCAGAGTTTTGTAATCATCAATACTGTTCCCTCTATTTGTATTCAATACAAATGGGAGTCAAATCACTCATCATTCCTTTTCAAAATGAAACTTCAAATATGTTCTGCTGATAATTTGGGTTAATCATATTTTTGAAGTTTTTTAAATTACTAGATGATAAATTAAAATATCAGGAATATTCTGCATGTTTCAGTCAACTCATCAGAGAATCTTTCATGTAAAATTATGTCCCTCAATAGACACAATATACCAAACATAAGTCATATTCTGCACATTCTAGTCAAGGACCTTTAAGTGAAGAGCAGTACCAAGTGCCATCAGACTTCAGTCATGTGACCAAGTGCTGGTTGGTCATAGTGGTGTAGGCCCATGACCAGCGCTGGGTGGGTGTGAGTGGGTACTTAGTGGGTACTTAGCTGAGGTGGTGTTCATTAGGCGTGGTCAGACACTGAGGAACGGACACCAAATAATGAACAACCAAAGTATTCATAGTCATACCAAACACAACTGTGTCCATAGACATGCAGTGTAGTGGGGAAATTCATGTTCCCTAGCTGCAGTGTTTTGCATACAAATGGGAGTCAAATCATTAATCATTCGTTTTCAAAATAAAACTTCAAATATGTTCTGCTGATAATTTGGGTTTATCATATTTTTGGAGTGTTTTTAAACTACTAGATAATAAACTAAGGGGACAAAATTCCCCACAGCAGGCCGCAGTCATTTGTCAGTGACACAGCAGCACCTAGGGGTGCTGAGGGTCACGGCCTGCTGCCTTGGGGCTCCAGCCTGGTAGGAAACGGGTGGGAACACTGTCTCAATGTACCAATATGACCTCATTAATTTATTATTCAATTGATTTATTAGCCCTGATGAGATGATAAGGGTCTGAAATGTATACACATATAAAAGGAAAATTGCATTATATCTTTTGCCTAAAAAATAATACTGATATTAAAAATGCTGTTTGTGGCACCCTTAATGACATATGGTCATTGGGTTTTGGAGTGCTAGTCAGTAGGACAAAGGCATTTAACTAACAACCTGCCAAAGAGTGCCACAGCATCTCAGGGTTGCAGCCATTGAATTTTAACATCACCCCTAAAGCATCAGGAATATTCTGTATGTTTCAGTCAACTCATGTCACGAGAGAACCTTTTGTGTAAGATTATGTCCCCCAATAGACAAAATATACCCGAACCTAAGTCATATTCAGCACATTCTAGTCAAATAATCAAGGACCTTTAAGAGAAGACAGGTACCAAGTGCTGTCAGACTTCAGTCATGTGACCCCTTTACGGAGCTCACAGCTGAGTGGGTGAGAGGGCAAGAAGAGGGTGCTGGTTCCCTTCAAGTGCTGGTTGTTGATAGTGGTGTAAGCCCATGACCAGCACTGGGTGGGTGTGGGTGGGTACTTATTGGGTACTTAGCTGAGGGGGTGTTCATTAGCTGTGGTCAGACACTGAGGAGCTGACACCAAATAGTGAACAACCAAAACGGTCATACTAAACACAACTATGTCCATAGACAGTGTGTGAGGAAATCTATTGATAATCCTATACTAAGAGATAAACAATGGGAAAATTTACTGGATAGTTCTAAAAGTGCAGGTCAATGGAATACTTGCAGTCCCCTTTAGAATGTCAGCAAATTGTTATCAAATCAATTTTATATATAAGTATGAGGGCAGATTACAATAATGATAGAGTGCAAGGGGTAAGTAGAAATAATGAAGGAAGTTGCTGATATGTATGACAATTTGGTCTTATTTTGGCCATACTTCTTCTCAATAACAAGGAGCTAGACTGGTTAGGTAACTCAGTACTTTCACCAAGGTCCCATCCATTGCACCGGGGGAAAGGCTACTTCTAAATGTTTAATCAGCTTAAATACAGTGCGCACACCTTCCCTCCCCCTGGTGGCCACCTCTGAGACTACAGAGTGGTTTTCTGCCCGCCTCGGAGGGAGAGGGAGAGAACGGTGTCTCAGTAAAAGTCACCCCCCACAGTCAGGTGTCTCATGTTAGAGTTGGGGTCATTAATCTTACTAAAGAGTTACGTTGTTTCTTTTTTAACTTTCTGTCCAGTCTGTTACAGAAGATCATTTATTTGGCAATATACAGGGTGGGTTCATGGTTAGAAAGTGGTCATGAGGTCGGCATGTTGTCATTTCTGCTGGGTATATAAACTGTTTTTTGAACTTCACAAGACTAAAACACACTGTTCAGAATCAACATTATTGAAAACATTGATTAAGCACCTGGTAAGGACGTCTGAATTTTACCTTTACTTTGCCTAACTATGTGTAGGGGGTAATCCTTACTGTGCATTTTTTCAATAATTTTGTCTTCATTTCATAAGGGCCTCAAGACGACTATATATATGTTGAGCATGGATACCAGCAGGAGATACCAAATTGATTGTTATCATGGTGACTTTCAGTATGATTTTCTGGTTTAATCGAAAGGGTAAACCTCATGGATGATACTGATAATCAGGTACACAGATATAAAATGTCACCCTAAAAGGAGATTTTTATATAGTTTATATAGTCAATGACGGGGTCCTGACTTGCCAAAGAGAGAAAAAACATCTCCTTTTCAAAATCCTGTATCTGGCCCTGATTAAGTGTCACTTAAAGGTTTCTGAGACTCCCTACTGAGTGGATAAATTACTCATTTTACCAGGGGAACAACTGCCCTACATGATATTATTTTTCACTGAATGCCTATTTTCTAATCATAGCTTTTGGAACACCCCCCTCCAAACCTGGGAAATACAGATTCCATCACAGTAGGAACAGTCTGAAGGTCGCTCTCACAATCTGTGCCTAAACATTGTCCCAGAATCCCCCGCGCCGCGCATGTCAAGTGGCGCCATCACGTGGCGCCTCCCGCTAACCGGAAGTTAATCCGTCTTCCGGTTTCCAATGACAACGTAAGGTCGGGCAAACAAGGCGGTAACCATGGTTACAGGAATGTGGCGTCACATCCAATCATACGTCATATTGGTGCTGCCTCCCTCTGAGGGGGGCGGGAGTAGAAGTTAGGCCTGTATTACTCTGGTTGGAGTGTTCCGCAGACAGTTGGGGAAATGGGGGTGTGGCCAGAAGGTGTTTCGTTCATTCTGGGCACTCATTTTGCAACTCATCATAATTACTATGATCATGTTCCACCTTGTTGTGAGATTGGACTCAAAAGTTGCACATTTGTCCTACATTTGATGTTACAGCTTTATATTCAAGTACCGATTTAAACAAATAACTATATATAGGTAACAACTTATGTAACTATGATATGTAGTAAATTATCACATGTATAATTCCTAATTTCAAAATCATTTATTGAATGCTTAGGAGAAAGGGGCGGTTTCAGACATTTTCAGAAGAGGATGCACCAGAAAATTCCAAACGTTTTACATTAAAGGAAAATAACATTTCCCAAAAATAAGGGGATGTGCACTTTAATGCAGCCCATCCAAACCTTACAACCCATTGGTACTCACCCTTACCCCACCCTGTACTACAGCCACCCTCTGAGTGTTACATACCTTCACAGACACCCCCACTGACAGGAGACCCGTTACCAGGCTACGTGGGGAGCAGGCGATTAACCTAACACCTTGTTTCCACTAGCCGATATTACTACCGATTTCCAAAATTGTCAGTGGGGATATTGGTTAATCGTGAACATATTATATTCCATAAGACAGGGTTTGCAATTCTTTTTCAAATGTTATGTGTGATAAATAATCTTTTGTTAAAAGTAGTAAATTACCAAATAATCGGTGGTCAAAATCGGCTGGTGGAACCCAGGCTTAACCCTCCCTGACCTGACATACTCAGACATAATAACATTAGCCCCTCCAGGGGTACTTAACCCCATCATAGATCCTTAGACCTAGCTTAACTGTTTCGACATGTGTATAGGTGTGTCTATTATAAACACTCTTAGAAACATGTGAAGAAACTCGCCTGTAATATCAACACGGAGAAACATTACTGTTTGAACATATCATAAACCTGTCTGTATGTACACTAAATAAACACTTGTAGAAAAAAAAATCTTTGGACATCTGTATAGATTCACATCTAGAAACATTTTCCTTGTATTAAAGTAAGTAATGATTTATTAGTAATAATATACATTAAATAGAAAATCAGACTATAGAGTCAATATACTCCTCTCTCTTATACAGCATTGGTACAGTGTAACATTTAGATTTTTTTCTTAAACATCAACAAGGTCGTCAACTTTTGAATATTTGCATCTAATCTATTCCATAACTGAACTCCACGATAATATGGACTGTTCATTACTTTAAAGTATTTTGCTGTTTTCATCTTAAACTTAATTTTCTCACTGTCCCTCAGTGTCTTCAATGATTTAAGCTCAAGATTATCTTTGATTTTACTCTCATTATACATGATAATATAAAGTTGACGTTCCCTTCTCAATCCAAGAGGTTCAATTTTATATTTAATCCGGAGTTCAGTATAGTCAGAATGATCAAATTTTGAAGGTACATAACATAAGAGAGTAAATACATGCCCTAACAATTCTCTAATATAGATGTGGAAATATAACTCTTTCAACGCATAAACACATCTCTAATATACACTTGCAGAAGCGTATATCTTTCAGCATGTGTATCAAATTGTCTCTGATATGAACACATGTCTAAACATACCCTTTTGAGCATGTGCACACAAGCGTCTCTAATAAACACTTGTAAAGCCGTAACCGTTCTAACAGGTGTATTACATCCATGTGGTAATCCTTGAAGTATGAAGTAAACTAAGAGTAACACAGACTCAGGGTAAGAGTAGATTATGGTGAACAGTGGGCCCCCTAACCCACCCAGACACTCCCCTCAGCCTCCATACCAGCACCTATACATCATCAACAACCACCACCAGAAACCATACAGTGGTATTACACTACACAACATGAGCTGCGATATGACGATGTCACAGAAAATCACAAAAGTCGGAGACAAAACTCTTTGTTACACATGTGTAAAATACTCCAAATTGCCAATTTCAAACAATTATACCACTCGTGCATGCAGCTTTTCAGTAATATCATATTGCGTCGATATCACGGCTCAAAGTCGCGTAGTGTAATAGGGCCTTAAACGGTCCGACATGGGGGTAATATCCCCAGAAGAGCGAGCAAACAACACACGTGTTTCGGCAATGTTTACATCTGTCAAACCTATTCCACGATTGTTTGATGTACAACTCTCCCAATGAGAATAGATCAGAAATTAGCTCGCCAACGATGTGTGTTTGCTTTGGGTGATAGGGCAAAAAGAGGCGGCTAGTTATACAGACTTCTCATACCAACAGGTCCAGGGCCAAGATAAGGCCTAGCGGATTGTCGTACAATGACTCATATAACAGAGAAAGATATCCTTTTTAATATACAGACTGTCTTGCAAGAATTCAGCTCGTCTCAGACTGACAACCTCTTGATTATTAGATGTAAATGTTTAGTTTTCAAGACTGTTTACAGAAAGGAATTTGGCCCAGTACAACAGCCACAATTCAACAGCAGGACCCATCGCAACAGGAATATCCCTTTTGTGAAACATTGATTTGTTTCATAGTTGTATTGTTCGCCGAGCCATGTGTATGTATGACCTGAAATTGCATACCAGGCTCTCTAATCTATGTTTTAAGCTTTACAGTTTTTCTTAAGTATAACAAAGATATCACACTTCTCGTTGTCCCTAGTGTATTTCACTGCATATTTTTACAAACTGTAGTACGTAGAAGAATATGTCTCTTTTCTCTTCTTATGTCTTTCATATGTCTTATGTCCTTGTGTTTGTTTTATTGTGTCCTTATTTAACATACAAAAACAATTCAACGATAGATCATATCTTTATACATCTTTTGTTACGAGATAGAAGGAGCAATTAATGCCCATGAAAAAAAGACACTCGAGTATTTGATGGATTTCCATCTTTGCACAATCAAGCAATTTACAACTTACTATGATACATGACACACATACAGAAGGATGCTGGGAAAACGCTCATTACGTCTCAGGGATAAAGGAGGGTTATTTTGATGTGGTTTGCCATGAATCCGCTGGTTTTTCTACTCCCGATTATTAAGATGTTTGTTGATAAGAACTGAGCCGTTTGAGTCCCCTGTACACACAGACTACAATAGATATCAATGGATGTACTTTTAAACGTGGCTGGCCTTTTCATATTTCTTCATGAGTATAACCATATATACTAAGGTTCAAATTTTTTGAATTTATCCAGTTCAAATATAAAACTTAAAAAGAGCACAACTGAATCGAATGGTGACTGGTAGATGACATAGTGTTCTAGCATTTTACTGCCTTCATCAGTATTAATTTAACCCATAAAACGTCACCCCGTTGGGGTCCAGGTAAGAATAGGCCCCCAGTAGCCCCTGCTGATCATAAGAGGTGATGATAGGGGGGACGCAGCACTGACCAAGTGGTTATTTGGGTTCAATTCATGGTCAGTGCTTGATTCACCAAGGGATGAGGTACAGCAAAGATGATTTCCAGGTTTTTATCCCCTGCTGTTTGCCCACCCTGTCACCTTCATCTCATAGATACAATCACCAAAGACAGGCTTAACAGATCAGCATAGCATTTGTATAATTAAATTGATTAGGTTCAAAGTCCATAAATCAATTACCAAAAACTAAAACAGATCTAGGTTTCAAGCATCCCTTCCTTGGAGATGCATTTTTGCTGAATATGAGGCAAACTAATATGCAGGGCACCCCTGGCCCATACTTCCAGTGCTCTGACAGTTTTGATGGAACGGTTTTATTTCCTGCTACGGGAGATGCAAAAAGTGGAGAAAAATAGATCCCCCCATCTCATGAATCAACTGTCATCACATCCCTCAAACATCACACTTCACATTCTGGGCGGGGAAAAAAGTGAAGAATAATCACTTTAATTAATCACAATTTAATTAAGGGCTGGAATTCATGCCTGGCCTTGCACAATACACCAGTTCCTGAGCTGACATAATAAAACATTTAGCCCGATAACAACTAGGCGATTTTTACACAGTATGCCAGCAGATCGGTGCTAAACTCGGCAGATTCTTATAATCGCTTGTTAGTGTACTGTATTGAAAAGTGCATGTTTGATGTAAATTGGTGCTATAATCCGTCCATTATCTTATTATATTTGGCTGGTTTCAGCAATAATTAGTCGGTGGACTTGGTAAAAATCGCTTAATTGATATGGGGCCTACGGTATTAAGTGAAGGACACCCTGCTCTGGCTAGCTGGCTCCAGGGACTGAAGACTGGAACACTGTTTGTCTATCTGCATATTAAGGTAATCTTGACAAGCATCTACCAATGTAAGTAACTATTTAAGAAAATACAACAAAGGGGGGTACACATTGAGCGATTGCTTCGAAACATTTGGACTTCTCACGCTTATTCTCCACACTGACGAATCCAGGAATTCTAGAAAGGGGGCGCACATATTGGGTTTCGAATTCCATATTAAACTGTTTAATATTTGCCTAAAAGGGGGGCACGCCCCTTGTGCCCCCGAATCCCCCTCCCCGATCGTTCCCTGCTCCAGGTAGATAAGTGGATGGGGAACCTTAATATTTTCTATGAAATAAGTCAATAGTGTATTAAAGCGAGAAATTAATCACAGAAATTCCACATCTTTGCATACAGAACAAATCCGTTTAATAATTGGATTGCCCCCTGCAAATAACTGCATACTGGGGCTGCAAGAAATAGAAATTTATCCACTTCCTCGGCTCAATACGACCATGGTATATTCTTAACACAACTTTTCCTGGTATATACTAAAGAGCAGGTGCAAGCAAAAGAGCCAAAATGAAAAAGGGCACATCGAATACCGTTCTCAGTTATGAATCATGGAAAGGAATCTCTGGTTATATCCCATCAAATACCAAAGTACGCGTGCCCTCATGAAATATTCATCGGGAGGGCCTATATGAGAGAGCTTAACCTGTCAGTGCCCCCCACACCACTTCCCCACCCCTCACACACCCAGGGTGAGCGTGAGGGGGAGGCACTCAAACTTTGATGGTACCAACTGAAGAACTATTCCCTATTTTGGGATGGCCATGATCTGACAGCCCTTGCCCCCTTGTTGTCAGGATATCTTATGGGCAGGCCATGTATAAGAACAAATTTAACAGTCATTTTATTTGATTTCTGAACGCATCAGTTTGTTAGATATAGGCATCATGACAGCATTGTATTGCATAAGATATACAGATTATATCATTGACAGCTATCATAAAAGGTGGTTAGAATATTTGACAGTACCCCCCCCCCCTCTTTTTTTGTCTTTTCTTTCGTTTTTTTCCTTTATTAGCCAGATTAGCAATTTACAGCTACAGCAGTTGATACCCATATCATCAGTGGGAGATCCAGGGGGGAGCAAAAGAGGCAGTTCCCCGCTCCCATAGACCGTTGAATTTCTTTTTCAAATAATCTACGTTTGTTGAGTCAATGAAATATGACATTAATCTTTTTACCTTTTTGTATAGGGGGTTAATTCTGCGCCCCCCCCCCCCCCCTATGAAGAGGACTCTGGATCAGTCCCTGGCCATTTTCCGGACCGAGTACCCTCCCCCACCCCCAGGCTGGTACCTCCATGAGTTATGGTGCTGGGTATTGGCCCAGGTCCCTAATAGACACAGCACGTGGGATTCACCCCAATCAGCCCTGTATTAGGAGCCAGCCCATTCACCTGCCTCCCACTGCCATCAGAAGTTCTGCCTGACCTTTGACCTTTCACAGGACCTTCATAGGTCTTTACTTTGAAATGGGGCATCTATTTCTGAAGGGTGGTGTCAGTGTTTTATTCAAGCTCACTTCGAACTGTTTCATAACTGTTGGTAGATGAATAGTGCAATATTGGAAAAGCAGCGAGACAGCCCAGACAAGCAGTGATGCAAAGGGCCATACCTACTAAGCAACTTTAAGCCCCATACCCACCAGGCGACTTTACCGGCGACTAGAGATGGGCAACTGGGAGAATCAGCCGATTCTCCCAGTCACCTGTAAGTATGTTATACTGAAATGTGCAGCTTTTGTCGGCCGACTGGGGGATAATCGCCTAGTGGGTATGGGGCTTTAACGGTGACGGGCAACTGCGATAATTGATGGTGAAGTTGCTCAGTGGCTGGGCAACTCAGGATTGCCCGACCACGTCACATGGGTATGGTGCAGATCTGGGCAACAGGTGACTGACATGGGATCTGTGGTAAAATTGACAGTAAAATCAGCAGTAAAATATCAAATTTGCTTGATATTACAGTCAACCGACAACAATGAAGACAACGACCATTCTCCCAGTTGACTGTCACCTGTCGCTGGCAAGGAATTGCAATTTTGGACAACAAAACCCCAGGATTTCTTCCAAAACCAATTGAAGGCAATCATTTCTTTCGTTCTTTATCTTTATCCACATAGGTTGAGAATTTCAGAGAAAAAGGTCAGTAGAGTTTTGGTCTCTAGACAAAAACTTTCAAACTTCTCCTCCAGGCAGCTTCTGTCTGGGCCAAGCCTGGGGAATCCCAAAGTAGTTTCACAAGCACTGGTTCTGTTGACAGCTGTCAAAACCTAGATAAGAGTTATCAATGAATGACAATTTGTGGATCGTTACTTAATACGTTATTTAGTTGTAAAACATACAAGCTAGTTAAAAATGCAGTTTTAACATTGATTTCCACAACCGATTTTGAAAATCAGCAGCAAACTTCGGCATGTGGAATCTCGGCTTTAGTCTCAGTGATCGCCAGGATCACTTTTCGGTCTAGCCAGACTGGGAGAGGGGTCAGTTCGGATATTACTTCGTACTTGTCTTTTTTTTTTAATTTTATTTTCTTTTGGGTTTTTATTTCCACGAAAACTTCCAGACAAACTTTCATGTAATTGATCCACCGGCTCATAAATCAACTGGCAGGGATTGAGCAGAGATTGAGTAGTGTATCATGTTTTCTAAAAAAAAATATATATATATAAAAAAAAAAGGCACTCTACTCAAAAGAAGAAGGAAAAGAATGTCAGGGATTAAAATTTCATAGACCAATAATACGGCTTGTCTCCTTTGAAAAATGAGAATATTGTGTTATTGTTATACAGGATAATAATTATCATATCAATCTTCTATATAGATACATGACCAGTGAAATAGCCTTAACCAAAGTGATCTCATCGGATAGCTGGGGTGCCAACTAAAAAAAACACAAAAAAACAATTCAGCCCCATGATACAATTAAATAGCCACGATCACAAAATTTGTGATCGTGGGTATTTAGTGTACAACGATATTTTATGAATTTTTTATTTTTATTTTTTTTCATTTCCTTTTTATCCCAAATTGTTCAAACATATATTAACATGTATTTTATTTAATTTCACATACATTTTGAATGGTTTTTATCAGATTTATCCACAATTTTCATGTCCAAAATTTATCGTGGATTTTTTCTGGGTATAATGTTTGTATTATGGGCCCTTAAATACACCCCCGTGTCCTGAATACGTGGTAGGCTCTGCTCGTGTTTATAGCATCAAACTGCATCAGCACTCACACATTTCCCACGTGAACATCGTTGTCATGCTTACATCAGGGCCCATATCTTCGTAACTGATTTGACTGATCAGGGAAAATTTGATCAGGGTCCTATGATCAGAAATTCTGTCTATCACAAATACATTTTACAATTGATAATTCCTCTTTGACACTATTTTGCAATAACAGAATAAAGTTTGGTAAAAGGAAAAATCTTTGATCATGGCACCCTGATCAAATCTTCCCTGATCAGCCAAATTAGTTACGAAGATATGACCCCAGATCTGTACAGGGACGCTTTAGATATTCTTTTTAGTTTGTTTTTTTATATATAAGAAACCTCTGTCAATCACATACATGTCTTTTTTCCGGATGAAGGGACTCTTCGAATCGGAATTTTTGTTAATTTCTCTCCACTCTTATTCCTATTGAATGACCCTAGACCCCTAAATCCGACAGGGCGAAATGACCATTTTTTAGAATCGACATGTGACATAAGGCTTAGTGACATGAAGAAAAATATCAAGGACATGGCATGGACCATTTCTTAAATTCGACATTGGACATGAGGACATCCCCCACCCCCTCATCAAGGACCCTTATTTAAGCTTGTATAACTTATGGAATAACCCCCTAATTTATATATATATATATATATATATATATATAGTAATCAAACAATCATACAGGATATATAGTAAACTGTTTATTTGCCTGGCCTCCCTCCCATATCGTAAACAAGGTTCTTATAGGTTTATCAATGAGAGGAATATCTTTTTTCTGGGATTTCTGACTGTCTCTGCTCCCATTACCATATTGCAGTTTTTATAATTGGTGAAATATAGATCTCCCTGATTAAAATAGTATTAGACAATAAACCAATAGTTTAATGTTTACTTGTACTATCTCACTCATACTTTAGACAAGGTTCCTATCGGTTTATCAATGGGAGGGGTATCTCCTCCTGGTGATCTCAGCCTGTAGGCGTGGCGCCCGTGTAAACAAACATGGAGCACCACAAATATACACCCTGACACTCCCAGACAACTCACCGTACGTTCACACCTGTACGCTACAGTAGTGGAATAATGTAGTAATAATAAAACAATGGGCAGGGATGCTCGAGTTTGAGGGGGTCACCTGGAAAATCGTAGGAGTTCCGGGGGTTCCAGGTGCACGTGAACATCAGGGGTTCCAGTTAGATCCCAGGGGGTCCCAAGCAAGTCTGAGAAGGTTCAAGATACATCTCAGAGATTCAGAGTAATTCAAAGTAATTCAAAAAAACACTCGGATCCTCAGCGTACATAGTCCTGTATGATATGGTAGTTTGATAATGACGTAATAATAAAACAATGGGTAGGGTCATACCCAGCCCTAAAATCTTAGGGGCTACCAAAAAACCAGAGGGGGTTCCAAGTTCCAGATAAGTCCCAGGGTATTTCAAGTAAATCTTAGAGGGTATTCCTGGTCTTTCAGAAACACATCCAGACCCTCTGCATACATTTCTACCGTTTGCTCCCGTAGTTGAAAAACATAGTAATAGTAAAACAGTTGGCAAGGCGGCCAACTTAGAATCTGAGGATACCTAAATATCTTAGGGAGTCCCAAGTGAATCCGAGGGGTTTTAGATAGATCCAAGGGATTTGAAGCGAATCTGTGAGGATGTCATATAAATCTGAAGGGGTTACAGATGAGCATATTTGCCTAATTTGCTGTGTTTGACGTTCTGTGACCTAGACTCTCAAAGTCCGAGGGCGTTCCACACAACCTCAAAACCCCTATTCCTCCCCCAGGTGGGCTTGGTACTGCAGTGCCTATAGTCAGAGAACGCAACCGTTCTGCTGCTAGACATATAAGTAGTTCGGATTTCCAGTGGACTAAAGGCGTTTTTCTTTCTAAGAATCATAAATAAGTTCCTCAGATTTCAAAATCTAAGATAAGACGATTTCTCCTCCTAAGAAACTAATACACGTTGCTTGCTTTTCCAAAATCAGAGGTTTAAATAATGTCCATGTAGTCGAGGGCCAGTTTGGGAAATAGTTGGACGTTTTTTTTCAATTATCTGTGTTTCAGTTCACATTACGAAAGTTTCAGAAAATTGCTTTTTCAATTGCAAAGCTGTGTTTTGGTATTAAAGTTCGATTATCGAATTTTATTTCTCAGTCAATAATTTAAATCATTTCAAATAAACAGTTTTCAGTTATGCACAGCATGTCAAGTGATATATCTAATATCTCTTGTGTGTTTTGATCTACAGAGTTTTTCATTTGAAAATGAAATGAAATAAAGTGTTTGTCAAAACACTTGTTATGCTTACCGTAGCCTCCTCCACAACTCAAACAATCAAATGTAAACCTAAACCCCCACGCCCCCACCACGTCCTCTTACAGCCTTGAGAGACTAAACGTTTTGATTTTCACTTTAAAACAGTGCATTTCGGAAGGGCAAACTTCAATATGCTGTGTGGGGAAAATATTTTCACTGGATGTGCTGTAAAGTCTGTCTGTATGCTTGCAAATAGTATATATATGCATACATGTATGTATGCATAGATGCATGCATGTACTCATGTACGTATGTGTGTATATGTATGTGTATATGTGTATATTTGTATATTCGTATGAGTGGGGTCGATCGTTTCCAAATGAAACAATAACTTAACACACATACCTTATGAATTTGTTATCTCATTTTAGCAATCAACCTTTTTTAAACATTTATTTTTGATCATACATTCTTTTTCATCAAAATTAATGACATAAATTGATAAAACCAAATCCCCAAATGACGTTATTCCGGGACGTGAATTTGAGAGCCTTATACGTTATCATCGTTATCACACTCAGAGCCCCCAAGATTCAATCCAACGACTCAGGTTCTAAACGGGACCCTGCAGCTGAGTGAAACCACCAAGCAGAAACCACCCCTACTGAATACAGCAAGTCTGTGCTTACTCCTGCCCAAGGACAGGCAATTTCACTGTTTTCAGAACGGAATAATGATTAGGACAATAAGGCACTGGCGGATCCAGAGGGGGGCGCGGGGGGTGAGCCCCTCCCTTTTTTCTGAAAATGGTGAGTTTTTTTAATGTCAATTTCAGCAGAAAGGTCATTAAGGAAAAGAATTTCCAATAGCGCCCCACCCCTCTCAAAACCCTGGATCAGCCAGTGTAAGGAACTGCTATTCACACATTCATTAAAGAATGACTGTAATTATGAGGAAGAGAACCAACTTACCGAGCTGTAATGGACACCCCTCCTCCTCTGTGCAGTGATACGGCCTATAGGATCCTGTCCTCTATGTCTGTAGTGGTTATGGTATCCTCAGCAGACCCGCCCTCCGCCGTCTCCAGTCACACCCCTAGAGGTCTGGGACTAACTCTGTTAGAGTGTCCCCCCAGCGTCCCTCCAGCGTCCGCCCAGCGTCCCTCCAGCGTCCCAGACGCCCAGTGACCACGTCCCTACTACTGCTGTGACTCCAGCCTCCTCCTGCTCTTACTCCTACACCTTATAACTCCACACACCCAACTGCTCCCAGACCCGCTCACAGACCTGCTCACTACTCGGCCGCCCGTCGCCGACTACCCCCAGACACAGCCCCCTCAGACGCCGGGCGTCCCACACTGCCCCCTGACGGAGGACCGAGACACTACTGACGGGCACGACGGCCGACCAGCGGAGACTGGGAGGAGAGGGAACTGGTGGGGTACCAGCTACGTCCTGAGACTTAGGGTGGGGGGGAGAGAAAGGGGGAAGGGGGTTGTAGAGGGGAGACCCAGACAGAGGAATAGACGGGACTGCTCACAGCTCACTGACGGGAAGGGGTTGTGAACTCGATGGGGGCTGCTCGTAGCTTTTCGGAGTTGCTCAGGGCTGTTCAGAACTGCTCAGATGAGTTTTAGGCCTAGACCAGGGACCTAGACATAGTGGGTGGAGGATAGACAGGCTCTGTACTGGAGGTTCCTCACAGCTGACTGGGGGGAGGGGGGCTTGGAAGGTGATGGGAGCTGCTCGGAACTGGTCACAGCTGTTCAGGGGAGTTTTAGGCCTATACCAGGGACAGTGATGGTAGGTATGTCCTGTACTATTAGGAGCCGATCGCAGCTGACTGGTAGGAAGGGAACTGGGAAGGTGATGGGAGCTGCTCGGAGCTGCTCGTAACTATTTAGAACTATCTTAGGCCTATATCATAGACCCAGACAGACATGTCCTGTACTGCTAGGAGCTCCTCACAGCTGACAGGGGGAGGTTCGGTAGGCAATGGGAGCTGCTCGGAGACCATGGAGACGTTCAATGAAGACTGGGCGTGAGAGGGGAGGGGTACAGCAGGCAACACTCACTGGGTGGTATATTGGGGATGACTTGGTAGGAGCCGGTGTGTGTGTTATTCTTCTGTGTGTGTGTGTGTGTGTGTGTGTGTGTGTGTGTGTGTGTGTGTTAGTGTGTGTGTGTGTGTGTGTTTGTGTGTGTCAGTGTGTGTGTGTGTTTGTGTGTGTCTGTGTGGGTGTTTGATGTCTGTGTATCTGTGTGTTTGAGTGTGTATGTGTGTAAGTATGTATGTGTAACTGGGTATGTGTGTCTTACAGCTGACTGAGGGGAAGGGGGCTGGGAAGGCGATGGGAGCTGCTGGGAGACGTTCAATTGAGGCTGGTGGTGGGAAGGGGAGGGGTACAGCAGGCAACACTCACTTGGAGTAGGGGGTAGGGTGCATGTTGGAAAACTGAGGGCGATGTGTGTGTTTATGAGTTTGTATGTGTGGTGTATACAAGTGTCAGTGTGTACGTGTGTGAGTGTGTATGTGGGTGTCTGGGTGGGTCACCGTGTGTCTGTGTCTGTGTCAGTGGTATGTGTGCACATGTGTGTATGTGTGTGTGTGTGTGTGACTACGGGTGTTTGTGTTTATGTATGTAGGTGTCTATCCCAGGCAAGGAGTGAGGTAACAAGAACATTCTGCAACCGTACTTCTTTGGTTAGTCTGTAACCTGCCAAATTTTCACGGAACAGTTATGTTATTTTAGGTAAAGTTGAGACCCACTGAAAAGGACTGTTATAATAACATTATTTTTTAATAAAGGCGGGACTTTTCTAATAAAGAACCTTGTAATAATGTTATTATGATATGAAAGAACGTTACAAGAATGTCAAAATAAAATCACAGTGTGTTGTGCAATGTTAAGTTTTAAAGACGTTTTTGGGTCCCATCAGAAGAACTTAACAAGAACCAAAGCAGAACTAAACAAAACATCATATTCTTGCTTGGGTATCTGTGTATGTGTATGTGTCAGCTTGTGTGATGTATATATATATATATATATACCCACACAGCTACACACACAACTACACACACACACACACACACATATATATATGTGTGTGTGTGTGTGTGTGTGTGTAGTTGTGTGTATGTTGTTTGATGTATGTGTATGTGCGTATGCAAGTTTATGAGTGTGTGTATCAGTGTGTGTCAGCATGTGTCAATGTGTGTGTGTGTGTGTTTGCATGTATTTGTGTGTCTATGTGTGTGTATCTGTTATATATGTGTCCCTGCGTCAAAATAGCTTATGTTTAAATATCAGGAGCAAAGGATGTAGTTCGATAGATTCTACCCCGTATAGGGTGTACTTTATAATGCTTTTTATTTTTTCCCAAATAAATCTGAAGAGGATAGGGCAAACACTTCCATTCAAATTTTCCAACTGCATGATGCTTTAGTCAAAGTACTTCACAGTCCTAAATGATATGTTCCACCTTAGTCTCAGGGGCCCCTCCAACTGGCCCCTGCATCTATAAAGTGTTCTCAATTTATCTATTTAGAACTAATGACAAAGACATAACATGGTCTTAGTTTCCTGGTTGTTCACTAAATAAAGAATGGTCTCATAGCGGCCTTTCTATGAGTACCGACAACCCATGGGGGGCATTTCTTTTATAGATAAGTGGAGGTTCATATACGAATCCAATGCTTATTGTAGCCCCATGGGGAAACGTTTGGAAATCTGCGTAGACAATTAATTGTAGGTCCCTAACCCCCAAAGAGCGACTCCATTAGATAAATCAAAAGTAATATTGCTGAGGTCCCTAGCTGATATCAATATAGTCATTCAGTCAGGTTTATTGGCACATTTAACGTTTTGCATTTTATGGTAGTTACATAGCTTCTCCAATTACAATTATAAAATTGAAGTTTGAGGAATGTAGAAGATGTTTTAAAATACCGCAAACCATGTTCTTCCTATAATATTATGAGTGACATGGTAAAGTGACTCTTGTGTTACTGGCTATAGAATAAGTCAAGTTGTCTCACTGCCTTCACTAAAAGGAAATACAATGCCAGCCAGAAGAGAGCATTCTTATTTGGATCTAAATTTCACTATTTCTCCAACCAGACAGATTGAGTTTAGAATCAACAGCCGAGTGGCGGCGATCCATCACCCCCCCCCCCCCAGTCCTGTTAAGTAATTGCCGGAGTCGTCTAGTGCACGGAGCGCATTCCACTCCAGACTCTGGAGGTAGACTCTCAAATTCGGCAAGGCAGTATGGCCATTTATCAACTTTGACATGCGATATAAGCCTTAGTGACAAAAGGAAAACACACGACATAGGGCATTTCTAAAATTCGACATTCAGTATGGCATGTTTTTTATGATCAACATGGAATGTCTAAATAATTGTGACAGAGGATATTTCTTGCAATTCTCCAAACCACAGTTTTCCTGCTTTACCTGCACATTATCAGGTATATTCAAATCAAGACGCATGATGGGAAATATGTCAAGTAGTGACAAGGTATAACCACATACATTTTCATTAATAATGAATTGTGGAAAACGATTTTCATTAATTTTGTCAGTTTTGTCAGTAACTTTATTTTTCTAATTTTTCTTTCTACTTTATTAATTATGGTTAGATATATATGTAAAAGGATATATTTTATGTAAAATTAAACTTTATATGTGCTTTAAATACTATAGATCAGCTTTCTGAGGTAGGGAGAATTAACATTGAACATAGGGACCCCCATGGACACCCCTCAGACTCAATGTACCCCATCCCTCATGGAGTAAGGATCAGATTCTGTTAAAACACGCCAAATTAAGTCAATAAACACCAGCAGAGTGGTTCTTGTTCTACGAGGGATGATCAATGACTATGGAATCGCCTCAACTTAATTGTTCCCATACAGAAAAGATGAATAAAAAAAACATGATGGATTAGTTGATAGTGCTCCCCATCTCCTGACCCATCTGTGTCTTAGTGCGGTAGATAAACATTGTCTGGATCCTTCCTAGATGTCCTAGATTTGATTACAAATATCACATTTTGTGCATAAATTTAATTGGAATTCACTCAGATTTACCTCCCACAGTCCCCAATTGATCAATCTCTGACTTCAAGCCTGGATACGTCCTTCCAAGTCAGCTTATGACGTAACAGAAATGTTCTGCAACCATACTTTTTCAGTCAATATGTAACTTACTAAGATGGCACATAACAATTACATTATTGATGGTGAGGTTGAAACCTTACCAAATCAGAATGTTACTATAACATTTTTTGGTGAGGTTAGGACATTCTGTTTGGGTTGAAGAATGTAACCAGAACGTTGTAATAATGTCACAGTGCAATGTTTCGGCAGTATGATGCAATGACATAATTGGGAGTCATCAAACGTACATAACAAGAACCAAATACAGAACCGGCCAGAACGTTGCTGCAACGTTATAATAACATCGCATCCTTGGCTGGGATTCTGTTTACTTATGAGGATATGCATAGGTGATATTTTAGTCTATGCCAAGAACGTTATTTTGATTCGATAGGACAGTTAAGAAATCCAGAATATGCCTAAAAGATATCTTAGTGACAAAATTAAAACACACGGCATAGAACATTTCTGAAATTCGTCATACAGTATGGCATGTTTTTTATTATCAACATGTATCGTCAAATAAACAAATAATCGCGACAGGACATTTCTTGCAATTCCCCACACTGCAGTTTTCCTGTTTTACCTGCAGACTATCAGACATATTAAAATCAATATGCATAGTGGGAAATATGTCAAATAGTGACAAGGTATGAGCATATCGATTTTCATTAATAATGAATTGCAGAAAACCTTTCATTAGTTTCTTCAGTTATATTTTCTTTATAATTTATTCATTATGGTTAGATACATTTATATGTGAAGAGGGGCGGATACAGGATTTTCAAAAGGGGGGTTAGCATGAAGGTTAAGTACTATAACGTTGAGCATATGTGTATGCATATGCATGTGATGTTTTCGCTCTTTTTGCAGTATAGGCCTAGGGGTCCAGCAAAAGTTGGGGTTAGGATCCCCAAGACCATCCCCCCCCCCCGATCCGCCTCTGATGTAAAATTAACCTGTATGATATGCTTCTATAGATCAGCTCTCCGTAGTGGGAAAAATTAACATTCAACATAGGACCCCCCTCAGAGTCAGTATACCCCATCTTTCATGTACTAAGGATCAGATTCTGTTAAAACACGCCAAATTAAGTCAATAAACACCAACAGAGTGCTTCTTGTTCTACGAGGGCTGATTGATGGCTATGGCATTGCCTCAAGTTAATTGTTCCCATACAGAAAAGATGAATAAAAAAAACATGATGGATTAGTTGATAGGTCTCCTCATCTCCTGACCCATCTGTGTGGTAGTGAGGTAGATAAATGTCTGGATCCTGCCTAGATGTCCTAGGTTTAATTACAAATACAACATTTTGTGCGGAAATTTAATTGGAAATGTCCTTTCCATTTCAATGTGCATAGGCCTACACAAAGGTAAAGGTGAAAACTCAAAATATGACCCGAAAGTACGTTACGTCGAAGGTCTCAAATTGACAATCACCTCGACTAACAAGAACTGTTGTAATCCACAACTATCTAAGTGTTGGAGGTGTTGAGTGGCAACCGTTATGTAAAAAACAAGATGTCAACAATGCTGTTGTGATGCTGACACCGCCAGTAGATCTATATTATATCTATTTTTTTCAATGGTCATTTTTCAGTATTTTCATCACATAAAAAAGAAGAAGCCACACCTATGTCCTATTTGGCCCATGATATCCACCTTTGACTTGATTTAGGCCCTTGCCTTAGTGGGCATAGGCCAATCAAGTCAGCAGTGAATGTACTAGATCTCATAGTCCATAATGGTGGCTTCCTATTATGTTATTACTAGTTATTATGTCTGACACAGCAAGCCTATGAGTTGTATGTTTTTTGGCAGCATTCACTTACACCCCTAGGGTTGTCATAGTCAGAGTCAATGACAACCTTGGGCTGTGGTTTTGGGCAGAACTTTTGACTTCTTATTTTGTTCCCTTACAACCTGCTTACAACCTGTTTTTCACTTTTGCTTCTCTGGTGACCTTTTTGGCGTAAAAGTTGTCAGGAGAAAATGACAACCTTTGGGTTGTCATCCAGCCTCAAACTTCACAAAACAACCCTCTGACCACCCTCAAATTTGTCACAGGATTGTCACAAGGTTGTCACAAAGAATTGAGGCCTGAAATGAGCCCTGTGAAAACCAGAAAGTTATGTATAACAACCCTCTGAAGACTTTAAAATGACTCTCTGACGAATTTGTGTGTTCAGTGTATTTACTCTACCACCTAGTACGGACCCCTGGATAACTTTACCTGAAAGCGGGTCTAAGCAGGTGTCCCAGTAAGGCCTACATGTTAGATCTGATACTAAATACCCCAATCACAAATATTTAATGACTCACTAAATATCACCCCAGAAAGATATGTGAACTCCGTCTCTCTCTTTTATCACTTTTACTCGATCCCCACATCATGAGGTCCATGAAACCCACAAGACCCATGAACCCAAACTTATTTCAAGGATCCCAAGTCCTATCCAGTCTTTTTCCTGTGCCCCAAACAACAACCGGCTAGGCATTTGCAATATTATGTATTTTAATGTATTTACACTTTTCAATAATTCCCATTTCAATTTCTAATAGTACAACATCTTTACATGGAACAGATTTGCAGTCCCCCTATGCAACCCTCTAATGGTGAAGTGGATATTTTCCAATGTGTCCGCTATGTCAGAAGACTACTTATTTCACCCAATGCATTCATCCAGCATTATTTTGGTACGTGCTTGTTTTATCTATTTGGATATAGAGTTAGGTTTGTATACTTTTGACATACTGCAATACTATCAGGAATGATGCCATATTTTTTAGGCCCTGGCTTGGTATGATACAGGGTGACACCTACCAAAATTCTACCTCCAATATCTGCTAAGAGAGTGATACTTTCTTTTGCCTGGCAATTTTTTCTCAGAACGAGGCGTTTCCATGGCGACCCGCCTCCATAACGAGGCTGACGCTCCCGGCCCCTACCGGCGAGAAGACAAACCATCTTTTTCCCATTTTTTTCCGCCCGACCATCACTTTATTTTATCATTTCGCTAAGAGGAGGAGGCCTGTCCCCATAAATACGCATTGCCCGCCCTCTAGGGGGTTGACCGTCATATTCAGCAGGCGAAAAAAAATGTGTTTTTCAAAATCAAATAAAATATTCAAGCTTTTCACCTTAACGTCCAAAAACGTCCATCACGACATTATTTCTACTAAAGGTGCTGGTACTCGTCAGTTACGCTAAATCACCAAGAGCCTCTGGTAGTAAAAGTCCAGTAAACAAGTTGAAGTGTGTTTTTAACTGAATACGGATGAACATTTCTGTTTGGCTGAGGATTACATAAAAGCCCCTACCCACCAGGCGATTTTGAAAGAGTCGGCCGATTTACTAGTGCTAAAATCGGCCGACTCTTCTGGCAGAGTTCGCCGATTTTGGTCCCGACTCATATCAAACATTCACATTCCAATAAATTATACTTACAGGTGACCTTAATCATCAGCCAATTCTCCCAGTCGCCCGTCGCCCATCGCCCGTCGCCCGTCGCCGCTAAAGTCGCTGAGTGGGTGTAGGGCTGAAGAGAAGAAGGCCGACAAACTACTACTGACCAGAGCTGGAGTAATTTATCTCTTCAGTGGACTCAGTTAAGCTTACTTGCATTTTCGAACAGTTTGTTACATACTAAAATGACACATAACAGTAGTGTTATCCATGACGATTCAGGGACGGATCTAGACTTTTCTAAAGGAGTGAGGGGGCGCTTTTAAGCTCCATACCCACCAGGCAATTTTACCGGCGATAGGCAATGGGCTACTAGGAGAATCGGTCAATTCTTATGATCGCCTGTCAGTACAGTATGTTGAAATGTGATGTTTGATCTGAATCGGTGCTACAAGTGGCCAATTCTGTGAGAACAATCGGCCGACTCAGGGAAAATTTTAATCCCCTAGTGGGTAAGGGGCTTTATGTAGAAATTTGAGGCGCCCAGATTGGAGGCTAGAATTTTATATTTTAAAAAAATCTAAATTTTGCAACAATTAAGGGAGGCGCGCACCTCAGGTGCCCCCCTCTCAATCAATCCCTGAACATTATCATGATGTTATCTTTCATTGATCTTGAGACTAAACCAAAACAGAACGTTATAATACCATTCAGTTTTGGTAGAAGAACAGAATATTGCAATAAATTGCAGTAAAATGTCAGAACAGTCATTGTAGCAACGTCATAAAGAGTCATCAAAATGAAATAATAAGAACCCAAACAGAATGAATCAGAACGTTATTGCAACATAATAATACCGCTACACCTTCAGCTGGGCTGGTATTTTCAGATGACTGTTGTACCGACATTCTCTCCACCAGCTGTGAATCTATTGAATGCCATTTTCTCTTATGAATTGCAGAGTTTGTATGTGACTAATCGCAGACCTACATTAATGTAAAGAAGTAATAACGTATAAAGTTAAGATGAAAAAAATGGCTCAACAAAAAAAACACATCATGATCAGTGCTCTGTGGGAAAACTGGAAAAATCTTTACAGCATGAAGATGGTTCTGTGACATTTGCATCAAAATTGAAAATATCAAGACATCTTAGCATGGGGAGGAAAGCTCCTTGCCATGATTTAAGGAGTAATGACAATTATAATGGAGGGATGAAATAAGTGGTATTATCTTCCCTAATATATATCACTACTAAGTCTTATTCATCTACACAACTATCGGAAGAGTAATGTAATGTGAAATAGTTAAGACTCAATATAAAAAAAGGAAAAAATGTCAGTCCTACATGGTGTATGAGTAGTCATACCTTCCCAGCCAAGGATGCAACGTTATTATAACATTGCAGCAACATTCTGGTTAGTTCTGTATTTGGTTCTTGTTACATTATTTTGATGACTCCCAAGCACGTCACTTCAACATACTGCTGTGAAATTGCACTGTGGCGTTTTTATAACATTCTGGTTATGTTCTTCAACCTAAACAGAATGTACTTATAATGTTGTTCTGGTTTTGTCCTAACCTCACCAAAAAATAATGTTAAAATAACATTCTCATTTGGTGAGGTTTCAACTTCACCATCAGTAACGTAGTTGTTGCATGCCATCTTAGTAAGTAACAAACTGACTAAAAAGGTATGGTCGTAGAATGTTTCTGTTATGACGCAAACTGGCTGGGACCACCCATCTAGCCCCTCCCCTCCCCCAGCTTAAAGACTCAGCCAGGCCTTTTACAGCAGGCTCTCAAGATATGCAAATCAGATGCAAATCGCCCGGAGACCCATTTAACCGTAGTCCCTGATAGCTTGCCCTCCGACAATATTCACAGCTTTTGTGGATCCGGGCCTTTACGAAGTCCCACGAAGCCCGCCTCCTTTTTTGCGCCAACACGAGGACTTTATTCGCCTCTAGAACCATGGCTTATATAAAACTAATGGGTCTTACAGGGGGTTGGGCCTGGGGATGGCCCCTAAATGGGCTGACCCTGGTCTTTACAGGCCTGAGCCCGAGCTAAACCCCATCGTGCCCTCCTTTATACCAGGATCGGGCGGCTTAGACCGGACCAGCAATGGCGGCCGCTTGTCTACTTGTGAAGGGCACAAAATAGACATATATTTCCCTTTTCCATCCAGAGATAAATTGGCTGAGAGCTGCATGGATTACCAAAAACTGGCATCCATGGTTCTCCCATTTATATATCTTTGAATGATGTTATGCCAGAGAACTTAACTGTATAAGGCAGATTCATTGAGTATTGACAGTATCAATTTAAACTATATGAAAGTTCTCTGTTCATTAGTGTATTGTACACTTATGTAAGTAATAAGTATGATGAGACAGTGTAAAGCACATCATAATATTCCATATTTATGAATTATAACAAACTGAACTCAAATGTTAAAGTATAAGGGAAAAGATTAGCAATATTCAAGGGGTTTACCCATTGACCAATCAAAGATTATGGTTGAATCTCATCATTCAAAGGCCATTAATTATCAAAAGTGACTAAAAGTTGTGTTCCCATTGAGCGACGTGACAAAAATTATATCAAAATACTGTCAATAGCTTGTACAATATCTGCAATGTTAGACATTGGTTGCTTGCATTCTATTATTAGACACTAATTTCAGTTATATCACTAGATGGGTTCCTCCCCTTAGAATTTCAGACTTTCAACCTATTTTGATTTTGACCTCTTTGCGCATAACACATGACAGGTTAGATGAATAATAATACAATATCATAGTAGTAGTAATATAGAAGTAATATAAGATTTATTTTACAAGAGTGATGAGCAATGAATGAGCTACAGATTCTTTCAAACTATAAAAAACAGATTTGTAGCAGTTAATGCTTTCAACAAACTGTGCGCTGCAGCCAAGCTGACCTTGGGAGAATTCACCCTAATTTAGGCCTAGATTAAGGCTACAGGTTGGGAATTAGGGGAGGGATGAGGATGGTTGCACAGATTCCCCTGTTAAGTCCCACAGATTTACTCGCCTCCCCCCCCCCTCACCCCCCCCCCCCTCCCCATTCACCTCCCACGGCCTATACAGTACAGGCCACATCATGGACTCCCATGTGTTCTTGATCCCTTCTCCAATCATTTTCTAGATTGAACTGGTATACTGACGTGATGACATTTTTTAGAATTACAACCCATTCAGGAAGAGAAATAAGATTTTAAAAAAGTGTGTACATTTCTTTTGGCCCCATTAGATAATACTGGTATTTTGTCACTGTTTTATTGTACATTGTATGAATAAATTAAAACTATAACAAACAATGAAAAACACATATTGAAATAAAGGGAACATTAATTTTAGTTTGTATGGCTATGTTTATATCTAATGAAATATGTTTTTCGTTGAGTCAAATTACACATACAACAGTGTCCAGTTTGTTGCCAAACTATCTTTCAATAGAATTCTAATGAAAAAGATTGTCCAAAATTGCATTCTAATCAGCTAGTTTCTTTGATTAAAAAATGCCATGAGTAACATTATAGGTGCCATAACCTACCAACAAATGTAAATGCAGCATTGACTCTCGCCCAGTAAACATCCAGCCATTTTCCACACAACATCTAATGCCCTTTCTACTTTCCCTAGCCCCAGGACAGCCCAAAACCACCAAAAAGACATATGGACCTGGTTCTGACCCCTCCCCCTTTGGTGATTACCCATCCCCTTTTACCCAAATGGGCCCATTTATCTTACAATCACATTTAAGTTTTAATACATTTACCATTTTCTACACAATATCTAATACCCCTTCTACTGTCCCTAGCCCCAGGACAGCCCAAAACCACCAAAAAGACATATGGAGCTGGGTGTGACCTCTCCCCCTTTGGTGATCACCCATCCCCTTGGTACCAAAATGGGCCCATCTATCTTACAATCACATTTAATTTTTATTATATTTACCATTTTCTACACATCATCTAACACCCCTTCTACTGTCCCTAGCCCCCAGGACATCCCAGAACCACCAAAAAGACATATGGAGCTGGGTGTGACCTCTCCCCCTTTGGTGATCACCCATCCCCTTGGTACCTAACTGGGGCCATTTATCTTACAATCACATTTAAGTTTTATCATATTTACCATTTTATACATCTAATACCCCTTCTCCTATCCCTAGCCCCCAGGACATCTCACAACCCCGTAAAAAGACATATGAAGCTGGTTCTGACCCCTCCCCCTTTGGTGATCACCCATCCCCTTGGTACCTAAATGGGCCCATTTATCCTTCAATTACATTTAAGTTTTATTATATTTACCATTTTCTACATAACATCTAACACCCTTCTACTGCCCCTACCCCCCAGGACAGCCCAGAACCCCCCAAAAAGACATATGTGACCCGATCCGACAAAATGAGTTGCAATGAATCGCAAGCTGCACGACCCTCCCATAGCATTCCTTAGCTAATTAGCTTTAAAACAAGGTGTAACATCCGACATGCGACTCATTGCATAATTTAGAATAAAGAATTTCTGTTAATATCCTTGATAAAAATTTGTAAATGTAACTGAACCATTGTAATACTGATAAGATCAAGAAAATTAGTTGTACTAAGACCTTCACAGATTAAAATCATTTAAAAAGAGGAATTTTAGGAGCCCTCAAAAATTATACTGTCTTATGACCAACTTTATCCTAATGGTTCAGGCTGTATAACGACCAGAATCATGAGTATCTGATTCCTTTGGGACCATTATATATAGTTTGTGAAACTCCCCCTAAGGCAGTAGCAGCTACCTATTCTAAATAGGACGTGTCAAGGTATTCCTCATCTTCTGAACCTTCACATCACACATGTACTGTGCTGCAGTTCTCAATAGCAAGTCTCATGGTATTAATCCTCTTCTCAAACTACTTTAGATCTAGATCTCATGGCAGTTTGAATGACTAGATATTGGGCACCTTATACTTTGATCCATGCCTTAAGATTCTTTATAAGAAATGTCTCAAGCTATGTCAGATCGGGTCACATATGGGTCTAGGTGTGACCCCTGCCCCTTTGGTGATCACCCATCCCTTTGGTACCCAAATTGGCCCATTAATCTTACAATTACATTTAAGTTTTATTACATTCACCATTTTCTACACAACACCTACTACCCCTTCTACTATTCCTAGCCCCAGGACAGCCCAGAACCCCCAAAAAGACATATGGGTCTGGGTGTGACCTCTCCCCCTTTGGTGATCACCCATCCCCTTGGTACCCCCCTGATAAGGCCCTGGGACCACTTAACCTACAATTGGGCCCTTTGACTTCTTATCGCGTAGAAGTGATTGTGCTTAAGGCGCCCCGCGATGATCCCGCGCTCCCGACATGCCTCGGAGAGATCAAAGAGGGGCTTAATCAAGTAGAGTGGGGGATGTGTGCAGAGACAGAGTCAAGGGCATTATGAGGGTGAAGGGCATTATACATTGCTGAAGGTCATGATGGGCACATATCTATGGGAATAAACTATGGCTGACACATAACTGAAAGGACTCTTATGATGACTTAGACATTTTTGTTCCAACAGCATCAGGAAAAACTTTTAGAAAATAAGATATTTACAATGTAGTAGCAGACTTTGTAGTGTTGTAAGTTATATAGTGGCTTTCATAATTTAGAATTAAGCATTTCTGTTAATATTCTTGATAAAAGTTTGTAAATGTAACTGAACCACTGTACTACTGATAAGGTCAAGATATTTAGATTATGACTATGTAGCTCTCAATAGCATCTCTCAGGGTATTAATCTTCTTCTCCAACTACTTTAGATCTAGATCTCATGGCAGTTTGAATAAATAGATATTGGGTACCTTATACTTTGATCCATGCTTTAGGTTTCTTTATAAGTAATGCCTCAAGCTGTGAAGTTCCCCATTATAACTTCATGTACAGTCAACCAAGTCTCCGTACCACGCATAGATTAATGTGTGTTATGTACCTGCAAGCTAATTTCGAGTGATTTTGTCGAAACCTAGAGAAACTATAGAAAATAAACAGATACTTGTCATATCCATCTATAATGAATTAATTTTCAGACAACTCAAGTAATATTATTAATTGTATATGGATACTAATTTGAAAAATAATGATAGCTAAATTTTCACATTGTTAATCTAAAATAATGATAAAATTCATGAACATTGATATACTAAAGCCTCGACTATTGTTGACATATAACACAACATGCACCCTGCTCTAGGCTAAGCAGCAGTCAAACTCAATATTAGATCATAAAGTCTGAAACTCAACCATGAAAAACTCAAAATATCTTAACTAAAAATATAATCTTAAAGTTATGACCAGTGTGAAACACCCCCACAACCAATACACATGATTCGTAATGTGAGATGAAGAAGCAGACTACTTATTAGCCTTTGACATTATTCCTTAAAGCCTTATTAAACTAGCCCCTTTTATTTCAAATTTCGAAAATTGCGCGAAAATTACTCACAGATTAATAAGATGTGTACATCATTAGAAGGGATTTTGAATTATCTTTCAAATGGTATGTGATATGCAGGGGCTCTTGCGATAGTCCTAATGAAAACTTAGAACAACCAACTTCTCAGTGGCCAATATAGCCAAGTGGAAAACAAGCTTTACTCTGCTGAGATTACTATTCATTATTTCCTCCTGTTTGTTGAAGGTCAAAGTAAGTCTGTGTTGTGTATGTAAACTCCCCCTACCTGGGTGGTGAGGTAATCTCATTACCTGTGGCTACAAGACGCTGGAGTTTACAGGTAAAAGAACAAGGCCAGACATGGCTATTTCTCAGTGCTTCTAATCAAATAGACCCTCTGAATAATTCACACACAGTCAAAGTCAGGTGCCTATGCCAGGGGAAAAGGTTAGGTTAGCAAAACAGTTGTTTTCTTACTAATCAGCTACTGTTTGGTTTACCTCTGGGCCATGGTCCATCGCCTATTCAGAACATTTGTTCTGAAATCAACCAAAGACTTCTTATAGTCAGCATTCTACACTTTTTACTGTGCAAGTCCAAGGTGAATTCCTTTTGTGGACAAAATAGATGTTCATCACCCAGCAAATATATTTTATTAGGAACCATCTTCACAAAGCATAAGTCAGGTGGGTAAATAGCAGACCTAAACCCTTTTTTTTCCGGACCATATTCACTACTTTTGAAATTACTTTTCTTATAAAATGCCTACAATGTTGATCAATATATCAATTCTCCCAACCACGGGTAGCCAGTTTTGTGAGGTTTGCCTGCAGGTTAGCCTAAAACAGGATGCATGCTTGAGAATATGTCGACAAGACTCGTGGCTTTAGTATACACATTTTCATATATTATATCATTATTTGTAAATTAACATTGTGGAGAACTAGCCATCATTTTTTCTTAAATTACTTTCTATGTACATTGATATTTCCTGAGTTGTTTGCAAATATATTCATTGTAGATGAATTTATAGGAATTATTTGTTTATTTTCTATAGTTTTTCCATGCATTTTGTCGACAAAATTGGTCAAAACTAGCCTACAGGTCCTTAAAATACCTTAAATCAGCTATCTGTGGTGGGGAGAATTTGAAGCTACGAATTTATCAGAGTTAGCAGTGAAACACATGGTCTACCTAAATGGAACATTTCCTTCTATAGAACTCAGTGGAATGTTCAATTTCGTATAAAGTAGCTGAAAATGTTTGACATTCAATGCTAAGGGCTAAAGAAATATTTTCTGTGCATCACTGATCTTAATGCAAAGTTTTCGCTAAAAGTCACTTCAAGCACCATAAAGCCTTTGCCCCTGGCCAACACATTCTGAAAATTTGTTCTGAAATCAACCAGGAACGTTTGGCAGGAACTTAACAAGGGGCCAATTTCATGCTTAAAAGGACAGATGAGTACACATAATAGGCTCAGTACTGAAATGGTGTACATTCTCACATATATATATATATATATACATGCAGCTTGTTCTATGTCACTAACGTAGTTCTAAATTGTTTAATTATATCTAAGAAGTTTACAGCAGGAACGTAAAGGGTTTGTTCCAGCTACAGACGTCTACAACTGTCCTGAAAGTCAGTGATTCTAAACATAAGAAACCTATGCAGTTAGTTTGTAAAAGCATGATGAATGGTGACTGAATATTACCTGAGATACCTGAAGTTTATTAGTTTGTTTTTTCCAATTCTCCCTACCACGGATAGCTGATAAAACGTATTTTAGGCACCTTCAGGTTAATTTGGACTAATTTTGGACAAAGGAAAACCTATAGAAAATATGCATTTATTCACTATATTTCTCACTATAATTAATAGGTTTTAAAACCGACTTAGAAAATGACAAACATATACATATACAAAATGAAAAATAATCATTAACAGGTTTCTGTATTAATCGTTAAATATGTTTCTGTAATGCTAGATGTTCATCATCTTAAATTAAAATAATGCCATAACTATTGAAAATTTCTATACATAAGCATTGAGGGTTGTCGACATATTACCCAGGATGCATTCTCATTTAGGCTAACTTGCAGGTAAAAATCAAGAAACTGGCTATCTGTGGTTGGGAGAATTGAGCAGAGCTCCTTTTATTTCAAAAACAAACAGTACAATACTTAATGTCTGCTACATTTTTGTTAAGCTTATCAGTTTATTTTACACAAGTAACAGCTGAGCCTACCCCACTGTTTTCTGTCCCTGAAGGTCACTCTTTAACCCTTTCCACCTGGGTCATAGATTAAGAACTACAAAAAAAAATTGTACAGGCTGTTTTAAACTTCTTATATGTCTAATAATGCTATGAGAAGTAAATTTAAGGTGTTTTTTTGATCAATAAGAATAACAGGTTATCACATTACCATAGTATAAGTACCTAAGATACCTCAATTTTCCAATGTTTTTCAGTATAGTTTTTCTCACAAATGGTAAATATTTGATTTTTTTGTTTTAATATTTACTCCTTGGTAAATGCTAAATATTCCAGAAGTTTCATGAAAATTCCAATGTTGTTTTTTTTCATAGAGAAAAAAACTCGATATTTCCCATTAATATCAGTGGTAGACATCAAATTCTTTATCAGACTGTAACTTTCATCAAATACGATGGATATACTATTTCTATATATGTTCCTTTATATAGAAGCTTAAGTTCCTATAAATTTGCAGCATATTGCATTGGATTTAATAACTTAATCCAAGCACTCCCAAGTACATTTAAATGATTAATGTCCCCCATGCTGGGGATTAATCTGTGACTTAAGAGTTAATCCCTGGTTGTTAAACAGAGACACAGATGGTGGCTTGATTATTACAAAACCTCCCAGCGATTCGGTGAGATGTTTTCCAAGGACGTTTAATCATGTTCTGAGAGCAGGCCTCAATATAACAGAAAGGCCATTTATCTAGGAAAACAAGGACTTCTGATGAAAAATAGATGTTTCAGTGCTATTGAAAGGAAAGGGTAAAATCAAGGTGAAATTGATGACATCACGTCACCTTTCACCTTTCACCTTTCACCTTTCGCGATCATTAATGCGGCTATGACTATATTTTGACTCAAACCTGACGGTAGTTTTCTAATGATGTTTGATATTTGCCTAATTGCAAGAGAACAAATGGAACTATTTTGATGTATTAGTTAAGACATGGCTGGGGGTGAAGGAGTACTGGAGAAGTCCAATTCACCTCCAGGGTAAGTAAAAAGTCTAAAAAGAAACATCAAGTGGTTAGAATCTTAACAAATTCCTAAACACTTTGTTACATCAAATTGTATATCTCTAAATATGATTAGAGTTAGTATGTACAAGGGTTCAGTGTCTTTTATGTCATATTTAGATATTTACCCTTGAAGTGTTAAGCTCTTTAAGGTGTTCATAGTCTAAATGCTCAGGATTTATTTGATGTTTAGGCAAATAGTTTTTAAGTGAAAGTAATGTTTAGATGCAAGGTGTTTAGACTTTACAGCACTTAGGGCAATAAAACCAATCTCTTTAGATACTTTTACTGATGATGTTCTGGAATTTTATACACCTCCTATTCAAGAGAGGAAAACAGGCTTCCTATGTTCACCAAGTTCCACCACTTTACCAACCAAGAGTTAAAGTTCAAGCCCAGAGTCAAACCTTTTTCAAAATCATGCATATACAAATGCAGAGTTGACCACTTGACTTGCACAAGGTTGGGTTGAACTACCTCTATATATATAGTGACTCCAAGAACTCATGCCCTAGTACCTATGTCTACTAAAAAGGTGTTTTAAACAAAGTTCATCTTCAATAACTCATACAAGATCATTATCCTTTAACTCAAAATACATTCCATATACATTATCAAAATACTCTATGGTACTTAGAAAATCCTCTGAATTGTTTAATGAATTTATGAAAACATTTTAAACAAATCCCTAGGAACTAAAGAGCATTGGGATACAGTGTCACCTCGTGGAGATTAGTTTAACTACACATTTGGTAAATGAAGGTGGCTCTGGCCATGCACTTGCTCAGCTATACTCAAGCCTTAATGATTCATTTCCCCTTCCTCAGATCAATGCATCCCCACATTGACATTCAAACTGAACTTTACCTGGAGCACCTTTAGCTTATATTTCTTTAAATGGTTTGCGCTGCTTGCACAGTATTTTTTCTCCATGGTTTAATGTGTTTAGATTCTAAACATATTTAAAACAATGCACATTTAGCTGCAAGTGTTTAGGGTCAATCACATGCAATTTCATGTATCTAGATTCTAAACATGCTTGCTCACTAAACACGTTTTATTCCTAAATGTCATTTTTACAGTGCACAGATAGCTAATTTACAGTATTCTTGATTGTGTTTGATGTATCAAATCAAATTCATGATATTCCATGAAGAAACATCAATAGTGCCACCATCCAAGAGAAGTATATGAAAAAAGACTGCTCTATTGCTTATGTCTGTGGCTTAATCCAGTCTTGCAAGTCCAATATCTGTCTATTCCTATTTAAAATAAATGTACTTTCACACAAAAAGTTTCATGTGATATTGAAAATGCAATGACACATTCATAACTTGAAATCACTTTCAATGTTATATCAACTTTCACTGTATTGCTATAGACAGCAGAATTCTCATGTACTTCAAATATGCATAAAACTGAAAGACAGACAATTGGAATAAATATGCAAAGTAGGTACCAGCCTTCTCATTAATATACATTATTACATCAATATTTCACACTAGGTGACAATAAAGAATCTATGCAAAAAAACATAAAATAGAAATTATGATTAAATAGATAACAGACTTGCCAGTCTACCTTTTAGTCATTCCAGTATCCAGTCGAGCGCTGCAGCAAATAAGTACTTTTTAATATTTTTTTATTGAAACCAAGTTGACAGGGAATTACAAATTCTGAGAACAAAGGAGTAGAGCCGCTGTCTCAGATTGATTACCCCACACATATGGGTGACACCAGACTGTCTGGGGGGACTTTTACTGAGACACCTCTCTCACTTCCTGTCCAAACTGTGTGGAGACAAAGAGCCTTTGTGGCATTAAAGTCTGGAGGGAAGGCCACTAGGGTACCTTTAGGTGTGTTGACTGGCTTTAACCTGATTAATTATTGAAACGTAACCTTTTCTAGTATAACGTGAACGTGTGTTCTTTCTAGTGACTATAAGACCAAGGCTTCATTTGTCCGAAAGATAGTGGGGATATTTTATTCAGAATATTTGTTAATCTTTCTTATTTCATTTTATTTATTGTGATTTGTCTCAAACACTAAGTTTTCATTAAAATCCATTCATGTTTTATGTTTTCATTAAAAGTATGATAATTATCACCATTATGGTATCAACTTAAAAATCCAATGAATATTGTTTTCCTCTCTTTAATGATAGGATAATTTCTCTTTTATGGTCTCAACTATACAGGGTGTTCTGGTGATGCAGTTAATACAATCATGAAAACTCTCAACCGAAACGCAATTCAATACCTTCTAGGGAAAGTTTTTGTTTGGATTGAGGTAATTTCAAGGGTGGGGAATTTCTGAGACCTTTACATATACTTCATTTCAAATTCCTTTAAAGTTCAGGATTGTCAAACAACGTTTTCTTAATTGCCTGTCCATGAATGCAATATTGTCATGTGTTAGCTTTCTTGTTGTTACATTCTTAGGCCAGTCATTGTGGAATGAGCATCCATATTTTTGTTTCTTTACAAGATGTCTGGCCATTCTGACTTTCAAATGTTATGTTTTAGATGCAATCAAGTAATACAGATTCTTTCAGTTGCGCCTGTTTTACCTAGGAGAGCAGATTTGAGTTGTTCGGAAAGGAGAGGTCTTTAAAGATGCTTGTAGTAAATATGGAAATATGATTTCTAACATTTGGTTTCTGATGGGGAAAAAGCAAGAATGTCTGCATTTCTGCATTGATTATTTGTTTCATAATACAAAAACGCAAATCATAAGGAAGTTTCTCAAATCTAAATTAGAAGTTGAGATAAGATGAGTTTTCAAATGTTCATTTATACCCATACTTAAGATACAGGTAACAACAGAAACATAGGCCTGCGTGTCAGATTGCCACCATTTTAAAGGCGAAATACCTATTTGGAAAACCCTGTGGAACATCACATCGAATTTGAAGGATACCCACACTATATCAACACTATTGAAGATTCATGATCACTTTCTGAAACCCTTAAAGTGTTTGAAAAGGTGTTCACAGAAGAACCCTCGTATCTATCTTCACTTTCTGTGCTCGAAGGCTCATTCATGGGGCTCTGGATGGGGGAGTCCAAATGTTGCATGTCAAATGTAAAAAACAGCCATGTCGCACATCTTTGTTGCTAATTAACCCCAATGTCACATGTCAAATTCACATGTTGCATGTTGAATTTAAAATGTACCCATGTTTCTGTGATGATTTTAGTGGTCCACCCCTATATTCTTGCATGTCAACAAGGTCCAGTGCAATCTGAGAACGTTGGAGACATTGTAGTATTGCAGCCCTTGTTTCATGTATGAAATGCTTGCAGTGACATTCACAAGTCATGTTGATATGTAGGGAACCCGAACTCCTGTAAGCTTTTTGTCAAGTTTCTATGTGACACCAGTGATAGAAGTATATGAGCCCCCTCTGTATAACCCTACAGCGAGGTCGGAGTGCCTTCAACCTCAAGTCATAAGGCCCTGAGAATGATGACAGATTTATAGTAACCTGACACAGAGAATCAATAATGAGCATAGAGACAAATAGATCTGGACTTGAAGGCCATCTTTCTCATCCCTCCCCCTCCCCGCCCCCTCAGCCTGCACCCACTCCAAGTCATCCATGAACTTTCCTAACCTGATAACATTCCAGTGTGGGGGGGGGCACTCAGTATAAATATATATCATGTTTTTTCAGTCTGTTAAAGCTCCCTCTTAAGGCTACCATATTCTGACCCCCCCCCCCCCCCCCTCCATCCCAGCTCCCTCATTAGATCCTATTCCGAGTATCGCTCATGGATAGCCTTTGAAAAAAAAAAGTTAGTCGCTGAGTTTCTTGGTCACCACCTGATTTTAGAACTTACAACCGTTTTGAGAGCCATTATCAAGGAATTAAGAAGTGGGTATAATCTTCATATCATTTAGCATAAGTTATAATCTATAATTTACAGCCTTCCTAAAAGAAAATTTGATAAATTGGCAGCCCCCCTCCCCCCACCAAGCTTCTAAGCCTACTTGGCAATCAAATATATATTTATATACATATATATATATATACATATTTATATATATGTATATATATGTATATAGCTTTTTGAAGGTCCGACCACAGTTATTAAACATTTCTAGACCAAGTACCCCCCCCCACCCGGGAATATCATTCTGCTCTCAGTGTTCGACCTTGACCAGATGTCCTCCTTATAAGGTCAGAGGTATGGGTGATAATAGGGGCTGTGAGACGTCGACAAGCAGACGGTCCAGAAGGGCAACTGGCCAGATTTCATTTGGAAAGTCAATTTCTCTTTGGCATTTGTCCTGCAACTTGATATTGGTAACAGTGGATTTGTTTTAATGTAAATTATGGTTGGTCTCCCCCCCCCCATCCATCCCATAGTCATTGACAGATACAAGATTTACAAATGAGGAAACAGGGGGACTCAGCATATAGAGTAAGTACTAAAACAACATGCATTCACATGCGCACACATGGCATTTTCCTCTTTTTTGTAGTTAGGGGCTCCCCCAAAAGGGGGAGTTCAGGAACCCCTGGACCTATGCCCTCCACCACCATCACACCCACCCCTGAGTAGATATAAAAAAACAGTAGGTATTGCAATCAATGAAAAGTACCTACTTATAAAAGAGGAGGGTTTGAGGTTATGAGTTTTTATTATGTGTGTATGTTTGTGTTTACCTCTAAGGCATACTTGAGCCCAGGAGGTACAGAGGTCTTGATTTTTTTTAATGTGCTTATGTACTTAATGGAAGGCCCTATGATATGGCTAGAATATAGTTATATGGAAATGCACCGGTTCAACTTCAATGAATAAAATGTGTTGACAGCTTGTTATAGCTTATGTTCTACAGAAAATAAGGACCTTGAACTTCCAAATCTCACTTTCACTAAATATTTAGCTCATCCAACACCAAGTGCTGAAGAGACATATGATGGACCAAGATGTATCAATTTCACTTGCTTTAAAATATGAAGAACACCATTTGTTCCATATCTTTAATACAGCAATACAATGGCAAGCTGAAATGATGTCCTTAACCAACTCCTTCAATGCCTTTACTGCACATTCCAATCTATTCAGGCACAAAGTCAATCTGTCCCCCTGAAAAGCCCATGCCATTAAAGCAGCAATGCATCTTGTGCCCATTTCGTACTGGTATAGCCTGCTACAGTGTCATATTCCCCTTCTGACACCTCATGAAGGGAAATTACTAACTGTTCACACCCAATACAGTCACACATAGCCTGGGCGTGGAATGGTGTGAAGGACATTTGCTTTTGACAATTGCCTATTGCCCCTTCACACCCCTTCTGACAGTGGACCATGCCATACAGCGGTTATCTTCACAGCGTGTTAACTCCCGGGATGTAAACCAACCTCCTCCTGTTGTGTATGATGTGAGAGGCCCATTCCCAGGGGACTCAACTTCCACAGTCAGTATACCTGCTATGCGGGTTCCACTATTTTTCTTTCAACAAAGTTGATGGATTCAGACATAGATTATCATCATGTCTTGCTTACTTCTTATGCCTTAAAGGAAAACGTTCACATATCTGCAGGATAGTTATTTTTCAATGAATTCAATTCAGCATGTTACTGACAACTTTCACCATCAATGTGAGCAGAATGGAAAGAAAATACTTAGTTTACACACAGTTATGGGACATTCAAAAACTTGCATTTAATGACATTTTTAAGGGAAATCCCCCAATTTGTGACATAGCAAGGGGAGTTCTTGGGGAATCCCATCTGCCCTTAGAAGGGAATCCCCATCCCTGTAGAATTTGTAAGAAGAGTTATGCTCTCTAACTAATAGTATACATGTTTGACCTAATGTAACTCATAATGAATCAAAATATATATCCACCTATAACCATTCATTCATCGGGTATTCCCAAAATAATTCAAGAAGGAATTCTCATAGCTGTGACAATTCTCTAAATTAGATTTCTTTCCTGAATAAATCTCTGAGCCCTTGACATTTTCAAGTCCTTACTTTTGAAATATTCTTAAAATACTTAGGTCAAGCTAATTACACAAAACATTACAGTTCGTGAATATATATGTGCAAGCTTTCCTTTAAGATATCCATGAGAACATTTTGAGATACACTTGATGTTGATATAATAGAGAGGTTCATAAGTTTCTTCACAAACTAGTTTCACTTATAAGCAATGAAGATCTAGTTTCTCTGCCTGGCTGAAATGGGACCCTCACAGTTCATATAGACCCAAAACAGTGGCTCCACCATGTGGCGTGCTGCAGAACTGCCAATTCACAGCCCAGAGAGCTGTGGTGTTATGGCCTCTCTATTCACCCTTTAACTTATAGAAATGTCAATGGCTTATGTGATAGAACTATCAACATGTGCCAGAGGTGCCACCTGTATAACAATGTGAAGAACACCCATGTATGTTGCTGCATGTACTAAAAATGATTTTTTGGCACCTGTGGCCTGTTTCATAACAAACCTCCATAGGTTTTGCGTTTCATAAAGTTACAATAATCTTTCTGGGCGGTGTGAGTTTTGGGTAGAATTACATGATTCTTGTTATAAAACAGTTGTGTACATGAGTTCCAAACTTGCCTACAGGTTCCATAAGTACACATAAAACCTCCGTAGCTACAGAGATTATGAAACGGTCCCCAGATATTGTCTATTACACTATAAAATACAAAATGTCATGAAACGTATTTATAGTTTTGGCAAAATGTTGCTTGACATTTCCAATATAATCAGACAATGCCATTTTTGGAGTATGTATAGAGGGTGATATAGTAAGTAAATTTAGTGGATCCTTTCACAGGTAAATGGTGATGCTAAGGGCATTTTATGTAACCATAAGCTTTTGGTCAGTTTGTTACTTTCTTATTTTCAAGTAAAAGCTACCATTATTATTTGTGAGGTTTAGGCTATCTAAGAAAGAATGCTTTAATGACATTACAATTTTGTGAAACTGAGACTTTAAAAATATAGAATGTCTATCTTATTTTATTTCTTAGGGAAAGAATGTAACCAAAATGTTATAAAAACATCACAATGCAATATTTCAATGGTAAATGTCAGGGAAGTTATTGGGAGCCATCAAAAGAATAGGACAAAAACTAAAATAGAACTAAGTAGAATGTTCCTGCAACATTATGATAATATTGCAAACTTGCCTGGGGTTATTATTCTGAATGAAATGATGGAGGCTTTCAAGTATGCTAATCAATTTGGATATATGTAATGATTTCTTTCACTGAAATTGCTTATGGATATGTAAAGGAAGAAATTAAGCAGTATCAAAAAATAACCTTTTTTCAAAATCAAATTTTCATTTTTACCACTTTACTCTCACATCTCAAAGCCAAAAGTCCTCAGATATCATGCCCAAGGTACTGATCCTTTTACCTAACCTAGGTGCCGGCCCCAACCGCTCAATCATGTATTCTGTTAGACCACTAATCCCGATCCCACTGATCTACCCTGCCATGTGTTATAGACTGTTTGCAGATGATGTCACACTGACAGTACCACAAAATGGACTATAGTCACCATAGTTACATTATCGGAGGTTATTGTTTATGGCAGCTGAAATTCAGAACTCAAGCATAAATATGTTTCCTTTGGAGATTCCAGTAGTGATTCCTTACTGATAACTATTGGATAAAGTTTTGAGAATCTGAGGATCTGATAAAAAAAAACAATAAAGCTGCCAAAACTTCATTCAATTCATGTTAAGCCCTTCATCTAATTTTACATACAAATCATAAATGCATCCAGGTTTATTATTTGAAAAATGTGGTATAATACAAAATCAACAACAATAAGTTGGTTGAAAATAGCCCCTAAAATTTCTAAAACACAGCCGAATACATCCACCTTTCTCCCATCAGAACAAATGCTAAAGAACATATCTGTCCCCCATAATGGCCAACCTATTTTGAGTGACTGACAAATCTGTAAATCCATTGATTGATCAAATGTTAGAGATCATAATGTTCTTGGTTATAAAGAGAAACTTTTTGTCCAGTCCTTGTTTAATCCCTGAGGCATAAATAGTGAGGGATGAGTTATGAGACACACATGACTTGAAATCACTTTTAAGCCAGGTCCCCACTAAGCTCTGAAAGTGACTTGGTTGGCCGCAAAAAGGTAAAACATCATTCCCAGCAACTAAAGTTAGTCATTCAGGATGACTAAATACCCCAAAAAATCAAATATGTCTGTTATTTTTGGGGGTTAGTTGGCTGACTAAACCCATTAAAATGGCTTTAGTCGTCAGCCAACCTGGTGGCAGATCATTTGGTTGATCGCAGATTGGTCGGTGAGGTTTGGGTTTCCTCAGCAGAGACCCAGTTTTAATGTTCTATTAACTTTCACTGTATTTCTGTAGACAGTGGAATTCTCATATACTCCATTGAGGTAGAAATTAATACCTCATGGATATAATTAGTGTAAGCTTACCTCCGAGGTCTGTGGGACAGTACCTGTATTGTATGGAAACATACTAATATTTCCGCAATAAACTTAACCTCTGCAAAGTGTTGTCTGGGTCTTGGTTATGAACAACGCAATCAGAGACTAGTTCTATGACTGGCAAGCAACAATGAAATGATTACAGAGACTAGCAGCAAAGTGTTAGAAGTAACGTCTTAATTATCCCCATCTTATAAGTAGAGAGACCTTAAACAAGAACAAGTTCAAATATGCATAAAACTGAAAGATAGACAATTGAAATTAGACTTAATATGCAATTTAGGCAACAACTTTCTCATTAATATACGTTATTGCATAAATATTTCACCTAAGTGACAATAAAGAATTTGTGCAAAAAACACAAAATAGAAGTATGATTGAATAAATGATACACCACTCTACCCCTTTATCATTCCATTATCCAGTCAGGAGTAGAGCCGCTGTCCCAGATTGATTACCCCTCACAAATTTATTTGTCAGAAGGAGAGAGAGTGGGAATATTTTATTCAGAATATTTTTGTATCTTATTTTATTTATTGTGATTTATCTCAAATATCATTGAGTTTTTGAGTTTAAATCAATTCATGGTTTTTGTCACCAGTAAAGGTATAATACTAATCACCCTCATGGTATCTAAAGGGAATTTCAGAGACCTTTACATATGCTTCATATTAAAACCCTTTGAAGTTCAGGATTGCAAAACATTTTCTTAATTGCCTGCAAATGTTTCGTTACAATGCATTCCATAAATGCAATATTGTCATGTATTAGCTTTCTTGTTGTTACATTCTTAGGCCAATCATTGTGGAACGAGTATCCATATTTTAGTTCAATAACAAGATGTCTGGCACTTCTGACTTTTAAATGTTACATTCAAGATGCAGGCAAGTAATTATAAAGATTTCTTCAGTCCTGCCTGGAGAGAGCAGATTGCCATTATTTAAAATCAAAATACCTATTTGGAAAACCATGGGGAACATCACATAAAATTTGAAAGATACTCACACTATATCAACACTATTGAAGATTCATAATCACTTTATGAGACCCTTGTTTTGTTTGAAAAGGCATTCATAGAAGAACTCTAATATACTAATCTTCATTTCCTGTGCCTGAAGGCTCATTGTGCACATCAACAAGGTCCAGTGCACTCTGAGAACGTTGGAGACATTAAAGTATTGCAGCCCTTGTTTTTTTTCTACACAGGTGAACCACTAAAATTGACAGGACAACATGGGTATTTCTTATATTTGACATGGGACATGGGGCTGTAACAACATGACAGGGAGGGTTGAAAACATAGCAACACGCATGAAAGGTATTTATTAAATTCAACATGCGACATTGGGATGAATAAGCAAAAAGACATGTGACATGGGTATTTTTTAAATTTGACTGGCAATTTAGGGACCCCCCAATTCAGAGCCTGATGTATGAAATGCTTGGGATGACATTCACAGGTCATGTTAATGTGTAGGTAACCCACACTCCTCTAAGCTTTCATCAAGTTTCTATGTGACACCAGTGACAGAACTATATGAGCCCAATCTATGTGACCTACACTGAGGTGGAAGTGAATTCAACCTCTATACATTAGGCTCCATGAACGATGACAGATTTATAGTAACTTGTTGCCGGGAATCAATAATGAGCAGAGAATGTGATAGTCTAGAGAATGCTACAGAAAACTTTAGAATGTTACAGTCCCCAAACAAGCTACCAAACTGTGACAGCCCTCCCCGACACCTTTTCTTTCCAGAATAATTAATTGAAAAGATTTTTCAAATGTCACAATCTGATTTATAACTTATAACCAGTTTAAGAGCCATTATGAGGGAATATAGAAGTTCATATGATTGGCCTATAATTTAGCATGAATCATAATCTATCATTGACCCCAACCAACCTTCTAAGCCTTAATGGCAATCAGCATATACAGCCCCTTGAAGGTCCAACAACAGTTATTACCCATTCTTACACCAAATACCCCCCCCTTGGGGGATAAGATTCTGCTCTCAGTGTTTGACCTTCACCAGATGTCCCTCCTTACAAGGTCAAAGGTATGGGTGATAATAGGGGCCGTGAGACTACGACAAGCAATTAGTCTGAAAGGGCAGGAAGAAAGAGATCTTTTGGAAATTCAATTTTTCTGTATTATTTGTGCTCCAACTTGAAATTGGTTACTGTTGTCAAATTGGATTTGTTTTAATGTAAATTACAGTTGGTCTTTTTTTTCCATCCACCCCATTGGGGCTTTTTCACTTGGAAAGTAGTTAACTATTGAGTAGTCAGGGGCTAATACAGGATTTCAAAAGGGTGGAGGTCAGCATATATATTATAGAGTAAGTACTAACACAACATGCATTCACATGCAAACACATGGCATTTCCCCTTTTTTGTAGTTAAGGGGTCCACTAAAAGTGGGGGGTAACAGGACCCCCTGGACCCATGCTCTCAACAACAATCAAATCTTTAATGGAAGGCCCTATAATGTGGCAAGATTATTGCTATATGGAAATGCACTAGTTCAGTTCCGCTTTAGTGAATCATGTGTGGAGAGATGGGGATAATCTTTATGCCAAGCCAACAGGGGGATGTTATTATAACATTTCATCAACGTCATCTCTTTGTTTTGGATAGGTTATTTTGAAGGTTAGAAAAATCTAGGGGCTCCCAAAAATGCTCATTCAAATCTTAACTTTTAGTACTCATAACATACATAGTTTATGTTCTAGAATGAATAAGGACCATAAACTTCCACATTTCCAGTTTCACTAAATATTTACCTCACATGACATCAAATACTGAAGAGACATAAGATGGAAGACCAAGATGTATCAATTTCAACTTGCTTTAATGGTTACAATATCAAAAATACCATTTCTTCCATATCTATATTACATGAGACAGCAATACAATAGCAAGCTAAAATGATGTCCTAAACCAACTCCTTCAATTCTTTTACTGCACATTCCAATCTATTCAGGCACAAAGTCAATCTGTCCCTCTGAAAAGCCCATGCCATTAAAGCAGCTACGGTGTCATATCCCCCTTCTGACACCTCATGAAGGGAAATTGCTAACTGTTCACACCCAATACAGTCACACATAGCCTGGGTGTGGAATGGTGTGAAGGACATTTGCTGATGACAACTGCCTATTGCCCCTTCACACCCCCTCTGACAGTGGACCATGCCATACAGCGGTTATCTTCACGGCGTGTTAACTGCCCGGATGTAAACCAACCTCCTGCTGTTGTATATGATGTGAGGGGCCCATTCCCAGGAGGCTTAACTTCCAGTCTATGCCAGCTCCACCCTTTTATTTTTTCGTGCCCTCTTTCAACAAATTTGATGGATTCAGAGAGCGGTTATCATCACATCTTGCCTACTACTCATGCCTTAAGATATCCTTGAGAACATTCTGAGGTACGTTTTGTGCTAATATTATACTGAGGTTCATAAGTTTTTAGAGCGTCTTCACAAACTAGTTCTGCTCATAAGCAATGGAGTTTCTTTGCTTGGCTGAAATGGGACCCTTGCAGTTCACATAGACCCAGAACAGTGACTCCACCGTGCGGCATGCTGTAGAACTTCCAATTCACAGCTGGACAGCCATGGTGTTATGGCCTCTCTATTCACCCTTTAACTTATAGACATGTCAACGGCTTATGTGATAGAACTATCAACGTGTGCCAGAGGTGCCACCTGTACAACAATGTGAAGAAATCACCAATTATGTATGTTGCTGCATGTACTGAATATGATTTTGTGGCACCTGTTGCATGTTTCATGACAAACCTCTGTATGTTTTGGGTTTCATCAAGTTACGATCATCTTTCTGCGTGCTGTAGCCAGGTCAGTTTTGTTTTTCCTTGTGTGAGTTTGGGGGGTATTTACTTGAGTTTTGTTATGAAACTGTCATGTACATGAGTTTTAAACTTGCCTACAGTTTCCATAAGTACACATAAAACTTCCAAGACCTACAGAGATTATGAAACAGGCCCCAGATCTTATCTATTACATTATAAAATACCAAATGTCATGAAAAATATTCATAATGTTGGCAACATGATGCTTGAAATGCATAATATTATCAGACAATACCATTTCTGGAGCATGTATAGAGAGTGTATAGTTAGTAAAGACATTAGTTCATTTAGCAGATCTTTTCACAGGCAAGTGGTGACATAAGGGGAATTTTATGTGACCATAGGTTTTTGGTCAGTCCATGGAAAGCTTGTGTTATTATCTGTGAAGTAGAAACAGAATGCTTTAATAACATTACATTTTTGTGAAATTGAAACTTTACAAATACAGAATGTTGTAATAATGTTATCTTTCAGTGAAAGAAAGTAACCAGAATGTTACAAAACATCACAGTGCAATGTTTTCATGGTATTGTGATGAATGTCTATTCATCAGATAGGTAAAAGACCAAAATAAGAAAAGTAAGGTATATATGTTATAAGAGGCCCGAAAGTGTAAAGGCCCGAAAGTGTAAAAGCCCGAAACCCAAAAGGCCCGAAAGAGGCCCGAAAATGTAAGAAGGCCCGAAAGTGTAAAAGCCCGAAACCCAAAAGGCCCGAAAGGCCCGAAAGAGGCCCGAAAATGTAAGAAGGCCCGAAAGTGTAAAGGCCCGAAAGTGTAAAGGCCCGAAACCCGAAAGTCCTGAGAAATATGTAAACCGGAAGTGATATGTAAACCGGAAGTGATAATGTAAACCGGAAGTGACGTCAATTGTAACCATGTGATCAAAGCAAGCCAATCAGGGCTGACCACTAGAGTATAAAAAGGGGCGGTGAGGCCCGAATAAACGAGTTCTTTCACAGTTCTCCTTGTGTCCACACGTGTCTTCTTCCCTTAAACAACTGCTGAGATGAGCCAATACGAGTTAATTAACTAGAAGTTTGGGTAAAATAGTAGAAGTTCGAGAGAATTAGGCGAAAACTTAGGACGGGGGCCCGAAGGCCCGAAGAACGGAAGTAAGGAACAAAGGACCGAAGTAGGGCACGAAGGCCCGAAACTGGCCCGGATGGAGTCCCAGAAACGCAGGCCCGGAATGGCACGAGGGCCCGAAACCAAGGACGGAAGCCCAGGATCCAGGGGAATAACGGTGCGACCGGCTCGGCCCCACGCTACCAAACAATAGGCGACCGTCGGCCCGATACCCCGTAGATCGAGACCGAGGGTGGACCGTCCGTAGGTACGGATACCGGCAGAGAGATAACAAACGGCTTCCCCCTACCCGTACCATATTTTCCCTCCCCCGCAGTCCTCCGCCCGTCGACGAGCACCGATTCCCGACCGACCCGCTCAACCCCCCCTCGTGCGCGAGGCACGACTCAAAACATCCCATCTTGGTTTCTTGCCCGGATTCTCCGTCCGTCCGAGACCCGAAACAATTCCCCGTCCCTCTGCTGTAGGAATCGGAAACCCGACCTACCGAGGAACGTCACAGTATGTTTCAGGAACATTTTTGGGAGCCATCAAAATAACAAGAACCCAAACAGGGGCCCATTTCATACCAAAACCTCGTGTTTTGCGTTTCATAAAGTTACAATCACATTTTTGGGTGCCGTAGCTACGTGAGTTTTGTCTTTGCTTACATGAGTTTGGGCTTATCTATAGGAGTCTTGGGTCAATTTACGGGAGTTTTGGGTCAATTTACGGGAGTTCGGTTATGAAACGGTGAGATATGGAGTTTCAACATTTAAAACTTTTTTCAAAATCTGATTTTCATTTTTACCACTTTCTTTACACACATCTCAAAACCATAATACCCTCAGATATCAGGCCCAAGGTTCTGGCCCCTTTACCTAACCCTTGTCCCGGCCCCAACCACTCAATCATATATTCTGTTAGACCCTTGATCTTGATCCCACCGATCTACACAGCCATGTGCTATAGACTGTGTGCAGATGATGTCACACTGGCAGTACCAAAAAATGGACTAGCTAGCCATCATATCTCCAGGTGGCTCCAGTAAGGTCCAAGCCTCGGACATAGGAAGAGAATCCCCAAATAGTTTCAGTACTGGTTCTGTTGACAGTTGTCAAAACCTAGTTTAGTTTGATCTAGTGAATGACAATCCATAGACCACAGGCCCATACCAAGGTTCTGCTGAGGGTGGTCAACGAGGTTCCACAAGTGGAACATAATTATGGCTAAATTTTCGATATTTTGAACTTGAAAAGGGGGTGGCAATCAGTAAAAACGTGGAACTTTTCAATATTTTCCAACTAATTTTAAGGATTTTTACATTAAATTTCAGAAGGGAAGGCGGAACTTTTTGGATAATTTCGACTGTGGGGATTGGCCCGCCTACCCCACCACCACCCCTAGTTATGGGCCTGGACCATTACCTAATATGTTCTTTAGTTGTAGAGTAATTATGCAACTTGGTTAAGACTGAATCAAGTAACTGAGGCATCTGTTTTGCTTAGTTACCATGGCCCCTAAACATGAAACTGGGAGACCTCCTTTCACTCTCCATATGTGCCTGCTGACGGGAAAGTTCTACGGAACAGTTATAATTGCCATTTTTTAATCTAAAGTTAGAAAATCATCAGAAATAGGGATTTTTATTACATACTTTGGCAAAGTAAGAATACAAGGTGCTTAATGAGTATAGGCTACATCAGTGTACATAATAATAAAATTATGACAATCAAGTTCAAAATGCAGTGTTCAGGTGATGTGACTTCATCTGCACAATGTCTATATGACCAGCTCCTTATCTGATTAACACCAGGAGGAGACCCACCCTGAATCTGTACCAGCATCACTCAACGTCCCTTCAGCATCCCCCCAGCTTCCCCTGGGTCACGTTGTACCAGGCCATCAGAGAGATCGGGCAGGGTCCGGCTGGACATCAGGCCTTGGTCAGGCCTCTTACAGAACCCAGGGGGGCAGTTACATTATCGGAGGTTATTGTTTATGGGGGCTGAAATTCATAACTCAAGCATAAATGTGTTTCCTTGGGAGATTCCAGTAGTGATTCCCTGTCAGATTCCCTACTGATTGCTATTGGATAAAGTTTTCAGAATCTGAAGATCTAATCAACAAGCCAATAGACTTGCCATAAAGCCTTCAATTCATGTTAAGCCATTCATCCAAGTTTACATAAAAATGATTTATTACTTAAGAACAATGGTATATAATCTAAAATAAACAAAAATGATTAGGTTGACAAATAGCCCCTAAGATCTATAAAACACAACCACATATATCAGCCTTTCCCCCATTAGAACTAATGCTAAAACATATCTCTGTCACCCATTATGTCTAACCCATTTTGAGTGGCTGACAAAATAATTTGTAAATCCATCGATTGAGCAAATGTAAGAGTTCATGATGTTTCAGCAGTTCTTGGTTATACAGATAAAACTTTTGTCTAGTCCTAGTTTAATCCCTGAGGCATAAATAGTAGGGGATTGGCTTATGTGTGTTAGACACTTCCCTTAAAATATGGTTTGAAGTCAATTCAAAATACTGTTGCTCAACAAAGGTCATTCAGTATTATGAATGATTAAGAAATCAGAGCTCCAAGGCCTTTGAGAATTTCGATTCAACTAATCTTCACACTGGTAGACAGGTATGCTGATGCTAGAGATGATGAATGCCTTCAAAATGCTTTATACTTTTGGGAAATAACAATTCATTATGTCAAATGGCTAACAGAGTAGCAAGGGTACCCATGGGTGGTTGGACAGAACAGTTGGCTCCAGTGTACTTTCAGCAGCCTTTGAGTCAGGGAAAAGAAAGGGCAGAAATAACTTCACAATCAGTCAGAAATTACCTTGACTCAGAGAGAAATGTGATCCCAACTTAAGTTGAATATGAAATAAGATCATAACTAATCTTGAGTTACAAAAAAGTAAAATATCAGATATCATATTGAGTCATGGTATTAAGGTGAGACTTATCTTTATGCAGAGAGACATGTAGTCAGAATTACTTTTAATCAGAGAAAAGTAAGGTGTGAAATTACATTGACTCGGAAAGGTAATGTCCTAAATTGTCCTTAGCTGGTGGCTCTTGCAATTAGTAGCATGTGCAGGGTAATATTACTCATGTAGTATTATATTTCTAAATGAAACTGCATCATGTCTGGCCCCACTAAGTGATAGCAAAGAGGTTACATTGGATGATAGGGTCAAGTGATTAATTATACTTAGGCATAGAAATGTGAGCTTGCAAGCTAATGACAAATTAGGGACTTAAATGCAATCTTCAAGGGGGGAACCAATTGAGCAATGTGACTAAGATTCCACTCAAATTAGAAATTGCTTGCATCAATTTCTCACAATAGTGTACATTTTCTAAGTGATTGGTCGTATTAGTTGGATGTCTGGTTAAATTGTTCAATGGGAACACTAATACCAGTCTTTTTTGACCGGTTCTTGTTACTTAAAGGACCAGAATCTAAAATGAATCGCTCAATGCGAATCCCCTTTATTTTGTGTATCTATACTGCAGAGGCCATCAGAGGCTGGCCATGCCTTACAAACCATAACCTGATCACATTCCTGCAATATGTCCCACTAAGTGCACCTTGCAGGTAAAAAAAAAGCCTAGATTGGGACTTTCCCAACCAATTAGCTCTAACGGTATAGTGGGCCAGGCTGATAATGAACTCGCTTTTTCCGCCAGTATCATTTTCACCAGTAATGTAGTATTTGGGAGGCAAATTTACCAACTGATTTATCTCCTTTACAAGGTCCCAGAGGTGATTTGCTACCCTGAGAAAGTGGTCTGGTGGAGAAGGTTTATAAGGGAATCAGTCCTAGAGATTTGGTGATGGAGAGTGTTGATGTTATTGGTTCATTAGTGGGTGTGGGAGTGATATAACTCTTACTGCTAAAGAGGGGAATCCCAAAAGTCCTAAAGATTTGGACAGCAATCTATAATTTACTAGTGCCTGGTAAACTGGTAGAGAAGTGTATACATTGACAAATTAATAGATGGCAAAGAGAAGGAACAATTAGATGTTAGAATGCAAAATTGTCTTTCACTCCAGCCAAAAAGCCCATCCCAGTTCACACCAAAGTTACAGTTTACCATGAAATATTTTCAAAATTGTCTCCGTGCTTTTTCCATGATACAGCTGCATAATACAAAATTAACCAAAGCAATTTGGTTGAGAAATTTCTTCCTGAAGTTGTAAAATGCAACTTTATATTTTGGCTTTTATCCCATAGGAACCAATGTAAAAAACCTGTCAGAACCAGTGCTGAAATCTCTCACTGACAACACAAAATGGGTAAAAGATTGACTGACAGGCATTACTGCCCTCCTGGGCAATAACAAATCTTTTATTTGTCGGTTTCTGGGAAGGAAGGACAAAGGTGAAGGTATAGGGGCTGCAATCCCAGCTGGCAGTGTGACATTATGATAACGTTGCAGCAACATTCTGGTTTTGTTCTTGTTATATTATTTTGATCGCTCCCAATAACATTGCTGCAATGTACTACTGTGACGTTGCACTACGACATAATTATATCATTCTGGTTAATGTTCTTAAACCTAAACAGAATGTTCTTATAACATATTGTTTGGTTTTGTCCTAAGCTCACCAAAAAATAATGTTATAATAACATTCTAATTCGCTGAGGTTTCAACCTCACCATCAATAACGTAATTGTTATGTTCCATCTTAGTAAGTAACAAACTGACTAAAAAGGTATGGTCGCAGAAAGTTTCTGTTATGCCGTAGGTTGGCTGGGATCCTGATATAGAATACAGCACTAGTATTCCCAGAATGTACATCCCCACCTGATTCATAGGGAAATGTCAAAGTGCAAACGAGGCCTCCAATGGAAATAAAACTTAATGTGGGAAAAAGAAATGGGGATGCTTAGGTCACGCATTAAATGTCACAGAACTTTGGCAATCTCTCAGGGATCTGCCTACATAGGGCAAGGATCAGAAAGCTACCCATCTAGCTTTGAGGTGACCTTTAAGGAAAAAATTGTATAGGTTGAGAGTCCAATCCTGAACTTGGTTATATACATACATACATACATACATACATACATACATATATATATATATATATATATACTAGTCCTACACTAGTCCTACTATAATCGTAACAGTCACAATATCTAGTGTAGAATAAACTGGAAAAGATAACAGAAGTCATATTATAATAGTTCTGTCTGGTGTCGATTTGCCATATCATAGCCATTTTAATACTACCGGTACACAAGACAAAGAGCACGATCTTATGATACAATTGTTACAGACATTTATTCTACCCTTTGACAAACACGTGCATGTATCTTTGATTTCTAAGGATTTTTTCATGTAGAGTAAAGCCCCATTCTCACTAGGCAATTTTTTCTAAGTCTAAGCCAAATTGTAGTTGCTGAAATCAGCTGAATCCACGGTAATAATTAACTGATTTTAATACCGATTCTTATCAACTATGTTCATTTCACTATTGCATAGCGAAGGGCAATTTCAATTGATGCAAAAAGTGGCGGTTTTTCTTCTGGTAATTTGTGCACCAATTTAACCTAGGCGGTATGGGGCTTAAGGGTTACAATGCACTGTTAAAAAAATCCCGGCAAATTTACGGTAAAGTACTGGCAACTATGTTGCCGAACTTTTACTGTTAATTTAACGGGTGATCGTAATTCTGTGTGACAGTATTTTTTACAGGTGAACACCGTTTAAGTTTAACAGTAATATACCGTAATATGTACAGTGGACTTTCATTCTTATGGATCGAAACCATTTAAGTTTAACAGTAATATACTGTAATACATACGTCGGACTTTCAGTCTTATGGATCAAAACCGTTTAAGTTCAACAATAATATACTGTAATACATACTATAGTAAAATGCCATACAGTTTACACTGGATGTAATTTTAGCAGCATTGAAAGTTTTATTTTTCCTGTAATCACACTACAGGATAATTTGGCCAATAACCAAGTACATCCTTTTTCTCTTGGTTTAGCCTTGCATGGGTTGTTTGACTGTTGGAGGTAAAACCTACAGGGCTATAGCTGAGCTCTTGTACTAAAAAGGTGTCCACATGTTAATCCTACTGAAAAGGTGTTTTAAAACATCTTGTAAATGTTTTAGGGTGTTCTGGTTGGTTGGCCATACCGAAAATAGCAGGCCAATGAGGTGATTACCTTAATAATGTTATAAAAACCTAAAAATCTAACATTTTTAATCACAAAGTTCTAAATACCTAAATTTATGGAAAAGATATTTTACTAATCATGGCCAAAAATACAGAGGGCATACTGTAAACCACTACTACTCATAGTACTATTACTGCATAGTAGTAATTTGATAACATGACTAGCTGAGGTTTGAACCCGGGATCTCTCACATATGAAGCCTGTGCTCTACCACTGAGCTATGAAGGCCTGTATGTACACAGAGCCCAGCTTTGCTACTTAACTGAATAAGTAGGGGTATGAAACTAATGACTTAATGTCTGTCTAAGTTTGAACACCTGTATGGTAGTACTGATCCTACTCATTGGTGCTGACTATGACAGTGTACACCTCATGCAATCCAAGTTAGCTCAATTGGTTAGGCTTCTGCCTTGAATGTGAAGAATGTGGGTTCTAATCCCAAAGTGTCCATTTTCCTTTTCCATACAGTATACAATTCCCAGATACGGTATATTACTGTGAGGCTAAAATTAAGTAATAAATACAGTTTTATACTGTAAATTGCAATGATATTATGGTAGATAACCGTAAAATAAAATACGGTATTATACTGTGGAGGTTTACAGTATATAACTGTTAAATGTACGTTTTTTTTTAACAGTGTGGAGTTTGGTGACAGTGGTGAAGGACGTTTTAGATGTGGTTTGAAGGTCATGTGAGGCTTGGTTGTCCATGCATCATTCGCTGGTCCCACTGCACCAGCTCTCATGATACGCTACGCTCCGGTATACGTTAGGATAAACTGCAAGCACAACCCAATTTTTCTGGCCATCTGATTGATCGACGAGATGCGTGTGAAGTCAAGTTAGCCACAATCTGACGAACTCGGTGACTGCCTGCACCTGCGGTCATATTGAAACTGTTTCCCCCAGAGAGATCAGGAACCAGTATACATGTAGGGAGTTCTACTGAAATCTTCAGACAATCATCATATCTTAAATTTTGTCATAAAGTCATCCTAAGATATTTTATGATAAGAAGAACCACGGGGGGTGTCCAAGGGTGGCTGTACGACCCATAGGGGATCGTCACATACTGAGGGCAGGCCCGAGGTTTGTACTATCCCCATGTTAAGTACAGCCACCCGAGGACGACCCCTAAGGTTCTTCTTTTGTTTAACACCCAAGCATTACTCAATATAATGTGAAAATTCATGAAAACAACAGTCCACAGTGAGGGTGCGTACGGCCTGACAATACGCCTTGTCCACAATGCTCCCAATGTCATCCTACTAAGATAAGAATTAATAACTAAGGAGTCCCCTAAATCAAGTGTAATTTTTGTTCCTATATTAGCTCTCCTACCACATCTTAAAATATCATAACACTAAGGTGTCATAACCTTGTAACCAACATATCTTAGAATCTAAGGGTAAATACTAGGATCACATTGGAACGCCCTCCCAGTGTATGTGTGGGCAAAGAATGATGTGGTTTAGGGGGTCCTGTGAGGCTTTGTTGTTCATGCATCTTTGGGGCCAAAGAATGATGTGTGTTCCCTAACAGTACAGACAACAACCCCTCCCCTCCTTCTGCAGGGTGCGTGACAAACTGAATCTCCATCGCATGATCACACGGACACTTTCTAAGAATTGTCCAATGAAAGGATGCCTAACAAAATCGGCCCTGTCATGAGCGGGTTAAGAACAGCGTATGAATCATAAGTCATGGCATGATATGGCAACGCTGCATGAAAGGAAGACGTAAGAGAAGTTTACGCCAGATGCATCAAGGTCGTTTCAATTCCACCGGGGTCTATGGAGCGCTGTGATACAAAAATAGTATGAATTGTAGCAAACCAAAGCTACTTGCTTGATCAGTGCCATGAAGCAGCTGGCATAGGAGGCATGTACACAGCTAGCAGTAGAGGCAGCCAGGAAGGAATAACAGAGATACCTTTCGTGCTTTGGTGGAACCAAAGATGGCAGGATATGGGCAGATTTATGGGTAAGAGCAGTGTGTCCTGGGGTTGTAATTTGGGGGCCGTCCATAAATGACGTCATGCACCGGGGAGGGGGGGGGGTCCAGTCCCCTGTACATTCCTATAGTAAAAGCATGACGAAGGGGGGGAGGGGGGGTCAGAAATGGTCAAAAATAGCATGACGTCATTTATGGACGGCCCCTTGCATGTGACCTGCTTCAAATTCCCAGGTTTACATACTAGGCCTACTTACGTCGCTGTCACGTAGGCCTATATCTTAACCAATTCATGTCACATTATCACAAATTGTTAAGTAGTTGAGGCATATCATACTACACCCCTCATGATGGATGTACAGCGCTTCAAATTCTCATTTCTGTATACTACTTACAACTAAACAAAATTGTTGCATAAGTATAGGTGGATCCTATCCCCCTGAGTCCCAAGGCCACACGTATACCATGATGCAGAGAGGCGCACATCGTCTGTAATGTATTTCTCTGGCCCACAGCCCGCTTCCAGACATACAGAATTCTACAACATGCAGGGCAAGACTACATGACGAATGAAATTAGTAGCATGGTCTTTTATCTTGCTTTCGAAACCAGTTAAGAAAGGGTAATACCCTCTTGCTGATTTAAGAGCTCGCTCTAATAACTCTAATTCAATTTATTTTACCATCTAGAATTTGATTAGATTCCGCCGGCTGCAGTAAGTGCACATCAAAGTTGAAGAAAGGCCAAAAGGAGGTTGAGTAGAGTGTCGTAAAACAGAGTAGAGCCGACCGACGGCCGACGGTCGTAAAAACCAGCCACAGAGGCCACCGGAAGTCGGGACGTGGCCGCCATCTTAAGTTGGCGCCTGGCGCCCCCTGCTGGGGATGGCGGGCATTATTAGCTGCCTCGTTCTCAGACCCATAGATCACGTGATCAGGGGAGAACAAAGCGCCCCCTAGCAGGCACGGCTTTGATGAACAACGCTTGCCGGGAACAGGCGCAGTTTGTTGGCTGACGGGAATGCCAAATGTCGTCTGGTCGGGAAAGAGCGGGAAAAGGCGGGAAAGGGCGGGAAGAGAGAGAAGATGGAAGGCAAATCTTAATGGAGAGGGTTAGGAGAAAACTGGAAGCAAGAAAACTGAGAGGAACTCCAGAGAAGTTCCAATGCCGAGTGAAGGAGATTAGAGAGGGAAGAAAATAGAAGGAACGAAAGACATGATCAAAGACAAGAGGAATTGGGGGAAAGTGGGGGCCCGAGACCCTGAGATTTGACATGGCGACATGGCCGTTTGTGGGCCTTACTAACTGACATGTGACGTGGGATTTTGAAAAATAGTAACATGGGACATGGATATTCTTTAAATTCGACAGGGCGACATTGGGGGTGTAGATGGGGGGGTTCTATGTCGCGTGTCGAATTTAAAAAACAGCCATGTCGCATGTCATTATAACTCACTTTAGACCCATGTCACATGTCGAATTTAAGAAATAGCCATGTCCCATGTCGAATCTAAGAAATGGCCCTGTCCCATGTCGAATTTAAGAAAATAGCAATGTCATTTGTCCCTTAATTGCCCTGTCGCATGTCGAATTTAAAAAACGGCCGTGTCGCCGTGTCGAATTTAAGAAATGGCCATGTCGCAGTGTCGATTTTAGGCATCTATACCCCCGACATTGCCTTTTATTAAAGTCTATGGGGCGACATTGCTGTTTCTCAAATGTGACATGCGACATTTGGGCTCCCCCATCAAGGGCCCAAAATACATCATAGGGAACAAAACACACGTAATTCTGGATTCGGTAAGATTTAGGGGCCATTCCTTGTGAAATAAATGTTTCTAATCATTAGGGGCATTTTCTTATAGAGTTAATGGTAGCCTCTCAATTAAGAGAATCCCAAGGGAGCCAGGGGTGACTTTCGCCTTTCACAGATACATTTCCCTTGGATGAGACACGTTTTCGGAGCTTCTTGTGGCACTGTATCGTTTAGACATAAAGTTTCTAATAACATAAGAGGTGTCCCAGCAAGAGGACTCTATTTGCGATCATTTCAACGCATGTCTTGTTCTCTATTCTCTATTCTAGGCTAATTAAAGAAAAAAACGTTTAACCTTAGATAACTTTGTACATGTGACACAAGTTTTGATGAAGTATCAAACGAGTATTTCACGCGGATTGTAAAAGGAGTTTTCTGTTGAAAAGTTTTAGAGAAACACAAGATTAATAACAACATGTGGGAATGCATGGTAAATTGGGGTTTATGTATAACATTACTTTCTTGGACATGGACAAAAGCATTGTGAATAAATATTGCTAAATCTGTTAGTTGGATTAATAATTATATATATATCATATATCTATATTATATAATATATATATATATATAATATATATATATATATATATATATATATATATATATATATATAAGAACTCTGCCTTTTTCTAGAGGTGTCATGGCGCAGGGTCCCAGCAGACAGCGACCCCTACCGGACCCCTCAATCCTGGTTAGGTCGGCCGACAACCGCCCCACCTGGTGAGCACGGGGCGAACTAGGGGTGGGGCGGATGGTGGGGTGTGGCTGGGGGGGGGGGACGGGTATTGAAATAGGTGAGGGGGGTAAGAAAGGAAATCACTAAACGTTATAAAGACACAGATCTACATCAAGGCAAATAGGAGGATGGAAAAGGTTATATTCATCTTAATGAAACCTGTGTTCAATTTGCAAGACCCACCCTTTGCAGACTCTAATGCAGAGGGACTTCTAAAAGGTACCAAACGGAATAAATTAACTCATTATCACAGATGTTTGTCATCAAACTTTTTGTCAAAAACAAACTTCATGTCGTACTTGCCAACTAACAGATTTAGCGAAATTCATACACATTTTTTTTAGTTTAAAGCTTAAAGCAAATAATTCCGGTGAAATAATGTGTTAGATATAAATCTGCTAACTTTGGAAAACCCGATTAGGCATCCATGGCAGGAAAGACGACCAAACTGATATAAGCCACAAATCATTGACATATGTTTTTGAAAAGCGTGTGGTCTTTCTCTCCTAAACAGTCATGTGCATGCAGGTTGAGGCAAATTAATACCAAAGAGTCCTTAAAAAGACGGTGAAGAGAAAGGTTGTCTTTATAAGACTTATCCTTGTACTATTCAGAGAAGAGAGTAGTATATGACAAAAACACCCTCACTCAGGCTACCAATAGTGTGTCCTACTAAGATTAAATGACGTTTGGGCTGGTTTCGCGACAAATCAGTTCCTCAAGCCGGAACTTTGAAGGAAAGAAATGAGCAACCGACAAATTCCAACAAAAAATTCCAGGATGATTTATGTAAATGTGAGACAACGACCTCAGAGCTTAGACCCCAGAGCCGGCTTCACGTCTTTACCTCAGACGCTGTGACGTCACTGGGTCCCACGGAGCCTCGTTCTCACCTCCCGGTACCTGAGTTATACCTGGGTCACGTGACCCGGACAGGTCAGGTGACCAATAACCATGGTAACGACGGGGAGGGGGGTAGGTAAAGGGCCGTCCACAGCTAGACCTGATCCTCCACGGTACAGGTTACCATGGCAACTGATCCAGGGGAGGGGAGGGGGTTAGGGGATGATCTTAGACGGATTAGGGGAATGAGGGGAGATGGTAGTCCTTTCATGACCTAGATACCTCTTGCATAATAGTTGGAGCATCTAGCGCACTTGGACGTAACTGCAGTCAAGGGGAAGGGGAGAAATAAAGGGAAAAGAGGGGGAAGGGAGGGGGAGCGGGAGGGGAGGAGGGGGAGAGACAAGGAAGGGGATAGCTTCGGGGTAAAATGATTCGTTATGCAGTGCTCTTTTTAGAGCACAACGAACTTACTTTGTTATTTGTAGAACAGTTAACTCTGATATTGTTGGTGTTTCTTGTTACTAGGGATTAGTATCTTTAATCAAACGAGTCCTATTTGTATCGACCTCGTTCATTGAGTCACTGTAACTATAATCAGGAATCCGCCATATTTATGATCCGATCTATCATGTAATCGGATAACAGCATTGCATCGCTCTGCTGTTGTTGGGTTAATGTCGGCAGACATAGGCGTACCAATAGAGAATCATATCGCCCCTTTAACAAATATACCAAATAAATTGCAGGAGCGGATCCAGAGCCGGTGCTCTTTCTTCTTTCTTTTTTTTTGGAGGGGGGGGGAGAAGCTAACAGTGGCCCCCCTTAGAAGAAATGAAGTTTAAAGACACCAGATTTACAGAAATCTTCCTTTTTTGAGAGGCCAAAATTACCTCTACTTGGTCGAGGGGGGGGGGGGTAGTTGTCCCTCCCACCCCCCTCGTTTGGATCCACCGTTGTATGATTTAGGACTAAACATAAGACAACATAACGGTTCATCAATAGATGGCCAATTGTTCACGATCATCAGCAAGAACGTATTTGTACATTAGACCTTCAAGTAAGGATAGTTCGGCAGTTCAGTTCACCACTGGTCCGGGACAGAAGAGTCGCCTCCAATGTCACACTGCCTTGTGTGATATCATATCACGTAACACGAAACTCTCCGCCTAAGATCCCTGCGAAAGAAAGGGCCTGAAACAATTCAATGGTTCTTTCTTTTCCTCTTTAAATTCTTTATCTGTTAATAAAGTGATTGGATAATACCACTGCTATCATTTGTCAATTTTATTGCAGCCAAAGAAAGACTCACTGTTCTGGGAACTGCCTCGGCTGGGGGCTATAAAACTGGTCATAAAACCAAAGGGAGCTATCAATTAAATAAAGTAACAGTGGAATTTCACGGACCACAGCCCGAACAAATGAGTGGACGTTTATTTGAGCCCCTTAAAAAGGGAACTCTTATTGTTCTTTGGTTTGCCATCGGGGATTAATGCCACACAAGGAATGTAGTCTTTACTGAATGTATGAGTTCGTGATCTTACTTAAATGAAATAGTATTCTTACCACTATATTTGTATTAAATTAGCCACTGCACTCTGATTATTGTTTGAAATTTATCAATACTGAGACAAACCTATTGGGTATAATGAGTGATTATTGTTTTAATAAAATCAATATTGAGACAAGCCCATTAGGTAGAATGAGTAACTGTTATTTCAGAAAATTGTCAGGATATAGAAAGAGCTTTTACTTATCAGTATTGTTCCAAATTACAAAATAAAAACATATACCAGCACTAAATATTTAAAAGAAAGCACATTTGTACACGCACATAAAGTTATGAATTGTTTTGATGGCTCCTTCACGGGTAAGTGATTTACCGTATTTTAGGCAAATTTGGATTGGTTTTGTCAAAAAATAACAGAAAACGCTATAGAAAAAAAGACAATTGTAGTGTGTATGTTTATCAGTATGGAAACATACTGATTATTAGTTTTCCGTCAAGTCAAAGTTCAATTGTGGATGTAATTTATGGAAATTCATATGCTAAAGCCTTGTGGTTTGTCGACATATCACCCAGCATGCATCTTGGTATAAGCTTACCTGAGGGTTGGGAGAAATTTGTAGACATTTCTACCTACTGAGTAAGCAATATAGAGGTTAATAATGACTATTGCCCTGCGCGAGGATCTACTTTTTGTTTTCCTGTATTGAAAGGACAGACTTAGTAAGGGAAGGGAACAAAAATACCATTAACTGAGCACCATCCATCACTGTGAGCAGGGGAATCCCCCGGCCTCACTCTCACTCCGCCAGGTCTCGCCAAGTCTCGCCGAGTCTCGTTTCCTCTCTCGCCGGTACAATAACTGCAAGTAAATGTAAAACACAGCTTTTTGTCAATTGCAAACGGAAGCGGCGCTAGAAATCACCCGGGTGTGTGAGATTGGACGTAAAACGTAGATCTTTGACATCGCTTCAACTGAAAGGACTTGGAATGGAATTCTGGGAGTGGTGCATCTACTTTTTGTCTTGTCATAGTCTCTGTACAGTTTGGTCTGGTTAGACATCAGACTCCATACACATCAAACCATTTTATGTAGAGGCTCTGGATGGGGGGTCCCGATGTCGCATGTCGAATTAAAAAGATGACAATGACGTATGCCTTTTTTCTCGCTTATTTTTCTCAATGCCACATGTCAAATTTAATAAATGGCCATGTCTCATGTCACTAAGGTATTAACCATACCTGTCATGTCATTAAGGCTCCGAAAGAGAGAAAATCCTGCATATGTTCAATGTGCAAATAGACCTTTAAGGAGGTATGAAGGTGTTATTTTCAAAGAACATAGAATAAATAATACATGTTTTGAGAGGAGTGTGATATGCCAAGGGTCGAAACTATGGAGCACACTGCCAAATAATGAACAAAGTATTGTGAGTCACTTAGATTTTAAGAAGGTGCAAAAGCAAAATATTATTGCTATGATAAATGCTTATTGATTTGTTCTCATTGTTGGGGTATGTAAATGTAGATAGTTGAATAGGTCTATTTATTTTTTTGTATTATGTATTTTTGTAGGAGGTATACAGGGATATCAGTTTAAAATCATGCGGGGCTGGGTTCTATTGTAGCGCTCCCCGGGCTACGTTACTGGGGAAAAAGACCCAGGCGATCACAGGGATTGGCAGTTGTTGACAAATGACCAGACAATGCAACTTTTAGGTTAAATAAAGTTTATTTAGATAACTTCTTTGTTACAATAATGCTCCAAGTAAATAAACAAACCAATTACAAAATGGTATACAAATATCTGACAATGTTTCCAGAATAAGTTCTGAACCAAAATATAAAATACAAGGTTACAGAATAAAGTTTACAAAACACCCTTTGACAAAAAGGCAAATTCCTTTTAATAAAAGGCTAAATACCAAGTCTGCTTTAGGGGAAAACTCTACAAAACTTGTGGGTCAAACCATCAAATTCACCTATTCTTAAAAAGAACTAGGTAAAACTTTCTCAGTCTAAAAAGACATGAGCAACACAGGCCACCACAAAGTCTCACAAACAAACCAGGGTTACCTTCTCAGGTCAAAACCCTATACCAGCCAACCAGACTATAACACCACAGTGAGACAAAACCAGTCTAAAACTCTGCCCCTCAGTGTCCACTATATAATACCAGAGCACAGACCCGGTAGAGAGCACCCTGCTCTGATTGGTCCATTCAGGAGGGAAAGCTGGCTCCCCATTGGTCAGAAAGGGAGCACTGTGATTGGCCTGCACAGACCGTCCGTCCGGTCGCCGAGTAGGGGACCGGGCCGCGCGGTAAGCGTGCTGACGGGCCGCGCTGCAGCAGGCCCCGGCAGCGTCGATCGGCCCGGGCCGGCCGTCGTAGCTCCTCCCGAGGAGCGCCACACTATGATCAGTATGCATAAGGGTCGGAGTTGTGTATTTGTATGCCTTGTACTTTCTTTCTATGCTTTGTATTTTTATGTTTTTCTATGATTACATGTTTACTATCATATGTTGATCACAATTTATAGGTCAGAAGGACTATTTGATATCCACTGCCGTGTAATGCTGTATACATCATTGATTCTGTATTCTGGTATAGGCCTACAGTGAAAACTAGCATACTGTGCTAAATTGTATCCAGATTTGAAATAAAAAGTATCAAAAAAAATAAGTTGCATATTGATTTTAAGAAAAGGCCATGTCGTGCTGTCGAATTTAGTGGTCAAGACCCATTTATATGCCCTTTCGAATTTAGTTGTCTAGACCATAAAAGTGGGTGGATGTCAGCTTGTCCACTAAGTGTGCAAAATATTGTCCCCTCCTAGACCTTCACCATACAATTCTCATCATAAGCTGTTCCATCAAATCAATAAAATTGAAACTATTTGGCAGCGGCCCTCACTCCTGGACCTACAAACCAATTTCCCAGACGGCCATACTTCTATGTAGTGTTACTCTTTTACCACTAGGTGGCGCATGAAGTGATTCGGCCCGTTTCCGGTCGCCATTTTCCCGCCTTAGCCCGACTTCCGGTGCCCGTGAATCCCCCGCCGCCATTTCCGCCTCCTCGCGCCTGCGCACTCGGCCTCTTTGTATGCCGCCCGCGCAGGGCCCAGATCTCGGGAAATCCCAGCCTGGTGCGCGAGATCTCACGAGAAGACGGATGTGGAACTCGCCGGAAAAGGAGGTGAGAAAGGAGGCGGCAGGGATCACGCTGGGTGACGAGGCGAGATATGGCGAGATGAGGGAGAGATGTAGGTGAGATCGGAGAGGTGGCGAAACCAATTTCAGCCGGTGAATGGCAGGCGTTTTCTGAATGCATGATGCTGTAATTGACTTTGTTTATAAGAGGAATCAGATGACAATGGCAAGGCAATACTGGAAAATGTTTTGATGCAGGGGAAGGAGAAGGGGCGGGGGGTTAGAAAAATTCCCGGCGCCCCCTCTGGGGTCACCAGTTTCACATTGAAAATTAACATTGACCGACAGAAGGGAGTCCGCGCCCCATGCCCCCCCACCCCCTCTTTTTTTGTTAATCATAAATTCGACCCTCTCATGATTGGGAAATCAATTATAGAGTTGCAAAAATGACGATTTAAACGTTGCAAAGTGTGAACAGGATGTTTTCTATTACCATGTATACATGGTGTACTATGTGGACTATTGTGAACATTTTGTACGTATACCTACAATATGTTCACAATAGTCCATAGCCATATGCATTTACGTGGATTGTCGTTACAATATTGAAAATCACTTGAACAACGGGCGACTTTAGTATGATAGAAATGTGTCTATGTCACCTTTATACTATTGGGACAATACGACAACCTAGGCCTACAAGGCAACACATTCCCATTTTAGTGAACTACTAATGGAATCACAAATTAGTGCATACACATTGGATCATATGCAAACGATATGACCAGCTGTAAATTCACATTTCCATATACTACTTAGATGTGTATAAACAGTATGATAGAATAAATGCACACGACAATGTCACACAAATATAGTGGGGCCCACTGAGGCGACGTCCAGCCTGATGGACTAGTGAAAATCTTTATAACTTTGAATAATTACTGCATATGGACAAGTGTATCTATGATCCGGGCCCGAGGCCCGAGGACTAGTGCCCGAGGACTAGTGGACAAAAAAGTTAAGGAAAACCTATGAAACATTTAATATGCTGTGATGTAAAAAATCTCATTTTTCTTTATATTATATGTGAATTCAACGGAAAACAACAATGATGTTATAATATGCACATCGACGCTGGAATTTGATGTAAACTAGCATTTGATGCCAATCTTAATCGAGGATAAATAAATGAATTAGAAAAAATGATTGAAATGTATGTATGAAATGAATAAAAAAAAAATCACAGGGTGTAGATCTATCCAAACCTTTCTTGGACTTTTCATAGACAATAATCCGTAATGATGTGTGCCGTACCGTTAAAGTCGATTTTGAAAATGGTCTCTGGGCTACGCGAAACTACTGAACTAAAAGACTGCCAAAATGAGGATAGGTCAATATTGTCGGATACGGCATTTGTCAACCTTTTGATTATCACCCCTGGCAACTTACCTTGAAATGTTGATGCAGTACACTTGGGGGGGGGGGGGGAATCAGTCATTTCATCATGAAATTGTTTTTACAGCTTTCTTAAGTATAAAAAAAAGTATGGAAAAATAACCTAGGATTTCATTTTTATGAACTAATCGTTAAATCAATAATGTATTAAATGCAAATAATCAAGTTCATATGGCTTTTGGTCGGTATAATTACCAGGTTCAAGACGCCCTGTAGTAGTCCCTCTATAATGTAATTCACCACACCACGGATAGCTAATTTCTTGTTTTCTACCTGTAGGTTAGCCTTGATCAGGGTACATGCTGGGTAATATGTCGACAAAACTCAAGGTTTAAGTCTAGGAATTTTCATTAATCATATCACTTTTTGTAGTTCTAAAATATTGAAAAACTAGAGATCGTTATTTTCCAAATTCCTATCCATGTACATCAATTTTTTTCTAAGTTGTTTGAAAATTCATTCAGTACATGTGCATGTATAACAGTTATTCATAATTTTCTATAGTTTTTCCAGGGATTTTGTCGACAAAATTGGTCAAGTTAGCTAAAATTGGTTAAAATACTATAAATCAGCTACCTGTGGTAGGGTGAATTCTCCCCAGCATGGATAGCTTATTTTTTTGTAGGTCACATGTAGAGTAGCCTAAATCAAGGTGCGTGCTGGGAATTATGTAGACAAGCCACAAGGGTTATAATTAAGCATAGAAAGGGAATGACACAATTTGTGGTTTGATATGGCAGAAACCTAGCGTTGACTATTTTTCCATTTCGTGTCTAAATAATTATGTATAACATTTTTCAAGTAAAATATTTCAGGTTGGCCTAACAATTCAAAAATGTGCACAGGAAATATTTTGTTATTTTCTATAGTTTTCCCAGAGTTTTGGGGGAGCACTTGTTGTGCAATACAAGCGTACTGAAAGGGGATGTGAGGTTCTGTGTCGCCACCTGGTGGGAAATATTTCTCCAGGTGGCGCTACCAAACGGGTAGAGTTTGGTGACCGTACGGACTACTATCACCTTTGCAAGCCTGAACCCTAGAGTGAAGGTTAGCCCTAATAATGTGTCATGTCCAGGTATAAAAAAGCCTTTCATATTACGACAAGGGCTTATATTCAAATATCTCCTGTTACAGCTTTATAAGTAAGGTCTCAACTTTACTAAAACATATTAAATGTTATTATTGCAATCATTTTTAGTAACTCTCGGTCAACTCTCAGTCTCTACCTTGAATAAAGTAACTGTCCAATTGGATGGGTGTAGACCCCTAAAATCGACAGGGCGACACGGCCGTTTTTTGGCCTAGTGACATGTGACAGTGTTTTTTTCTTAAAATCAACAGGGCGACATGGCCATTTCTTAAAATCAACAGGGGGACAGGACAATTTCTTAAAATCGACAGGGCGACATGGGGACCCCCCATCTACACCCCCAATTGGAAATGTTTAGTCATAAGACAACTTACTTTATTTTCAGGTCTCATTTTTGGTCTCTTATCTGCGAAATAACTAAATAGGGTACTCGTTAGGGTACTCAACATCAATTGATCACATACAATCAATATGCTTCACGTTGGTATCAATTATGTGTTTCTGCTGTATTATAAATTACATTGCATTACTTGGTGGTTTCTTTCTATACTGTAGAATGACATGGCCATAATTTTGATTCAAAGAAATACCATTCTTTAATTCCAGCATCTAAAATTTGATCCATCTTATGTGGATTAAGGAATAGCAGGATAGAATTCCATGAATATGATTGACTCTATTCTTTTCAAAGGTTCACCGAGCCACACCCTATAGATAATTGGTTTAGTTAAGGATAGACACCAGTGGTTGGGGCATGAACAGCGCATCTCCCTATGATCTCATCCAGAATATGTATTTATTATACCACTGCTATATGGAAAAAGGCATTGAAAAGCTAACAAATAGCTATATCTATTGATGTAACTTATATACAAAAAAAAAGAAATGGCCGTGTAGGTGGGGAAAAATGTAAAATTCAAGTTTATTTTTTGAACAGCCATATCTCACTTAATATTTAAGCTAGAGCTCTGAAACGTTTGGCAGAGGTTCATGAGATATAGATGGAGGGAAGCGTGTCTCAAAATTTTGATTCAGGTCCTAGTTCTCTTTTTATCAAATGTAGAAGATGGTATGACACAAAAATCACAAAAAAAATCCTGTTTTTTGACGTTTTTGACCATAAAATAAAATGTAAGTGCTTAATCAAAAATCTGAGACACGCTTCCCTGCATATGGATGTTCTTAGCGTGTCTGTAAAATCTTGTTCATGGGAATTCAATATTTACTGAGAAATCCATGTTCAAAAAATAAAAGTAAAAAAGTCAATTTTTATTTGATAAAATCTGTATTTCTAAATCCTTTATAATTTCACTTATATCAATGGATAGAGAAAAATAAGACCTTTTTTTATGATGTATAGCATGTTGAGATCAGAGCGCCAGTTTGAGAGCTATCAAAGTTTTCCTGAATCTGCCTCCAACCACTGGTGTCTATCCTTAATTGTCTTGAGCATGACACTTAGTCTTTGTTCTTTTGTCAAGTAGCCTCAATGAAGGAAATCAACTCTGTCAATCATGAAACCCAATCTAGCATAACATTTAAGGCCCTGTCACACTTACCAACTCAACTCAACTCCACGGTTGAGTTGAGTTGAGTTGGACTCTGTCCTGTAGTGTGGCTGGGGGCTACAACTCTAGTTGTAGCTTTTCTTAAGACTGGAACGTCGGATCGTAGATGTTGAGATGTTGAAGATGTAAGACCCGATTGTCGGGTCTTAAGGTCTAAAATCACCGGTGTGACATACCTTAGGACCCAACTCCACTCAACCGGACAGTGTTATCCAGTGTTGAACTTAACAATCTATTATGTGTGTTGTCTTTATCTTAGCCTTGAAGCTACGACAGTCCAGTCTTAAAATGTGGCAAGGTAAGGTATTTTCCCTAAGACTAGATAGTCTTAAGCTCTGGCGCCGTCAGGAGCTATGACAGTTGAGTTGAGTTGGTCAGTGTGGCCGGGGCTTAAAGGGAGATATCTTTAATATGTTTTTATGAAAGTTTTCCAAAACCTTTTCGTGGTCCTAACAATAGGCAGCGGTAGGTAGGAGCTGACTTGCGAAATCGCATTTTCTCTATACATAAACGTAATTTTGATATACCATACAGCAAATGATGGAAATAATAATTGAACCTGCCTATAATAGACCTGTCCACATTGGGATGCATTGCTGGCATTATACAGAGGTCGGACATAATTGCAGTTTTTGCAAAGTCGGGCACTTACACAACTATGAGTGAATGATTTAGTACTTGTGTTTTCTAAGTCAATAAGGTGTAGATAAATGAGGATGAATTATTATATTCTCTCAATTAGGTAATTACTTCCATCTTAAGTGAACCAAAATAAGGTATGTTTTTGTGATTTTAGGGTTGGACATTGTTAGCAAAGCTAAAGGGCTTTAACACTGTTCCCTATGGGAAATCCCATTTTCACTTTCCAGTCCTACAGCTACATATTTAAACTAGGAAAATTACTGTGAATCAAGTATGATGAACCTTTTTCTAAAAATGTTTATATCATAGAAAGAAGGGGTGGGCTAGCTGGCAAAGTGGACAGGTCTATGAGGGTTCTCAAAAAATTAAATTTTTGAATTAGTATAACTCTGTCAAAAGGAAGCCAAGAGGTAAGACATTTCATTTGTATGTCAATAACGTACTGTGCCTCTGATTGCTAATGCCTTCAGCTCATGAAGACCCCCTGGGTTGTAAGGCCACGCAGGTCAAGGAGCCTTTCATTCATTATTACCCTCTGGATCGACAAGCCGGGTGTATTATGGGGAGGACGTATTGCCAGGCCGTGCATACCACATCACTTCCGTTTTGTCAAGTGAACTTGTTCCCGCAGTGGGTGGTGTCCCATGACAACCAGCGGACACTAACCTACACAGACAACTACATTTTACATAAATTCACAATATTTGACTTCACTAGTGTCAGGTAATAAATTAAATAAGGCCCCTAGGGGCCATTCTCGAGTGGATGTACGGCCCTGGCATCCACTGGGTGCCCAGGCCGTACAACCCCCCTCGGACGGCCCCCAAGGGCCTTCTTATTAAAGTATGTATGCACTAATTTTGTCACCCAAACTGAATTTTAATGATATGCTGTAAATACTAAAAATTTATGGGAGTTTTGGGTGCATTTACGGGAGTTTTGGGTGTATTTACACGAGTTTCCTTATGAAACAGCCGCGTACGAGAGTTTCAAACTGGCGTACAGTTTGTGTAAGCATACATAAAACCTGTGTTGGTATGGAGGTTTTTATGAAACGGGCCACTGGTCTAACCCATCTACTCATGGTAAAAATGCCAGTTGAGCCTGCCTCCTAATAGTATAGATGCCGGCAGAGTTCACCTTCTCATTGGGTTCAATCCCTTTTTAAAGGGAACCAATAAAGAATCAGCCATCTATGGTAATTCTGTGATATCAACATCAAAGCAGGGAATGGGTGGGCGTTTATCTAATATTCAAAAGAATTTTAAAAAGGGAATCCAGTCTCGCCACTCTACTTGTTTTTGAAAAAAGGTACACTTTCTGCACATGTGTCACTCTCAGAGGCAGATCCAGGATTTCCAAGAGCAGGGGGTCAGCAAATAGGCAAAGCATTAAAAATGAATGTATTCGCACACATAAGTGCAACCTTTTCCCTCTTTGCCTAGTTTAGGGGCCTACCAAAAGGAGCCCTGCCCCCCCCCCCCCCCCCCCACTTGATCCGCCCCTGGTCAGTGATTTGGGGGGGGGGGGACATTTTCCCCTAGATGAATGAAAAAGGGATCTTTTTCAGGTTAAGGGTTAATTTTTTTTGGAGTAAAAGATTTGTAAAAGGGTGTGTTTTCTGTTTTGAAGAAGGATGATTTGTCCTGCTTTTATACAGGAGAGGTGGGGTCGGGAAATGGATCTACTGAAGAAATATCATCTGTAACAATTCTGTGTATCAAAGCCAGGAAATAAATCATTTTAAATTTTACGAGTGCGTGATGAGTTTTTATTGTGCAAGCTTTTTCATTAGAAAGCAGGGATGTAAGTTTAGAATCTTATTTTACCAAGCAGAATTCTCCGCTATTTAACATGATTTCTCATGGGGTTCATTTGAGAAATACATACACACCCAGAAAACATCCACAGGAATTTTTGGACATGAAAGCTTCTTTTAAAAAATTATACTAAAATCATTCCTATAATATGCTTATTCACTTATGATACTTTATAAAGTGTGTCAGAAGGACATTGGAACACTTTAAGTGTTGAAAAAATGAGAAACAATAAAAAAAGAAAATCCACAGGGTGCCGGGGTGGCCAACGTCTTTGAGGTGTTGGTACCACTCGATGGCGTTGGCACCCCATGGGTTCGAGTCCCATGAGGTGCAGCATACAAGATAGGACATTTGGATGACCCCTGCATGGAATTGTGTCTAAATGCTCCACAGGACCACAATGGGAGACCAGACACACTGCTGTTTGAATTGTATCCGGTATAAATAAAATGAAATAAATAATAAAAAAAAAAACTTTTTGCAATAGTGGGTTTTTAACTTCTCGTGGGTACAGAGTTCTCTGTGGATGTTTTCTGGTGAGGTGCAGGGGATACAGCAGCTGATGCAACAACGGAGAATTAAAAAGAACCAAATCTCTACCCCTTTGAGGGATATCAAGTTAAATGGAAACAGTGGCTTTCAGGGTTTCTGAAAAGATTTTCTTACATTGTCTGTGTCTTTGATATGTGAAGGCAATTAGAAGTGAATACTGGGTGTGGTCCTGTGATTTAAGCTTACCAAAAACCCTTCAAAGAAAAACATAACCTTTCTTTGGCCCATAAATAGTGAGACTGCCATGAATCCTTGGTTCATTATCCATTCTATGACAAGTCATACAAATGGCAGCATAGCAAGTTAGTTGTGGTAAGCTGTGCTCGACATGGAGAAAGGACCACCCCACTGAAGCCACACAGATATTGAATGAAAATAACCAGAACATTTATATGTTTTGATTTCGAACAAGGCAAGAACAAGTAAGTGTATGTTATCTTTTTTAAGTGTGTGTGAAGGGAGGCCAGACTGCATAACTTTGAATTAGAGTTTGGTGTGATAGCATTTATCAATTATGAAATAACGAGAAAATCTGTAATATAAGAAAATCTAATTCACAGGGTAACATAAAGTCTGAAAGGACACTTTACTAGGTTTCCACACAACGATTTTAAGGGTTTAAGTATTTGGGATTCTCAAATTTCCGACCCTTATTTGGAGCTTAAAACATCTTTTACCACAGTCATTAATTTGATTACGTTGGTGAAAGTCAGAAAATTAGAAAACATTTCAAAACACATAGGGCTCACCTATAACAAGTAGACCATGAAGGAACATTTGTTTAATCAGTAAGTTGGTAAGAAATTGGATATCTACTTAAATTTGTTTTCAAAAACACTATGATAGATGTTGATTCTAAGCTAAACACAAATTGATACTTACACCCAGCTCTAAATTTTGCTTTTTCAGGAGTTGTAAACCCAGTTGTGGTTAAAAAGCCAATCATGGCGTCTACCGAGATGTCAAACATGACTGCTGCCATGATGATGGCCGTTAACATGACCTCGGCTGGTGACACAATGACCGATGAGACCCCACTGTGGGAGCTCATAGTTGACCAGATACAGTTCATAATGACTCTAGTTGGAATTGTTGCGAACACTCTGACACTGTTGACGCTGATCAAGAATGGTGAGGATTTCTCTGACATCATCTGTTTGTTGTTAAAGTACCAGTCCTTTGTTGATGCTTTTACCTGTCTATTGGCCATATTGATCTTCAAACTCCCGATTATATTTCACACTGGGTATGCCTTTCTTGATTACTTGTCATGTCATTTGTGGACAACCCAGCATATCTATTGGATTGGTGTCTTTTTGTCTATTTGGAACCTAGTGTCACTGGCCATCGAACGTTATATTTGTGTGTGCCATCCTCTGAAGTACAATCGGCTCACTAAGAGAAAGATGCAGTACATCATGCTCTTTTTCTTTTCAATGGGCATGATCTACCTTCTCCCGGGAGTGTTTCAGGCTAATATGAAGTCAGGATACTGCGTGAATGTCCTCTACTTCGAAGGGAAGATTGCCGCGAATTTTTTCCTTGTTTGGGTGGTGTCAGCATTTTTTGCCTTTTATTTTATTCCTACAGTCCTTTTTTTGTTTGCCTATGGAATGGTCATCAACTCATTCCGTAAGCGGGCCAAGTCCAACCTAGGGGCCTCTGGTACAGCTAGCGTCATTGACCGTGCATCTACAGAGCTCACCAAGACGGCCATAGTGGTAACCATCATCTTTATCCTAGCCTACAGCTATCTCTTCTGGCTGTTCCTGCTTGCATATGCTGGGGTCACTGACTATATCATGCAGTCCCCCAAACAGAAGATCGGGGCTTTTCTGACTATCATGAACCTAGTTGCCAACCCGTTTGTCTATGCTAGCCTCATGCCGTCTTACAGACGCTCAGTCATGAAGACCCTCTGCTTCTTTAAGCAGGGGAAGTGATAAGATTTAACCAATGTAAATTGAGAAATGATGGCATTGGAGCGTTCAAGCTTAATGCCTGAACCTATTAGCTACCTTTTTATCATTACTTGATTCTTAAAGGTCTGATGACAATCATTATTATTCAGGTTAAATGAGAACCAGTTTCTGATGGTTGTAACTGAATAACAAGTATAAGATAATTGATTTGTATTGCCACATTTGGATAGAAACACTGCACTATATACCTCAGATGAAGTTCAATATTTGGATGCATATTTAATGTTTCTTTTTCTGTCACCACTTATGAAGGGGCCAGGTCAGTTATTGGCAATGCTCTGGAGGTTTACATATCTATTGCACATTAGTAAGTATCATACCAGTGCAAATTCTTCAATTCTGTTATAAAACTTGAGTTAGCATTATGTTAATGCAATGAAAAATAAAATGGTATTCAAGCTAACTGTGTATCCATCTTTTTGTTGATTGAGTAATGCTTTGGAGAGAGGACTAGTGCTCTAGAATTCATGTTTGGTGTCCAACTATCTATAGCTTAAAACTGTTCTGCCATCAGACTTGCTTAAGATAAATTCTAGTGCACTGAAGTCCAGTGCAAAAGAATTATTATAGACATTAGGAATTGGTAGTTAGTATTGTAAGTTCGTTAGTAATGGCAAGGGTTCATAAGTGAAACATGTAACGCTGATACGTGTGCTTGACGCCGAGCGGCGCCACAGTCTCGTGGCTTAGGTAGAATGTATGGGAGAATAATAATGCCCTCAGGCGTAAAATGCTGTACCTGGGTTGGTTCACCCTCCTGCAGGTATGCACAGGTACGAAAAGGGACACTCGTGCAATGGAAAACCTGTCTGGGAGGTTATGAGTTAAATACCCAGTTAAAGAACACTGTGGGTAACGGGCCTTGTCGTCTACGATAGTTTGTACATAGTTAGAAATAGAATTAGTCAATGTAAGTAAGAATGGGAAGTATGAAAGATAGAGGGAACACTGTTATAGGTGTTAGTTTATATGAGTATATCGCCAAGCCTTTGGCTGTCGCTATATAAGAGACTTGAGATGGACGAGCAGACCAAGATAGAGTTCGATCAGAACACATGGGAGCAATAGTCTAACATACGGATCAAGACGGGTAGTGCTGAGATGGTAGTAACCACTACGATTAGGTGATAGTAAGGATTGGGACAGCTTAGGCTTAGCCTTACGGACGGTGTACTGGACGTGATGGAGATCCTACCGATGGTCTTCGACACAGGTAGACGAGAGGTGACTCTCTCAACAGTTGCGGAATGTATATACCTTACGAATGGGGAAGCTTAACCATAGCTATACCTGGTTGGAACGTTACTGATGTGTTAGCATTGTGAGATGGATGGCATGTATTGTATGGATGGAAGAACTATATACTTGTATCTTCAGAATGTCTACATGGATATAATAAAATTACCTCTTGCCAAGCTCGTGTTCTTTGTATAGGTCTGAGCCCTTTACTTAGAATCTCTACCACTAAAGAACGAACTATTATCCAGGATGAAGATCTACCTGGACTAAGCTAGCTAATTCGATGATTAATAACGAAGAACTCCCCTTTACTTCAAATAACGAACATTTATTGATATCTTCGAATGAGTAAAATGTAAATGATAAGTGATAAAACATCACGCAGTCGAACAACGATCTTACGTCCTGGTATGGGATGTTAATAAATACGAACTTTACCAACAAAACATCCTTGGAATTAACTAAAGATAAATAACAACAGTCTAGCTCACTAGGTCACATTCCCATTATCTCTTTTTACTAACAGATGATGAAAGTAGACTCTTAAATTTCATGTAAGGTGATGTACATAATATGATTGTATGAGGATGAGAGATGAAAGGTGTTAAACTATTTATTCTCAATCAATATTATTGACTCTGGGTCTTCGGAGTTGGTGTATGTGATTGGTCTACAGATTTGACAGAATATCTTATTCAATTTCACTTTAATTGTTTTCCTCTGCACTCTGAATAATATCATCTCTCATACATGAGTGCACCTTGCAAGCGGACCTTCCAGAAGTAACTCTTATACCTACTCTTGAGTGCCATACCTACTAGGCGATTATGGCTGAGTCGGGATTCCACCCTTAGAATCGGCCAATTTTAGGGCTGATTCAGATCAAACATGCACATTTCAATATACCATACTGACAGGTGATCGTGAGAATCAGCCGATTCTCCCAGTCGCCCGGTAAAATCACCTAGTGGGTATGGGGCTTAAAAACCATAACAACAGTGACTTCATCAACTAACTAAACTTAGGGCAGCACGTTGATGGACAACAAACCCTATTTGTCGGGGATTATCAACCAATAAATAAACAAAAAAATAGACATTTTATTCTGCCTATTATAGACCTTAATCTGTCAACAGCACAACATAAATTGACGGGATAAGCCACTAATCAGCCAAACTTGATCATTCATTGGAAATACTATCTTTAGGGTTTTCTCTTTATCCTTTTAGATTTCACCTTAACGTTCCATGGGAAATCCAAGCTTATCTATACCTACAATAAGCTTGGATTTCCCATGGAGTGTCACACTGATTCAAATTATCTCTTCTATACATATGACAATAAAACATGTTTTCCATCTTATCAATTATGACTGTTTTTCACGAATAATTCTTTCATATTGGCATTTGAACTGTTGTCAATGCGGCCATTCTTTTATAGATTCTCCAACCATTTGTGCTTGTAGTTACAGACAATTTTTATCATAAATAATCACTGTCTACTTATGGTAAAATAATCTGATTAGATATGGAATATGCAACACCATTGGTTCCATGGTCCTCTAGAATTTCCCATTGATAAATTCGAACTTAGCAGCCCTAAAGTGTTGAAGTACGGCTTACGATGGGGTGTCACAATTCTAGTCTGGCGGCCAAGTTCAAGAAAGTAGCTTATTTTTGGAGTTGGTATGCCATAAAAGGTTTATACCTGAAACCATTCTAGCGTTGTAGTAGGGTCCTCTGGGAACCATGTATAACCGGTAGTCACTCTGTAGAGGTGTGCATGACTGTGACAACCGCCATTTTGTTTTGCGGTATCCAGGGAAATTCAACATGAAAAATAAAGGACTAATCTTGAACTGACACATTCAATTTTATGCCAATCTATTTCATATTGTATATTCTAATAGTTATTAGAGCAGGTAATTACTATGTCAAACGACTTTGACCTTCATGGAGGTCAAGGTCACTAAATTTGACCTCAAAATCTGAAAAATTTGATAAAATCAAAGTTGAACTTGAAGCAAACAGTGCTACTCTTTATATTGTCCTTTAATTTAAGTGAACATGTCTCAATCTGGCTCTTGTGATATTCAGAAAAGCAGAAAAATTGGTTAGATGAAGAAATTTGGTCACCAAATTACACATTATGTGACAGAATTAGAAAAGAAAACTTAATTTCCAAAGATTGAGGAAAATGAATTTTCTTTCAATTCCTATCTCAATATGGCAGGTATTTGTTCTCTACTAAGTACATACATAGCTATTATTAGGTCAAGTATATTAGCTATTTAGTTTGTCCCTAAAAAGGTCAAGGTCATCAAATTTAAAGGTTTACACATTTTTACACATCATGTATAAAGAATTGTTAAGTAACCTTATAAAGTACGTTTCTCATGCTCAAATTGTGGGAAAGACTAATACTCAATTCTTTGACTCGATTCAAAAGCAGTGATTAGCCTTAACAAAGAGCTACTGGTTAAGTGAATAACTGCAAAGGACACCAAATGTGTAATTGGAATGAGCAAAATGTCTGTAAAACAATGTCCAACGGGATCTTCCAAGGTATATCTGTATGCTTCAGTTGGGATGAAGTATTAAAGAAAGATTACTGGGATATAAGATATTATTGGATGTGAGTGCATGCCCCTGCAGGGAAAGTGTATCTTTGGGCATTCATGATACACTTCTACCCTACTATAACCCTCCAATTATTGCATTTTTTTTCAGATTCCTTCCTAAATGTCATTAAGATTTTTTTTTTATAGATTTACTTGAGTAAATGGGTGAATGTCAAGAAGCTATCTCATGGTGTACACTAGTAGACAATTGTGGTTAGACACTAGGTAGATCAAGAACATTTGTCAGTATTGTTGTTGATGCTAGGGGAACAATATCCAAACTGTATTTACCTACAACATTTTTTGGCCAAAATCATCAAGAATTAGAAATCAAGGACTGTTTATGAACTACTTTTAAGTATTTAGCTGTATTTCTCATTTCATGAGCTAACTGGATTAAATGTAATTGTTACCATGAAGAGACATCAAATAAAAAGAGAATTGACAGCAAGTTTTGGAAAAAGAATGTGCAATGAAAACAAATTACTGCTGAAGTTCTATCTAATTTCCAGTATCATATTATCTATGCCAATGAGTTGCTTTTGGTGATTGTATCTATGATATGATTTGATTTAGGAGAAACCCACCACAGGGTGCAATACCCTACTCCTTTCAAAGAGAGGCAAGGGGTCTTTTATGTGCAATTTCCCATAAAAAGGACACCACACACACGGCCTTTGATGACCCTATTGGGAGCACAGGGTGGCCCATGGACCCCAGACTCTTGAATCCTTTCTTAAATTTTATCTCTCAGTTGGCATTCTTGACAGAAATGCAGGATCTTTTCACTTTTGGCGTTGTTAAACATGTCCTTCATTGATGTTCTGTTTTGGAGATGCCTCTTGTGACTATCTTCCATCTTCTAACACTTCAATATGATGTTCTCTACCCTAAGTTTGGTAAGATAGATGATCAGATATAATGAATGTACCAAACATTTGCTTGGTAAGGTATTTTTTGACTATAATGTCCCTCAAGTATACATTGTAAAAATCTAAAACAATTATCACAATGAAATACTGCTAAAATTGATAGGGCTCCTAGACACAGTACTATAGCCTGGTTCAAGCCAGGTAAATTGACTGAAGCTATGCATATAACCTTAGTTCAGGCTAACACTAAAGACTTTAACAATATCTTCCCTGTCATTATATAATCCCTCATCCATCCCTCTGTCAAGATCCCCCCCAAAATTATTAGAATATGAAAATACACTCACTTTTCCAATGATTTATTCTTTATTTTATAGGCACATTTAGTGTCTATACATTTTAAAGGTCAAGATACATCCTTTTTGTGTTCATTTAAGTAAGGACTAAACACACACATTGAAAAAAGGGAAAAAAGCAGATTGATTAGAGACTGATATCTATTATGATTAGAGTAATTTTCGTCAAACCTGGAGATCAAAATTAGAAATAATAATTATTATTATTATATCTGTCACCAAATATGTAACTTTTACAGCCACAATTCTACATTAAAGTAGGTGTCTGTTTTTTTTTTAATATTGGTATTGACAGAGTAAAATATGAATAAAGTCTTTTATATCAAAGTATAATTTCAAGGGCAGGGTAGTTTGTTTTAAGTTATATTCCCTTTGTTTTACAGACATTTTGCTCATTCCAATTACACATTTGGTGTCCTTTGCAGTTATTCACTTAACTAGTAGCTCTTTGATAAGGCTAATCACTGCTTTTGAATCAAGTCAAAGAATTAAGTATTAGTCTTTCCCACAATTTGAGCATGAGAAACGTACTTTATAAGGTTACTTAACAATTCTTTATACATGATGTGTAAAAATGTGTAAACCTTTAAATTTGATGACCTTGACCTTTTTAGGGACAAACTAAACAGCTAATATACTTGACCTAATAATAGCTATGTATGTACTTAGTATAGAACAAATACCAGCCATATTAAGATAGGAATTGAAAGAAAATTCATTTTCCTCAATCTTTGGAAATTAAGATTTTTTCTATTTCTGTCACATAATGTGTAATTTGGTGACCAAATTTCTTCATCTAACCAATTTTTCTGCTTTTCTGAATATCACAAGAGCCAGATTGAGACATGTTCACTTAAATTAAAGGACAATATAAAGAGTAGCACTGTTTGCTTCCAGTTCAATTTTGATTTTGTCATATTTTTCAGATTTTGAGGTCAAATTCAGTGACCTTGACCTCCATGAAGGTAAAGTCATTAGACATAGAAATTACCTGCTCTAATAACTATTAGAATTTGCAATATGAAATAAATCAATACAAAATTGAATGTGTCAGTTCGAGATTAGTCCTTTTTTTTCATGTTAAATTTCAATAAATGTCGCAAAACAAAATGGCGATTGTCACAGTCATGCACACCTCTACAGAGTGACTACCAGTTATACATGGTTCCCAGAGGACCCCACTACAACCCTAGAATGGTTTCAGGTATAAACCTTTCATGGCAAACACAAGTGTAAATTTCATGCTTTGGCCGCCAGACTATTCCCCCAACTACGGATAATTATCTGACTTTTCCCATTAATAAATTCATGACAATTGGAATAGCATTCAAATTATCTAAAAGTAAGCCATATCTTTTCCTTACAAATTAAAATATCTTAAATGTAAATGCAAAATGAATCTACAGGGAATGATTCCCAAGAGCAGAATGAAGACAAGTCTGCTGAATATTCGTTTTATCAAAGTAATACACTTCTGTTTAAAATTGATGGTAAAGATAAAAAAAAATCTCATTGTAACCCATAAGTTATGTTGCAAATCTATAAAGCTAGATAAAGGCCACATGTCCTGTTTACAATAATTATTGAATGTTGTCTATTGGTATGCCTTACAGAGCCTATGAAACCTAAAAGAAAATAATGAGTGAATCAATTGATAAAATGAAAGTATATGCTTAAGTTGGATGAGCTGAACCTATGGATATTGGTCTAATCAAGTTTGGTTGAAATAGGCTGCTCAGAACTGATGCTGGGGATCATCTGAAAATGTGGCTTTTTTATAGAATGCAGCATGTATATCAAATTAATGACACCTTAACTAGAAAACACTACATTTTGTATCTGTAACACAAGCCACCCTTGTGGTGGCAGTTGGTACCATTGCTGCCACCAGGGGGAAACTACCCCCACTATTTACTTATAATACCATTACTAAACTCTACCATAGAACTTCCACCTTTTCTACCCACAACCCCACAATCTCCAATTTAAAATATCAACCTACATGACAACTCATATCACCTCAAGTCTTTTTCATATAAATGAAATTTGATTTCCCAAACCCTTGCCCACCCATGGTCAGTAATGATACATCACAAGATAGGTTTATAATTATCTTTCAAATGTTATATAAGATGTCTGGTTCCATGCAATAATTAGAAATTAAAAAACCAAATACAAATCAGCAGCAACTATATCTGTACATGGAATAAGACTTTTGGATCACAATGTAAAACATACATTTCTGAACATTATTTTTATGCAGGAGTTCACTGTTTACTAGTCTGTCCCATTCTGAGACTGTCCCTGTGAGACCCCCTGGTCTCCTCCTTCCTTTGTAGTCTGTAACAGCAGCACATATCGAGGAATGCCCTCCGGAATGTAGTCCCCGAGATCACATAGAGTGGAAAGTTTGTCGCATGGGTCAGATTGGCCAGGAATTTCAGTATGCCATGCACTCTGAATACCATGGGGTCACTTGTGATGCCATCCCAATATCCAGTTAACTTGCATATGTCCTTGATTAACCACATTAAGCATGTCGGTAGGGTTGATATGGCAAACACAAAACTAACTACCAACAGCATCAGTTCAATTCGATAAGCTTCCGTGTCCAAAGACATTTTTCGAAGCACAACCCCTGACACTCCATTTTTCGTATTAAAATTCCTTAAGCTGTACAAAAGAAGTCCATTTGAAATGAAAATCAGAATTGATGGAACGAAGGAGTATAGCGCGAGGTCCATCAGGTGGAATGTGAGTTTGGTTATGGCTGATGTGATGCAGCATGTTCCATTATGTAAATTAAAGCCTGAGAACACCCAGCTGTAGATGATACTTATGGACAGAGAGGCCAGGAGGACCACCCACCAAGCCCGCCTTGTGGTGGTGAGAAGGCGAGCTTTGATGGGCATCCGTACCAGGAGGAGGCGCTCTACTGTGAGGCAGACCAGGAGCCAGCCCGAGGTCACGGATGAAGTGTACTTCAGGAACATGAGCACCTTGCAGCTGACCTGCAAATGAATAATTGATAAAGTTAAAGAATAATCAATATAAAAGATTCTTAATGATACATACACAAGAAAACATATGAATCATCAACCAAAACTTTTCAAATTGCATTAAGGGTATTTAATCCAACACAACAGTCAATTGGCAAAAAAAAACTACTTAGAAATCACCCAAAAAAATTCCCCCATTTGTGACAGCACTATAGCATAATATTTCTGTGACAGAGTGCTACTTTTTGAGGGATAATCATTGTATGTTTATGTTCTAAGTGTCCCATGTCACATGAAAAGCTCTTTAAATGGTTTAAAGGTATGGAAACCCAACAATAGCATAAAACAGAGCTAATGAAAAGAATAATTGATAAACTTAAAAACTAAACATGAATATAACAAATCTACACTAGCAGACCTTTGAAGTTGACACATCAACCCTTTTCAGTGTATTTGTTAAATTACACACAAAATGGAATAAGTAATTGGCATTCTTTCTTGTCAATGGATTTATTTTTATTTTATGTCCACCTGCTTAATATGGAAGAGGATAATTGTTTGGGAAGATTTTTTCTCTTTTTGTGGGAATCCATCTGTGGAACATGTGCAAATCTAAAAACTGACCAAATTTGCCTGAGAATGAGACTATTTCGGTGCATACTTCTCTTCTTATATAAACATAAGAAGAGCACACCAAGGTGTTGATAAATAGTGAAATGCAACATTAACCTTCTTCTTATTTTTGTTTAGATTTATCATTACTTGTTTAGATAGATGAGGACCAAATCTTTTATTGTAATACAAGTTACAGGGTTGGATGGAGACAGCACCCACCATATGGCCTGCTCAGGAGTAACATCTGGTGAAGGGTGGTAAAGCACCATGTCACACTTCGTCAATATGTCCATCACTCTCCTATGCAATCACTTCTGTGCCAAGCCGGAGGTGTGACATTATAATAATGTTGCAGCAACATTCTGTGTTGGTTCTTGTTACGTTCTTTTGATGACTCCCAATGACATCCCTGCGACCTACTGCTGTGATGTTACAGTGTGGCGTTATCATAATGTTCTGGTTATGTTCTTCAACCTAAACAGAATGTTCTTATAACATTCTGTTTTGGTTTCATCCTAACCTTACCAAAAAATGATTTCATAATAATGTTCTAATTTGGTGAGGTTTCAACCTCACTGTCCATTATGTAATTGTTATGTGCCATCTTAGTAAGTAACAACCCGCAAAAACAATTATTGTTGCAGAACTTTTCTGTTACATCGCAAGCTGGTTGGGTGGGTATAGCCATTTTTTGGGCACCTAAAAGTTCATATCCTTATGGGATACTGTTAAATAGGTCAACCTGCTCATGGGGTACTAGCATAAAACCAGAATGCTGTAGTTGCAGGGATAATTACAGAGGAATCTGAGGCTGCAGCAGTTTGGTAGTAAAGGCAGGAATACTTGAGTTGCTCTGCACATATATGAAGTCCCATACCCACTAGGCGATTTTACCGTCGCCAGGCGATGGGCAATCCTGTGTCCCGTCGCCCGTCGCCTAGTTCACACACCATATCAACAGGGATTTTGCCTGGAAAATCACTGGCCGATTACAATTGCCGAATGATTCCCCATGGGTATGGTGTACTTTCTGGGCGACGGGCAACGTGGCACAGGATCGCCGGTAAAATTGTCGGTAAAATTGTCTGAAAATTATCAAACTTGCATGATATTACCATCGGCCAGCGACAAGGATGGCTGTTCTACCAGGCGGCCGTCACCTGGCATCGGTTAAATCGCCTAGTGGGTATGGGGCTTGAGGAGCAGTCAGGGCACTCTGCCCGACTCACTACTCTGTATGTGTACCTACATTTTTCTAACAGACATAATCCTTAATCGTAATAATTAATTCATTCCCAGGAACTACAATCGATCAAATGAAGAAAGCGTTGATTGTATTTTCAGTTTTACATCTTTCTGTATACATTTGGGTCCCATAAACATTTTACATAGCAGTTTTAAAGTGTATGTTGGTTTTAGACTGAGATAGGTTAAGCCATCAACGTGTAGATTTACTTGGCGAAGTATTTTTTCCCTCTGGTTCTTAACATTACAATTGATACTCTGGTTAAATACAATAATGTACAGATCACTTATGATAAACTATTCATATTCAGTGCCCTACTAAGGCCCAGCTACTTTATTAAACATTGGCGCTAGCTTAAGTGACTAAAAAACCTACAATTAATCTTTGAGCAAGATACGAACCAGTTCCAGGGAGAGAAAAGTACCACCTGAATTTATGGCATGTTTGAGTAGTGCTAGCGTTGCTCTGCATAGACCGATATGGCCAGACATGAGTAAGTAGTCTTAGCTTGTCTGAGCTAGACACACAGCCGAAATGAAACCTGACTTGTCATATCATAAAAAAATGTTAGTGTTCTACTTGTTGACTTGGACCCTGGAGTTCCTATTGTAAATACCCCAGGCAAGCAGCAACGTAACAAGCACATTCTGCAACCATACTTGTTTGGTTAGTCTGTAACCTGCCCAATTTTCATGTAACAGTTACATTATTTTAGGAAAAGTTGAGACTTACTAAAAAAGAAGTTATAATAACATTATATTTTAGTGAAGTTGAGACCTTACTAATAAAGAATGTTATAATAATTTTATCATAACGTGAAAGAATGTTACAATAATGTCACAATAATGTCGCAGTACAATGTCACAATTTTAGGTTCTAGAGAAGTGTTTTGGTGCCATCAAAAAAACATAACAGAACTACACAGAATGTTATAATAATGTTATAATTACTCTATATTCTTGCTTGGGGCACCAGCAAAATATTTGACTTCACCTGGCAATATTGGTGCTTTGTAGAGAGAAATTTTTCCAAAATCTAAGTCACCTTTTGGATACTTTAATAGTCTTTCCAGTGACATTGTGCTGGATTCATCAGGTGGAACATGAGTTTAGTTGTGGCTGGTGTAATTGACAGGCTCCCTCCTGTAACGTAAGCTTTTAAAAACAACTGTGGACAATGTCAAGGAACATAACATCTGGAGCAGCATCCATCAAACACAATTGATTGCAGCAAAAAGCCATGCTTTGGTAGACATTGGTACCACTAGGAGGTAGCTTACTGTGAGTCAGATCAGGAGTCGGCCTAAGGTTACTTAAAGAACATGAACACCTTGCAGCTGAATTGAAAATGTTAGTCATCTGCACCCTTTAAAAATACATTAAAGGGGTGGATACAGGATTTCCAAGAGAGGGGTCAGCATATAGGCTATGTACTAAAACAGGAATCATTTGTGCACACACACATGACATTTTCCCCTCTTTCTGTAGTTTAGGTATTCACCAAAAGAGAGGGAGGGATCAGGGCCCCCTGGACCGCCGCCCCCTGGACCTTCCCCTGAATAATTAGCATGCCAATTGAATGTTGTGCTTCGTCTTGCGAATCAAACTTATTATGAGTAAAGCCATATATAGATAATGACAGCTGATTGTCATTCAAAGAAACATGCTATAGAATACTATAACACTCTGTGGCCTTCCATTAAGCATGTGTGCACCAGGACTGAGTGGCTGCACATGTATACTTTCCTGTACAAATTCAATGCGTAGTTTCTTTGTAACTAGTTTGAAAAGAATCAACAGCGACCAGTGTCATTTTCAGCGGTTTGGTCGCCCAGCCACTTATCAAACAAAGGCACCGTTATGTCTGTCGACCAAACCACTAGTCGCTGTGGTTTCTGGGCGAAATATTTGACATGTTTAATATTTTTCTCTAATTGACGGTGATTAGTGCAGTTAATCGCCCATCAGGATGACCAATATGACCTCTAATCGCTGGCAGTTTGAGGGGAAGAACGTCCCAACGTGGCGACTAACTTTTTTTTCTCACCGGTAACTAACTAGTCGTCCGACGATGTACTAACTCCTTAATTGGCGGGCGACCAACATTAAATGCCGTGGTTTAGTCGCAACTTGGGGACCCGCCTTTAGTATCCCCTTTACATCAAACACTTCCTCTTTCAGTTAGGTCAAGGGAAAACACTGATGATAAACAGTTTTTCCTCAATATGCTTTTTAGTCATATCTGCCCCGTTAAACATCGGTGCCAATGACACCTGACCAAACAACACATCCCACGGCAAGATAAGGACCTGATCAGCAGAAAAAAATGTACCCTTTGATTTATGACTTGTTTGAGTAGCATTATGCCTTTGTCAGCATAGACAGACATTAGCAAACTGGAGTAAGTAGACTCTGTGTGTTTGTGTTGAGGGCTCCTTTACACATGGTGACTTTTTCACATGATTATTGATGACTATAGACCTGTCAGGCAATAAACAACCCCAAAACTTGAAAAGTTTCAGCTCTCTGCATGGTTTTTGTATGCTAAATTGTCATTTTTTATCCTCTGTTATAGAACTTTATATTTCTAGATCTACACATCTTTTCCTCTCTGTTCATAAAAAAACAGTATACTACAATCAATATAATTATGGTAAGTTCTCCTGAAAGGGTGCCAAACGGGGGAAAACAGGATAAAAAAAGTAAATCTAAATGTATCTTAAAGCAATTAATATAGAATAATGGGTACACATATTGAAATTCATTCCCAAAGTTGGGAACACTAATATTCATAATTTATTGAGATATTACATTTTCTTGAAAGGTATATGTACGGTGACGCAGTATATGTATGGTGACGCAGTATATGTACGGTGAAGCACTTATTTTCACACAAAAATGCTATAAATCCAAATTTATATTAAAAAATAAAGGTTATACACACCTCTATAAGTGGCACCATAGTGGAACCATGCATCATGTATTTTGGTTTGATAAAATGACATAAATTGAGGGTATATTTTACACTTTTTTTGACATGTGTATAATACCCCATTATATATGCATGGATATGGCGGTATATGTACAGTGACGCACTTAGTTTTAGGCTTAAGTTGTTGTTTTTGGTCAAAATTTGTCAAAATTAGTATTTTAAAACATCATTATGCTTTGAGAGATACATGGTACACATGAATACACTTTACTTTTTTTCCATTCTTTTTTCAAAAAAAGAATTGAGCAAATATTAGAGTTATTGAGCTGTATATGTACGGTGACGCACTTTGGGATTTTACCTTTATCTTTGATAATATTTCTAATCAGAATTAATTATTTTTGCATTTTTCTCCCAGAAATGTCATTATATGGAGCCAATTCATTCTCAAGGACAATATTTTTCACTAATATTCATATTTTTTTTATTTTGTGGTGATTTTCATCCGTATATGTACGGTGACGCACTTACCTTCACCAAAATAACATGGTCTTACTTATTCCATACTGTAACTAAAAATATTGCATGAAAACATTTCTTTTCATCAATATTTAATTCTACCAATATATGGGCAGATAATTGCCTAATTTTGCAGTCTAATTGATTTTTCTTTACCTTTCTTTATATCCATTTTTAAAAAAACATGTCAGTATATGTACGGTGACGCACTTATTACACAATACTGTTTTTGTTCATAAGATATGGAAATTATTAATTTATCACGTTATTTTATATTTCTGCTTTAAGCAATGAGGTTGTATAATGTTATTTGAACAGTAAGTATGTTTGCAAATAATTAAACATAATTCAGAGCATTATATTCAATCTCATCACATGATTTTCTTGGAAGAAAGTGCCAAAACCGACAGTTTTTTAGCTATAATTTAAAAAATAATGATAAAAAACTATAAAAGTAGGGTTCCCAGGAAAGAACCTATCAGGTTTTATCTTAATTATTCATAAAATATACAAAAATCCCTTTCTTTTCTGTATTTTTATGCCCTTTCAATAGATTTTCCCATTTGGCAACCTTTCGGGAGAAGTGACCATATAGATTTCAGGAACATTTTTACATAAAGTACGATGGAGTTCCATAAGTTTCTACAAACTGTATGTACAATTAATATGAAACTATAGTAAAGAAATTCCTGCTGCACAAGACGAAACACTCTGCTATGGGTAAATGCAGGATGATCCTATTTCCTGCTACTGTGATCCACAAACATGTGTATAGCCTGCTTGGAGATTAATGTGCTGAGGGCACCAAAGTAGCTTGTGCAATATTATGCACAGAGGAGAATCCCTCAGATGCTGGAGAGATCAGCATTTTGAACCAGTGTTAAGTCTGTGGGGGTTTACAACTCACCAGATCTTTGTATACATGGAATTTTGGGCTGATTTTTGAAATATAAAGGGATCAAGACTATATATCCCACATGGACAATTATTATTTCAGAGAAAATATGAAATCTAAAAAATAATGGGTTCGTCCTGGACTATCAAATATTTGTCTGTATTATCAAAATACACAAACAGCTGTTTCTTGCCTGGTGGACCTTTAAGTAAAAACCACTGACAATCATAAGAGAGACAAAAAGGGATGAACAGGGGTGAACCACATGATGCTATAATTTATCCTATTTTACTTTTCTTTTTCATGCATGGCCATGTTCTGTCATGCCTCATTCAATCTTACCATACATTGACACACTATCCAAAGGCGCAGTATAATTCTCCCTAGACTACCATGGATAGCTGATTTACAGTATCTTAAGGACCTTCAGGTTAATTTTGACCTTTTTTGTCGACAAAATCCCTAACAAACCTATAGAAAATCAACCGAAAATTGTTATACATCCACTAACAATGAATAAATTTTCAAACAACTCAGGAAATATTAATGCATGAATGAATGAATGAATTTTATTGCAATAAGAAAGATCACAGTTACATATGGATCCAACTTTAAAAATAATGATGGCCAGTTTTTCCACATGTTAATCCATAAATAATGATCGACCCAGCATGCATCCTGTTTGAGGATAACCTGCAGGTAAAACTCGCAAAACTGGCTATCTGTGGTTGGGAGAATTGATCCAGACCCCAAAACTCAACACGCAACAAAACACAACACGTGGTTCAGTTACGTATACATACAATTACTGTTCGGCTACATCAACTTGAATTCTGTAATTTTCTATATGGTCAGTGGTGGATCCAGGTTTTTGAAAAGGTGGGGGCTGCCAGATCTCATGTCATATTTGAGAATCTAAACTGTATTCAAGCAACACAACTCTGGGCTGGAACTAGCTTATTGACCTCCTTTACTTGGGAGTTCTAATCTTCAATTACACTCTCTCTCACCAGGTGACAGGGTGGGGCTTCCCGCCGCCACTGTGGACATGACAGGGGCATGTTGATAGATGGAGGGGGAGGGGGGGGGGCACACCACCTAAGCTTTAGAATTTTACATTAAACCAATCTACACTGGTCACGCTGTGTAAAACCTACCTGGGATGTAGCCGCGGGGTCTGTTTCAGTTATATAGGTGAAGAAGGCCATGGAGGGGGCACTGACCCACAGGTACAGAGTATCCGCAGCAGCCAGCGCCATGATGTAAACGCCCACACTCAGACACCGGAACTGACGTCTGCGCATGACACAGAATGATGTCACATTTCCCAGGGTGCCTAGAACCACCATGACCGGATGAACGATGACAATCTCCACGTGGAAGGGAACCACCGCCTCTGACTGGTTACAACTGGAAATATAAAAATATAAGTTGAGGGGGTATAGATGGGGGGGGGGGGGTCCCATGTCGCATGTTGAATTTAAGAAATAGCCATGTCGCATGTCGTTATCTTTTTAATGCTCCTGTCCCATGTCCAATTTTAAAAATAGCCCTGTCGCGCTATCGATTTTAAGGGTCTACACCCCCAGTTGACATCTCCTTATTCTTTTTTGCAGTTAGTTTGAAAAAGTTAGCCAGCCACCATAGAAAAGATAAGGAAATGTGATATAAACAGTGGTAAACCTTATGAACAAATCTAATCCTGGAGGGAAGAATACATCAACCATTAAATAGGCGAACTGCTTTTAACATAATAGCTGTGGGGGCACAGGGGGCATGGGGATGACAGGGATAGGAACTTGGGCGAACAGCAGGAACTAGATTGATTACCAAAAGGACACCAAATTCAATGATTGCATTATTTCTTCAAGCATCTGTTTCATGCAGTACTTGATTCTCGTAGGGGATGCTACACAACATAATTATTCCTTGTTTTCTATTCCTCAGTTTTAGTTTTTATTCCCATATGCTTAAATCACTAAGAGTACATATTGCTGCTGGGCTCACTAGATGAACGGATGGAGAACATCATGAATATTCCGTTACAGATAATCCTTGAACAAACAGTTTCTTATTGATAAAGGCCTTTTTTTTGTGAAGTCGCCGATGTTTTCCCCAATAAACATGCATAGCCGGTACATCGCCTCTGACCTGGCCTAGCTGAGAGGGGCTCCTCAGGTGTGTTAATATTGACACACAAAGCTATTACCCGATTGCTGTCCGGGCCAGCTCGCAGGTTCTACTACAGGGGGGATGAAGTTCTTGAAGCGGAGTGAATGAGTGATGGATGTTTTATGCTGTACCAACAACAAGGGTCATTTTTCATGGAAAAAAAAACGTAAGAATGAATTCTGACTTTACCGACACCAGGTTTTGACTTGCTCAGTCTTTGGTGATCATATATGATGAGATGAAGATGACAGGGCGGTCAAACAACAGGGGATCAATACCTGGAAATTATAATTGCTCTACCTCATGCCTCAGTGAACCCAGACAGGGGTTTTGGATAAGATATGCATTTGTGTGAAATTAATATGAGCAGTTTTTTAATATTTTGCTGCAGTGTTAGAGAATACAAATGTTACTAATTGTTAGTTTGACCATCAAGCGCCTTCTAATAGTAGGGCTCTGGATTGGGGTTCCAACGTTGCATATTGATTTTTAAAAACGCCTATGTCGCATGTCTTTGTCACCTATTTATCCCAATGTCACATGTTGAATTTAAGAAATAGCTATGCCATATGTCGTACCCTCCATTTTTAACCTCCCTCTTGCGTCGCTAAGCCACCACGTTACATGTCACATTTAAGAAATGGCTCTTTCGCCGTGTCAATTCTACTGGTCCATCCCCATAATCGCGCTTTAACCTATTCGTCCTTGCATGGAAGGACCCCTATATACCTCTTTTTTATCGGACCATAAACTGACACTACCCACTGCGGGTCTGGGGGTGTGAGGCACCTCTGTTTAAGTGCAGCATATTGCCATTGACTTTTTTATGTCTATATATCAATTTTGATGGCCGGACAATGTCCTTCTTGTAGTTGGGTTCCCCGAGAGGTCCCAATAGGAATAAGGGCTGACACTGCGCCCTCCTATGTCAATAAATATCAGAGAAATTCACTAAATACCCATGGGGTTATTGCAGTAGAAAGCGTTCTGTCTCCTGTCAAACCGGCTCAAACTATCTCAAGGTCACTTTGATGCAGTTACAGTTACAGTTCTCGTGAACAGACTCAAAGAAAAATGTGCTTTTATCATCTTGATATGGATTTGAATATTAACACACAGCTTACACAAGAATCAAGGGTAAAAATAACGTCCCCCCTAATGCAAAATTCCAACCCCCCAAGGGAACATCTAAAATTGGTATAGTAAGGCGCCCCCCCCCCCCTCCACCATCACACACATTCATCTATTTTCAAATCTATGGATCCGTCACTCATGCCCTTGCAATGTCTCAAATCGGTCGAAATTGAGGGGGCGCCGATGCAGTTTCCAGCTCCATCTTTGAATTAAAACAATGATAATGTTCATCTAGATACATAAAATAAATATATTGTTGGTAACCATTAGCATATATTGTTGGTTTCCATGCTGAGTTACGTCTTCCACAGTGGGTGGTCCACTACATGTCCAGTTTTTATTAACTTTCTCACCCCTAGACGTACCTGCAGCCTGCCCCCATAGCCTGCAGACCGCTCAGAATACACCTTATTTGTATAAGGGACGTCGTTATGGGAAAGGTGGAGGTGGTGAGCTTTCTCCTCTATCTCCTTTTCTTCAGTTTTCTTTGGCACCAACTGGGAAAATTATATCATAGGGACTTGAAACCAGCCAGAGGAGGTTTACCATGGGAAGATGTGTCTTCGAAGAATGTCGCAAGAGAACAACAACAACAAATGAACTACTTTCATGGAAAACAACAACTACATCCCATCCATCCACCTACACAACAAGAAACAAGTAAACACATAGAAGAACAATTTCAGAAAGATGTCCAGATTGTTGACTCGCGACACAATATTCTGAAACGTCCAAGTCCAATACAGCAAAATGTTCAGGACGAATATGGGGAAAAGGGGAGACAGTATAATGTAATACAAAAAGGAAATCGAAAGCTCCAAGGTGAACAGATGCATCCAGTACAAGAGGAAGACCAACACCAAAAACAACAACAGCAACCAAAGGATCAGCAGCAGCAACAACAAATGCAGCACTATATCAATCATTTTCAGGACACCTATGTCCGACAGAGAAGGAGAAGGTCGTGGAACGTGTCTACCCCATCCAGGATGTCCCATCCTACCCGACCCCTTAAAACAGGGGACAGGCCCCTGCCTCCCCTGCCGGGGGTCATCCTGTTTGGGGTACAGAAATGTGGAACAGGTAAGTGTCCCAGATGGACCTATGTATCATACTGAGATTGGTTTTTTTTTTGGTTTTGTTTGTGCATCAATTCTATGAGTTTACTTATCGTTTAAGCAAATTTAGGAGTAATGTTGTAAATGTGGATGGGTATAACTATTTAGGGATGTATTTGGATAACAATATGGTTTTCGAGAACTACGGAAGTACCAGCATCATGCATGTGCAGAGCTGTCGAATCTTTTGTTTCTCTTCACATCAATACAATGATGAGCGCAGTAGTTTTCGTATATATGATATACGAGATGTTTCACAATGCCATAGTCTCCATTTCTTAACAATTAACAGTGATCTTCCTTTCTGCCAGGTGACAGGGACGGATCCAGAGATTTCAAAAAGGCGGCGGGGCTATGTAAAATTAGAGGCCCCCCCAAGCGCCCCCCCCCCCCCCCGCCCCTTAATCCGTCCCTGAGGTGGTCACCTGTTTTTTTTTTATCATTTCAAGAAGAGTTCCTTTTCTTCTTTTCTCACTTATATTTCTCGGTTTTTGAACTTAATTCTTAAAAATTATTAACACATATAATATTATGTGAATTTCTCGTAAACACATGTTTGACATTAGAAACCATTGTAAATTTTCAATGTTTATTACTTGTGTCTAAGTAAACAGAAAATTAAATCAACCAGACTTCTTAATTTCCTTGGCCAATGACAATTTTACAACTTAAAGGAGACACGAAAAGTCAATTTTAGACACCAGCAAATGATCGAAAGTATAAAATTAAATATATATTTATGGAAAAGTATCTCATAAACGTGCATGTTCTAAAAATAGGCTGAATTAGAATGTGGCAGTGGGCTGGGCTATTCGCACCTCCTTGTTTGAAGCCCAGCGCGAACAGTTGGCTGTGACGTAAGGGGAGGCATAAGGCCCCACTGGTGCTTGACCTCTAGTCAACTTTCAAAATTTATTAAGCTTAAATCTATTAAGTGAAAAATTCTGATAAAAACGATTCCATGGAATAATCATATATATTTATGAATTCTGAAATTTCCATGTACTTTTGGCTTATACTTTGTGAGTAACATGAACAATAATTTTTCCCATTAGTTGTAATGGAATACCTGTGCCTCACATGACGTCACAAGCAGTGTCCATGCTTGCCTCTTACAGATTCGCACTTAAGGTGTGAGTCTGGCTTCACATAAATAACAATAGCTGTTGAAGCTAGTATTTGAACAAACAAAGCAATTTGCACAGTTGGATACATTAGAATAGGCATACATTAGGAATAATAGTGGGTTATCTAAATCTTGAATCATTTCTTTTCGGGTGAGCTTTAATAACATCTCACAAAAGCATCTTTGCCCTTTACTTGTCACCAAAATTTAGTAAAAAGATCACTTATTTCAACGACAATAATCATTTGGCAACTCTGCATGTGAATCGTGTAATACCTAAGATATTCAGCCCTGGGTGATACAGGTTTAGATGTTAAGAGTTTAATGCAGTACTAAGACAGGGAGGGATATAACAAATATGTTTTCTCCTTTGAGAGTGAAATGGAAAGTAGTTCCTGTATGAAATAGGTCTGATAGTTCTGTTAGTCTATGCTTTGGAGTTTCACATGAATTGATAGTATGGATGTAGACCCCTTAAATCGACAGGGCGACATAGCCCTTTTTAAAATATGATATTGTTAAATTTGGAATATAGGCATTTTCAAAAAATCCCTGCATTCAGGTGGCAGAATTTTTTTTTCTATAATATGACATGCGACATCTGGCTTAGTGACAGGAAGAAAATGATTTTTTTGAAATTCTTATATTGGACATTGGACATTAAAATCGACACAATTATTAAAAATAAAACGACATGGGACATAGCCATTTCTTAAATTCGACATGTGACTGGAGGAGGACCCCCCCCCCCCCAATCTACACCCCAGATAGTCAATCTTGGAAGTTCTTCCTGGTTGCTTTGTGTGTGTGTGTCTAAGTGACTATTAAGGAGAGGATGCAAATACTATATAGTGCCAAACGCCAGCGACTTTGATACTGTTGGTTCATGCTAAGCAAAACAATACAATACCAACTAGACTTATACTGTTGCTGGGGTAAGACTAAAATTGCTTATATATGAATATAATTATTACCACTTTTCATAATATTATATGATTAATTTCAGTGCCATCTGTATACCCATTGTGATTTGCAGAATTAGCAATCACAGGTTGACATGGTTATATATAGTAGTACTTGTGATTTCTGAAAGAATAGATTTGTCTGAATATATTGACTAAAACTATTTTCAAATCCCTTTTTCAGAAGCGGTTGGGTCGTTTCTCAAGATGCACCCCCAAGTGAGCTCCATCCTGCCATGGGAGACGGACTTCTTCTGTTCGTACTACCACTACGGACTACAATACTACAGGTACGTAAATGGGAGACGGACTTCTTCTGTTCTTTCTACCACTATGGACTACAATACTACAGGTACATAATTATATTGCACCATATCATCTTATGTGCCTCACATTTATTGTAAATTCTGGCTAGGAAAAACACTTGGGATTATCACAGTTATGGCATGTCACAAACTGGCGACCTTTCAAAACTTGGTTAAAGAGGGACTGGGGCAGGCCCAACCATTTGTCCGACCAATCTTGGGAGGTCATTGTCAACTAATCTAATAGTATGAAACGATGAGGGGGGAACAGTAATGAGCAAGGACAAGGGGATATGCTAGTGCTGGTCGTCAGGGACCCCTACTCTCACGTTGTACTAATACAACTATTCCCCTTTACAGGTCCCTCATTCCACGTTGCCCTTCGCTGGTCATCGAGGGCTCACCCAACTATTTTGTGGACCCTGAGACGCAAGGCCACAACCAGGCCTGAACGCCTCCATCAATCTACTGCTGGTCGTCAGGGACCCTGTCAGACGACTTGTCTCTGAGTGACTACAGCCACATGAGGACTAATATTCCCCAATTCATCAAGCTCCAGGCTCTTGTCTGCTATAAATGTCTGCGTCCTCCTACTGCTGATTGCCAGGGACCCCTACTCCTCTATTGTGCTAATACCGTTATTCTACTTTACAGGTCCTTGATGCTTCCACCCTGGCTGCTGGACCTCAGGGTCTCCTACTCCCATATTATATCAATACCGTCATCGAGGGCTCCCCCAACTATTTGTTGCACCCAGAGGCACTGGACCACGTCCATGCCATGAATGCCTCCATCTTCCGCCTTATGGTCATCTTTTGAATGCCTCATTTGAACTGATACCGCTATTCCCCTTTACAGGTCCCTGATGCCCCAGACGGGTTATCGAGGGGCCCCCTACTATTTTGTGGACCCCAAAAGGCCAGGCCTTGTCCACATGAACGTGTTCCTCATGTTAGTGCTTTTTTCATACACTACTCCCAATACCATTCCCCTTTGCAGATCACTCATGCCCCGCTGCCCTGGACTAGTCATTGTGGGCTCTGCCAACTACTTTTTGGACCCTGAAACATCAGGCGGTACCCACACCATGCATGCCTCTCTCCTGCTATTACTAGTCATCAGGAAACTCCATTCCCATTTTATACTAAAGAGCTAATACTACTTTTCCCCTTTACAGATCCCTCATGCCCTGTCGCCCTGGGCTAGTCATCGAGGGTTCGCCCAACTACTTTGTGGACCCTGAGACACCCGGCCGTATCCATGCCATGAACGCCTCCATCCTCCTATTGCTAGTCGTCAGGAACCACTATTCCCATTTTGTACTAAAGAGCTAATATAACTATTCCCCTTAACAGATCCCTAATGCCCCATCGCCCTGGGCTGGTTATTGAGGGCTCCCCCAACTACTTTGTGGACCCCGAGACTCCGGGTCGCATCCACGCCATGAACGCCTCCATCCTTCTACTACTAGTCATCAGGGACCCAGTGCGACGACTAATCTCAGACTACCATCACATGAGGACTAACATCCCCCGATACATCAAACAACAGAAAAAACACCCAGTTTACACAGATTCTGTACAAATTTCCAAAAATACTAATTATACTGGGAAACATCAAGAGCAGTACTCTCAGGGGAACAGAGAGTTGCTTATGAAGGAAATGTCAAGACCTCATCCAGAAGTCACAAAGAACCTTGATAATTCTTTAGCCAAAGAGGGTTTGAGGAATAATTCAGGGCTTATTGGACATGGCCAGCATGACAATAGTTCAGAGAAAAAATCACAATCCCAACAAAATGTCTCAAGAAATCTTCCCAAGTCGGATTTGAAATCTGACAAATTGGACATCTTATGGCGCCGTCGGTACAAAACTGACCACTCCCTGCGTCCCTTCGAAAACGAGGTGGTGGATGACGTCACGGGTCACGTGAACACCTTCTTCCGGCCTGTCCAGGAGGGGGTGTACGGACACTACCTCAGGAGGTGGTTAGAGTACTTCCCACTCAGACAGATCCACCTCATAGACGGCGAGAGGCTTGTTACACACCCTGTGTCTGAGCTCAAGAGGCTCGAGAGGTTCCTCGAACTAAAGAGTTATTTCTCTGAGGATCACTTCCGGTTCGTGCCGTCAAAGGGTTATTTCTGTCGGGTCAGGGGTAAAAGAGTTAAGTGTCTCAGCCCGTACAAGGGGCATAAACCGCTGAAGGTCAATGAAACTGTCCTGAGAAAACTTAAAGATTATTATAGGCCGTATAATTTAGACTTCTTCAATTTAACTAAGACTTATTTCAATTGGGGGTAAGGAAGGCATACTTAGTGAAATCGAAAAAGAAGTAATAGAAGACCCATAAAAGGGAAAATAGGCTTAATGTCTTTTATATAATTGTGAACAATGAGCAGATAGTACCACACATTTAATCACATATAATATGAATATTTTGATTGTTTAAAATTTGAGACGTTTTGAAAGCGCGTGTACATCTAACATTGAACAGACCAAATATTTTGGGGTATATCCATAAACGTTAAAGATCTGATTGGGGGAGGGGGATGTAAGGGATGCTGACCACATCCTCTCCTTTTTTGGGTAGAAAAAAAGTGGGGGAAATGCGACACATATACAGGGACGGATGCCGGGGGGCGGATTTAGAGGGGGGCGCCTGATGCGCGCGCCTCCCCTTATTTTTGCCAAATCTAGTTTTTTTAATGGAAAATTCTTGCTCCTGGATTGGCGCCTCAAATTCTTATATAAGCGCCTCCCCGCTTTGGAAATCTCTGGATCCGTCCCTGATATATATGCACACAAATGCGCGTCAATTTATCAATAGCCTTTATGCCGACCTCTCTCTCCATTCACAAATCCTTTATCTGCTGCAGGTTTCAACAATATTATATGAACATTAAGATTATGGAAACAAATTTGCGTTACCTCTCCTGACTTCTTACCTGTTGGTAGCGTTGCCCAGCTCCATCCTGCCCTGCCTTAGACCAGTCTCCGCAAACATGGTACGTGATGGGAGAATGCTGGGGATCACTCTAACTGGTTCACCGCGGGATGTGTTATGGCAACGGGAACATATGGCTGATACCAGCGGAGAACCTGTCACAGCACTGCCCCCTCCAGGACATACCTGGAACTTAACCTAAAGCCTTGGAATTAAGAGAAAACTGGTTAGTCGGTATAATAGGAGCGCTGGATCGGGTGAGGGTGGGGCAAATGGGCCATAGTCCTCTAGAGAGAAGGCTGAATTTTGTGATTGACCATTAGTTTGTAAAAATGTGTTTGACATTTGTTTTCTTTGTTCTAGGGGAGGAGGGGCCTCTAAGGGGAAAAAAGGGTGTGTGTGTGTTATAGCCGAGGTGGGATTTTAAATGGTGTCTGGAAAAGGATTAGAGGATTTGGGAGAAAATAGGGTGGATACATAGTACTTGTAATGATTTCTCCATCGTTAAAGTTTTTAAAGACGTTAATAAAACAAGTGTACATACTTGCTTTCCCCCCCTATTTGTGATATTCGGCAATTGAGTGTGCTCCACAGGTAGTTCATGAGGCATTGCATGTTGTCATTATTAAACTATGTTTAATTGAACCTGTCCAAACCATGACTATCTTTTTCAGTCAGTCTGAGGTAGGATCTGCAGGGTGTACATATGCAGGCGTGGATCCAGGGTGGGGGGTCCCTTTTGGGGGACCTCTAAACTACAAAAAGAGGGGAAAATGCGGCCTGTGTAGGCACGATTGCACATGGTTTCAGTACTTAGGCTTTATGCTGACCCCCCCCCCACCCCCCACCCTCCCTCCCCCACCCTTTCAAAAAATCCTGTATCCACCCCTGCTATAGATGTCTATAGGATGAGGTCAGTAAAGCAGCTGAGAACTGGTTTTGAACATGTAAACAGCTTTGTTTTAATCATACCTATTCAATGTTGTGCGTGACCGGTTATATTCCTGTACAAAGTGCAGGTTACATCACATGTATAGGATGCATACCACACTCTAAAAGATCTACTCATGCAGTCAGGAATTCCCATGCATGTACATCAATGAAGTCATCATAGAGATATCTCTCTCTAGTGGGTTGACTTTTTCTCTATTCAGATTACATCACATACATGTTCTTCCTTTGGACGGCGGTTATATGTGAATTATGACGATGATGAGAGTAATGATCAAGTGAAAAGAATGTAAGTACAATAGTTCATAATGTAGGGCAGGATAGTCCATAATCGTATCTTAATTAAATTTACCGTTCCTGCCTTATTGAACAAGAAGTCAGGAGAAGGCCTATGATGATATAAGCGACCATTGCGTTCAACAGTAGAAAAAGAAATGTATTTTCAAGGACTGGAGCAAAATCTTGTGAAATTATACATATAAACAACCTGATTGGTAAACTATCCTGTGGTGAAGCAGCTCTCTATGGTGATATTGACATCCTTATTAGTTCAAAGAATTAGGAGAACTACTTTTCTGGGCCACTGGCATACTCCTTAGTCGCGTCAGATTCCACATGTAATACTCGCTATGACTATAGCCTTTTTTTTTCTGAAGCAATTTTATTGTAGTACTACGCAACCGCATCATGCACGTGGCCCTCCGCGAAAAAGTAGTTCTTATAGAAAGTGCCAAGTCAGGCAGGTAACAAGTCCTAGCGAAAAGTAGTCCCGGCAGTTCCCATAGTGCTATAGTCGGAGCGATGATTACACGGGAATGTGAAGCGAGAAAGGAGTTTGGGCCACTGGGTACCAGCAGTAGGTTATCAGTGTAGCACGCCAGAAACTTTCTTGGCCACTGGTGCCCAGCTGTACAGAAATAATCTATGGCTGGTACCCAGTGGCCCAGAAAAGTTGTTCTTCTCCTAATTTAGAAAAAGTTTGCTTTGTGGACTATTGCAGACTATAGGTCTGCTGACCAAGAAAGGACGGAAAAACTTAAAACTTAAAATGTGTTATGCCTTATAATAAAAGCTGATTGCCATGTCATGATATGTTTCTGTTAATGTCTAATCTATATCTGATAATTTTCAAACATATTTTCCCCATGACATTTTGTCCTGGTGGTAAATTTAAGCACTCAAATCAGATCCCTTTGATTATTTATGAAATAAAATCACATGACAAAATTGGCCCTTTCTTAACCAGCGGACCTAGTAGTGTGAGGGGGAACCAAATTGTTTGAGGCAGGCACCTAGTTGTCCGCATGGCATAGCACACAGTTGCCACCTAGTGGCAGATTTGTTAGTTACTGTAACTTAAAGTAATGCGGTAATAATATCAACTATTTACTAGGATTGGCTTCTGACAAAGGATGAGAAACTTGAAGCGATGCTTACTAAATGAAGTTTATTATTTCCTGGAGATGGATCTAGACATGGATCTAATGATGGACACAGGATGGATGACATCACCAGACACGCATCTTTATATAGATCAAGACCATAGTTGATATACATGACACAAATGTTTTGACCAGGTCTGATGTTATTGGAAATTGTTGAACATTATTGTTATCCATAACATGAATGTTATTTATCAGGTTCAACGTCATTATTAAACATTGAACATTATTGTTAAACATAATGTGAAAGTTCTTTGCTTAGTCTGTTGTTATCATAAGGTGTTGCTCATCACTGTTATACATAATGTGAATGTTCTTTACCAGGTCTGACGTCATTATTAAAATTAATGTTGAACATCATTGTTAAACATAAGGTGAATGTTCTTCGCTTGGTCTGATGTCATTATATGGTGTTGAAAATCATTGTTAAACATAATGTGAATGTTCTTTACCAGATCTGACATCATTATAAGTAGTTTAACATCACTGTTATACACATCATGAATGTTCTTTCTTGGTCTGACATCAATACATGATGTCAAAGATCATTGATATACATTATGTGAATGTCCTTTATCTGGTCTGACATCACTATAAGTTGATGATCACTATAAGTTGTCGAACATCATTGTTACACATAACATGAATGTTCTTTGCTGGGTATGACATAAATACGATATCAATGGTGTTCAATACAATAATTGATATGATGTTGAACTTCATTGATATACATTACGTGGATGTTTTTTCACAAGGCCTGACATCATGATAAGACGTTGAACATCATCGTTAAACATAACGTTAATGTTCTTTACCATGTCCAACATCATAATACAGTGTTGAACCTCATTGTTTTAATGAACGTTCTTTGCCAGGTATAAAGTCATCATTAAGTGTTGAACATCATTGATATACATAACATTAATGTTTCACAGGGTCTCAAAATTCCCCATACCACTTGAATATTTTGTCTTTAAAGGGACAGAAAAAGTGGAAAGTGTCCCTTTTAACTGTTTAGTGGTAAACCATCTTATTGTTCCTCAGATGGTTACACTACTAAAAAGGTTACTATTCCTTTATGATAGCGAGCTATAGATGAGGATATGACCCTTCTATGTGTCTCGGTGTTTGTTCTGCAATTTTTTACACCTTTTTAAGTGAACGGAAAGTAATTTTGGTTCGAACAATATGATGACCTTCCTGAAGGTACAATAATATACCCTCTTATGTAGGACCATCGGCACAAATTGTTCGCAGTACTGTATCTATATACCAATAAGACGTTTCCATTGACAAGGAAAGAAGTCTTTTATTCCCAGGAGATATGCTTTTGTTTATACATAATTAACATGATGATATACAATATCTACTATTTCATTCGTTCCTGGAAGTCTATTTATTTGTTATATCTGCTCCAACTGAAGTTCAAACACTGATTTATGAAATCGGGCACTGGACAAATGCAATCAAATGTTATATATATGTGATTTGATTTGTATTCACATAAGGTTTCATATAATATAAACAATATATAGTTATCAAAGTTTCTTCAAATACATCTTGAATGCAGGTTTACAAGTTATTTAGAAAGAAAAACTTAAAATATGTAAAAGACAAAGGATCTATATACAGCGCTGTTGCATTATTCTTTCCATTTCTTCTCTGTGCAAAACCAAAGAGTAATTAATTAAATATACATTTGGCGAAATATACAAGCTCATAACGTTAATTACCTTTATCATTATAGAGCACATTGATACCGTTATAATATAACAAGAACTTCGCCTATTCACGTGATTTACCAAAAATAGTTCTTGCATCACGCTGAAAGTACTATTTACATGTAATACTTATAACAAGTTCGCATTTGTTTAAAAAACAAAAGAACACCACTGATTAATGTGATTAAGTGCACGATTAAGTGCACGTTAATTACTAATAAAATAAGTTTATTTAGTTTTAATCTAAAATTGATGCTGATATAAGAAAAAGAAAAATTGTATACTTTGCATGAAAATGAAAAACCTAAAGTCTGCTTCAAACAAATGAATAATGTTAGATGGGCATAAGAAAACATAACAATATATATAAATGTTATGAAATATTTAAAAGAAAAAGTCTTAACATCGGCTTGGAGAGTAACTGTCATAAAATCTGCTTGGAGAGTGTACAGCTTAAAATCTGCTTAGAGAGTGATGAAAACCTTTTTTGGAAATTACCAGCGGTCAAAACATATAAACTTGATGGAAAAAAAACTGAAACTGAAACATCAGATTGGAGAGTGTAAACCCTAAAATCTTCTTGGAGAGTGCCAGCAATCAAAGCATATAATCTTGATACAAAAATAAAATTTGATACTGAACATCTGCTTGAAGAGTGTACACCCTAAAAATCAGCTTGGAGAGTGATGCAAACCTATTATAACCAGTACTGAAAACATATAAGCTTGATTCAACAATAAAGATTTGAAAACGTAACATTTGCTTGGAGAGTGTGAACCCTAAAATCTGCTTCAAGATTGATAAAAACCTGTTTGGCGATTACCAACACTCAAAACATTTCAACTTGATGCAAAAAAAAATAAAAATTTAAAACTGAACATCTGCTTGGAGAGTGTAAACCTAAAATCTGCTTGGAGAATGATAAAAACCTGTTCAGAGATTAACAGCACTCAAAACATTTCAACTTGATGCAAACAAATAAAAATCTAAAACTGAATATCTGCTTGGAGAGTGTAAACCTAAAATCTGCTTGGAGAGTGATGAGAACCTATTCGTAGATTACTAGCAATGAAAACATCTAAACTTGATGCAAAAATAAAAACTTGAAAACGAAACATCTGCTTGGAGAGTGTACACCTTAAAGTCTGCTTGGAGAGTGATAAAAACCGGTTTGGAGATTACCATCAGTTAAAACATTTAAAGTTGATGCTAAAAAATAAAAACTGAACATCTGCTTGGAGAGTGATAAAAACCTGTTTAGAGATTAACAGCAGTCAAAACATTTAAACTTAATGGAAAAAGAAGATTTTTAAAACCAAACATCTGCTTGGAGAGTGTAAGCCTTAAAATCTGCTTGGAGAGTGATGAGAACCTATTTGTAGATTACTAGCAATGAAAACATCTAAACTTGATGCAAAAATAAAAACTTGAAAACGAAACATCTGCTTGGAGAGTGTACACCTTAAAGTCTGCTTGGAGAGTGATTAAAACCTCTTTAGACATTACCAGCAGTCAAAACATTAAAACTTGACAAGAAAAGAAAATTTTGAAAATCAAACATCTGCTTGGAGAGTGTAAGCCTCAAAGTCTGCTTGGAGAGTGATGCCCATACAGGATATTTCTAATCATAGCCCAGGCATCCACCATGGCTGTAGTCATTCCTGGCCACAGGTTCCACCTGGTTCCACATGGCTGCATGCACTGCTGGTCACTCAGTAATCCACTTGTTTACCTGATGCCAAGGACACTCTCACCTGTCATGGTAGACTTGCCTAGTACATATACCTATACCTACTTACACTAGGCCAACTGTAATCACTAACACTTGGGTAAAACTAAAATATAAAAGGGACCTTCACAATTCTAGTAAACAGGAAGTGAGGTGTTCTGAGGTCAACTTTGAGGTCACCTGTCATTGAAACCAATGGTACACTCAGGCCAACTCCATATCTGAGCATAACCTTGATGACCTTTGTACCCTTTAACCCTGCTCAGAATAATATACGAGAGCCTTTAAAATACAGTAAATGCTTAAACACAACCTAGCCAGTGATTCTGGTATGTTAGCTTTTGAACTTTAAATACTGGCACAGATGGACTGTATTGAGAAGCAGCTAACCTACTGAATCTTATATGTGACAGATATGTCAAAAGCTTAGAGATGAAGCAAAGAAGTAAAAGTATATTTGGAAGGCCCTGTTTTATATAATGCACTCTATCATATACCATCCAGAGGAAGTCTTCATACTACAATCTCAGAATACAACCAATGAACATGCCTTCACGGGGGCGAGAGTGGAAAGATATAACTTCTTTTTCCTCAAAAGCCGGGTCCCCACTTTGACGACTACTTTCCTATTGCATCGGCCAGTGACTTAAAGCCCTAGTTGCCATGGTTGAATTGCCAACAAGGAAAATAATCAAACCTTCTCAACCTTTCACCACAAAACCATGGTGAAAAGTGTTTTAGTGGCCAGACATCTAAGTGCCCTTATAGTTGTTGGGCAATGTACAATGAAGCCAGTCGCTTGTGTTAGTCACTAAACCAGGGACATGGCTTTACTATTTATTTTCTTTCTCTGATTATTGATGTTTATCTCAATTATGAATGTGGATGCTGAATAGAAAATCTAAGGAATTTCAATACAGAGGCTCACAGGACTGCATCAATTCAGGACCTAACATTAAGGGTTCAAGATGGCTGCCCATTAGGCAGGTGCATCTAAAGTTTTACCTACCTAAGGAATTCACCTGCTGGATTTGGGCAAGTGGATCTCAGGACATGTCTAACTTTATGCCTTACCTACCTAATAGACCCACCCTTAATTTAGACCCTTTAAATGGTGAACTATGATTTCCACATTTTATTATACACTGCATAACCCTTGTTCAGTTAGTCTAAGCTTTAAGAAATCACTTGAAAATATTGCCAGGGTATGATAAATCCAAAACCAATCAAGGAGAACGTCCTCGGTAAGTTATCAACCCTCAGTATATCAGGGATACAAGCCTTCAGGCAGCCCTGCGGGCCCTGCCCTCAGGCGGATATCCCTCACATACCGTGGGTTGATAACCCATCTTGTTCCTCCTGCCAGTTATATATCCCGAAGAAACAGATCTCTCCGCTCTCCCACTACCCATAAGCTACAGGTGTATGGTTTTCACAGCACTCCCTGGAAACACAGTTTGAGCAACTGATGTATAAATGTAACATACAAAGGACACAAGACTAGCATTCACTCACCACCTGCCTATCAGGATTCAGATTATCTTCCACTGTTATTTATTTCTCACAAGGACAGAGCATTATTTAGTATTTACACTGACAGGGATTCTCCAGTGACCAACAGTACAAAAACATGTATACATCTAGGTCTCCATCATATTTGAACATTGATGAATATTGCTTTTAACCTAAGTTTATATCTGCAAAAGAAGTCTTACAGACACGTTAATTATTATTACAATGTCTTTAACAATTTGAGGGCAAAATCAATGTTTATATCTTTTCAAAGTAACACGAATAGGTGAAATCAGTTTAAATCACCAAAGATGCTTTTTACAGGGAATATATCTTACGCTTTTGTTAGTTATATATTTGAGGAGTTTTAGTAAAGACTTGGCGATTTATGGTACATCAGCCACAACAAATACAACTGCACCTGATCAGTGACAATTGACTTTCAATCACATTCTACATAAGTAACACTCACTCCTTCATCCCAGTACAGCATTAGTCCTAGAGTCCAGACATAGTGACTTTTGTGTGGCCACATTATAGGTAAGTACACACATCTACTTGGTAACCTTGTTTAAACATTTACAGAATATGACAACTTATTAGACTTCTATACACACTGGTTTGATAATGAATTCTGGTGAACGATTGTCACTAAATCATTTGTGTCTTGTTTGCTTTATAAAAGATATACATAGGTGAAGGAGGGCTAATAACATGGATTATATATTCATGTATCAATGCATGCTTATTCCTGAAATAACAAGACGCAACAGTGTTTCGGTATAACTATTTTTAGTGCGATATAATTGTCAACATTGCGATACATACTTTTACATTTCAATCTTTTTAGATAACACTGACATTTGTGATGTAGCGCCTGCAGATATCTTTGGTGTTTTAAAAGGTAAAACTGATCCTTCTCAAGTTGGCCATACTCTGGAGTGACTGGTAGAGATGGGATCCATTGAGATTAGAAAAAGAATCAATGGTTAAATTGAAAAGTCTACCCCAGGCCTATGGTGGTACCTGAACCATAAGAACTAGCTTCAATCATAATTAAATATTTGTTTTTGACCATTTCAATTAATTTGGACCCATCAATTTCCATTTTGTTCACAGACATTTAGTCCTCTTATGGAATTCAAAATATGTTTAAGCTGGTTCTCATAGTTGAAATTTGACCACAGGCTTAATTTCAACTCTAGGGGTCTATTTCATTTTTTTCAGTTTACAACATTTTTATACATTGACAAGACATCTTCACAGTTAATAGTGATTGTAAACCTTCCATAATGAACACACTGTAGAAAAAAGACCAGTCATGAAGTTCTTCATTCAAAGGAGGGAATTTGTTTATGGTACCGTATGATATCTTGTTAGGCGAAGGTTTTACTGTACTCACTTGCATCACCTTTAGGGACACAATTGCTGCATGCAGAGGAAGGGTTCTGCATGTCAACTATCATTCTAGCTAATAGTCCATATTTGTTTCTGTTTTGGACATTATATACTAAAGTCATGTAGGAGAATAACATTCATTGAGAATGCCCGAAGCTCAGAATCTGGTCCCAACGGGTCAGGTAGTCTGGCTGCACTGGCCCAGCTATCCCACCTTGAATCCTATCAGTCTAGGGCAATCATTAAGAGTGGATGATTGATTTTTGAAGTAAATTAAGTAGTAATTAAGACCTGTAAAGTACTATACCCACTAGGTGATTATTAGTCAGCCAACGAATCGATCAAAAAATAGGTCGATTTGTATTTTTGCCAATACTGTATTGAAATGTGAATGCTTGATCTGAATCAATGCTAAAATCGCCAATCATTTGTGTTTATTTGGCCAATTTTAGAACTGATCAGTAAGCTGACTTGGTGAAAATAATCTATTCTAGTGTGTATGGGCTTAAGTCTATTTGGTATTGACTAAAGCAGGGAACCCTGCTGTATCCATCAAATCAGACATTGTAAATTATCCTAGTTACCCTAGGAAACACATCTAGATGCAACACTCTTTTGTCTCAATTTCCTATTTTTATACATGATTGTACTTTTTTTACTCTATAATTACTGATTTACCATCTACAATCAGGAGATATGAATCACCTTTTTACAGTGTCATTGATCACTCATTTCAGAGTCATTTAGTTTCATCATTGAAAAGGAAACAAGTTGTCATCATTAACATAGTCCAGCCATCCTGGGGCCAGTGCCTACTTACATTATGCCTTCTTCATTATCCTATACATCCATGAAGTATAGCTAAGTAGCCAATAGTGATCTATCCTGTAAACTAGCACTTTCTTTTACTTTTTCACTACGCGCAATTTGCTTATTTTACCTGACTTAATCAATGCGGTGAAGATACTTTACCACTGGATGATCTATTTGAATATGATTTTTCAAAGTTCATTTCATTCTGAATGCACCAAATGAATTCAGAGTTCATAAACCAAAAGAATATTATTAGCACACAAGAAAACAGGAAACAAAAAGACTTTTTTGGAGACAGGTACAGATTCTTCCAGGTTGAAACCCACTTCGGTTGTGTGTAGGTTTTACAGGCATTCAATTATTACCCAGACAAAGATGATAGGGAGAAAATTGGACGACATCGGAAGATTGATAATTGAGTGCACATGGGGTATTTTACCTGGATTTTCCCCAAAGTTCCAGCACTTTCTTAGGAATGAGAGTTTGTTCACTTCATTATGGACTCACACATATCACAAAACATGGAAGTGGTCACAGCATAACAGACTGAATGTACCTTAGAAACACAAGCCTTGTCCTAAACCAGTTGTGCCTTGCCCTGAAGATCCCATGAAAACATGCTATACTAAACAACAGATTCATGGCACATGGGAGTTTTATAAAATCTATGAATACATCAATTGTACAAAATGTGATAAGCACACATAATTCCTAGGGTTTTAACCAATTTTACAGATGAGAAAAATAAAACACGATTGACTATAACCTTTCGCAAGCAAGATGAAACAAATCTATATCCACATTCACAAAATTTGTTCATGGTATCACAATCTAAAAGGAAATACCAAGATGTTGGTCACATGAAAAGGGGTTCTGGTTTTTGGAAGAGTAATTTTGTCAGCATTTGATACAATCCTTAGATCCTCAGTTGATCCTTTTTATATTCATAATTGTTCAACCTAGAGAGTCGTGAAAAGTATAGAATAACTAAGTGATATATCTCCTAAAACAAATAAATGAAGAAGCAAATTACTACAATAACAAAGATTAAATGGTGGACTTGCAGCTGCATGGCAAAGAGGACCTTTCAAACAGAATTATGATTTTGCATCATAGCGACTATGGTATATTGGGCTAAAATGAAATGTGGCATTATTTATCTTTTAACGATAATATGCACTAATTCAGAACAGATGAACAGAAAATAAGTGAACTGAAGTTGACAGGATACGGTTCCTACATACTATTCATCATTGTAAAATAATGGATTAACAGCATGCGTAACCCACGCCCCCAAATTAAGCTATTTTCTTATTATTTCCTATACGACAATCTAACATGACTTTTCATTCATATGAGAGGAAACTACTCCCATTTCCATATAGATGTACAGTAGAAATCATGATTTATTAACTTACATAGACATGCACCAGGCTGGGGTTTTAAGCTTTTGTAATCCACTGTAGACTTGCCTAAGTCTTAACAAGCACCCAAACCTCCCTTAGAGGTCTGACTGAACCACCTGCTGAGCCCTATGACACCTCAGGCAGGACCACTGCAACACTAGCATATATATTAATATGGAGGGAATACATATATTATTTCACAAAATTCTAAGAATATCCACTTACATTGAAATTATATCTAAGAAATGAAGTTTCGAAATCTGAGAGTATCTTAATAGATCTATACGAAAGAATGATTTAGATATTGGCAAAGAGGTCCAAATAGGCACTTTTCGGTTGCCTATTCGGCTTGATTATAATACCTAAACATACCAGTTATTGCCGAAATTGTGATTGAGCACTATGAATTGTAAGGTCAGAGCTCTGAAGGTTCTGATGTGAAGCCAATCTTCACTGCCTTTTCAGCCTTGTTATTGGAACCTATTTCATATCTAAGATATCCATGTGGGCTCGCGTGCCTTTTGTGTCATAGGGAATCTCAAGCACCGGCACCGTACAAAACCCATTGCTCCGCGTATCAAACATCAGACAACGGGCTCTCTCCCTCGGTATACAAAAGGACGACGAATGTTTATTTGGTTGGACTACCTCTACTCTAAGCGACTCTGACTCTCAGCAGCACTTCCCCTTCTTGCCCTTGGACTTGTGGCCTTGTCGTAGGATAACCGTATCGTTGGCCTGGGACTGCAGCCGTATTTGTTGTTGTCGTTTTGTGGCCAGCACCTGCTTTGTAATCGCCAAGAACATCTGAAAGTGGAGAGGGTACATATGAATTGAAGCAATATCTAAATTTGTATGTAGATAGACATGTAAATTTTGCTTAATATTATCTATGGCTGAATGAAGGATTGTACAAATTTCACTCTAAAACTCTCTGTATTGTCCGTCAGTTCCTCCTTCTCAAAGTAAATGTCTCATTATGTTTTCATGAACTTTTTGTCTGAATCTATTATTCACAAGAGCAAAAGTTTGCTTAGAACTGCCCAAAGTTTCAAAATCAAATATCTCTGTGCCTTGATCATTTCCTTGACTGTTAAGCCCCATACCCAACAGGGTGATTAGTGTTCCGTCGACTATGTCTCAGAGTGATCGCCTGTATGTATATGGTATTGGAATGTACGTGTTTTATATGAATTTTCAATAAACATAGTATTATTTGTAGCTTAACACAATAAAAACTAGTGTTAAGTATTTTCTAAGTTTGTAACTATACATATTCTATATTTCCTAAGTTGGTTTAAATATTTATTCATTTCATATCCATATAAAGCCAAAATTTGTATATTTCCTAGAATTTCCTGTGGTTTTGTCGACAGACTAAAAAAACAGTAAATCAGCTATCTGTGGCTGGGAGAATTCAGCCCAGTAGGTTTGGGTGTACATTCATCCTCTGTGCACCCTTTGCGTGTGCCTTACCTCCTCAACTTGGATGTTCTCCTTGGCACTGGTCTCAAACAGCTGTATCCCCATCTGGTCAGCGAACCGGTTCGCATCGTGCGTCAACACCACCTTACGGTCTGGGTCATCATCCTTATTACCAACTGAGACGAGAAAGAGAAAGGTTTCAAACATTAAACAGTGTATTTGACTACAGGGCCCACACTCAAATTTCATTTTCAAATTCCCTGTGTTTTTCCTGAGATTTCCCTCTTCTGCGGCAATTTTTCTATGTGTCATTTCCATCAAGATTTCAAATTTACAAGTGCAGAAAAAGTTTGGAAAACCCAACAACAAGAAGTCAAATCCCTAATACCTTGAATATAAAATCAAGAATTGCATAACCTGGCCAAATAAAATTCTCTGAGTGCTCCCTGTGTTTTGGTAAAATTTGCAAATTCTCTGTGTTTTCCCTGTCAGTTTTTTGTTGTTGCCATTTTCCCTGTGCTGTGGGGACCCTTTACTATGGATTCACTATTTTTGAAATAAACTTTATGGGACGTCCATAGCAAAATCGACTATGACAAGAAAATAAATAATTTCAATCGGTAAAGCTGCATAACCTTGCTTTATGAATTGCAATTTACATATTCTTTATATTTATGAAGGAATTGATTTGGCTGCTAAATCTTCTGACAATTTCTCGTTTTTTTTTGTAGAATAATAAAGTCTTAATGTTAATTCCCAAAGAAATGAGATGCTTTATTGATAAGGTATGTGCATGTCCATACTTATTTCTTTATTTTCAAACCAATCGGGAGAATCATAATCACCCAGCAACACATTAAATCTGTATCAACGAGAAAGGCACAATATTGAAAAATAAGGGTTTGAGGACAAATGATGAATCACTTTTATACCAATGACAATTCATGCCTCATCAAATTTTTGTAGAGTACAGACTCACCCAGTATTCGGTTGACGTCATCACAGTTCTGGTCAATCTCATGTAACCACCGCTTGACGTTGGCGAAAGACTCCCCGCTAGTCACATCGTAGACTACGACTACCCCATGCGTGCCCCGGTAATACCTGAAAAATACACAACAATATAAGACTCCCCACTAGTCACATCGTAGACTACCACCACGCTGTGTGTGCCCCGGTAATACCTGAAAAATACACAACAATATAAGACTCTCCACTAGTCACATCGTAGACTACCACCACGCCGTGCGTGCCTCGGTAATACCTGAAAAATACACAACAATATAAGACTCTCCACTAGTCACATCGTAGACTACCACCACGCCGTGCGTGCCTTGGTAATACCTGAAAAATACACAACAATATAAGACTCTCCACTAGTCACATCGTAGACTACGACTACCCCATGCGTGCCCCGGTAATACCTGAAAAATACACAACAATATAAGACTCTCCACTAGTCACATCGTAGACTACAACCACGCCGTGCGTGCCTCGGTAATACCTGAAAAATACACAACAATATAAGACTCTCCACTAGTCACAATGTAGACTACCACCATGCCGTGCGTGCCTTGGTAATACCTGAAAAATACACAACAACATGAGTTAACTTAGTACTTAGTGCAGAGAGGGCACTCTATAAAATGAAGTTGGGAAATTTGTGGAACACATATTCCAGATTTTAAGAAGGACGAGCGTATTGGAAAAGAATCGTATAGTACATACATTCTGACATCAAAAGAATGTTAAGGAATGCTATCTTTGGCAAATGAAGAAAAAAAGAAAAAATATTTCTGAATCCATATGCAATATGTTTTTTTCTCAAAAGTACTGTCTCGTGCAGAATCCTAGTATTGCCAAACCCCGGGAGTCTGAAAAAGGAAGGGGAAAAAAAGCTTTTCTGTTAGTGTGTCGTATTCCCAGTAGAGGGAGCACCAGTGCCATCTTGGTCCGATCCGTGATATGACGTTCTCAGTAAGAAGCAGGTAAGGGCAACATGGACATTTTTATTTCCTATCATGTGGATGTACATATTTGATTAAACTGATAGTGACATTGGCTTCGTTAATTTACGACAACGGGTCGAAAAACATCAAAACATATAACTTGGTGATTTCTTTATACTGGACATGGGCAATTCTTAAATTCAGTATCATAAATAGGTACCTCTTATCCCGAGCTATGTAATCTTCGCGATGATCTACTTTATATATGTCTACCATAGTATATCTTTAGCAATGTTATGATCAAACACAATTACAGGGGCGGCGGGGGGGGGGGGGGGGGGGGGGCGGACAGTTCCAATGTCACATATCAAGTCTAAGATGCTTGCGACTCTTTTTTTTCCCCTTAATTTTAAGGCCCTTCCATGCCACACATCGCATTTCGCGAACTAGCCCATATCATATCATCTATATTTTCCTTGTGTCACTCAGCCCCCTCTTTCATGTCAAATTGAGAAAAAGACCCTGTAGATATTATGGGTCTACACTCATATCACTAATTCCCTCAAAAAGCATAAACCAAACAACGCAAACTGACAGATAAACATCATCTATAAATCAGGCCAGGAATGACAAAAACAGCCCTTATTACCCTATTACCCGTGTATAGCCGTGATTACTGTATAGGGGCCTAGTCTACAGCAGCACCAGCCACACAGAGTCACCAAGAAATACACACATTGGTTTCATTTAGGGAAAGGATGGTCCTCGTTTAGCATCAGGATTCACATGCTATTTAAATCTGTAGTCCGGATCTTGCACGCGCGCGCGTCCACACAGACACACACACAGACAATACAATGTATCTATTTCTGAGTATGACAGATAATCTTAACTGTTTCTTACTGGCCCTATTCCCGCCCGCTTCCGAAAATGTTTTGCTCCTGTTTCTTATATATTTCAGTTGTACAAAAATAAAAAAAAAGATTTCAGCATTTTTTCACATTTGCTACCCCAGCATACATGCTTTATCATTCGTACCTGGCTAATATACTATATATATAAAAAAAGTCTCTCTTCGATGGCATTGTTGTTCTTTCACTTCCAAACAATATAGTGCCAAAAGAGATAGTATACTTGATCCCTAACCTCTTCAGCCTCCCGACACGACCTGAATATGACCTACTTACAGTGACCTTTGACCCCAGATTGACCTACTTCTGGTGACCTCTGACCCCCACCGTCACTCTCCCACTGAGTCAGGACACTGGGAGGGGTCGTGATGAACTGAGAACAGGGTGGGTACATGGACAGAAGAAGAGGTACATAGTGGATGTGTAGATTTGTGTACATTTGGGTGGGTGAGTGAGTGAGTGGGTGGGTGGGTGGGTGAGTGAGTGAGTGAGTGAGTGAGTGAGTGAGTGAGTGAGTGAGTGAGTGAGTGAGTGAGTGAGTGAGTGGTTAAGTGAGTGAGTGGGTGAGTGAGTGAGTGGGTAGGTTAATGAGTTGGTGGGTGAGCAAGTGAGGGTTTGAGCAAATGGTTGGAAGAGTGAGTGAGAGATTCAGTAAGGGTTTGAATAGTATAAGTTGTGTTAGACAGCTTGTGAGTTAATGTAAGTAACTTTGTACGATTGGATAAGTAAGTGAGTATGTGTGTGAGTGGTTGGGTATGAGTGAGTGAGTGAGTTGGTAAGTGCGTTAGTGAGTGGGTGGGTGAGAAAGTAAGTGAAAGATTGTGTCAGAGAATAAGTAAAATGGTTAGTGACTGGTTGAGTGTGTGTGGGTGAGTGAGTGAGCGAGTAAGTGTTGGTATTTTACGTTACGCTGTACTGACAGCTAGGGTCATTTTCACTGCGAAAACCAGTTGGGATGAATTCTGTCTTTGGCTGATCGAATCTATGAGATGAAGGTGACAGGGCGGGCAAACAGCAGGGGATCAAAACCTGGAAATCATTTTTGCTGTACCTCATCCCTTAGTGAAGTATATGACTGAGTGTGTCAGTGACTGAGTGATTATGCCTGTGCTATTAGATCCTTCGACAAATGTGCAGTTATACGGATAACAGGAACCACTAACATTGTCTTGTAATGTAGCGGTTTCCCACTATACAAATCAGAGTTCCATATATTCACAAAGCCATAAACAAATATTCCACTGTACTGTAAAATATGTTGATGCGGGTAGTAAGTATGACACACAAGCCTCTGTAGACTTGTAAGTTGTCGAAAAAACATCATTGTTACTATCACGTTCACAGAACAACAGTATTTTCGTTTCTATCGCCGATATGGTTCCGCCATAAAAGTGAAAATGGGCGCATTAATACCTCAAATAGTGCATTAATTGTTCTATTAATGTTCCCATGGAATGTCTAGGACTTAAGAAGATACTGAAGTGTTCAAAATATGCTGCATTTTTTGTGAAAATGTTTTATTTGATTTATTAAGGAGTGCACCACTGTCGTATCCCATTTGTATGGGTCTGGACCACTAAATTTGACATGACGAAACAGCTCTTTCTTAAAATCGACATGGGACAGACAGCTTAAAACCTTAGTGACATGCACCATGGAAATTTCTTAAATTCGACATGCGACATTGAGAATAATAAGCGACAGAGACACGTGACATTGCCGTTTTTTTTGAAATTGTGCATTGGACATCGGGACCTCCACGTCCAGAGCCACATTTGTTTTCTAACATAATCACAGAGAAAACAGTTGTATTGACAGTACATCGTGTTATCGCCTTCCTGCCTTCCCTCGGCCACTCATCCACCCACCCACCCACACACAAACCCACCCACCCACCTCCTACTTCCCCATCAGTTCCGACACTACTTCCGTGCCCCACTCCACCACTCCAGTGGTCGTGGCCCAACCCCTACCCGACACAGTTTTATATATAGCATGATTCGGGAAGTTTAGGTCCACACTCCCAGCTCAGCGGTAGCAGCCGGACCTTAGGGAGATGCTGTACATGAATCTCTAAATATCACGGTGGATTGTTTTCATCCCTCCTGCCACCCTTACAATAGAATTGTCTCTGGTGGACCGCCAGACCAGGACATTTTTTTTTTATGCCGCCAATGAAGTTGTATTATATATACCGGTAATTTTATTTTCTTAACACCCCCCCCCCCCCCCCAAGTGAAAAAAAAGGGGGAAAAAGGAAAGAAATTGGGAGAAGAAAAGGGAGATTTCCGACCTCCGCAGTGGTCTTGTTTTCGGCCACCAGGAAACAATGTTTTCTTTAAGTGTGGCCTGGAGAAGGAATCGAACCACAACTTTTTACTTTATAGTCAACATTACTATAGCTTTGCATGGGAACTACTTCCATACGAGTCACTGAGCCCAGTTTATAAACCATGCCTTTTCAGAAACGAAAAAAAGACCTTTATAAGACTTATTTTCCCTAAATATCCTAAATAAAGCCTTTTATAGGAAACGTTGTTGTCAAGAGTAAAGTCTTCTTTCAATTTAGATATTTGAAGAAAAACAAGCTATACATGTAGAAATAGTAGGTGATCCCAAAATAGGACCTTTGGTACCCTAAACCCTAAAGTCAAACCTTTCTAATAGACTTACAAACTGGAAAACCAATGTAAGACATTTTAAGACCTTTTCACACCTGCATTTGTACCCTGATAAAGGCCTTTGGGTGCAGCTATATATATTTCTATTGACGCTACAGTTACGGTGTGTCCGTGGGGTCCCCCTCAACAAAGGGTGCGATGTAGGGCTGACAGTGTGAAAATATAACACAAATATAGGGCAGGAGAGGCAAAATATGGACTCAGAAACAGGATTTGGTAAGTCACTGGTCCTGGTCTATTCATAGGCACAAATGTTGCAACAAAACGTTGTTAGAAAAGAAACACAATGCGGGTATTGTAAATATGAGAAAGCAAAAAGATGTGCCCACAGCAAAACACAGCGGGGATCATATTTCATCTCATCTTGTGAAGTCCAGAAAATATCAAGCATAAAGGGCATTCTTGGGAGAACGTATAACTAGACTACTAGTGGTTTTAACAATCTAATGGGATAATTTCCGCAAAAAGATATAGATTCAGGGAGGGGTCCCTACTCCTCAAATTTCACGATCGAATTCCCTGTCTTTGCTCGGTCCCACGGTAAATCTTTCATGTAAGGGGTTCAAAAAAGGTTATTAATAAAGTGTTCAAAATATGAAATGTTATTAATCGTGATTAGTTTCAGAGAAAAACTGAAATTTTACCCTTGGAAAAAAGTGCCATCTCTTAAATCTTAAGAATTATAAAATCAAATCAGAAACTAGGCCAACAGAATTTTCCCTATGGTTTTGGTCAAATTTCTAAATTATCTGTATTTTCCCTGAAAGGTAATTTTATTTTTTTTCGATTTCCCAGTTTTCCCTGTGCAGTGGGACTCTTTATATAGAGCTCGTGGCAGCCCCGCCGTTACATCACTGGTGATAGGAGGATGACGTATACTGTGTGCTGTGTGCCTACATACCCGACAGTCGACTGGGGCCCTAATGAGGTTAATACACGTTATCTTACGGGCCTAGGGGGTTAACACAAACTCTGTTACAGGCCTATAGACACACAGCGTTACGTCCTGCAGCGGACATCATAGCACATGTAGTTTTATTATATAAAAGTCGGGTCAGTTGTTCAACCCTGGCAGTGTCCAAAATTAATGGTATCTTTTTTTCTTTAGGGATTGCAGGAACTGTGGCCGCTAATGTATACGGTACCGTTATTATGTGCATTTTTGGGAGTCTTAGTCTACGATGTACAACTTCTCAAAGAGGCGCATCCAGGTTTAAAAAAAAGAAAAACCGGGCACGAAATAGGAATAACTTCTCAGAAACCTGTGTCTACCTATGTGTCAGAAATCTGACAGATCAGCAGTTAGCGTGAGCCCGGTGAGATATCTTGGATCTGATGTAGGGATCTATAGGGGATGTCATCTGGTATCTATACATCTTGTAGGCGGGACCATAACAAACATCTGACCTACTTGGACCAACAGTAATATGAACAGTTAGCATCTTCAAGCACAGTTGATGAGCAATTTAGACTCGTTGTCCTTCATCCAAATAACTATTACGGTGTCCATAATTAAGAGTAATTTTGGCACACACATCCAGGGTGGAGCAAAAATGAAAAAGAACCCGCACGCACACACAAATAGCAAAGTGCACTTTGGCAACGATACCCTGCATCTTTTCTTCAGTTAGACCATAGAGATGCATACACGTATGTAAGAAAATCTCGGCAGAAAACTGAAATACTGTGCACCCAGCAGCAAAAGCATGCTAGGTGCATCCTTAATTTTGGGCACTGTGCAGAGAGTGATGGCTTTTGTTTCTGTGGATCTATTTATTTTCGTGCAGTAATTGTGTGTGACATCAAAATGTGATTAATTATATCACTAGGAGACCCAGATTTATTAGTAATTCAAAGTGAATCCACGTGAATACTTAATATACAATGTGTTCCCGCTGTGTGGTAACCCTGACTCTACTGACAGACTGAGTCAAACTCAATTTAACTCCACTGTCGGGCAGTGTTGCCTTCCCGTTACATGAACCCCTTATCAGCAGGAGACACCAAAACAACCACAGGCTGCTGTGCTCTGAAAACTGCACCCGGTGGCACTTCCCTGTACCCAACAGAACAATGATATTTATTCTCTCTGTGGTCAAGCTAATCGCTCGCCAAATCGCCAATAGCGAAACCAAATGAATCTGGCGAATTTGTTTAAGAATAAATTTGCAAAATATTAAAATTTAGGCAAATCATTCTGGCTGAAATGTGCTCTCAAATGACCTAAATTTGACACAAATCCCTCTCAAGATTCTTCTTTTTCCTTTCCTTTTTTTTCCTGAAATTGTAGGCCTAAATGTTTGCTAATCAATAAAAACGATATTTGGCAACTCCAAATCATGATGAATTCGCCAAATTGGCGACTTTGAAAGTGGGGGCAAGGGGACTTAGTTAGAGCGAACCAAGTCTCTCATACCTCCACAAAACAGTGCACCCTACATGCACACCTAGTGCATAGTACACCCTTAGGGGCACGGGAAAAAAAGTTGTTGCTTTCCAGTAACATCATCAAAGAAAGTAGGGTAGGAGGTAGGGTCTTTTTTTTATAAGATTTTTTTTTGGTAATGTCTTATAGTGACAAAAACGTCCAAAATTCCATCATGTTTTTAATATGATATTCTAACGTTTTCCTCTAAAAAGCCTATAAAAACTTTAGGGTCAGTACAAAAAAATAGTCGGATTAACAGCACGCAACAATTTTTTCCCAAGGCCTCATGTGGACCACCGCTCGGTGCTTTCCCCGTTACGTGAGCCCTTATCAGCGGCCCACACCAAAACATCCACAGGTGCTCGGGGGAGAATATGTCGAGTCAGCAATTCTCAGACCTCTACAATATCAAGGGCCCGATAAATGTCTGGGAGGGAAGCAGATGCTCATGGATTTTCCCAGCCCTGAATCCTAGGCTAATTCTATTAGCATATATTTACGTATCATGTTATGTGTAACCCTTTAACTGTGGAGTAGAAAAACAGGTATTGGTAATTCCATCTGAAATGTCAATACTACTGCGAGACCTAGCACTGAAGTTTTTCTCCTTTTAAAACATGCCGAAGAGAGTAAACATCGCTTCCCCATGTTAAATTATAGAGTATACATGATGTACATATATAAAACTTTCGTTTGTAGGTGGTACTAATATCTGATAATTATTTTCCTAGTACTACCTTCATAGCCAGGCTAACAGAACAACTCCAAGTGGAGAGAAGTACCGGACTGAGGTCACCTGAGGTCATAATATAATAAGAAGAACCGCGGGGGGGGGGGGGGGGGGGGGGTGGCCGGGGGTGGCATTACTATTACCCCCTGTACGTACCACTCGTCAGCAGTGTGAGTGTTAACAAGGAATACGGTGGTGGTGTAGTGGCCACCTGGTAGGTTTGGTAATTCACCCTACCACGGATAGCCAACTTCTTGACTTTGACCGGCAGGTTAGCCTTGATCAGGGTGCGTTCTGGGTGATATGTCGACAAGTTACAAGACTTTAGCATAGGAGTTTTCATTAATCATGTCACAATTTCTAGTTTGACATGAAGAAAACCTAGAAATTATTATTTTTTAATGTGTTTCCATATACATTACATATTTTCTAAGTTGTTTGCAAATGTATTTATTATAGGTGGAAATATCACAATTATTCCTCAATTTTCTATAGTTTTTTCCAGGGGTTTTGTCGACAAAATCGTCAAAAGTAGCCTGCACACTTCCTGCACAACCTGCTTAAACCACATGTACTTTAAATCAGCTACCTGTGGTAGGGTGAGCCAGAGAGAAGCTCTGGACTGTACACGTTGTAACGAGGAGCACAGTGACAGCCCCCTCGTGAGTTTGGTAATTAGTTTTAATCTCTGGAGGTACTCACGTGGAGGTGATGGTTCTGAAGCGCTCCTGGCCGGCCGTGTCCCAGATCTGTAACTTCACCTTCTCCCCGTCCACGTCCACCGTCCGGATCTTAAAGTCCACCCCGATCGTCGTGATGTATGTTCCTGAACACAGCAATTGATATTGGTGATTGAAGCTTCAACACTAGCAGGGTGTAAAATTTTTTATTATTTTTTCTTCAAATCTAGGCCTGCTAAAGATCAATGATTCACGACTTAAAAACTTTAGGACAATGACGAAAAACATGAAAAAATTGAGAATACTGAAAAATATATTTTGTGGAAAAATGTGAATGGAATAGTAATTTATTTGGAAACTATCTTCAAAATAAACCAATCCATGATTTTCAAAACATCCAATCCCCAAAAAATTGAAATTATGATCTTTTAAAAAAAGCTTAAACTCATTTAAAAAAATTACTATCTTGCAAATATATGCTACTAAGTCCTTGTTTCACACAAAAAGATTTATTGAAAGATGTACGAAAGGAAATATACATACAAAATATAATCAAAAGTGTCTAAATATATAAATGTATCAATTATAATTATGTTGGGTTAAAAAAAACTCTTTTGTGTAAAAGTGTAAAGGTTCTGTGTTCCACTTACCTGAGAAGCTGTTGTCTGAAAACCGTAATAACAAGCTGCTTTTGCCGACGCCTGGAGGAGGGAACAGAAAACTAAACTGTAGATATAGGTAACAGATGACCTGCAAAGACTATTACAATTAGAATTATTGAAATAAAGATCCGAAAAAGAGACTTAAAAATATAAGGGTTTTTTTTGTAATGCTATAACAGACACCAAGTTACCCAGATACTATTTTGGTCAGAATTGTTTCATGAAGATTCATCAGGTTAAGAGAAAAAAATAGATTTATTCCTGCAGTCCCAAAAATTATAGCTGGTAGGTCGGTATTTGGTTAATTCTGTAATTGCCTTTCACTGAAATCAGGTTCTTTTTCCCTTGGTATATTCACAAAATTCACATTTTCCCACCCAAAAGTCTCTACAAATGTTAGTCGGGGAATAACGCATAGGTTAGGTCGGGTTAATGGAACACAACTATTTTTTTCTTGGCCTCATTGAAGAAATATTAAAATATATACATTTCAGGAAATGCAAGATGCATGAAAATCTTAACACTCTTTTCCAAAACCTTCAAAACTGTAACCGAGTCCTGTGTAATCTCTCACAGGCCCTGAATCATGTAGAAGTAATAAGCTAAGTAGAACCTAGTAGATCTGTAGAGATCTAGTCAGATCAAGGGAGAGTTAAACAAGATATGTGGGGGAGAACACATTAGCAGCAGTGTTAGGTTAAGAGGAGGACAAGGGATTACAAATGACAAGTAATGGTTATAGATTATGGTGGCGTGATCGTCATGTCGGGAAAAGCTTAAAAAAGATCAGGAAAACTTCTCGAACAGTTGGAATAAACACTTGTAGTTCCCAGTGGTGGACGTAAGTTTAAAAATCCAGGGGCTAGTCGGACCCCTAACTTTCCGAATCTGGGGGCCCTCACATACACTAGTCTTTGTTTTTCATGATTTTTTAGGGGCCAGTCGGTCCCATAGCCCAGAAAATCTAGGGACCGGCCTCTTTTTTAATGGAAATATTTATTGTGCATAGGGATTTATGGCTGGAGTTAGAACATAGGAAGAAAAGGTGGTAGGCTTACAACCATAGTTAGAAATTCAACAAGCATCCAGTTTAGCATAGAGCAATAATCCCAATCAACAAGCTCTAACACAATTTTCCAAAATTAGGTCAGGGGATGATAAGCTTAATGTTAGATCTACCACATGCATGTCACTGGGGTTGTACAATGTTGATATTCATTTCAGACAAACATACAAATACTACAGATTCATTAACATTGTTTTCCTTCTCTTTTAGTATGCCAAGCAGAGGACCAAGATATTTATATTATAGATTACATATTTCCTTATTAAGAAAGCATATTATAAGAATGAACATATATGCAGTGTTTGTTTTCGAATAGAATCCTGTGAGACTGAGAGGTCAGGTCAGTGTTTCAAGTCACACAATATGAAGTATGGTAGAAGCAAGCGATAAGCATTAATATTTATCAGTGTAAATAAACCCTAAAAAATTCAATAGCTCATGCCACATAACTCTTCTCCTTCTGTCAACACAACAGAGTGGGCAGTGGTCCCACTGTTTTAAAGAAAATTTAAATACTATTAATAATAATATTATTACATCTAGATCTAGATCTATGGAATATTGGATTCATCACCGTTGATGACACATTGACTATGATTACCGTATTCAAAAATTTAATAATGGTATTAGTAACAGCCAGAGGAATTTAACAAAAATATCTTGTTTAAATGGTGCAAAATCCATCGAACTTGAAAATATAGATCTAAGATTCTAACCAAAACACAAAATATAACTTTCAGCCTCTATGACTATGGGAGGATAGTGGGAACCCTGATTCAGGATACTTAGTACAGCTGCAAGTGATATCTAAAGTCACAAAACTAATTTAGATCTACTTGAATTAAAATGAATTAAAAAAAAAAATCACAAGGTAACGTTAAGTCCTACGGTCACGTTACTGCAAGGTTGCAACACAATCATTTTGTATCTTTATCACTTGGATAGGTAAAAATAATTATTAGATCTAACTGGTTACTGCAAAATACACTCAGGACCCTTTTTCAGGCCTAGGTCACTGCTGACTGCCAGTGCAGTGTCACAATTACGAATACGGTGGTTCCTACTGACTGATCCAAAGCCGGAAGCCTACGAAATACCGTCCGTATATGCAAAGAAACATCCCCCATTTACCAACAATAATAACTCCTCTCGACCACTGAAGGGGTCAGTGTCAGTGGGTGACTGGGTGAGGGAGGTGGGGGAGAGTGTCACCACTCGCCGGGTTCCGCCATCAGAAAACTACTTTTACCAACTTCACCGACTTACAACTCAAACTTACCGCTATCTCCGATTATGAGCAGCTTGAATAAATGATCGTACTCCCTCGCCATCCCTAAATAGGCACTAGATTATTAAATATCATACAAATTCCACAACACGAAAGTTGTCAACTTCTCAAAGCGGAAGTGGGTTGACCGGCGCCTGCGCAGTGAGAAGTAGGTCAACTCTGTCCGCTTCCGGTCCAGTTTCCTCTCACATGTCAAAGCTCATACTGTACTAAAGAGCTCCTTTCCGCACCATCGGCCTTACCGTGCAATCAGAAGCTATTGGTAGTGTGGTCAAAGCTGTCAAAATAGACCGAAATCAATGACATTTGCCATGATTCTGAGAAAACAGCTGATCCGTGAAGTAAAGAGGTGGTCAAAATGTGTGAACAACTCCCGTAGTTACTGTGACACACAAAAGGAAAGGTAAGAAACGGAAATATGTTCCGAAATCTTCAACTTTTCGTGTCACCCTCGACTTTCAGTTTTTGTGGTTTCAGAGACAGAGAGGACAGACCCATGCCATGGCATGAATTCTCGCAGACGGGCTGATGTCACAAGTGCTATCTAGGTCGGGTAACCCCCCTTTTGCCGCTGGTTAACACTAGGCGGCGCCAAGCAAGGGCCTTGAAGGGGGAAGGAACCCATGTAACGCCATACATTTGCCATATAAATCCCACAGGTTCAAGCTCTAATATGTATCTTCAAACCTCGAAATTCTGAGGAGAAAAAATGTGTTAGATATAATTTGAATATTCAAGAGTAACATACTGAAATTTGAAATGTTTTTACTGTTCCATTTTACCACAAATTGCACTTGAAAAAAAGTTAGGTTTCTGCCCTGTGAGTTCGCCATTCTCTTTGATCTCTGACCCGTGAAGTCACGTGACTTCCCCTTCGTCGGGGGCGGGGCTTAGGGGGTATCCCCGTACCTAAGGCTAGATCGCAGGTCCGCAGTTGTTTTCTATTTCCGCCCGTCTGCGAGAATGAGTCAAACCCGGATCAGCCTCAGAGTCAGCTGAGTCTGATTTGGTTGTCATGGCAGAAGGGCAGCCCAATTTATAATTAGATACTCAGCTACTAAAAAGGAATTAACAGATGGTGGTTCCCCAATTGCCTGAACAATCAAGTTTTGTTTTTTTTAATTTAATTTAATTTAATTTATTATTATTTATTTATTTATTTATTTATTTATTTTTTTTTGGGGGGGGGGGGGTGTGCACCCTTCCTTTTTTTTCCTGAAAATTTCGCTTTCTTTAAATGTGAAATTCCGAAACAAAAATAAAAGAGTCATAAATGATAGTTATAAAAAACCAAACTATTGTAAAACTAACATGGGAACTCAAGGAAATATTGTAAATCTGATTCATTTGCACACTTCAACTGAGCTATTAAAAAACAACGGAGGATGTCCACACTATTTTAATTTAGAAGGATGTCGTGACACCTGGTGACTCTTTTAGAAAATAAAATATTAGAGTAGAGGAGCCAGTTTCCGCGCATCTCTAGTTTCCGCGCATTTTACGCATTTTATGGACGCATTTTTTCTCTAGGTATTAGATATGCTATTTTTAAAATGCCAGACCCAAAATAATGTTCTTATGCAATTAATTTGTCATTTTTAATGATGTTTCATACATATTTATGTATTCTAAGGCCAAATATATGTTTTAATGTCCTTATTATTAAGGAAAATGACAGGATCCTTAAAAAGTTAATATTTCTGAAATAAGGAGCATAACATCATTTTCTTCAAGAAAAAATATAATTTTCTCTTAAAAAATGTCATAGATATTAGTTTAAAGTGATATACGATCATTTTAATGTCATAAACATAAAATTTCATGGATAATATAGAAAATAGGCCCCTGCGCGGAAACTAAGGACAATAAATCAGACAGTCTCTAGTTTCCGCGCATTTTTCACCTATTTTTCTGAGATTTCCAAATTTTCAAACATTTTTCCAAAGAAAAGAAAAAGAAAAAATTTTCAAAGCAAGGTTCTATATAATCTTAAGACACTTTCCTAAAATAATATAAACCAAAGACTCAAAACTGAACTTTTTCTCTCTCTTTAACTGAGGCGAATTAATGCTTTTGTCATATAATAAAAATGCATAAATATGCGTATTTCTTCCTTCTTTTCATGAATATATTCTTTAGATTTTCTCTGACAAGGTAGCGTTTCTATTTGCATTATTATGAATTTTTAAGAACTTAACAATTATTTTGTATAACGGATATCAATAGATAATCTTTTTCTGATGCCCCATGTATCATATTTTCTTTCTATAAGATATTTTACACATTTAACACCTAAAATATGGGAAATGCGCGGAAACTGAGACCAAAATGCACGGAAATAGGCTCCAGGTGCGCGGAAACTGAAGAATTAACATGTTAAAGTAAAACCTTAAGATATTACAAAAATATTTTCAAACTTTAATTTTTGCTTTGGGGGCGCCATCTAGTGATTATTGGTGGAGTACGCCCCCAAAGCCTTACTGTCGGATGTTTTTCTATTGTGTAGAGTCAACAGGCGTGAAATTGGTGCTAATTGGACCCTTCACCCTCTCCCCTCCAACCTCCCCCCTGCCCCTGCACCTGATTGGTCAAGGCTGTCCCCTCTGGTTGATCCTGATAGACAGGTGAGGGTTGTTTTGGCCCCGCCCCTCCCCCTACCAGGCCCCTTGACACGTCCACGGCACCCCCAACTGGTCCCGACTCAAAGAATAGGGACAAATGTACCCTCCCCCACCTGTCTAGTTATTCTGAGTAGAGGGCCGTCAGCCAGGTGTGCAGTAGTGGGGGTGGGGGGGGGGGTTGGGGGGTGGGAGGGTGGAGGAATAGCCTGGTAACTTTCCCGCTCCTTTCTGACTAGGGGGGCCTGTTTGGAGGGGTGGGGGGTATAGTGGCAATGGCAGTTACCGGGGGGTGGGGGGGAGCAGACCTGAGGAAGATTGAGGTGGGAGTTCGGTGGGGAGGTGGGAGGCAGGTAATTGACCCTATAGCGGTGGTCACTGGTGCCATGCCTCAGTGTATATACTACAGGTACCAGTGCCGCTGGTCAGGGTGTGCTAGCTGTATGCACATGGCTGGTAACAGTCAGGCCCCCTTGCACTGCTATTTGGCTGGACATGCCCTATTATTGCACAGAGGCCAGACATTAGTGTAGGTGACTATTTCTCGCCACCAAAGCAAGCTTTTTCAGTCCAAAGGACTGAAAAATATGCCGTCTCTTGTTTTTATTATGATTATGTTCATAGACATCATTCCCCTGAATATGGGAGAAAAAATATTAAAAATATAATTTTTTTCTTTAAATATTTTGTTACAGCTTAAATTCTTGCCCTTAATGAGCGGAAACTGGCTCCTCTACTCTACACACTGAAGAATCTGTGACCAGTGGTGTTTAGGGCGGGAGTGGGGCCTCCTGGACGGTGGAAGCATGGAACACTTAATTTTGCGATAGGTATATGTTCTGCAATCAGGCAAAATAGGTACAATATCATATTGGAAAATTCTGAAAAGTTTCTCAATGTAACTTGGAAACCCCTTTGATTTCAGGTGTTGCCTAGCGCTTTAGCCACAGACAACCAGGGTATTTCTTTGTACTGTTACCATCGATTTCTACCCACTCACTTACAGATACCCATAAGTTTACTCCTAAACACTACCCCCCTAGTGGGCCACCGCCTGTTGTGTGTATGGCCCTGTCTATGGGACCAGGCACATAAAAGAACACCTACCTCGGTAAATGTGTAGGGGTATGGTCTCTACCTTCTCATAGATCCGTTCATTCCATAGATTCGATCATCACAAGACAAGATTGCCAAAAACCTTGTTCTCGCTGTGATATAACCTTAGATGTTGCTTCGGCGTTAAACCCCAATAACCAACTAACCAACCTAAACACTACCCTTATTCTGAATGTCTCATAAATGAAACAGCTTGGATTAATAACCATAAGAGACTGGATTTTAGTGTTGTGTGTCATTATCAAGTTAAACTTAGGTGGAGAAAAACGTCTGAAAACGATTTCTCAGTCCCTGAATCATGAACAAAATAATATTCTAATCTATTTAAGGATAGGCATATATAACAAACCAATTCTCGGACCGTTTCTATTCCTACATTATCACACACAAAATACATGTTTCCCCAAGAAGATTTATATAAAATTAATACTTCAGGACCGTCCAACTGTCGTACGCATCGTACCAGCCAACGAATCAGCTCCCGGCCGGTCCGCCCCTCGTACTCATCCACGGACTCTTCGGGACAAAGAGAAATCTGGCTGCGCTGTCCAAGGCCCTGGGCAGGTCCCGAAAGGTCAGCATAATACCCAGCATTATCAAATGCATAGCCTAAGAGCGGTGCGTATTGGGTGCAGGTCATATTGCCACGCCGTACGCACTGCTCACTGTGGACTCCTTGTATCCTCATATTCTGAATAATAATTGGGTGATAAAATAAAGAAGCACCTTAGGGGTCGTCCTCGGGTGGCTGTACGGCCCATGGGGATCATACAAACGTCGGTCTTTGCTCTCGGCATGTGGCGATTCCCTATGGGTCATATGGCCACCTTTGGGCGGCCCCAGCAATGCTTCTTGGTATAAGATGTGCGCTATTACAAAAACATAAAAAAATGGCCCAGAATATAGATAGGCAAAAAACAATATTTCCGTAGTCAATTTGATCAGAAGAACAATTCAAACCCAAATGTACAATATTTGCCATAAATCATGACACTGAAACTTGACATAAAGAAGATAAACATTTCTTATCTTCTAGGTTGTGGCGGTGGACTGTCGTAACCATGGCGACAGTCCACACACTGCGGAGATGGACTACGAGCTGATGGCCGGGGACATCGAGCGACTGATGGCCGACCTCAGTATACCACGCGCTGTCATCTTTGGGCACAGTATGGGCGGCAAGGTCGCCATGACACTAGCACTGACCAAGGTATTAACTAACATTCTTTTTTTAAAAAATTCTTTTTCAATTATTGCAACATCTCTTCATATGCAAGAAGTTATTCCGATGATGGTGATTGTCAAACATATACAAACGACCAATGTCACGACCATAAATTATATATACAAACTTTGGTTTTATTAAAAATGTACTGCTTTGGACATTCTATGATCAGGCAAAATTGTCATTTCGCTCTCAATGTTAGAGAAAAACATTGTTACAAAAAAAAAACCAACAATTTCTAGAATGTAACGTGGAAATAAGATTCCGTGATCCGTACCATGGTTCACACGCTAGTCATAAAAGGTCTTATAATTTATTTTCTCAAATTTAAGGCATTAAAATGCCTTAATTGTGACAGTTTTGAAACTAAAAGTCTCTAAAAGGTCTAAAACTGATTTTCAAAAATTGCGTGGGAACCCTGAGCATAGACCCATGTATTTATACCTTTATACTCCTACCGTGCCGATAGCCCCACCTGGTGTCGAAGTTGGTCGTCGAGGATGTATCCCCTAACGTAACGCGCACCGCCTTCGTCACCGAGTTCCCGGCCTACCTGGCCGCTATGAAGGAGGTACAGTTTGACAGCGCGCTGTCCGCCTCCGCCATGAGACAGTCGGCCGGGGAACAACTGACCACCGCCTTCCCTGTGAGTCAACCTTCTATTATTTATCTGCTTTTGTTTTTCTTCAAGTTTTATCAACCCTGGTTTTGGATTAGATTTACTACTCATGGTACTATTCATGGTACAGTTGATATCCTCTCATTATACTAGTGTGCGATCCCCGATGCAAATCTTGCATTTAATTATTATATTTTCAAAGTGAACTAAGATGTTAAATGAGATGACATAACGATTATGCAATGGCGACGTCCCATGAAGGGGACGTCAAAAGTGGAATTGTTCAAATTGATGTTCTCAAGCCTAAGTAATGACATCCCTAATATCAAATTTTAAGTTGCGACTGACCGTGGTATAATATAAGAAAATTAGTTTTTTATATCAAGTTTCACAATATTGTGAGATAATTTTAAACTTTTTCCCCCTAGAGTTTTAGATTCTTTCCTTAAACCCGACATGCATCCCTGCTTATGCCAGCTATTCATAGATCAAAAGTAGATAGAAAATGTAATTAATTGCCATTGTCCAACTGAAAGTTAGCATAGTATCCTGAAATCTGTTTTTAAAAAGCAAGCAACAAACAAAATGTTAATTCTCACAACAATTTTTCCCTACTCAGGAGAAGTCAGTGCGTGACTTTGTGGTGACCAACATAGTGCGTCGAGACGATGAGTACGCGTGGACTATCAACATTGACTCCATTCTGGCCAACCTGGATGCCCTGATGGGGTTCCCAGACCTACCCCTCACCTACCCCGGCCCCACGCTGTTCTTAGGGGGAAGCCTGTCCACCCACATCACGTAAGTTAACCTGGACGCCCTGATGGGGTTCCCAGACCTGCCCCTCACCTGCCCCGGCCCCACGCTGTTCTTAGGGGGAAGCCTGTCCACTCACATCACGTAAGTTGACCTGGACGCCCTGATGGGGTTCCCAGACCTGCCCCTCTCCTACCCCGGCCCCACGCTGTTCTTAGGGGGAAGCCTGTCCACTCACATCACGTAAGTTAACCTGGACGCCCTGATGGGGTTCCCAGACCTGCCCCTCTCCTACCCCGGCCCCACGCCGTTCTTAGGGGGAAGTCTGTCCACTCACATCACGTAAGTTAACCTGGACGCCCTGATGGGGTTCCCGGCCCCTCACCTACCCCAGCCCTACGCTGTTCTTAGGGGGAAGCCTGTCCACTCACATCACGTAAGTTAACCTGGACGCCCTGATGGGGTTCCCAGACCTACCCCTCACCTGCCCCGGCCCCACGCTGTTCTTAGGGGGAAGCCTGTCCACTCACATCACGTAAGTTAACCTGGACGCCCTGATGGGGTTCCCAGACCTCCCCCTCACCTACCCCGGCCCCACGCTCTTCTTAGGGGGAAGCCTGTCGACTCACAACACATAAGTTAACCTGGACGCCCTGATGGGGTTCCCAGACCTCTCCTACCCTGGCCCCACGCTGTTCTTAGGGGGAAGCCTGTCCACTCACATCACATAAGTTAACCTGGACACGCTGATGGGGTTCCCCGACCTACCCCTCACCTACCCCGGCCCCACTCTGTTCTTAGGGGGAAGTCTGTCCACTCACATCACGTAAGTTAACCTGGACGCCCTGATGGGGTTCCCAGACCTCTCCTACCCTGGCCCCACGCTGTTCTTAGGGGGAAGCCTGTCCACTCACATCACATAAGTTAACCTGGACACGCTGATGGGGTTCCCCGACCTACCCCTCACCTACCCCGGCCCCACTCTGTTCTTAGGGGGAAGCCTGTCCACTCACATCACATAAGTTAACCTGGACACGCTGATGGGGTTCCCCGACCTACCCCTCACCTACCCCGGCCCCACTCTGTTCTTAGGGGGAAGCCTGTCCACTCACATCACATAAGTTAACCTCGACGCACTGATGGGGTTCCCAGACCTACCCCTCACCTACCCCGGCCCCACGCTGTTCTTAGGGGGAAGCCTGTCCACTCACATCACGTAAGTTAACCTGGACGCCCCGATGGGGTTCCCAGACCTACCCGTCACCTACCCCGGCCCTACGCTGTTCTTAGGGGAAAGCCTGTCCACTCACTTTATGTACCTTATGGGAATTAAGATCCATTCTTACAGGGAATTTACTCTGATACATAATATACTAGTGTTTTTCAAAATGCAATTTTTGCTGGACGTCTCCAATGTATTAACAAGAAAGGTTTTTGTTCTTAATCTTTAATGGAAACGTTTTACATAATATTGTATATGTTTCTGAAAACTTTCCTTTTGAGGAAGTTCATAATGCATATAACTGTCCTTTCTGAAAAAGTAAATCTTCTTTTCTAGGTTAATACACCGTTCTCATGGGAAGCTACTCTGGCCACATAGACAATACCATTCTTAATTAGTGTATATCAGTATAATTTATGTTATTTGTATATATTAGTATAAATCTGTATATATATCTCTTGTTGTTTCCAAATACTTGACAGGGAGAAGGACCGTCCAGAGATCTTGCGGTTCTTCCCGCAGGCCGAGATACAACACATCGAGGGGGCCGGGCACTGGGTCCACTCCGAGAAACCGCGTGATGTTCTACGGGCGGTGGCCGAGTTCGCCGATAGAGACCACAACAGCAGCTGACAGCAGTACACCATTAGATAATTGAATGTGATTGAGATAAATGACAGCCTGGCAATAGCTAACATTTAGGAGTTAACAAATAGGCAAGTTCATGAATAGCATGTATAACAAACGCAAACACATCAATCTACAAAGTGTCGGAAAATCTTACTTAGTTGGGATTAATTTTTATTATAGATAAGAAAAATGTCATTGGTAATTGAATAATATTAACACAAATTAGAAAAAAACAACGGGGATCATAGAATAGGATTAGATGTCGAACTCATGACCTAAATATTCAAAAGCTCTCACTCGTAGCAATATTATGGTATATTACTTTACCATCTTAAAAAACCTGCACCACATGACTTTTTTCTTTTTGGTAAAGAGCAGTGCTCATTTTATTTCACAATAAGACATACAGTTCTTCATTCTTCTGCTCTGCACCACGTGATTAATTAGTCAGAATCTGTAGATAGTTGCAGGCTTTGTCTCCAAAGCTCTCGCAGCAAATTCTTTACACGGGTAAGAAGTTGTGTCGGACCTCACGGTATTGTATTGACTAATTTTGTCACTGTTTTACGTCTTTTAGTTATATATATATGAGGAATTATTGTTCAACATATCTATGAAAACTTATTGAGTTGAAATAAAATGTTTGCAAAATGATGAATGACTTCCTGTGTGCTATCAGAAATAATATTTAAAAAAGAACACCCCCCCCCGAAAGGATGCACATTTCCCAGAATTTCAATATAAATTCGGAATACATAGCCAAAAGGAAAACTATAATTCACCATTCAATTTTTGTTGCTGGCGCATGGCATATAATAGTGGTTTTACAATGTTTCTGTGAGGAATACTCAAGTTATCTAATTTTAAAATCCTAGAAAAAAAACTATCGTTTTTCTTAACAAAAGCAAGGTTTCAAACTGTATTCCATAAAAAAAAAGATATGGTTTAACGGAGGGGTCCAGTGGACCAGGATACAAATCTCACGTATCGAGTACAGTTCTAATCTATTATAAACGACACAACGTCCCAATTTTTATACAAGATGGCAAGACTAAAATTTCCCATATATATATATATACATATATATATATATATACTTAATAGTACCTGAAATGAAATACAAAAATCACTTTCTTTTTCAAAATTAGGGGCTATTTAAAAAAATACGTATCAGTATTTAGACGGAAAAGTGGCATCTCTGATCTTTGAATTCCACATTAAAATCAACACAAACCTAATGTATATCTTTGTACCTAGCCATTTTCAGGGATGTAAGTCAGGGTTAATGAAAAAATCTGAAACTCCAGAGAGAAAATTTAGAATAATCTCAAAATGCCATACAACGTCATGTAGGGAATTCAGTTTGAAAATTATTATTTGAGGTGATGATGTGAAAAAATCTGAAATCAGATTAAAATCTGAAAACTTACATCCCTGCATTCTGTTGGTTCTAAATAAATCCTGGTGAAGGCTCATCTAATGTGAAACTAATCTGTTCGCCCCTTATCTAATGAAGAACAAGTCCACATTAGTTTGTAAATTCAACCAATTTATTGACATACACATACATGTATATTTACATTTACGTAGGGGCACGGGGTGGTGAAGCGGTTAGAGCGTTCGCTTGGCATGCGGGAGAGCCGGGTTCGATTCTCGGCTGGGCCAGGCAGGGCTGCTACACCCCTCTGTGTTTCTCCCAGTGACAACGACTGGGATATCAAAGGCCTTGTGCCACCGGCTGTTGTGTGTCTGGCCCTGTCTATGGGACCAGGCACATTAAAGAACACCTACTTCGGTAAATGTGTAGGGGTATGGTCTCTACCTTCTCATAGATTCGATCACCATCACCGCCCTTGATATGACCCTGGCAGTTGATTAGGGCGTAAAGCAACCAATAACCAACCAACCAACATTTACGTACTTACACTGGACTTTTGTGTTTTACTTATATACTTCATCACAGTAAATGGATTCAGTTGTACGTTCTCATCAGTTCACTTCTTCCGTCCCTATTTCATACTGGCACTGTTATCTGAAAATATATCTCAATTTCCTATTTCGGATTCATTTCATTTTACCTAAAACATCCTCAGATGCTATAATTCTAATTTTATAATTCAATATACAATATAAGTTCTTCAATTAGGGGTTTTCACTTTATCATAATTCATGACAATAAATTCATAACATCACTTTTTGAATTCCCTACAAGATAATCTAGAGTCCCCTTTCATCAGCTCGTCTCGTCCCTCCTCCTCAGTTCTCCCTCTCCGTGTGCAAAGCGGCAGTCGGCAGCGGGTCGCGGGCACCCATCGGGGTGGTTCAGGTGGAGGTAACAGAGGCGTGTCTTCAGCACCTCCCGCCCCGCTCCACGCACTCCTTTCTGCTTCTTCTTCCTCGCCCAGTGAGCCTCGTCTTCCGCCCCCATGTCCCGGATGTGCACGTGACCTGCCTGCACTGAAGGTCAGAGGTCAAGGTGAAGGTCAGTCAAGGTTAAAGAGTGAAGGTCAAGGTTTAGACTGAAGGTCAAAAGTGGGATCAACGGCTAAATAATATCAATAGGTAAGAGTAACTATAGAAGATCGGTTTTTAGATCAAGATTGCGAAAATGAGGATAAGTACTTTACTTGGTCACCGGCCAAAGATACCATATAATTATCTACGTATCTTGGATGTTTCTTTTTGACGTGGCAAACCAATGACATATGGATGGTATCCAAGAATGGTACTTTTCTTTCTGTCTAGATTAAGATGGCTAACATAAAAAAATATGTGGTAGCTTGATTTGAAACTGACAAAGTCAACACAGTAGCCTCGTGTATTTGATATCTGGCTGACAAGGGGCTAAATACGTACACACCAAGGGAGGATGGGGGATCTGCGGTTTTTGAAATTTTGCGTACGTACTAAATGGAAGGCCCCAATGTATTCTTGTACATAAACTTACCTCGAAAGACGTGGTAGTGGTTGCGGAGCAGGGTCTGCAGCCCACCGCACTCGTTCTTCAACTTCTGTAAGTCAGCGGGTGAGACGAGTGACACGACCTCGCTGAGCGGGAGCTGGCCTGTAACAATGAAGTGAATTTAAAAAGTTACACACCTCCTAAGTAGTTCTATATAATATCTGTTGTATGCATTAGAAGCGAGTTGCACCGACATTGGGTAAGACTGGAAGAAACTCTCAAATACTAGACCCAGGATCCCAACGCAAATTCTATTCCAAATTCCCTGTTTTTTCCCTGAGATTTCCCTGCCCCATGGCAATTTTTCCCTGTGTCATATCCGGCAAGTTGTCGAATTAAAAGGCTCTGTGTGCAAAAACATTTTTACCAACCCAACAACAAAAAGACAAATCCCTAATACTTTGAGAATCAGGAATTTCAGAACCTGGCCAAATGGAAATCTCTGTGTTTTTACTGTGTTTTGGGAAAATTTCCAAATTCCCTGTGTTTTCCCTGTCATGGATTTTTTTTGCCATTTTCCCTGTGCTGTTGGTACCCTTAACGGCGATTTACTCTCGGTGGGCAATTTACTAGCGGTGTTCATCCCCAACACAAATAAAAACAAGCACTCCATGTTGGAATATACCAAAGTCGCGAGTGTATGTCTGCGCATGTGTGGTCCCTTGGCGCCAATAGATTTCGGGGGTCAAGCGCAACTTCCCAGCCAATGAGGTGTGTCCCCTTATACCACATGATACAACATGGCCGCGCCCAGTGCGAAACTCCCATGTGCGGAATAGGGACCTACTTGCGGTGGAACTTGTTCTATATAGTATATAGTTTTCCACAGACTGCTTGCGGTGGCAGAAACCGACATGTTCGTTTCTGAAATGCAAATCACTTGTAGTGACAAAAACAATCACCGCAAGTGGTCCCCCACCACGTAGTGGAACATGGCCTTAACAGACTTACCCCCTGTGTTCCAGTTGCGCCCGTCCGACAGGATCCTCTGCTCCGCCCCCTGAGCGGTCAGCACCGCCCCAAACACCGCGTCCACCACACGCGCCTTTACCCCAGCATCTATGTTAACACAGTTACGAGCCACCTCCTCACTGCTACGCGCCTGGAAACTGCCAGCCCACTGCTCTGTTCATGTATAATTAGAAAATAAAATTATTTGACATAATATAGAGATTCTTTAAAATGATATATTTTTGGAAAACAAAACATTTCTTGGGAGTCGGAAAAAGCAGGAGGAAAACGCCCTGCCTTTAAGATTACAGAGGAAAGATAACATAAAGCCGGTATTTGATACCAATTTTCAATATAAGGATACCACTTTCCAACAGAAAAGCGATACATTAGTTCATGTAAAACATTTCAATCACCATTATCCATACACTACAGATGAATGAAACAAAGTGCCATACCATAGTTCGTTAGCGGTTTAATTGGTGTAAAATAAAATTTAAGTGACATTTCCTCGATTAAAGTTGAGCCCTGTATTCCAAAGAAACCCCAGCTGTGTGCTTACATACCCTTGTCCTGTCCCTCTGTAGGGTGGTGGTGGTGGTTGGTCAGTTGACTGGTGGGCGTGGCCGTACACCGGCTGGTGATGAAGTCCGCTCTCTCCGTGTCAACACGGGCCTCATCTTCTTCAGGGTAAGTCCGACTCTCACCGACGAAGCACACCTGGAATAAAAATCGAGCTTGAACAATGGAGGCGTTTTGTAACGTGTGACACATCTTCAATTTATCACAGGCACTAAAGAAACACTGAGCCGCTGCGTGCCACACATTATGGGAAATAGCTTTTATATTATTAGCATTACAATTTGTTTTCTTACAATAGCATACAAAGTTTGTGGTCTGTTCTATTCTAAACCCAAAATAGGTAGATGTCAAACTTGCGTTAGCATGTCGTATTTCCTGCTGGATAATTGAAAATACATTAGCTTAGGATGCAATAGTATGCTAGAAAATCTAAGAATATATTTTCCACTGCTTCGAATGATTTGTCTGTCAAGGAAATTAAGAGAAGTTTGCAAACCAATTTCCCTATGCAGTGGCCACTCCATATAACACCAAAATAAAAACTTTAAAAATCAAAATTTTGCAAGGTGTGTGAAAAGTTTTAATCTTTTCATTAAACATTTGTCTATATCCTGTCGGAAATTTTAAATATTATTCACTATAGTTTTCTCTAAACATTATGTCTGACGTGTCAGGCCAATGTGTCAGACATTATGGTACAAACGTCGGACATGACTGGCTGTCAGATGGGCTTTTAAAAACATCAATGTACGATCTATTTTCAGAAATAAAGAATTTGAACCCCCCCCCCTAAAAAAAAAAAAACCAAAAAACCAAAACAATCTGACTCACCCGTTTAGTAGAGGGTATTCTCAGTGTGTCCTCCCGCACCCTAAACCCGCACGTCTCCCCGACCACCCGCACGTAGTCCAGGTAACACCGGTACTGACTGCGGCCCTGCGCCTTCTCCCGGAACCGGGCGTCAAAGTCGTGCGAGCAGCAGGGTAACACGAAGTAACGACACGTGTAGGACGACCTGCAGTATGGGAGGAAACTATTTACTTCTTGAATCAAAGAATGCATGTTATACACTTTTAACCATTTTTTCCCCCTTTTTAAATAAAGCCGGGTCCCCACTGGCCAAAAGTCTGCCGCAGATTAAAGTTCGTCACTCTTAACCCTTTCTATTCTCGGCGACCAATACCTCCAATGTGGCTCTAATCACTGAAGATGGAAAGGGTTAAGAGCGACGAACTTCAATCTGCGGCCGACTTTTGGCCAGTGGGGACCCGGCTTAAGGCTAAGAAAACATCCTTGAGATGTGAACTGAAGTCAGCTAAAATCAATATGAGAAAACGAGGCAGAATTATATTTTGTGCTGAATTAAACATGTAAAGGAGATAAAGAAGAAATACTAGTAGCATAATAAAGCAATATACGTAGCAGATATCTTTCGGTTACTTGAGAAAGAAATTCATGACATTTTAACCCCCGGACTTGTAGTTTAGTGTAAACATAAAACTATAATCCTTTTCTCTTTCTAAATTTGTGACAGGAAAGTGGTGTCGACCTGGCTGCTATGACGGGGATCCACGGGGTGAGTTCGTCGCTGTGGTTACCGATCAGCCAGTCGTAGCCCGCGAACAGGTTCTGGTCAGACGGAGTCAGCGCGAACTCCTAGTGTGAGAGGAGGCAGGAACTCGTTGCAATCAAGAAACTCATTCAACTGTCATAGGGCATAATTATACACATTGGAGCTCTTTAAAAAGTTTAATCCTTTAATTTAAATTCAGTGACATAAGATTTCCTGCAATAAGAAATTGTATGTATAGGGTAAATTAGAATTTTTCAAATACGGAATTGATTGAACGTACTGACGGACCCAAACTCACCTCTAGTTGTATGCTGGGTCCATAAAAGTCCCAAATAGCGCGTTTCCTCAAGTCGATACCTTTACCTGGATGCTGCAAATATAATTATAGTGATTAAGGTTTTACTGTTATCCTTATATTACATTGTTATCTTTATTGAAGCGGGATAACTGGGCATTTGCCAAATTAAACAAACAGGGATGCAAGTCAGAGATATTAGAAAAATATGATACGGCTTCAATAAAATCTGAAATCGTCTTAAAATTGTACTAAGTCTGATGTAGGTGATTGTTCTGTATGCTCTTAATAATTGTTGAAGTAAAAAAAAAACTGAAATTAGATAAAGAAAAAAAAAATCTGAAAAGTACATCTCTGGAAATAATTTATAGTGAAGTTTTTGATATTCAAAATGGTAAAATATTACGTTTTGTAAGCCTTACTGTAGTGAAATAATCCGCGAATACTAGGGATAGGGATTTAGAATAATTTAACTTAGGACTCATTCCAAATTTATTGATTCTTGCATGTCAGTGACTGTATAGTTTTTTAGTAGCCACAAATATAAAACTCACGCCTTCCTCTCTTAGAAGATGTACCAGCAGCCCATTGCCACAGCCGAGGTCGACAAACGACTGACGATCGCTCGCCCCGCTCATCGCACGCTCCTCCTCCCACAGCGTCTGAAACCACATTCATTACTGCCACATATATCATCATTGGGAACCATGTCCAAATTTGTAAACAAGTCATAATGTCTGTTCTGGAGCAAAGCTTCCATGAGAGGCGAAATAGTCTTAGGAATTTGTAACTAAGTATGATTATAACTATGTGAAAAAGTCTATCAAATGCTGTTGTGACTTTACATAAAAATACTAGATACAAGTACCCAAACGAATTATCGATTCGATAGTGGTTTAGAAAACCAAAGAGCTCCGGGTATTCGACATTATATAGATATACTAGAGATGTGGTTAGGAAATATCAGTAAAATTCCCATGACGATGCCATGACATCCCCCTGACGATGCTATGATATCATCATGATAATGCCATGCCATCCCCATGACAATGCCATGCCATCCCCATGACAATGCCATGCCATCCCAATGACAATGCCATGCCATCTCCATGACAATGCCATGCCAGCCCCATGACAATGCCATGACAATGCCATGACATCCCCATGACAATGCCATGACATCCCCATGACAATGTCATGACATCCCCATGACAATGCCATGACATCCCCATGACAATGCCATGACATCCACATGGCAATGCTATGACATCCCCATGGCAATGCCATAACATCCCCATGGCAATGCCCCTCTTCAACCTTTTGATTCTCATAGTGAACAGGCCTATCATTACTTATTCCTTGCTTCCAATACCCAATCTATACTTTCACAAATGAATGTTGACCCTTAGTATCAAATAACAGACACAAACATGCTCAACTTTTCAAAAATATTTTCACTGGGATGGATGGGGATGGTGATGGGCATACCAGGTACCGGCATTGGCATACCAGGTACCGGCATTGGCATACCAGGTACCGGCATTGGCATACCAGGTACCGGCATTGGCATACCAGGTACCGACATTGGCATACCAGGTACCAGCATTGGCATACCAGGTACCATTATTGGCATACCAGGTTCAGGGATGGGCATACCAGGACAATGCCATGACATCCAGGCCTAAAAATATTATCTATATTCTCCGGGAAGTACCGATCCCGAAAGGATCGAGGACGATCCCGGAGAATAAGTGCTTTTTATATCATATTGTTAATATGTATAATAAGACACTATTATGGAGTATGAGGTCGGATATATGTACATCTGGGTCCATGGGACAGAGGCCAGTAGACCAAGGTCTGAAATGGACCCAGGGGGTATTAGAAAAAGTTCAAGTTCAATGTATGTATCACTGTTGCCGGGCGCCCCAATGTCCCGAAGACATCTCCAACCTTAAGTACACATGCACTTGTGCTGTTGCCGGGCACTAACTTGAAGTTTGTTTGTTTGTTTGTTTGTTGGGGTAGTTTAACGTCCGGCCAACCCTTATGGGTTCTTTCCAGACTGCACAAGGTAATACTTTTCAGCTTATTTTACGCCACAAGGGCGGTGACCAAATATATGATATGGTTTAGGAGAAACCCGCCACCGGGTGCGATACCCTACTCGTTGTGAAGAGTGGCAAGGGGTCTTTAGTGTGCAATGTCCCATAGAAAGGACACCACACACCCGGCCTTTGATGAACCTGTCGGGAGCACGGGGTGGCCCCTGGATCCCAGACTCTTGGATCCTTTCTTAGATTTTATCTATCAGTTGGCATTCTCGAAGGAATTGCAGGATCTTTTTACTTCCGTTGTTGTTAAACACGTCCTTCATCGATGTTCTGTTTTAGAGATGCCGCTTGCGACTATCATCCGTCTTCTTACACTTCAATATGATGTGCTCCACCGTTAGTTTGGTGTTACACTGTTGACAAATAGGAGCACCTTCACCTTTCAACAGGTGTTCATGTGTCAGCCTGGTGTGGCCCATCCGAAGACGGGCCAGTTTCACCTGTTCTGACCTTGTCAGGCACTCTCTTTTGCTTTTGTCACTTTTCTCTTTTAATTTGGGTTGGACAGAGTGTAGAAGATTGTTCTCCTGTTTGTTCCAGTCGCTTTGCCACTTAGACCGCAAATGTGTTTTGCTTAGTGGCAGTAAGTCTGTGTGTGGGATTCTAGCAACCTCAGGATCTAGGGCCAAGGCCCCCTTGGCTGCTTGGTCTGCCTTTTCATTACCAGAGATTCCAATGTGGCTAGGTAGCCAGCAGAAAATCACTTCTTTGCCAACCGATTTCAGGTTGGTGTGACTTTGCTGGATATCTCTGATTATGGGATTGTTAGGCTGATGTTGTAGGATAGTTTGTAAACAGGACTTTGAGTCTGAGAAGATGATAAACTTTCTGTGTCCTGATACTTTGATCCAGTCTAGTGCACGCGCCAGAGCACGTGCTTCAGCAGTAAAAATGCTGGCTTGGCCATGAAGGGCACCGGTCAGGTCCCCATATTCTGTATGTACTGCATAACCCACTCTATTTCCTTCCTTGGAGCCATCAGTGAAGATGGGGAAATGATCACTGTATTGGTCTTTCAGGGCTCCATATTCGTTCCTGAAAGCAGAGGGGTTGGTTTCGTTCTTCTTGTTATTGCATAGTTCTAGGATGACCACAGGTTTACTCTGGGACCATGGTGGGTCCTTGGGTGGTCTTATTTCTCTGATGATGTTCAAAGGTATCTCTGCTTCTCTGATCACAGATTTAGCAGAGGTAGAGAATGGTTTGGCCACCCTTGGATTTACCCGGAACAACTCGCTGTTATGTGTGCGGAATATGGTATCATGTGTTGGGTTTCTCTTGTCAGCTTTGACCTTTATTGCATATTGTAAGGACAATTTTTCCCTCCTTAAATGTAAAGGTGGAACATTGCCCTCCACGTGTAGGCTTTTGGCTGGTGATGTTCTGAAAGCGCCAAGACATATTCGTAGGCCCTGGTTTTGGATGGGGTTTAGTCTGTCCAAGTAGGATTTCCCTGCTGACTGGTATATCAAAGAACCATAATCCAGCCTTGACTGGATGTATGCTTTGTACAGGATCAGCAGGATCTCTCGGTCAGCAACCCATTCTGTGTTGGACAGTACTTTCAGGAGATTCATGGCCTTTAGGCATTTTCTCCTCAAATATTCAATGTGAGGTTTGAAGGATAGGATCTTGTCATAGATCATTCCCAAGAACTTCACCTCCTCCCCTACAGGCAGTTCAGTGTCCTTGAGACGGAGTGCCGGATTTTCCACACACCCCCTTCTACGACAGAAGTGAACGCATGTAGTTTTGTTGGTGGAAAACTTGAAACCATTTTCAGTACTCCATCTGTCAAGGAGATTCACTGCCTGTTGTAGTTTCCTTTCTATAGTTGTCATTTGTCTCGATCGGTAGCATATGACAAAGTCATCCACATACAGACAGCAGTTAAGGTCTTTCTGCAGGGACTTTGTAATGCTGTTAATTTGTACACCAAACAATGTCACAGAGAGGACACAGCCTTGGGGTACACCCATTTCCTGGTCGACTCTCCGCGACAGTTTGGTACCAAGACGTACGCTAAATGTTCGGTTGGCAAGGAAATTGGAAATGAATGTGGGCAGTCTGCCACGCAGTCCCATTTCCTGCAGATTCTGTAAGATGCCATATTTCCATGTCGTGTCGTATGCCTTTTCGAGGTCAAAAAAGACAGCCACCACATGTTCTTTGTTGGCGAATCCTTCTCTTATGTAGCTTTCAAGTCTAACAAGGTGGTCGGTTGTGCTCCGCCCTTGGCGGAAACCTGACTGGTAGGTGTTTAGGAGATCATTAGATTCCAGATACCAAGTCAGCCTGTTGTTGACCATTCTTTCCATGGTTTTGGAAAGGCAGCTAGTCATAGCAATAGGTCTGTAGCTCTGGGGATCACTCTTGGTTTTCTCATTTTTCAGGATAGGGACCACAGTAGCTTCAGCCCAAGAGCTTGGATAATCTCCGTTTACCCATATGTTGTTGTACAACTCTAGTAGTAGTTTGAGTTGTTCTTCTGGTAGTTTTTTCAGCATGTCATAATGAACAGTGTCAGGTCCAGGAGAAGAAGACTTTGACTGATGGAGGGCATGTTTCAGCTCCTCGAGGGAGAAGATGGTGTTGTATATCTCCCTGTTGGTGGATGTGAAGTCAAGTTCAGTGTCTTCCTTCTTCTTTTTTGTGTCGGAGGAAAGTTTCGCTACAGTTCTCCTCAGAGGAGACTTTGGAGAAATATGTAGCTAAGGTGTTTGCTATTTCCTCCTTGGTTTCTTTTGTTTCGTTTCCGACCTTCAACTGGTGGACTGTTGAGGTAGAGTGACCATTCATCTTCTTCACCACTTTCCATACTTTCCTCATTGGGGTAGATCTGGAAAGAGAGTTGATGAAGTTTCGGAAGGACTCTCGTTTAGCAGTCTTATATGTTAATTTTGTTTTAGCACGGGCTTGTAAATACGCATGCATATTTTCAGCGCTGATGTTACTATTAAACTTTCTCAGTGCTCTCTTTCTCTCCTTTCTAGCCTTTTGGCATTCATCATCATACCATGGCCGAGACTTTTTTGGAGGATGTTTTGATGTTTTTGGTATAGACAGCGCACTTACTTCTAGCAATGTATCTGTGAAGTATTGCACTGGATCTTCTTTCTCGCATGCCAGTTCCCAGGGTAGGAAGGACACTTTACAGAGGTTTTGATAGCAATCCCAATCTGCTTTATGTGTCTTCCACACTGGGATCCTGTCTCTATTTTCATTTTTCTTGGATGTCTGCAGGAGGATGGGAAAGTGGTCGCTTCCACATAAGTCCTCATGTACTGTCCATTGAAACTCTGCAAAGATGGAATGGTGACAGAGTGTTAAATCAATGGACGAGTAAGTTCCACTTCCAGGATGGTGGTATGTTGGAACTTTGGTATTGAACAAGCAGAGGGATTTTCGATCTATGATTCTTTCAATTGCTCTGCCTCTCACGTCTATTTTGTGGGACCCCCATATCTGGTTATGGGCATTGAGGTCACCCATGATTAGAAACGGAGGAGGCAGCTGAGAGATCAGTGTTGCAAGATCATTATATGTGACTTTCTGTCTTGGTGGTATGTAGACAGAGCACAGTGTAAGTGGTTTGTTTATTGTTATTCGTACAAACAATGCCTGGAGGGTTGTGTCCAAGGAAACCTCTTGTTGAGGGAAGTTTCTTTCGGCCATTATGGCTACTCCTCCGACAGGGACATGTTCATCGGGAATTTTTGAGTAATGATGGTATTGTTTCATTTTTAAGTGGTCATGGTTTGTTGTTTTTATTTCTTGCAAGCATAGGGCTACAGGTCGGACTTCGGTGCAGAGGAGCTCCAAATCTTCCCTGTTGGCCCTGATGCCTCTGCAATTCCACTGTATGATTGTTTGAGTGTTACTCATTTTTTCTTTGTCTGTTTTTGTAGCACTGTCATCCCCTTAGGGTCTGCTAGTACACCAAATCGATTTTGTATACTTATCGGGGATAGGTGTTCCCTTCTGATGGTGACTGCTTTTGTTTTTGGAGGTGTTTGTTTTGGAGGTGATGCGGCCTTCACAGCATAGCTGGAAGCTCTCACGGGTTGGGTTGGATCCCCTTCCTGTGGGCCATCTACAGCACGGCTGGAATTGGTCACAGGTTGGGTTGGGTCCCCTTCCTGTGAGCTGTCTACATCACATTCAGACCCTAGGGATGATGCGGATCTTTCGCTTCCACCTGGTCTTTTTGGTGGGGATTTACTACCAGCGAGTACTGGTATCCTAGAGGATCCAGACTCAGCTGGAGGCCCAGATGGATTTGGGCCTTTGGAGGGCTGGGTGGTCTTGCCCTCAGTATTTGTCCCTGAGACTTGGGACTGACCTCTTTTAGGGAGCGAGGTGGTATTGCTCCCTCTGTCGGTCCCATGTGTGGGCCAAACTTTACTTTGTTTTTGCTGTGCATTCACAGCCTGATGGTGAGGAGCCTTTTGATATTGCTGTGGCTTAACAGCACGGTCAGGCCAGTCAGGTGTTTGGCAACCTGCATCTTTCTTTGACCTGACCACTGAAGCGAAGCTTCTTGTGAGCACTGGAGCACGGGATGCTCTCACGATCCTTCGGGCTTCAGAGAAAGAGATCTTCCTTTTGACACGGACAGCTTGAACCTCTTTCTCTTCGATGAAATGCGGGCATTTCCTAGAGTATGCCGGGTGTTCCCCTTTGCAATTAATGCATTGGGGTTTACCCTTGCACTCTTGAGTTGAGTGGTCGACTTCTTTGTTTCCACATCGACCACACGCTGCTTGGCCATTACATTTGTTTGTAATGTGGCCATATTTTTGGCATTTATAGCAGCGCATGGGATTAGGCGTATATTCTTCAACTGGCAATCTGGTGTACGCACATTTGACAAATTCCGGAGGAGTTGGTGTGTCAAATGATAGCACATAGATGCCAGTTGACTTGCTTTTAATTTGGTGGACATCTGTTACACCCTCGTGAGAGAGCTGTTCAGCAATCTCTTCTACGGGGGTGCCCAGGAGGTCCCTCCATTTGATGACCCCTTTTGATGTGTTCAGGGATCTATGGGGGGAAACCTCAACAGGCGTCTCACCAACATTTTCCATTTGGAGCAAGTTAATGGCTTGCTGCCTTCTCTCGACTTCAACCAAGAGCGTTCCAGCCCTGGTCTTCTTAATACTTTTTACTGAGCCCGCTACACTGCCAATGGCTTTGCCAATGACAAATGGCGAGACGGTGGCCATGGTCTTACCGGTCTGGCAAGATTCCACGACAAGGAATCTTGGCCAGCCATCTCCGCCACAGCCCTTGGCAGTGTTAGCCCTTTTTGGGACGGGAGCAGTTGTTCCCGTGCTCTCACGGCCTCTTTTACCAGTTCTTGACTGGTCTTTTTCTTTTTTACTTTGGTCATTGTTAACCATTTTTTTGTTTCTTCCAGTAGTAGATAAGTCGTCAGCCTCAGCCTGGTTGCCTACCGAGGGACGTTGCAGTTTATTTTGGGTCGGGCCTGCATCCGACATTGGGGTACCATTTTTTGTATTCATCATATGGGTTTTCCCCCTTTTCGTCGACTCTTACGAACAGCAGGGGATACTGAGGACCTGGATTCTTCCCAGGAAGTTCCCGGAGGAACTCCAACCCTGGGTCCTCACGGGGGGTAATTTTTCGTGGTTCTTACTTTATACCGAGTGCCAGGCAAGCAGTTACCACTCCCATTGTTAAAGTCTTTGGTGTGACTCGGCCAGGGATAAATCCCAAGACCTCCCAGACCCAGGGCGGGCACTCCACCAAACTGCTATTGAGTCTGGTCTCCCATTTGTCGCCTTCTACGAACAGCAAGGGACTGCTGGGGACCTATTCTTCCCAGGAGGCTCCCGAAGGAACCCCCACCCCGGATCCCCACGGGGGTAGAGCTCCCTAATTAATATTCAAAATCTACGCCACTTGTTACCGACCACCGCCCTTTCCCCATCTTCCACTGTTGTTAAGTACGCATGCACTTACTTCTATCTTCCATATTTAGGTCATTGGACAATGTCACTGTTGCCGGGCACCGGCTATTTTTGCTTTTGCACCGGCGGTTTTTACGCTGGTTACCTTTTCTTGTTTAAGTTAACCTAACCATCACTTCAAGTTCAACACATGTAACTGTTGCCGGGCGCCTCAAAGACCCAAAGACTATGTCTGATCTTTAGTACACATGCACTTACACTGTTGCCGGGCGCTGGGTGCCGGTATTTTTCAACTTGTACCGGTGCTTTTTGAAATCACCATGACTTGGCAAAAATTGAAATTTTTCATCATTTTCAAACATCAAAATGTGACTTTTATATGATGTTTTTGAGAAAAAATGGAATGAACTATTCTTCCCCAGATCTGGAACTTTCACCAGGATGTATCAATTTCTCTGTAAGAGTTCACCAGTCTGAGAAAAAAGGGAGGACAGGACAAGTAAAATCCTAAAATAACAAATTTTTTTGTCATTATTAGAGTACAGAGGCGAAATATCATTTCGCCTCTAAATAATGAATGCCCATCCCCACTATATAAGTACAAATGCAGGGTACCCATACTTTAAGACCTGTTTGAGACCAACATATTGAAAATGTGATACCTGCCCTTCACCCAATATGAAAAATATTCAGACATATACATTTAGTTTGAGAAACAAATCCTCGTCAAAAACAGCTTTTTGTATCTCAAGAAACATTAATTGGGTGACCCTAATGGGTGCACATCAATCAGAAAAAGTTATGACAGAAATATGACAGAATGACAAAAGATACTCTAGTCTGCCAACCACTCTCGTACAATGTAAGATTACAGAGAGAGTTTCCACACTCACCAGCAGGTACGCGGCAATAGCGATGTCTTCGTACACAAACTTCTGAGGGTCTGTACTCTCAGGCCAATTCTGCAAGTAAATGTTGAAAATCAAAATGTGTAGTCAGAAGGCTGAGGTGTGAAAAATGGATACAGCTTACGGCGGTACTACTTAAGACAGATTACCATGTTGCACCAAGTGGGCATGCGTCTAAAAGAGAACTTTAGCTATTCGTATAGACTCCCTCCAATCCCTTTACTGATTTTCAACTAAAGCCCCATACCCACTTGGCGATTTTGACCCAAGTTGGCCGACTCTTGGGGTCTAAAATTGGCCGATTATGCTAGTAGAATCAGCCGATTCTAGGGCCGACTGGTATGTATATTTCAAAGTACCATCTGACTAGTAATCTGAATTGATGCTAGAAATGGCCGATTCTACGAGAATAATCGGCTGATTCTAGTTGGCCGACTCAGGCAAAATCACCTAGTGGGTATGGGGCGTAAGTTTATACTGACCTTGACTAAATGTGGCCCGTACTTGTTCTTCATCTGATTGTATCGCTGGTTGTACCTGTCTAGGGGAACCAGCTTCAGTGACGTCACCTTGGTGTTCAGGTCGTCATGGTGACTCCAGCGGGCTACTTTAACCAGCAGCTGGTCCGTCAGCCAGTCGGACGTCACTCCGGCCCCTGACGTCAGCCCCGACGTCACCCCGGCCCCTGACGTGAGCCCCGACGTCACCTCTGACGTCACTCCGGCCCCTGACGTCAGCCCTGACGTCACCTCTGACGTCACTCCGGCCCCTGACGTCAGCCCCGACGTCACTCCAGCCCCTGACGTGAGCCCCGACGTCACCTCTGACATCAATCCGGCCCCTGACGTCACCTCTGACGTCACTCCGGCCCCTGACATCACCTCTGACGTCACTCCGGCCCCTGATGTCACCTCTGACGTCACTCTGGCCCCTGATGTCGGCCCTGACGTCACCTCTGATGTCACTCCGGCCCCTGACATCAGCCCTGACATCACCTCTGACGTCACTCCGGCCCCTGATGTCAGCCCTGACGTTACCTCTGATGACACGCCGGCCCCTGACGTCAGCCCTGACGTCACCTCTGACGTTACTCCCTGTCCTGATGTGAGCCCTGACATCACTTCTGCCCTTTTGTCTGTGGACAAAGTGCTGCCTGGAGCAACATTTTGATGTTCCGCTGATATTTCCTGTTTGTCCGTCTGTTGAGTGACGTCATCAGGTGTGGTCTCCATGGCAATGCTGATACTGTAAAGGGAATTAACAAACTGATGAGTTCGGCTGGTCATGGACAGTACAACAAACACATATTATGGTAATATGGCTATTTACTGTAAGCTCAGTACTCAGTGCCTTATTTTTTACCTTCTTCAGAACTGTCTATGATTATCGATAAAAGTTTATTATTGACTATACATTTTGTGGATCTCTATAACCATAGGAAAAGGAGAAAAAAAATATAACCAATACAGGGGCTCTGAAAAATCAAGTGATGCCACTGTTCTGTTTCTATGTTCTCGCTTCTAACTGATCGCATTTCAAATTTTAGAAACTGAAAGGCTGATGTGGCATTTCAGAATTTTAGAAGCGAGATATAATATCGTAGTTGTACTTAGGGATGGGGATAAGCAACAAAAAGTATTATTGGACTGCGATACGACTTGTCAATGGTAGGGGTCTAGACCCATAGTACATGTAAAATAATATAATCTATTCACTTTGAAGATCATCACAATCGTGAGAAACACTAATTACTGAAACGTTTCATATCCGTTTGAGTTTCTTAAAAAAGCTAGTTTCAAGCACAGTCATGTAGATCTACTTCTGCAATTTTCCCTATATTAGAAAAACGTCCACTGTACAGTAGTTATTTTGTAGCAATTCACGATTTGGTTTTGCATTTTGATTTTGATTTTCAACAATTAATGCTGATGTCAAACTTCTGTTTCACAATTATTTTGCTTATCTCTTATGACATCCTCGACTGTTTTCTTCCCTGACCAATGGCCAAACAGGGGTGGACATAACCAGAGGCCCGGGGGCCCGAGGGCCTGAGACCCTTGAAAAGCAGGTTGGGCCCCAAGATTTTCTGGTCTAGGGGCCCGACTGGCCCCGAAAAAAATCATGGATAACAATGACAAATTTCTATAAATTCAACAATAAAACATCTGTCAACTGGTTAATTTCATGCTCCTTAATTCATAATTTGACTTACTGTAAAAAGTAATATATAGAGGTAAACCTTCTTTTTTCAAAGACAGTCTGACTATCTGTGAGTACCCCCAGATCTACTAGATTTGGAAAGCCGGGGGCCCGACTTGCCCCTGGATTTCTTTTAACTGATGTCCACCACTGCCTAAGGTTGTGATCCGTACCTGCTGTTGTCATTGTAAGTAACCGTGTAGGCAGGTTGGTGACAAGCGGCAGTCTGGCCGCTCCGCCCTATCACAGCGACTGGGACAAACACGGCCTTGCACTGCTCGCGGTCTGTGAGAAAAATGAAAAAGGTCTATTTCATCACCTGATTCCAGGAGACATATTTGTCTAACGGATTAAGGAAGGAATGTAAGAACAGATTGAACAACACTAAAACTGATTAAATAAATTCAGTTAAGGTTATTTTCAATTTTTTCCCCTCTAAAATCTCAATAAATGTTACTGGGCATTGAGCGAAAAGCAAATCACTAGCCGTCTTTACAATAATCTTGGGAAGCCTGGGAAACGAAAAGTTGTTTAGTCTAAGCCACCGTTGGTGTTTTAAGTTTTCTTTTTCTTTCTTTTTCTTTTTCAAAATGTTTGTCGTGCAATGATAATGTAAAAAGTGCCTACCAAATATGACTACTTCTCTCTGGGTGCTGAACTTGTCCAACAGCTTCGGGTGAAGATCCCGAACGTAAACGTCAACCTTTCTGGCACTATCCACTCTATCGCCAACAAGAAACGCACTCCGCAGGGTCTCCTCTAATCTACAACACAACAGTACAAATATATATGTAACAAATTAACCTTAGATGTCCGAGTTAGAGTGAGGAAAATTGCAAAAGACTGGATAAATATGGGTGGTTTGAAAAGTATGCGTTTCATCAGATCAATGCAAGACGTTTAATGGTAGAATGTTGGATACTGCTAGGAAAATGTTTTGGGGATACACTGCCAATGCCCATACATTCAACTTCTCAATTTTCCAGGATTTCAAGTCTCCATACTATAAGTAAATCTGTGAAATTGTGGGCTAGTGTTCTTCGAACCTCCTCTGTCAACATGTCTCGAATTCAAAATTCACATTGGAAAAGATTTCTGGTAAAAAAAAAAAAAGAAGAAGAAGAAGAAGAAGAAAAAAAAGAAATGATAGAAAATGACATCAAAAGAAATATAAGACTTCTCTTAAACTACAAACCGTTCTTCAAGCGTGAGGCTTTGCAGATGTTCTCTCACAGTGCTGATGCAGTTAGCAGGGTCCTTGCTGGTTGTCAGGGTGGCCTCACATCGTAGACATGACCCACAAAGACGTCGGTTGATGACATGCGGTTTGTTGAGCCAAACGGTGAGCGCGGCCCAGAACCCGGCCTCACTGCCTGCGGCCACCGGCGTGCCCAGAGTCACCAACATCGCACCTGAGAAATAACACATTGGTAAATGGTTATGAGGGGCGGACATAGGATTTGAAAGAGGGGCGGGTGGGGGGTCCGCATAGATCTTTAGGAATCCTGATAAAGGTTTTATCCGACCGTAAACAAAGCATTCGTCCCTGCATATTGCCATTCCAGGGACGAACAGAACCCCCTTGGAAAAGTGGACTACTATCTCAGCTGCAACAGGTTTGAGACGAAGGGAGCATCATTATTTTTAAGGTTTGTAGAAATCTCCTGTCTAGGAGGCACTATTATTAGTCTATTGGTGTAAAACTAACTGCTCCCTTGTGGAGGAAGGAGGCAGGTGCCATGTTTGAATGAAGCTCAGCTCAAAAGTTTAACCTGCTGGGGCTCAATCAATCTTTGCCAAAGACTTCACTCAAAAACATGTGTCCGATGCATAATATACTCTGTTCCAAACCTTGCACACCCAGTCACGGTCCCGTGGAGGTAAGACAAACAAACCCACGTGGTGGGGGTAGTGCTACACTTGATTGGTGTGGGGTCATTACATAACACTTATAAGGAGCTGGGGCGCTCTCCAATTGGCCAGCAATTAAATCAAAACTTTTAATATTAAAAAATATTTATAGAATACAAGGCTTACATCCGCAGTAATGATCCATATATCAGTGAAAAGAGAAAGTTCTGAACTATGCACACATTGTTAAGGAATTATTTAACCTTGTATGTATACAAAGTTGCAGGTGATTAAAAGTCACCAATTTACACATGCTCAAAGAGAAAATAATCCACAGCTTGTCTGCCCAACAGCTCCTGAGCTGAGTTCCACACTAGGTGGCGTGGTCTGGAATCTCATTTATTTCTTATAGCATACAGGGATGTAAGTTAGGGTTAAAGAAAAAGTCTGAAACTGCAGAAAGAACATTTGAAATTATCTTAAAATACTATGAAATCTGACATAAGTAAATAATTTTGAATTTTTTATATGGGACTTAATGACGTGAAAAAATCTGAAATCAGACAAAAATCTGAAAACTTACATCCCTGTAGCATAGAGTTGGGAATGCATATTTCATAGCACCCTGTAAGGCCTGTTTGTAGTCCGAGAACGACTCAGTCTGACTCTGTCTCCCGATAGTCAGAGCTTCTCGAACTACCTGTTTGCCCCACTATGTCAAGTCTACTGTGGCATTCCTCGGGCTGGGCTGCGACGACCGGGAAGGGCCGAGCAGCAGGTGGCGGCCTGGGAGGCCATGAGAGTCGTAAAGCTATCCATAGTGGAGTACCACAAGGATCTATTTTGGGTCCCACACTCTTCTTAATATATGTCAATGATGTATCAACCTGTTTAAAGAGATGTAAATATCACCTTTACGCGGATGACACAGTTTTGTACTTCTCTAGTGCTTATAATGATCTAAGTGGCTTCTTACAAACAGATTTAAACAATTTTGTTGAATGGTGTACTAGAAATAAGTTGACCATTAACATCAAAAAAACCAAAACGATATGTTTTGGCCAATGTTCAAAAGTCAAAAAGGTCACAAACAACAACTTGTCCATTGAAGGAAATTTATTAGACAAAGTAACAAATTATAAATATCTTGGTGTTATACTGGACTCGTCATTGAATTTCCAAAAGCATATTACAGAACTAGTGATATCTGTTAATAATAAGATCTCTCTATTATGGAAATTACGACGTTATCTGGATTTTAATACATCGGTTTGTATATATAAATCCATGATCCTATCGAAAATTGATTATGGTTGTATTATTTATGAAGGTGCTGCTCTTGAACCTTTGAACAAACTACAGAAATGTCAAAATGCTGCCCTTCGTGCATGTATGGGTGATGGAGTAAGATACTCTATTGTTCAACTACATAATACCTGTAAAGTAAATATGTTGCATGTTAGACGAAAAAAACATTTGCTAAATTATATGTATAAGCAACAGAAGGACATGGATATTGTTAATAATAGAGACATTCGAACCAGGGCACATGATGCTACCTTGTATTTAACCATCAAACCAAAGTATGAAAAAACAAAAAAAGGCGTCTACTATAGAGGCCCAGTGCTTTGGAATGATTTGCTACCAATCAATAGAAAATTACCAACATATACTCGGTTTAAAAAATTTGTAGACAAATCTATATTAAATTGATCACTTATGTCTCTGGTCTTAGCCAAGGTACTTTTTCCTGTTATGGGCATTCAACTATGAAACATGATTCCAAACATATGTGTTGTAATTCTAAGAAACCAAATATCTGACTGTACAAACCTTATTTAAGTATGCAATTTACCTGTCTGTAAACAACCCTTTGGTTGTACTGTTTATATCTTACTGATATCATAACATGTATATATTACCGATATTTTTTTGGATTACATGTAAATCATTCTATCAACAATATTACTGGATCTCAGAGAATACTAGCTGTTAGCTAACTGTACTTCCAGGATAAATAAAAGAATCCAAAAAAAAATAGGTTCAGAATAAAATCTCTGATAACTTTCTTAGACCACCAGTGTGGGTGTATTTAAAGATAGATCTAGAAGTATTAATACCATTTTTGACGTTAGGCACTAATATTTTTCGAGTGGCCATGAAATATTAATGAAAATAATGCTTTTAATATTTCGCCTAAGTAAAGCTCAGGACGTCGCCATTTATGCACCAATGTGCATGCGCATTAGATCTACTGTGTCAGCAAAATTGAAATAGAGAATGAATGATTATTTTTTTCACTTTTCAAAGTACATATATTCTGGAACCATATAAAATTATTAAGGAATAGGCATAAAGTGAAAAAAAACATACAAAGTTTTATTTCTCTAACCTACGACATTCAATAAAACGTCAAAGAAGTTGTCCGCCATACATGTTTCAACTCTGCGAAGTCACATTTGTTGATGAAAAACCCTTCAAAATAGACTTTCCTCAGATTTCTTCAAGCAATTGAAAGGTAGGACGAAAATTATTATAACAGGCATGTAAGTGATTGAAAGTCATTTCCGCGGAAAAATGATAAATCTGCTTAGAAATAGATATCAACTTTATTTTTGAGGAGAGAAATTAAGCTATTACACGTTTACAAAGGCAAACTGTTATAAATTTTCATTGAAATATACAATATCTTTCACACTTAGGTTTCTTTTTTGGAAAAAAAATTCTAGGGGACCCCCACCTCCTATAGGACGAATATTTTCTTCTCAGATTTGGACAAATCTAAAAAATGGTCAAAATAATTCAAAAAAATGCGAAATTCCGCATTTTCGCGGAAGTCTTACATGCCTGTATAATCATGATATAAGTTATAACTGTGTTAATTTTAATCAGGAATCTCAAAACTGTATCTATTACCATAGACATACATATATATGTATCTCTATGCTATAACTTGATGTAATTTTAAATAGACCCCGTGCTGGTCGCGCCGAAACCCCGATAATTCGCGCGGATTGTAGCCAAAAACGAAGTTCCGGTCCCATAGGCGCAATGGTTAGATCTAAGGATTGACCAGAACTTCGGAACTGGCATGGGGGCTATGGTTAAACCGTTTCACGGTTTGTTCAAAAACCCGTGGGTAGCTTCAGAGCCTTTGTACACAGCTTGCCGTGAGAGAAGGATCCACACGACCACAGGCACAGAGCTAGATGGAATATCCATCCCCGACTCTCGTCACTGGTGAGGGGATGGAGTGCACTCCATAGACAAAACTGGTAAAAAAGCATTGAATTCTGGGAAGGTGTGGACCCTTTCTGTCATAGAGGAAGCCATGTTGAAACTAGCCCAAGTCAGTCCACTTCATGAGCTCAAACACTGAATTTGGAGTAAACAGCATGCTGTTCACCACAAAAACAGGTGTGCATGGTATGAAAAACAGTTCTTAATATACAGGTGGGTGTCATTTGTGCGTGCATTTTGTATTTGTTGTGCCCCAGAACTTGAGTTCAGTTTACTCCAGTTTTGAATGGGCAGTTGTTGTCAGCCCCACTACAGAGAGGGAGGGGGTGGGATAAGAGTGGGGCTGACCGCGTTGGTTAGCACAGACTCAGCTATAGCTCTGCAGGGCAAGAAAGGACTGAAAAACTTGAAATATATGGTGCTTCTACCTGTCTTAAGAATGTGGCGCTTTAAATAAAGTTATGATAAAAAATAAAAGTGGTATATTTAGATTCAGTAGATATTTTTTTCTATCATTCAATACCAAAATTGTTTGTCAGGCACAAGTATTTTAATAAAGAAATGGGAGTAGAATCTGACAAAGACAGCACAAGTTTTCAAAATATGAGCATCCTCCCATGTGACATTGCTAATGAATATAATAATTAATGGGAACAAAGGGGAAAACATATAAAATACGTTCAGATGATAAATGGCCACAAATGATACATAAAATATGTTTAGAAAATTCAAAAAGTCATCAATTATGTACTCCCCCACCAGTAAACATATGTGATTGATATAAAAAAAAAAAGCTTACTACACATCTTTGGAAAGTAGAACTCAAAATAGAGCTGAAAAACAAAACCAGCCCTTTCTTGCCCTGCAGACCTATAACTGCTATTAGTATTAGTGCTAAGGCCAGTAAGGGCCAGGCAGTCAGGGCCTGACCAAACTTGGTCTCGTGTGCCTTACTCGGTGGTGTCATGTACTTCATTTACGCACAAAAGATTCTTCGCTGGCTTTACTACCAAATATTACTTCAGATAAATAAAATAACCTGTAAGTGTTCCAAAATTGACTATCTGCTTTGCTGAAACCAACAAAACTTACCTAAACTCGTGTTCACCGGAAGTAAGCCCCGACCGGAAGCGGCAGATCGCTGGTTCCGTGAACGGGGAACTGTAGCATAACTGGAGTTCCGTGCTGAATGAGAGTTCCCGACGCATTTGACTGGTCGGCTGCACATAGCCTTGACCCCAGCTGGACAGGTGCCCCCTCCACAGACTAGGAGTAGGGACGAGTTAGCCTTTTTGGTCTGAATCCTAGTGATGTAAAAGATGTGAGGGATATATATTTAGTTTGCTACCCATTACAACTTTGACTGGCATCTTTGACATGACATGCATCTAGACTATCTCAGGCTGGGATCTACCCCAGTGCGCATGCGCAAGGGACCGGAAGGAACCTGCATTCAGGTCGGAACTCCGGTCATGTTACAGGAACCAGCTAAGTCGGACCCGATCTCCAAGCCGAGTCGGCCTCACGTCGGAAGGTCACAGACAGACGCCAATTTGTATGAAATACACATCCGACCCAAAACTTCATCCAAATATCAATTAACTCTGACGTTTATGGCTGGGTCTGAGAGCCTTTAGCGTCTAAAATAGAGCATAAAATCGCGTTATTGTCATAAAAGTGCGTGAATTCGTTGACTGAGTCTGTGGGTGAGAGTGAGAGCACACGCCAAGATGGCGACGGTGGAGGAAGACTTGTGGATGGTGAGTATGTCAGGGAAAAACGGCGTAGAAAAGGATTACTCAAATGGATGGCTTTTCCCGACTTTGTCGTTAGACTTGTATCAGTTTACTGCACACTCTGTTGCTACCTGTCAAAGGCTCTGGAATTTACTAGGCCTAATGCCGGGACTGTCCCTGCACTGCGGTCTCCCCGCCCTTCCCACTGACCCCAGCCCAGGGTCTTGCTCAGGGGCTCTCGCCAGGGTACCTTGCCAGTCCTAACACTGCTGAAACAGTTACTTGTTTGTGTGTTTGTTGGGGTAGGGGGAGGTGTCAAAAGTCGGACAGTAACCAAAAGCCGGTCAGTCAATTTGTTTAGTGATCATGTTATAATTATGAAAGCAGGGACAGTCTCGTCCGTGAGGACGCAGTTATTTGCTACGTTGTAACTCCCGTTCTGGCGCGCCAAATTCGTGACGTGACCAATCACGTTTCAGGATTACGTTCCAACGTCACAAAACACGTCGCCGGGTCTCCCGTCGTCAGGCTAACGTCGGCGTACCTTAGCCTAACGACGGCCGGACGAGACTGCCCCTGATTTTGATTTTAGAAGTATTTGTTATACTTTGCACATGGTATCCTCTATTTTGTCAATTAAAATTACCCATTTTTTCATTGTTTCACATTTTCAAATTTTTTCATCTTGAAAAAAAATAGGTTGGATTTGAATAGGAACGTACGCAAAATTCCTAAAATCTGAGACCCCACCCCCCCTTGGTGCGTACATACTTAAAGGGACGTTCTCGTCCGTATGACGGAAGTGAATTGATACGTTGTAACCCCCTGAATCCCCCGCCAAATTCGCAACGTGACCAATGACGTTGCGTTGGTCACGTCGCGTTGTTACGTTCTGAAAGGGCAAAACACGACGTTGTTGTCAGGCTAACGTCGGCGGGTGTATCTCTAAAAACTCAAGGACGAGAACGTCCCTTTAATGGAAGGCCCCATGTCAGTTTTCAGACTTTAGTCTGATTTCAGATTTGTTTTAGATTTAAGGAAACTGGCATAAAATTGATCAAATACGGTCAAAACATTGATAAAATCTCAATAGTATCCAAAGACATGTTTGACAGTGGCAATGGGCTTGATAATCCACTCCTGAATACAGTTTCTAAACATTAAAACCAGTTCAGACTTTCCTCAGACTAAGTTTAGATTATCAGAACAGTCTGAAACCTTTCTGAGCAGTGAATGAATACTGGCCTCTGATTGGTTGATATTAATGCAATTCCAAGTATAACTCCTAAAATTTCTTTGATAAAAAAATATCCTATACGGAATAAACGGGTCAGCGGTATCCCTGCGATTTCCGAGATCGCGCAGTGAAATGCCAGGCTCCAGAAGTAACCACGTTTAGCATTGGGGCATTTTCGCGATTATGCGAAATATTAACGAATTGTGAAAATTTGAAGGGTTGTATTGCATTCCTGGGATCAATTCCAAACTTTCTCTCATTTACTGTATAAAGATTGGAGCGATATCTAAAAAGTTAGAGCGAAATAACATGTTTTCCTCCATGGGATCCTATGTTAAACGTCCACCCAAGCTCCGTTCGCGATTTCCGCGAAATTTCGCTGCACGATGCTTTATTTTTAGACCAGCATACGGCGTCTAAGAGCAAGAGTTATAGGTTATAATTTTATCATTCATCATGTTTTTTGAATTGAGAATGAATATATTTCACAATTCTTTTATCATTTGGTCACTTTACTGTGAACATGCCCCCCGTGGGGATCCGGGGTGGGGGTTCCTTTGGGAGCCTCCTGGGAAGAATAGATCCCCGGCAGCCCCTTGCTGTTCGTAGGAGGCGACAAATGGGGAGACCAGACTCAGTAGCTCTTTGGTAGAGTGCCCGCTCTGAGTCTGGGAGGTCTTGGGATTTATCCCTGGCCGAGTCACACCAAAGACTTTAACAATGGTAGCGGTCACTGCTTGCCTGGCACTCGGTGAAAAGTTAGTACCACGAAACATGACTGGTCGGCCCGGTGTCAGTATAATGTGACTGTGTGGGGTATTGTGTGGGCCTATGACATGATATCTCAGTGTGGCAGCACTATAAAGAGGGCATTGGGTCCCACTGCTACAAATAGGCACTTCATTTCATACATTCGGTCACCGCCCCTGTGGCGTAAAACTAGCTGAAAGGCTTTACCTTGTGCAGTCTGGTAAAAGAACCCTAAAGGGTTGGCCGGACGTTAAACTAATCCCACAAACAAACAAATGTGAACATGCTCCACTCTCCACTCTCCAAGCAGAGGCAACCACTCTAAGTAGAGATTTGCAGACTCATAATCATAGTTTGGCATTAACTGTAAGGTTTCAGACTTTTCATCAAGCCTGACTTACATCCCTGATTTTCACATAATTTTATCATATTTTTCCTGCGATTAGAATAATTTTTTCTGGGGGGTTAAAGTTTGCCTATCACAACCAGAATACCTACTCGTGCATAGTATTATGGGCTTACTCATGGACGAATTACCTTGTGCAGTCTGGAAGTGGAAAGAACCCTAAAGGGTTGGCCGGAACTTAAACTACCCCAACAAACAAACAGATATCTTTTGGCCTTCCTGAGGACTTGAGGACAACATCCAATAGTGACGTAAAACTAGCTGCAAAGCTTTACCTTGTGCAGTCTGGTAAAAGAACCCTAAAGGGTTGGCTGGACGTTAAACTAACCCAACAAACAAACTTCTGGTCACCTACCCCATGGGGGACCGGGGTGGGGGCTCCTGTTGGAGCTCCCTGGGAAGAATGTTTCCTCAGTATCCCCTGCTTGTCATAGGAGGCGACTAAAAGGGGAACCCTGTGCCCCAACAGGGTCATCAAAGGCCGGGTGTGTGGTGTGCTTTCTATGGGACATTGCACATTAAAGACCCCTTGCCACTCTTCATAAAGAGTAGGGTATTGAACCTGGTGGCGGGTTTCTCCTAAACCATATCAAAGATTTGGTCACCGCCCTTGTGGCTTAAAACTAGCTGAAAAGCTTTACCTTGTGGAGTCTGGTAAAAGAACCCTAAAGCAGGGGTGGAAATGAACATTTCTGGCTGTCAGCCCGGACATACTACAATGTATTATAACAGGCTAGGAAAATTCGACCAGTTTTCAGGTCGTCAGAGGACAACCAATATCGAAAACCTGGTTGTCCACATTCATCTGAAGGTTGTCCCCATTGTTGGGACAGATTGAACTGATTCAAAGTTTTCAAACAACTATCAAAATAGACCAAAATTAGAGTTTTTTGAGGGGACATTTTCAGGAACTTTTATAGAATATCTGGTCGTCAGGAGGACGACCAGAAATCATTTTCTGGTCGTCCACACTCGTTTTTTGGTCGTCGAGGACACGCGGACACGCAGATTTTGCTAGCCCGTATAAGTGTGAGAAATCCGGGGTGATTTTAATAATATTTTCTCAAAATTTGTCAGCCCTGGTTCAAAACTATCAGTCTGGTGCTGACGGGCTGACATTATTTTCGAACCATGCTAAAGGGTTGGCCAGACGTTAAACTAACCCAACAAACAAGCAATTAGCTTTAGTCAGTCTGCTATAATGGCTTCTGTCAGCTTATATATTCTGTGTGGCAGAGGATAGCAGTATTTGAATGAGGTCTGAAGATCTTGATATTAAACTAATGACAAACAAACAGTACTTCCTAATACTTATTGAAATGCCCAGGTAATTATTTCTAAAATTTGCTTTTAAGGTGAGGCCTTGTGCATCTTATTTGGAGGAATTCAAAGAATGCACTAGTAAGTAGTTATTACTTCATCAGACATTTTCAATCTCTTTACATAATCTCTTTACATATTGTCATAATGATTATAGAATGAATGGAGAATTTAAATTTCAGATCTACAATATCATTTTGTATGCAGGCAATGCACTCTTAAAGTTAAATTCAACCTGTACATCCTAAAACTGTGTTTACAACTAAGTTAAGAAGGGTAAACGGATGACAGATTACAGCTTTATTCTCATGTTAAGTTCATCTCCTATTTTCAGAATTATTGGAGATAATTCGCAGTTTGTAGATGCATCAATTATATTTTCAGGTTTTAAGGGTCGCTTCCATCAGAAGTTTGTACATGGGCAAGCCTTACCATGTGATCAGTGGAAAAAAGACTTCGACAATTGTATAGCATACAGGAAGACGCGTTCATTGGACATGGCAGTGAGCTTTTCCTAACATTGGTTATATTAGCCTTGTGAAAACTGATATTTTTCAGACAAGTTTTCATAAAAATCTCGACACGTCAAATAAATGAAGTGTGAAAGCTGATTTGCTATTTTCTGTTTTTTTATCAGTCCCGACTTAGATCCCTGCATTAATATATCATTGGAAAGAGAATCATAGAACTGAATTAATGATCTTTTATAATGGGTAACAAAATCAGCATGTCAAATATAATCTTAAATCTGTATTTAACCTTTGCACCCTTATCTTTAGTACAACACTTCTTATTTCTTAGTGTGTGGTTCAGGACTGACTGGCCATACTAACATTTCAGAGGACTTTGATAGCTGCAGGTGCCCTTTATGGATTTGGGCTTTGTTTTCTCTTGAATGACAACTTGCATGTAATCTAACCTCTCCATTACTTGTAGGTTGTCTAATAATTATGGTTATTTTACAAAACAAGTGTTTCTATCTGACAGTTAAGGCTCTATTTGTTTACATCTCTTTTCTTACCTTGCAGGAAAGAGTTATATCTAGTGAGAAGGAGCGTAAATCCAGGAGGGTTGCTGCTGGCAGAGCAAATGATGTATGGGAGTATAGGAAAAGTCCCCCAGAAGATTGGAATAAACCATTACCTGAATATCTAGAAAGAATGAAATTGCCCTCTATGAATACAGAGAAAAGTAGATGCACTATCTCATGAAGCATGTTTAATTTTGAATAACTGAATGAGCAGATGTTGACAAATGTGTGTATGAAGTATCTAAAACTGAATAAAATATCCGTTGAATAGCTGTTTTATAATATTCAAAGCTTTTGTAATAGTAGCAATGCCAGATGTAAATTAAGTTTTAGTTGCACTAATTTCAGCCCATTATTTTCTGGAAAGACTTGTAATTTTAAGATCACCAGTTTTTATTCCATCAAAATTAGATTATTTATTCTGAAGATATTGATGAATTTGAACAGATTTTCAGTAGAACGCCAATGCCATAATTGTAGGCCAAAATAGACCCCCAAATCACTATAATTTTGAAATTTCTGAGATCATACCTTTGAATCAAAGCGTCAGATAAACTTGATTCAAAAAGCAGGGATGTACGTTTCTAGATTTTTGTCTGATTTCTGATTTTTTTTGAAAAACATTGAATTAAAAGTTATTATGGAGCAAAAGAGGCTTTGCTCCATAATAGGAATACCGTAAAACCCCTAATTTAAGCCGAACCCTAATTAAAGCCGCACCCTGACTTTTGAGTTTTGGTTTAGACCTATTTTCATAGCATATCTCCAGAGGTACCATTGAATTCAATGTTGTGTAAAACCCTAATTTAAGCCGCACCCTTAAAGTACAGGCCCTATTGGAACAAATTTATGGAACTAACCCTAATTTAAGCCGCGGCTTAAATTAGGGGTTTTACGGTATATTTAAGGGGTGACCAGACTAAAGCATTGAAAAGATATGGAGCACAGCGGCAACCACCAGTTTTTTTAAAACTTGGATCCGGTGCTTGGCTGGGAATCTATATGCACACTGAGACCAGCTGCAGCGACCAATGCAAGAGATGATTTTGACGAATTTTGAAAAGCAAATAAATTCCACCCCACTACTGTCTTTATTTGGACATTTTGAGCAATTATTTCTTTAGATTTTTAGAAAAACACCTGTAGAATTCAAAAAATTGGAGCTGTGAAATTCACTAAGATTTATGTATAAGCGATTCAGTCTGGAAAGAACCCATAAGGGTTGGCCGGACGTTAAACTACCCCAACAAACAAACAAGTTACATTGAGAATATCATTTTTGCATTTAATATGCAATATCGGACAATGATCCCCTGCTGCTTGTTACCCCCCACCCCACCCCACCCCCAGTCACCTTCATCTCATAGATACGATCACCAAAGACAGAATTCGTCCCTACTTGTTTTCGAAGTGAGAATGTCCCTGGCTGTCAGTGCTGCATAAAACACCCAACACTCAATCACTCACTCACTCGAAGATGTGCAGCCATTTTGATTGCTGATTGTAGATGACGATAGGGGGGACCCAGCAGACCAGGTGGTTCTATGGGTTCAATTCCCAGTTGGTTCACTAAGGGATGAGGAACAGCAACAATGATTTCCATGTTTTGATCCCCTGCTGTTTGCCCGCCCTGTCACCTTCATCTCATAGATGCAGTCTGGAAAGAACCCTATGTGGTTGACTGGACATTAAACTACCCTAACAAACAAACAAGCAAACATAGATTCGTCCCAACTGGTATTCACTATGAAAATGATCCTGGTTGTCCCAATACTCACTCCAGTGACAGAATTTGTCCCAAATCGTTTTCGCTGTGAAAATGACCCTGGCTGTCGGTACAGTGTAAAACACTTGAAGGTGAACTGAAGATAATGTTCGAACTTATTATGTATAATAAGTACGCTCTGTAGAATATGTACCAAAAAAATTAATAGAATCGGCCTATAAATAAAAAAGTTCTGTCAGTTTTAGTCCCAGCCTCAAGTGCATCTGCAGTGGACTGACAGTGAAAAGAAACCTCTGTGTTGATAAGCCCTTTTAAGCCTATGTGTGACGTCACATTTGCCATGCACGTGGCTCTGTTGTAATGTTTATTCTTTGAAAAATGTGTATGTATCACAGTATATGCTACAAGACACATTCCCCCTGCAGCAATTAATGATTGCCTTTATAACCCGGCCTATTGAAATTTAATGTTTTACCAAGGTGAGAAAATATGACACCTTGTGAGCGAATATAGTCCATACAACTGAAAGAGTGTGAGGAGGCAGCCAAGGTGAAACAATGTAACACCTTGTGTGTGAATAATTATATAAGCCTGACCTACTGCGAGATTTGGGGAGGGGAGGTGAGGCAACCAATGTACACCACACCTAAATCCTAATGTACATGTTCGATTTTAACAGAATTGGATAATAATTTTTAAAAATGTAACATGCAACATTATGCCTCTCAATGAAAAATACTCCATTGACAAACGAGGATAGTTTTGCATCAAATCCAGAGTAAGCTTTCATTTGGAGTATTGAATATATTATATTTGAAAAATTTCACTTTGGCCACGTTGGTGCCTGTTGGTGCCACACGACCATTGTTGGGCTAGTGAATGGCGCATATTACGTCACTAAATGTAACACCTTGCGCCGACTAGCGAGAAGTAAAGTAGACAATATTAAGGGGCATGGTCACATTAATTCTAGCTGGTATGGTTTAGAAAATGGGAAATGCAGTCCTAATGAATTGCGACCTTGTTATTTTGGCAATAGAAATTTATTTCTGTAATGGTTTTCCTTCAAATCATAGATCGCATTCTTACTTTTTAAAGTTTCTTTGCACGTCACCTTTAACACTCACTCACTCACTGCTGACTCAGGGGCGGATCCAGGGGGGGGGGGGCGGACGGGCCTTGGCCCCCCTCCCCCTCCCCTGTTAAATCATGTTTAAAAAGGGGCCCCCTCCCCCGTGTATTCATGTTTTTGGGCCCCCCCCGCTCTACAAATTCCTGGGTCCGCCTCTGGCTGTTACGGAACCTCCTGCAAAGCCACTTTGTTTGCTTCTGAGTCATACATCTTAGTCCGTCAGTGCATAGTCCAAGTTTAGTGCTGCGAACAATTTAGGGAAGCCCAACCTACTTCCCTTTGGGGCTGGTCCCTGTGCTTGGCTGGCAGCTGCCGCCGCTGGCACCTCTAGCTCGGCACCAACTTCTCCGATGTCTGCAACGGACTAGTTGAATTAGATAAAATACCTGCCCATTGAGCACAGAGTATCATTGCATTGCCGAGTAATCCAATGGCTAAAACCCCATAGGGGCCCGGAACAAATGGCAGTGGATACTCCCCTTATTAGTATGTCCGAAATATGTAAATTAGCTACTGAAATGGCACTGAGTTCACACTCCATCTCATTTAAATATTTCGGACATACTGATTGACCACTGCTCAGCCACTGTATTCCAACTGATTTCCACTGAATTACCACTTAAAGGTGACATGCAAAGGAGAAAATAAAAATCCCAAATATTAAACGCAACTCTTAATTGATGTATATTTTAAGCAGAATTAGACTCAAACTAGCATACAGGGATAAAATAATAAGATAAATAAGCTTTTGTTAGTAGTGTGAATCCACTCTCACAGATTATCTCACAGGGCTGTGATGTCATCTAGGCTCTCTTTCACAGGTGACTGTGTGTGCAGTCAACCATAGCAATAGCCTTATCAGCTTGCCCTACAGGTGTGAAAGAGCCTAGATGACGTCACCTGCCCTCAGTAGAAGCCACTATGGAACTTAATTTGTAAATATCAATATCTCCTATATCTTTGATATGTTAAAAGTGTTTTTTGAGATATATATATACAGAAATACATATTCAGTATAATATACAAATTTAAATTGCCTTTGCGGTTCTCCTTTAACCTCTACTGCAAGCTCGCACTGATTCTGTACTCAGTACACACTGTTCCCACTGCGTTTTGGTCCGGGGGTTCTGGGGAAAAATATGGGCCACCAGTACCCCCTGCTGATCGTATTAGGCGATGATAGTGGGGACACTGACAACTGGGTTCAATAAGGGATAAGGTACATCAAAAATGATTTCCAGGTTTTGATCCCGTGCTGTGTGCCCGCCCTGGCACCTTCAGATAAGTTTGTCATTCCGTTACAAAGGCCGGGTGTGTGGTGTCCTTTCTATGGGACATTGCACACTAAAGACCCCTTGCCACTCTTCGCAACGAGTAGGGTATCGCACCCGGTGGCGGGTTTCTCCTAAACCATATCATATATTTGGTCACCGCCCTTGTGGCGTAAAATAAGCTGAAAAGTATTACCTTGTGCAGTCTGGAAAGAACCCATAAGGGTTGGCCGGACGTTAAACTACCCCAACAAACAAGACTAATGACCATGGGATATGCCATTCAGCTAGGCAAGAACACTTCACTTCGAAACATTGATGAGGATGATCAGAAGATATGAAAAGACTGAAGTGTCTAATGAACTCCCATATTGGTGGTCGAGTCAAAAGTGGAAAGTGACGGGAGGATTTCTGACTTTCGTTGTCTCGTTTCCGAGCAATAACCACCTAAGTTTTACGCAACAATATAGGCTGTACTAGCCTATTGGTGGAGCTCCATTGATTTTAAGATTGAGTAATACATACAATGCTTAAACCTGGAGTTTTCTAAACCGATAAGACAGACAATCCCCATCTACCAAGGAGCGGGACCCAACATATATGGAACCAGGCAATCGGTCACCCTGTGCTCCTCTCAGACTCAAAGTCCTGTTTACAAACTATCCTACAACATCAGCCTAACAATCCCATAATCAGAGATATCCAGCAAAGTCACACCAACCTGAAATCGGTTGGCAAAGAAGTGATTTTCTGCTGGCTACCTAGCCACATTGGAATATCTGGTAATGAAAAGGCAGACCAAGCAGCCAAGGGGGCCTTGGCCCTAGATCCTGAGGTTGCTAGAATCCCACACACAGACTTACTGCCACTAAGCAAAACACATTTGCGGTCTAAGTGGCAAAGCGACTGGAACAAACAGGAGAACAATCTTCTACACTCTGTCCAACCCAAATTAGAAGAGAAAAGTGACAAAAGCAAAAGAGAGTGCCTTACAAGGGCAGAACAGGTGAAACTGGCCCGTCTTCGGATAGGCCACACCAGGCTGACACATGAACACCTGTTGAAAGGTGAAGTTGCTCCTATTTGTCAACAGTGTAACACCAAACTAACGGTGGAGCACATCATATTGAAGTGTAAGAAGACGGATGACAGTCGCAAGCGGCATCTCCAAAACAGAACATCGATGAAGGACGTGTTTAACAACAACAGAAGTAAAAAGATCCTGCAATTCCTTCGAGAATGCCAACTGATAGATAAAATCTAAGAAAGGATCCAAGAGTCTGGGATCCAGGGGCCACCCTGTGCTCCCAACAGGGTCTTCAAAGGCCGGGTGTGTGGTGTCCTTTCTATGGGACATTGCACACTAAAGACCCCTTGCCACTCTTCGCAACGAGTAGGGTATCGCACCCGGTGGCGGGTTTCTCCTAAACCATATCATATATTTGGTCACCGCCCTTGTGGCGTAAAATAACCTGAAAAGTTCTACCTTGTGCAGTCTGGAAAGAACCCATATGGGTTGGCCGGACGTTAAACTACCCCAACAAACAATTCTCCTAAACCATATCATATATTTGGTCACCGCCCTTGTGGCGTAAAATAAGCTGAAAAGTATTACCTTGTGCAGTCTGGAAAGAACCCATAAGGGTTGGCCGGACGTTAAACTACCCCAACAAACAAACAAACCTCCAAAACAAACGCCTCCAAAAACAAAAGCAGTCACCATCAGAAGGGAACACCTATCCCCGATAAGTATACAAAATCGATTTGGTGTACTAGCAGACCCTAAGGGGATGACAGTGCTACAAAAACAGACAAAGAAAAAATGAGTAACACTCAAACAATCATACAGTGGAATTGCAGAGGCATCAGGGCCAACAGGGAAGATTTGGAGCTCCTCTGCACCGAAGTCCGACCTGTAGCCCTATGCTTGCAAGAAATAAAAACAACAAACCATGACCACTTAAAAATGAAACAATACCATCATTACTCAAAAATTCCCGATGAACATGTCCCTGCCGGAGGAGTAGCCATAATGGCCGAAAGAAACTTCCCTCAACAAGAGGTTTCCTTGGACACAACCCTCCAGGCAGTGGCTGTTCGAATAACAATAAACAAACCACTTACACTGTGCTCTGTCTACATACCACCAAGACAGAAAGTCACATATAATGATCTTGCAACACTGATCTCTCAGCTGCCTCCTCCGTTTCTAATCATGGGTGACCTCAATGCCCATAACCAGATATGGGGGTCCCACAAAATAGACGTGAGAGGCAGAGCAATTGAAAGAATCATAGATCGAAAATCCCTCTGCTTGTTCAATACCAAAGTTCCAACATACCACCATCCTGGAAGTGGAACTTACTCGTCCATTGATTAACACTCTGTCACCATTCCATCTTTGCAGAGTTTCAATGGACAGTACATGAGGACTTATGTGGAAGCGACCACTTTCCCATCCTCCTGCAGACATCCAAGAAAAATGAGAATAGAGACAGGATCCCAGTGTGGAAGACACATAAAGCAGATTGGGATTGCTATCAAAACCTCTGTAAAGTGTCCTTCCTACCCTGGGAACTGGCATGCGAGAAAGAAGATCCAGTGCAATACTTCACAGATACATTGCTAGAAGTAAGTGCGCTGTCTATACCAAAAACATCAAAACATCCTCCAAAAAAGTCTCGGCCATGGTATGATGATGAATGCCAAAAGGCTAGAAAGGAGAGAAAGAGAGCACTGAGAAAGTTTAGTAGTAACATCAGCGCTGAAAATATGCATGTGTATTTACAAGCCCGTGCTAAAACAAAATTAACATATAAGACTGCTAAACGAGAGTCCTTCCGAAACTTCATCAACTCTCTTTCCAGATCTACCCCAATGAGGAAAGTATGGAAAGTGGTGAAGAAGATGAATGGTCACTCTACCTCAACAGTCCACCAGTTGAAGGTCGGAAACGAAACAAAAGAAACCAAGGAGGAAATAGCAAACACCTTAGCTACATATTTCTCCAAAGTCTCCTCTGAGGAGAACTGTAGCGAAACTTTCCTCCGACACAAAAAGAAGAAGGAAGACACTGAACTTGACTTCACATCCACCAACAGGGAGATATACAACACCATCTTCTCCCTCGAGGAGCTGAAACATGCCCTCCATCAGTCAAAGTCTTCTTCTCCTGGACCTGACACCGTTCATTATGACATGCTGAAAAAACTACCAGAAGAACAACTCAAACTACTACTAGAGTTGTACAACAACATATGGGTAAACAGAGATTATCCAAGCTCTTGGGCTGAAGCTACTGTGGTCCCTATCCTGAAAAATGGGAAAACCAAGAGTGATCCCCAGAGTTACAGACCTATTGCTATGACTAGCTGCCTTTCCAAAACCATGGAAAGAATGGTCAACAACAGGCTGACTTGGTATCTGGAATCTAATGATCTCCTAAACACCTACCAGTCAGGTTTCTGCCAAGGGCGGAGCACAACCGACCACCTTGTTAGGCTTGAAAGCTACATAAGAGAAGGATTCGCCAACAAAGAACATGTGGTGGCTGTCTTTTTTGACCTCGAAAAGGCATACGACACGACATGGAAATATGGCATCTTACAGAATCTGCAGGAAATGGGACTGCGTGGCAGACTGCCTACATTCGTTTCCAATTTCCTTGCCAACCGAACATTTAGCGTACGTCTTGGTACCAAACTGTCGCGGAGAGTCGACCAGGAAATGGGTGTACCCCAAGGCTGTGTCCTCTCTGTGACATTGTTTGGTGTACAAATTAACAGCATTACAAAGTCCCTGCAGAAAGACCTTAACTGCTGTCTCTATGTGGATGACTTTGTCATATGCTACCGATCGAGACAAATGACAACTATAGAAAGGAAACTACAACAGGCAGTGAATCTCCTTGACAGATGGAGTACTGAAAATGGTTTCAAGTTTTCCACCAACAAAACTACATGCGTTCACTTCTGTCGTAGAAGGGGGTGTGTGGAAAATCCGGCACTCCGTCTCAAGGACACTGAACTGCCTGTAGGGGAGGAGGTGAAGTTCTTGGGAATGATCTATGACAAGATCCTATCCTTCAAACCTCACATTGAATTTTTGAGGAGAAAATGCCTAAAGGCCATGAATCTCCTGAAAGTACTGTCCAACACAGAATGGGGTGCTGACCGAGAGATCCTGCTGACCCTGTACAAAGCATACACCAAGGCTGGATTATGGTTCTTTGATATACCAGTCAGCAGGGAAATCCTACTTGGACAGACTAAACCCCATCCAAAACCAGGGCCTACGAATATGTCTTGGCGCTTTCAGAACATCACCAGCCAAAAGCCTACACGTGGAGGGCAATGTTCCACCTTTACATTTAAGGAGGGAAAAATTGTCCTTACAATATGCAATAAAGGTCAAAGCTGACAAGAGAAACCCAACACATGATACCATATTCCGCACACATAACAGCGAGTTGTTCCGGGTAAATCCAAGGGTGGCCAAACCATTCTCTACCTCTGCTAAATCTGTGATCAGAGAAGCAGAGATACCTTTGAACATCATCAGAGAAATAAGACCACCCAAGGACCCACCATGGTCCCAGAGTAAACCTGTGGTCATCCTAGAACTATGCAATAACAAAAAGAACGAAACCAACCCCTCTGCTTTCAGGAATGAATATGGAGCCCTGAAAGACCAATACAGTGATCATTTCCCCATCTTCACTGATGGCTCCAAGGAAGGAAATAGAGTGGGTTATGCAGTGCAGACAGAATATGGGGACCTGACCGGTGCTCTTCACGGCCAAGCCAGCATTTTTACTGCTGAAGCACGTGCTCTGGCGCGTGCATTAGATTGGATCAAAGTATCCGAACACAGAAAGTTTATCATCTTCTCAGACTCAAAGTCCTGTTTACAAACTATCCTACAACATCAGCCTAACAATCCCATAATCAGAGATATCCAGCAAAGTCACACCAACCTGAAATCGGTTGGCAAAGAAGTGACTTTCTGCTGGCTACCTAGCCACATTGGAATCTCTGGTAATGAAAAGGCAGACCAAGCAGCCAAGGGGGCCTTGGCCCTAGATCCTGAGGTTGCTAGAATCCCACACACAGACTTACTGCCACTAAGCAAAACACATTTGCGGTCTAAGTGACAAAGCGACTGGAACAAACAGGAGAACAATCTTCTACACTCTGTCCAACCCAAATTAAAAGAGAAAAGTGACAAAAGCAAAAGAGAGTGCCTGACAAGGTCAGAACAGGTGAAACTGGCCCGTCTTCGGATGGGCCACACCAGGCTGACACATGAACACCTGTTGAAAGGTGAAGGTGCTCCTATTTGTCAACAGTGTAACACCAAACTAACGGTGGAGCACATCATATTGAAGTGTAAGAAGACGGATGATAGTCGCAAGTGGCTTCTCCAAAACAGAACATCGATGAAGGACGTGTTTAACAACAAGGGAAGTAAAAAGATCCTGCAATTCCTTCGAGAATGCCAACTGATAGATAAAATCTAAGAAAGGATCCAAGAGTCTGGGATCCAGGGGCCACCCTGTGCTCCCGACAGGGTCATCAAAGGCCGGGTGTGTGGTGTCCTTTCTATGGGACATTGCACACTAAAGACCCCTTGCCACTCTTCGCAACGAGTAGGGTATCGCACCCGGTGGCGGGTTTCTCCTAAACCATATCATATATTTGGTCACCGCCCTTGTGGCGTAAAATAAGCTGAAAAGTATTACCTTGTGCAGTCTGGAAAGAACCCATAAGGGTTGGCCGGACGTTAAACTACCCCAACAAACAAAACAAACAAACACCGCCCCTGTGGCTTAAAACTAGCTGAAAGGCTTTACCTTGTGCAGTCTGGTAAAAGAACCCTGAAGGGTGGGCCGGACGTTAAACTAATCCCACAAACAAACAAACAATTCTCCTAAACCATATCATATATTTGGTCACCGCCCTTGTGACGTAAAATAAGCTGAAAAGTATTACCTTGTGCAGTCTGGAAAGAACCCATAAGGGTTGGCCGGACGTTAAACTACCCCAACAAACAAACAAACAAATCATCTCATAGATACAATCACAATGTCTCCAATCTGATGATTCCAATCCGATGTCTGCAATGGACAAGTTGAATTAGGTATAATACCTGCCCATTTAGCACAAAGAGTATCATTCCATTGCCAAGTGATCTAATGGCTAGATCACTTGGCAACATTGAGCACAAAGAGTATCATTCCATTGCCAAGTGATCTAATGGCAAGACAGTCTGGTAAAAGAACCCTAAAGGGTTGGCCGGACATTAAACTAATCCCACAAACAAACAAATGGCTAGAACCCCTTGGGGGTTCAGGGGAAGAACATGGGCCACCAGTAGCCCCTGCTGATCTAATAAGGCGACGAGGGGGACCTAGCACTGACCAAGTGGTTCTTTGGGTTCAATTCCCAGTTGGTGCTTGGTTCACTAAGGGATGAGGTACATCAAAAATGATTTCCAGGTTTTGATTCCCTTCTGGTTGCCTGCCCTGTCACCTTCATCTCAGGTACTCTCACCAAAGGCAGAATTCGAACTTGTTTTCGCTGTGAAAATAATCTTGGCTGTCCGTACGGTATAAAACACCCAACACTCACTCAGCCTGAAAAAACCCTATGTAGTTGACTGGATGCTAAACTACCCCAAAAAACACTCTTCAAAATGAGTAGGGTATTGCAGCCAGTGGCGGGTTTCTCCTCAATCCCGTGGGGGACAGGGGTGGGGGCTCCTGTTGGAGCTCCCTGGGTAGAATGTTTCCTCAGTATCCCCTGCTTGTCATAGGAGGCAACTAAAAGGGGAACCCTGTGCCCCCAACAGGGTCAACAAAGGCCGGGTGTGTGGTGTTCTTTCTATGGGACATTGCACATCCAAGACCTCTGTGCCCGTGGGGGTCCGGGTAAGAATAGGCCCCCAGTATCCCCTGCTAATCGTAAGAGGCGAGGAAAAGGGGCGACTTGTTTGCCGTGAGTCGCGACCCGTGTCGGTGGAGGAAGAGATCCTGGTGCCTGAGAATTGGTGTCTCATTTTCCCAACACTGCACTTTGGCTCCTACTTCATCTAGACGGGAGGTTGGAAGCTGGCCCAGTCCAATCAATCGGCTGGTCGTGACGTGCCCTAGGATATCTTGTAACACATAATGGCGCATAACAACTACCAATCCAAACGTTTCAGAAACATTAGTTCCAACATCAACTTTACCTTGTATAACGTAATGGCACTTGACATCTGCCAGTAATATCATTCTCCAAAGACTAGATCTAACATCAACTGCTAACACAAAAACATCCTAGAAGGCTACGGCCAGGGCTAATCGAGTTGTGTCCTGCATTGCTTGAGTATACCGTCCTCGTATCACTGGTGTGCATCCGCTGGATATCCGCGGCTCTGTGCATCCCCTTGTTGGGCTCCGAGGCGGGTGGTGAGCGAGGATGATGAACATACGGCCCTACCATGAACTTTCCCCCCCACAAAAACCCAAAAAAACGATTGTTGATTATTGACTCGGACTCGGATTCGGAAACTATCGATTGGCCTAAGTTTGTCGTACTCTGTCCAAGTGACCCGTCTGTTCCTCTAAGTAAGTTGTCGCCATTCGCGATACTCAAGGGAATCAACGGTATTGCAGGTGCTGTAAATGACATCAAGAAGTTGCGATCTGGACAGATACTGGTCGAATGTGGGAAGAAGGCCCATGCTGACAATTTGCTACATGCAACCATGCTGGCAAACGTTGGCATGAAGGCCTCTCCCCACAGAACTCTAAACTCCAGCAAAGGGGTGATTCGTACCAGAGAGCTAAGTGATGTTGATGAGGCTGAGATTGCCGAGGAGCTCTCACCTCAAGGAGTAACTCATGTAAGAAGAATAACAATCAAGAAGGAGGGTAGGGTCATTCCTACCAACACTTACATAGTTACCTTCAACAGACCGACGGCACCTGCAAGGTTGAAAGTTGGGTATTTGAATGTGAAGGTGGACTTGTATGTTCCCAACCCACTCCGCTGTTTCAAATGCCAAAAATACGGCCATGGAAAAGACTCCTGTTCAAATGATCTTGTATGCTTCAGATGTGGCCAGAAAGGGCATGACAATACCAACTGTCAAAATCCGGCAAAATGTGCCAATTGCCAGGAAGCCCATATGGCCATTTCTAAGGAATGCCCAGTATGGAAGAAAGAAAAGCTAATCCAAAAGATCAAAGCAGAACGAAACATCAGCTACCCTGAGGCAAGAAGGACTGCCGAGGCTGAGACTCAGTCACTGCCCTCCCAGTCCTATGCTGAAGCAGTGAGACGATCGATGCGAACAGTTGAGTGCCAGACGGAGTGCATATGGCTCAATCGTGATGAGCCAACCACCTTCACATCTGAAGTGAAAGTGACAACAAAGGTTCAGAAGCCAACGCAGACCGAAGAACAGCGACAACCAGAAAAGACTGAAGAACAGAAAAACCCTGTCTCCCAGAGACAGAAGGCCAGTGGGGAGCCTTCGAAAAGACCCACAACATCACCTCGCCTAACCAAGGCGAAGAAACTCTCCATCCCCAACAACAACCGCTTCAGTAGCCTTACTGATGTGGAGATGGAAGACATGGCAGATATCGATCGTGACATCCGTCAAGATCGCAGCCGCTCCCCTAAAAATAAAAGTGGGAAGAGATCCCCTGTCCATCCACCGTGATGCCAGGGGGCTCCATCCTTCAATGGAACTGCCGAGGTTTTCGAGCCAACTTTAACGAACTAAAAATACTAACGGAAAGATACAATCCTCTTGCCTTTTGCCTACAAGAAACATATCTTAAAGCCACAGATAGCCCAACCTTCAAGAATTTTGTGATCTACAGTACTTATGGCCCTGCTGGAGACAGACCTTCAGGAGGTACCTCCATTCTTGTGAGACACAATCTCTTACATAGTTCTGTATCGCTGAACACTAATCTCCAAGCCATAGCTATTAGAATGACCCTACAAAAAACCATCACCCTTTGCTCAATATACCTACCACCCCAAGTTAATTTTACAACCCAAGAATTAACAAATTTGGCAGATCAACTCCCTACTCCATTCATTATCCTAGGTGATTTTAATGGGCATAACCCCTTGTGGGGTAGTAACAATTCAGATGCTAGGGGCAAGAGGATCGAAGATTTCCTAGAAGATCAGGCTCTATGCCTGCTCAATGATGGCTCCAAAACCTACCTTCATCCAGGTTATGGAACCTATACCGCAATAGACCTAACGCTCAGTCATCCTGGCTTACTTCCAGACCTGTCTTGGACAGTGTTACGTGACCTCCATGGAAGCGATCACTTTCCAGTACTCACTAAAATTTAAGGAGCCTCCATGGGTGAGAGGGAGCCCATGTGGAGGCTCAATAAGGCTGACTGGGAAGGATTTAAAAGACTATGCACAGAAAGAATCACAGAGGACATAGTCAATGATGAAGAAGGTCTAGAAGTATTCTCTGCTACCCTCATTTCCATCGCAGACGATACAATCCCGAAAACCTCGGCTGTTCCAAAACGTCCAAGGAATCCATGGTTTACTGACGAGTGCAAAAAGGCTATAAATGAAAGAAAGAAGGCTGAAAGGAAGTTTTATCGGAGGCCAACTCAAGAAAACTTGACAATACTAAAAATTAAAAGGGCCAAAACCCGTCAAATTATCAATACTGCTAAAAGACAAAGCTGGAGAGAGTATGTGTCTGGAATAACTTCCAGAACACCAATGAAAAAGGTATGGTCAATGATTAAGAGGATGAAAGGAAAGGGATGGGGCTCTAGAGTCCAACGCCTCCAGGATGGGACAGGTTTAGTAACAACATCTAGTGACATAGCAGAAAAACTAGCAGAGACCTTCGAACACAACTCATCTTCAGCTAACTGTCTTGATGCATTCAAAGAACGGAAAACAAGGGACGAACAGAAATTTCTCAACTTTAGGTCAGATAACAACGAAAATTACAATTCCTTTTTCACAATAGAAGAACTAACATCTGCAATAGACCGATCACAAAACACTGCAGTTGGCCCCGATAAGATTCATTACGATTTTTTAAAGCATATGCCAGAGCCAGTCCTCAAACTCCTTCTAGGACTGTTAAATAGAATATGGGAGAGTGGCCAAATACCAGCTTGCTGGCATGAAGCCATTGTTATACCTATCCCAAAGCCTGGTAAAGACCACACTTGTTTGTTTGTTTGTTGGGGTAGTTTAACGTCCGGCCAACCCTTATGGGTTCTTTCCAGACTGCACAAGGTAATACTTTTCAGCTTATTTTACGCCACAAGGGCGGTGACCAAATATATGATATGGTTTAGGAGAAACCCGCCACCGGGTGCGATACCCTACTCGTTGCGAAGAGTGGCAAGGGGTCTTTAGTGTGCAATGTCCCATAGAAAGGACACCACACACCCGGCCTTTGATGACCCTGTCGGGAGCACAGGGTGGAGCACACAAATCCGACCAACTATCGGCCTATAGCCCTTACAAGCTGCCTTTGTAAGACCATGGAAAGAATGGTCAATGCCCGCCTTGTCTGGCTCCTGGAGTCGGAACATCTGATTTCTGACTTCCAGAGTGGCTTCAGGCGAGGAAGGAGCACTATTGACCACCTAGTAAGCCTGGAATCCTTCCTACGGGACACTTTTATTCATAAGGAACATGCAGTTGCAATATTTTTCGACCTAGAAAAAGCCTATGATACGACGTGGAAGCATGGCATTATGAGAGATTTGCATGCCATGGGGTTCCGCGGCCGACTGCCCACATTCATAAAAAGTTTTCTGGACAATAGGCATTTCAGAGTACGGTTAAACAACACTTATTCCATTATGCACCGACAGGAGATGGGTGTCCCACAGGGTAGCATCCTCTCTGTCACCTTGTTTAACATTAAGATCAATGGCATAGTCAATGTCATCAAAAAGGCGATAACCTGTAGCCTATATGTGGACGACTTCCTCATGTGTTACAGGGGCAGAAACATGCACAGCATTGAAAGGCAGTTACAACTGAGCCTGAACAAAGTCTCCAGATGGTCTATAGAGAATGGTTTCAAGTTTTCCAAAACCAAGACAGTGGCTGTTCACTTTTGCCAAATGAGAACCCCTCACCCCGACCCTGTGTTGAGGCTCGATGGGGACCTCATCCAAGTGGTGGAAGAGACCAAATTCCTAGGACTCATCTTTGATAGAAGGCTGTAATTTCTGCCACACATCAAGTCCTTGAGAACTAAATGCCTGAAAGCACTGGACATTATAAAGGTCTTGTGTAATACCACATGGGGTGCAGACAGTCGGGTTCTCCTCAGCCTGTATAGAGCACTTGTTAGATCGAAGCTCGACTACGGGAGTCAGGTCTATGGTTCAGCCCGCAAAAGCTACATCAACATGCTGAACACTGTCCACCACCAAGGCCTAAGGTTGGCCTTGGGTGCATTTCGAACATCACCAGTTCAGAGCCTATATGTTTTGGCCCAAGAACCATCACTCGAAAACAGACGACTTAAACTAGCTCTGCAATTTGCACTCAAGTTAAAAACAAACAAGTCCAACCCAGCATACAAATATGTCTTCAGCTACAACGACGAAGAAGTCTATGATGCTAAGCCTTCATACATCAGGCTATTTGGACTGAGGGTCAAACCCTATCTTGAAGACCCAGATATAGACCTAGACTTGTTGAAACAAACCCACTTCACCCCCATCCCACCCTGGCAAATAGACAAACCTAAAATCAACCTCTCACTGGCCAGACTCAAGAAGAGCGACACTCCACCGCTCACTTACAAAACTCAATTCCTGGCTATTAGGGATAGTCTCCCGCTCCACGTTGCATGTTACACAGACGGGTCCAAAGAAGGAGAGACAGTTGCTGCCGCTGCTGTGGGTTGTGGCAGAAGAGTTGCGGCTCCCAGACCACAGCTCAATCTTCACGGCAGAAGCATGTGGGCTATTCATGGCACTGAAGATCATCCAAACATCAGAACATAAAAATGCCATCATCTTCAGTGACTCGAAATCCTGTCTAGAAGCACTAAATCATCTGAAAACAGACCATCCCATTTTAGTGCAAGTGCTTTCCAAACTACACAACCTTAAAAACACAGGTTATGACATCCAATTCTGTTGGATACCGAGCCACATTGGCTTGACTGGAAATGAGATGGCTGATGAAACAGCCAAGATGGGTCTCCAAGGAGACATGCAACGCTGCCCAATTCCACACACGGACCTGAGACCACTGGTCAAAGAATGTATCAATGACACTTGGCAGGCGGAGTGGGATGAACATCCTACCAACAAACTACATGCAATATTCCCATTGATCAAAGATGCAAAACCAAATAGTATAAAAAAGAGAAATGACCAGTCGGTGTTTACTAGATGCTGCATCGGACACTCAAGAATAACCCATGGTTATCTTCTCAAAGGCCAGCCCCAACCAGAATGTGTTGTCTGTGACTGTACTCTAACTGTTAAGCATTTACTCTTAGAATGTGTTGATTTTCATGCCATTAGGCAACAGTTTTACCAGGTTGCTGAAATGTCAGACCTCATCAAGAAGGTTTTGCCGGCCAAAATTCTTGGCTTCCTAAAATCATCAGGCCTTTATGACAAATTCTAGTTTATTCCAGTTTTTCCACCTCTATACACTGTTTTCTGACCGTCAACATAATTACATTTAGGAAAACCATATTCTCACAGGACACCAAAATATTTTAGTCTTTCCATACCTGTTTTCGCCGTGAATATGACCTCTGTTGTCGACACGGCGTTAAAGCTCCATCACTCACTCACTCCAAGACCTCTGCCCCGTGGGGGTCCGGGTCAGAATAGGCCCTCAGTAGACCAAGTGGTTTTTGGGTTCAATTCCCGGTCAGTGCTTGGTTCACTAAGGGATGAGGTACAGCAAAAATGATCGCTGGGTTTTGATCCCCTGCTGTTTGCCCGCCCTGTCATCTTCATCTCATGGATTCGATCACCAAAGACAGAATTGGTCCCAACTGGTTTTCGCCGTGAAAATGACCCTGGCTGTTGGTATGGCGCAAAACACCCAACACTCACTCACTCACTCCAAGACCTCTTGCAACTCTTCTAAAAGAGTAGGATATTGAATCTGGTGGCAGGTTTCTCCTAAACCATATCATAGATTCGGTCACTGCCCTTGTGGCGTAAAACAAGCTGAAAAGCTTTACCTTGTGGAGTCTGGTAAAAGAACCCTAAAGGGTTGGCCGGACGTTAAACTAACCCAACAAACTCTCTTTAATCATATAGATACGATCACCCACAGCTGAACAGCATCACCTTGTGCAGTCTGGTAAAAGAACCCAAAAGGCTTGACCAGACGTTAAACCTAACCAACAAACAAAATTTAGTGGGCTCGATTATCAGAGGTTCTACAGATGGCTCGCAGCAACTTTGATGACAGTGTGGAGATCAGCTCCTGACGCTGCCCATTCATTGTCAGGTTGTAGTACTTTTGTTGTACTGTACGGCTGTGAGTCATAAGATTGGCGAGGGCCTCCTGCTCCTCTGGCATGAGGCTGCATATTAGGGTGACTGCAGCCTTTCGTATCATGGTGCAGTTTGACCTGTGTATTGAAATACTCCTTGTGGGTAACACTTGATACATGATATGATCAATTGTTTAGTATGAGAGCAGTATTATGATGATAGGGTCAACCTCCAATATTGTATTCTTCTCTTTATTACTTTCATAGTCTCATCAATTATTAAAAGACAATAGGGTCAAATTAATGCAATGTGGGAGCATTTCACCTTACTGGATGCAATGTTTCTCCTTAACCATATCATATATTCGGTCACCGCCCTTGTGCGGTAAAATAAGCTGAAAAGTGTTACCTTGTGCAGTCTGGAAAGAACCCATAAGGATTGGCCGGACGTTAAACTACCCCAATAAACAAACAAACTTCAGATGCAGAGGAGATTATGTATATGTTTGCTGAAAATACATTTGAGAAGGCCATGTGCATTATTTTGGTAGAGTGCCCGCCCTGAGTCTGGGAGGTCTTGGGATTTATCCCTGGCCAAGTCACACCAAAGACTTTAGCAATGGTAGTGGTCACTGCTTGCCAGGCACTCGGTATAAAGTAAGAACCACGAAACATAACTGGTCAGTCTGCTGTTTGCCCGCCCTGTCACCTTCATCTCATAGATTCGATCACCAAAGACAGAATTCGTCCCAACTGGTTTTCGCCGTGAAAATGACCCTGGCTGTCGGTATGGCGTAAAACACCCAACACTCACTCACTCACTCACTCAAGTGCATTACACTGCTGGTCCAGATGGCAGCTGCCCATACCATGTGTTGATAGAACTGTTGTTTTATCTTCCTGGATGATGTTCAGGGGAACTATTACTAATATGGTGCAAAGGTCAAGGGTTGGCCAGACGTTAAACTACCCCAACAAACAATTGTCTCAAGAGGGAAGGAAGCAGATGGAAAATAATACTTTTTTCATATCCAGTAGGGAGGTGACATATCACATCTTTGCCTTCATAGAGATTATGAAGGCACTACACTTACTTGAAACACGGTATTTTGATATTTCGATGTACAGTACTAGTACTAGACAAGTTTTTTCATTTATGAATAAGATGAATTAATGATAGTTTAAAATCATGTGAGATGTCTTATGACGTTTCTCTGAAAAATGTTAGACCTGTACAAACTACCTCACTATATGCAACTGCACAGTGCTGAAATATAAGGCACAACATCAAACCGGTAGACCAGTGTACATATACACCGGTAGCCCCTGCTGATCGTACGAGGTGATTTGCCGTGAATATGACCCCTGCTGTTGACACGGCGTTAAAGCTCCATCACTCTCTCACTCGTACGAGGTGACGATAGGGGGAACCCTGCACTGACCAAGTGGTTCTTTGGGTCCATTTCCAGGTCAGTGCTTGGTTCACTAAGGGATGAGGTACAGCAAAAATGATTGCTAGGTTTTGATCCCCTGCTGTTTGTCCGCCCTGTCACCTTCATCTCATAGATTCAATCACCAAAGACAGAGTTTGTCCCAACTGGTTTTCACTGTGAAAATGACCCTGGCTGTCGTTACAACGTAAAACACCCAACACTTACTCACTCACCCAACACTCACTCACTCACTCACTATGATATTTCAGAGCTCAACAACACATTATACCTCCGGATTCTAAGGGTGTATAACCACCATCTAAGGTATGTGCAAATGCTTCACTGAGGAGTTCATCAATGTGGACTCACCCCGTGGGGGTCCGGGTAAGAATAGGCCCTCAGTAGCCCCTGCTGATCGTATGAGGCGACGATAGGGGGGACCCTGCACTGACCAAGTGGTTTTTGGGTTCAATTCCCGGTCAGTGCTTGGTTCACTAAGGGATGAGGTACAGCAAAAATGATCGCTAGGTTTTGATCCCCTGCTGTTTGCCTGCCCTGTCACCTTCATCTCATAGATTCGATCACCAAAGACAGAATTCATCCCAACTGGTTTTCGCCGTGAAAATGACCTTAGCCGTCGGTACGGCGTAAAACCCCAACACTCACTCACTCACTCAATGTGGACTCTGTCACCACCAGATTTCTGGTTTCTTTTCACCAGTCGTTGATATTTCTCTTTGATTGATTTCACACGAGATCTGCATTGTTCCTTTGTAGGAAATGGCCCATTCCCCTTGTCTATCACGCGCCTCATAGCATGGTGTAGCTGCACGTTTATGGCAAGCCAAGTGGGTAAATTTCCCCATTCCATGTTTCCTGGACCAGAAACCAGGGTTTCTGAATCCCAAACCTAGGTTTCTGAACCCCAAACCTAGGTTTCTGAACCCCAAACCTAGGTTTCTGAACCCCAAACCTAGGTTTCTGAACCCAAACCTAGGTTTCTGAACCAGAAACCAAGGTTTCCCTTACGGATCCAAGTTATTTGGAGAAACCTTGGTTTGGGAGTGGAAAACACTGTGTTTGCGTGTGAGAAACCCTGGTTTCTGTAAATAACTCTGTTTCCCATCCCAAACCAGGGTTTCTGACCCCAAACCAGGGTTTTTGACCCAAACCTAGGTTTTTTTTTTAAATTATGCTTAGCTTTTAACAAATGCATACTTTTTCAATGAGAAATAAAGGATATTAATAATAAGCAGGGTTACTCCTAGAAGTTTTTGTTAATAATCAAATGCCTGAACCCTCCGTGGCAGATGTTGGGCCACTTTTAAAGACACTTGGCAATAACACTTTAAGCATATAAATCATTATTTGAAGGTACCAAGTACTGAGATTAGTGTTGGGAGCATTTTGAACATCATCAGCTCAGAGCCTTTATGTGGGGAACACCCCGTGGGGATCCGGGGTGGGGGTTCCTTAGGGAGCCTCCTGGGAAGAATAGGTCCCCAGCAGCCCCTTGCTGTTTGTAGGAGGCGACAAATGGGGAGACCAGACTCAGTAGCTCTTTGGTAGAGTGCCTGCTCTGAGTCTGGTAGGTCTTGAGATTTATCCCTGGCCGAGTCACACCAAAGACTTTAACAATGGTAGTGGTCACTGCTTGCTTGGCACTCGGTATAAAGTAAGAACCACGAAACATGACTGGTCAACCTGGTGTCAGTATAATGTGACTGGGTGGGGTATTGTGTGGGCTTATGACATGATATCTCAGTGTGGCAGCACTATAAAGAGGGCATTGGGTCCCACTGCTACAAATAGGCACCTCATTTCATATATTATTCGGTCACCGCCCCTGTGGCGTAAAACGAGCTGAAAGGCTTTACCTTGTGCAGTCTGGTAAAAGAACCCTGAAGGGTTGGCCGGACGTTAAACTAATCCCACAAGAAAACAAAATGTGGAGAACAAAGAACCATCATTAGAATACAGACACCTAAAACTAGACCTGCAATTTGACCTTCAGTATGAAGAGATGTATTACATGAGGCCTAATTACACTAAATCATCTACAGGACATTGACAGCGATCTGAGTTTGCTCACTCACACCCACTTCTCATCTATCCCTCCCTGGTGATTGAAGACACCCAACATCGACATGTCTTTAACCAAATTTAGAAAATCTGACGCAAACTCTCTAATCTCGGCAGTTCGGGACAAGTCTCCATTCCATGTTCATTTCAACACTGATGGCTCAAAGGAAGGAAAAACCACTACTGCTGCTGCCATAGGCTGTGACGAACAGGTTCCAATGCGTCTCCCAGACCACAGTTCAATTTTCAAGGCAGAGGCATGTGCAATTATGATTGTCCTAAACATCATCGAAATCTTAGACCTTAAAAACTGTATCATCTTAAGTGATTCTAAATCATGCCTAGAAGCACTGAGACATCTTGGGACTGACCATCCTATCTTGTTAAAAATCCTGGGAAAGTTGAATACCTTAGAAAGGTCTGGCATAGTTTGTTTGGTTTGTTTGTTGGGGTAGTTTAACGTCTGGCCAACCCTTATGGGTTCTTTCCATAGATTTTAGGTTTTGCTGGATACTGGGCCACGTTGGCCTGCCTGGAAATGAAACTGCATACCAAACTGCTAAAAATGGACTCAAAGGAAATGTACAACATTGCCCGATGCCACACACTGATCTCAAGCCACCTGTAAGGGAATATATCAATTCCCTGATACATACCTAGAAAATAAATTACATTCAATTTTCCCTAACATCACTGATGCAAAGCCTCCTCAACTGCAGAAGAGAAGAGATCAAACTGTTTACTCACTTTGTCACATTTGTCATTCAAGACTGACACACAGCTACCTTCTGAAAGGTGAACCACCACCAGACTGCATTGTTTGCAACAAACCCCTTACTATCAAGCACTTGTTAATAAAACCAGGGCCTACAATATGTCTTGGCGCTTTTAGAACATCACCAGCTCAAAGCCTACACGTAAAAGGCAATGTTCCACCTTTACATTTAAGGAGGGAAAAATTGTCCTTACAATATACAATAAAGGTCAAAGCTGACAAGAGAAACCCAACACATGATACCATATTCTGCACACATAACAGTGAGTTGTTCCGGGTAAATCCAAGGGTGGCCAAACCATTCTTTACCTCTGCTAAATCTGTGATCAGAGAAGCAGAGATACCTTTGAACATCATCAGAGAAATAAGACCACCCAAGAACCCACCATGGTCCCAGAGTAAACCTGTGGTCATCCTGGAACTATGCAATAACAAGAAGAATGAAACCAACCCCTCTGCTTTTAGGAACGAATATGGAGCCCTTAAAGACCAATACAGTGATCATTTTCCCATCTTGACTGATGGCTCCAAGGAAGGAAATAGAGTGGGTTATGCAATACATACAGAGTATGGGGACCTGACGGGTGCCCTTCACGGCCAATCGCCCTGTGGGGGTCCGGGTAAGAAAAGGCCAACAGTAGCCCCTGCTGATTGTACAAGGCGACGATAGGGGGGACCCTGCACTGACCAAGTGGTTTTTGGGTTTAATTCCCGGTCAGTGCTTGGTTCACTAAGGGATGAAGTACAGCAAAAATGATCGCTGGGTTTTGATCCCCTGCTGTTTGCCCGCCCTGTCACCTTATCTCATAGATTCGATCACCAAAGACAGAATTCGTCCCAACTGCTTTTCGCCCTGAAAATGACCTTGGGTGTCGGTACGGCGTAAAACACCCAACACTCACTCACTCACTAAAGAAGGCATAGGGACATTAGTCGCACTGCTACAAATAGGTACCTCATTTCATAGATTCGGTCACCCACCCTAGTGGTGTAAAACTAGCTGCAAAGCTTTACTTTGTGCAGTCTGGTAAAAGAACCCTAAAGGGTTGGCCAGACGTTAAACTAACCCCACAAACAAACAAACTCATGAGTTGTGGTAGCAAGGACGGACTACCACCCTTATCATGCTGTGCTTACAGGGCTCAATGACGCTGGAGGATCTGAGCGAGTTGAGGCTACAACAGGGAAATTAGGACGTCCTGTTTTTATGGGTCTTCCTGTTTTTGTCTGTGGTATCCCCAACCTGCTGAGGGCCTGCTATCGCTGTCAGGATGTTTTTTGTTAAGTTGTAAATATTGCCCTTGGGCGTGGCTCCAAATTCATGACGTTACCAGCTGCATTTCTGTCTCGTTCGTGCGTTGTAAGGAAAACTGCACACCCCACCAGCCACTAAGGCTAAGGCAGAGAGGTTAGTCTACATAATTATTATACTTATCAAATGATGCGATGACCGACAGTGACTGAACGATGAAAAATCTAACGGAAAGTAGAGACTGTACTAAGAAATATCTAATGCAAGATAGATTTAAAGCTTACCAGTTTGTACTGTCCATACCCTCACACAGTTTCGTGAGGAATTCTGCTGCACACTGCTGTGTGCCTTGGATGTATTCAGGCCATGTTTCTGTGCGAGATAAAATGTGTCCACAATATATTTTCGGCCATTCGTGTGAGTATACAGTCTTTGTTTTGAGGTTAGCTTGTAATTCTCATTTCTTTAGAACCAAGATACAATGTGGGGCCCACAATCAAGTAGTGATCATGAGAGAAAAACTGCCAATGAGAAAACTGAAATTGTAAATGAATTATTACCTTGTGCAGTCTGGAAAGAACCCATAAGGGTTGGCCAGACGTTAAACTACCCCAACAAACAAACAAACAAACGGGAGGTTGCAGAATAAACGAGAGAACAGGGTACAGCCTCAACTTACCTCTCCCCGGCTGGTCTGCCATGACTTTACGCTTCAGCGAAATGACTACGACGGTTGGCCTGGCGGTTGACCTTGACTGAGACCACTGAACATGCCTGGCTGGGAATTGAGAGGGCAGGCAAATGGTCTTTGTTGCCGATATTAGTTTAGTCACATTATGTAATGGCTTTTGGTGTTACCAGTGCTTTGCAGTCATTTTTAAATTAGGTATAATCCTCTTGCAAGTAGTAAAAGGAGTGTAGTAATTATTGTCAATAATAACCTGCGAGGACCTGTCTTCTTTGCACGCATTTGACCTCTGAGTCGGCCAAGATTACGCATCTCCTTTCTGAGGACTATGTCACCGACTTTGAGGTTGAAAACCTTAACACCCGCCTTCTTTCTCTTCTGGTAGTCTGCTTTTTGGCAGTCTTGTGCCTTTTGCACATATTCCTTCACCTGTTTTGAAAAACCATCCATATGAAATGTACTTGAAATATTTTTCATCTCCCACCTTAAAAATTCAACCCTCGGGCCCTGCTATAATATATTACATATTCCTGTAGATGAAATGACATGACATATAGTATCTTATGGTTGCAATTTCAATTTTGAATTCATAAGGCCAAGGTGTCCTGTATGGTATACATAAGAGGATTATCACTGATACCTTACAATGGGTCGTTATTTTCTCTGCTGCCACTCAATTAACATAATCAGTCCCATGTCCCTCAAGTTCCAGCTCCTCTGGTTCAGCCCCTGTGGGGATCCGGGGTGGAGGTTCCTTGGGAGCCTCCTGGGAAGAATAGGTCCCCAGCAGCCCCTTGCTGTTCGTAGGAGGCGACAAATGGGGAGACCAGACTCATTAGCTCTTTGGTAGAGTGCCCGCTCTGAGTCTGGGAGGTCTTGGGATTTATCCCTGGCCGAGTCACACCAAAGACTTTAACAATGGTAGTGGTCACTGCTTGCCTGGCACTCGGTGAAAAGTTAGTACCACGAAACATGACTGGTCGGCCTGGTGTCAGTATAATGTGACTGGGTGGGGTATTGTGTGGGCCTATGACATGATATCTCAGTGTGGCAGCACTATAAAGAGGGCATTCGGTCCCACTGCTACAAATAGGCATTTCATTTCATACATTCGGTCACCGCCCCTGTGGCGTAAAACTAGCTGAAAGGCTTGACCTTGTGCAGTCTGGTAAAAGAACCCTAAAGGGTTGGCCGGACGTTAAACTAATCCCACAAACAAACGAGGCACAGCACAAATGATTTCCAGGTTTTGAGCCCCTGCTGTTTGCCCATCCTGTCACCTTCATCTCATAGATTTGATCGCCAAAGAAAGTATTCGTCCCAACTTGTTTTCGCTGTGGAAATGTCCCTGGCTGTCCCCCATGGGGATCTGGGGTGGGGGTTCTTTAGGGAGCCTCCTGGGAAGAATGTGTCCTCAGCAGCCCCTTGCTGTTCGTAGGAGGCGACAAATGGGGAGACCAGACTCAATAGCCCAGTTAGTAGAGTGCCCGCTTTGAGTCTGGGAGGTCTTGGGATTTATCCCTGGCCGAGTCACACCAAAGACTTTAACAATGGTAGTGGTCTGTGCTTGCCTGGCACTCGGTATAAAGTAAGAACCACGAAACATAACTGGTCAGCCTGGTGTCAGTATAATGTGACTGGGTGGGGTATTGTGTGGGCCTATGACATGATATCTCAGTGTGGCAGCACTATAAAGAGGGCATTGGGTCCCACTGCTACAAATAGGCACCTCATTTCATATTCGGTCACCGCCCCTGTGGCGTAAAACAAGCTGATAGGCTTTACCTTGTGCAGTCTGGTAAAAGAACCCTGAAGGGTTGGCCGGACGTTAAACTAATCCCACAAACAAACAAACAAGTCCCTGGCTGTCGGTACCACTCACTCATTCACTCCCCCCGTGGGGGTCCGGGTAAGAATAGGCCCTCAGTAGCCCCTGCTGATCGTAAGAGGCGCCGATAGGGGGGACCCTGCACTGACCAAGTGGTTTTGGGGTTCAATTCCCGGTGAGTGCTTGGTTCACTAAGGGATGAGGTACAGCAAAAATGATTGCTGGGTTTTGATCCCCTGCTGTTTGCCCGCCCTGTCACCTTCATCTCATAGATTCGATCACCAAAGACAGAATTCGTCCCAACTGGTTTTCGCCGTGAATATGACCCTGGCTGTCGGTACGGCGTAAAACACCCATCACTCACTCACTCACTCACTCACTCACTCACTATATTCGAGTTTATGGTAATATTACCACTATTAACAGGGTTCCCATGCAGGTCTTAAAAGGTCTTAAATTGATTTTCTCAAATTTAAGGCTTTAAAAAGGTCTTAAATTTGACCTTTTTTTTAACTAGAGGTCTTAAAAAGGTCTTAAATGGAATTTTTTGAGAAGTCAAAGTGGAGTAACCTTGGAGTAATTAAGAAAATTCCAGATCCCACTTTCAACTTAGTACACTTGAATTAGATTAAAATCACATGATATATTCTGATTTTTTTTTCTTTGCATGCGGTCGATATGTCTTAATTTCTCTGAATTCTGGTCTTAAAAAGGTCTTAAAAAATGTCTTAAATTGATTTTCAAAAATGGTGGGAACCATGATTAAATATGTCAAGTTGACCCGGCTTTGGGTCACTGCACCTCTTGTATGTTCTCATATCCATGCCAATAAGTTCAGCAAAAGTAATCTTTGCATACAGGTAGGTATAGTAAATAAGTTCATATGCATCTTTCAGTCTGGAAAGAACCTATAAGGGTTTGCCGGACGTTAAACTACCCCAACAAACAAACAGATGCGTCTTTTACCAAACCAAACACGTGCTTGTTACCTTGTGCAGTCTGGAAAGAACCGAGAAGGGTTGGCGAGAAATTAAACTACCCAAACAAACAAACAAACAAACAATCCTATTCGAAAGGAAATATAAAGTCATGTTTATGTGTATCACTGTTAAGGAAGGTGCAATCAAAAGAACATTCTGGGAAGCAGAGGGAGTCTTATGGCTTTAAGAGGGCCTTAAGGCTGGAAAGGATCCCAGCTCAGGCTGCAGCCCACCATGTCCTATGACATAAGGGAAGGCTGAAGGGATCAAGTGATTGCACGTGATGGCGGGTTTCTTCTAAACAATATCATAGACACGATCACCCATAAGCTGAAAAGCATTACCTTGTGCAGTCTGGAGAGAACCGATAAGGGTTGTCCCGATGTTAAACTACCCCAACAAACAAACAAAAGGTGCAATCATTTATCCCACCTACTATGATTATAGAAGCGTTTGGTGTCCTGGATAGTTGATTTACGGCTTCATCTCAGAGATACAATCACCAAACCCAGAATTTGTCCCAACTTGTTTTCGCCGTGAAAATGACCCTGGCTGTCAGTACAGTGTAAAACATCCATTACCTTATATCGAATATTTATTTATACTTAGTTAATTTCACATCTGCTTAAATCTTAAACCTTATTTTAATGTTTATATTCGGGTATTAATCTGTCAATAATGTTTAATTATCCTACCAGATCTGGTGTTACTCACTTTGAAAACTCCTATGTTTTGTAAATAGTATTACATAAAGGTAGCTCTCTAATGACAAATTTGGTACACAAAGAGATAATTGTACTCTTTCCCGTACTAGATATGCTCCCCTAATCTAGATGTCATAACTGGGGTGCAATGAAAAATGGCCTCGTTTGGCTAAATTGTATTTTACCCAATATAAATAAAATATTTGAAAAAAAAAAAAAAAAATACTCATTTTTTTAAACATGCAATACATGTAATATTAATTTTGCTAAAGTAAGATTAGTGCAACGGCACTGATTTTCATTAACTATGGATGTAAGTTCATTTCTGGTAAAAGAACCCTAAAGGGTTGGATGGATGTTAACTAAGCCAACAAAAATTTCCACTACTTACTTTTTATGGCATATTTGAACAGTCCTTTGCGCAGCACGCTTGGTTCATTAACTGAACCGACAATGAAAGGGTGGGGCACATAATCAAAATCTGGTACAGCTGGCCAGCTAAAGGTGTTGTCACTCTGTTTGCGTGGCCGAAGGAAGGTGCAGACCGATTGAGTACTTAGTCCAAAAAATATCTGTATTTTCCTGTGTCCAATGGAAACCTGATCAAGAGGTATTTACCAGGTAAAACTGGCCCATCTTCAGATAGGCCACACCAGGCTGACACTGTGGGGGTTCCAGGGAAGAATATAAGCCCCTAGTAGCCCCCCCTGATCGTGTGAAGCGACGATAAGGGGGATCCAGCATTGATCGAGTGGTTGGTTCACTAAGGGATGAGGTACAGTAAAAATGATTGTTATGTTTTTATCCCCTGCTGTTTGCCTGCCCTGTCATCTTCATCTCATAGATTCAGTTACCCCGTGGGGATCCGGGGTGGGGGTTCCTTCGGGAGCTTCCTGGGAAGAATAGGTCCCCAGCAGCCCCTTGCTGTTCGTAGGAGGCGACAAATGGGGAGACCAGACTCAGTAGCTCTTTGGTAGAGTGCCGGCTCTGAGTCTGGTAGGTCTTGAGATTTATCCCTGGCCGAGTCACACCAAAGACTTTAACAATGGTAGTGGTCACTGCTTGCTTGGCACTCGGTATAAAGTAAGAACCACGAAACATGACTGGTCGACCTGGTGTCAGTATAATGTGACTGGGTGGGATATTGTGTGGGCCTATGACATGATATCTCAGTGTGGCAGCACTATAAAGAGGGCATTGGGTCCCACTGCTACAAATAGGCACATCATTTCATATATTATTCGGTCACCGCCCCTGTGGCGTAAAACGAGCTGAAAGGCTTTACCTTGTGCAGTCTGGTAAAAGAACCCTGAAGGGTTGGCCGGACGTTAAACTAATCCCACAAACAAACAAACATAGATTCAGTCATCAAAGACAGAATTTGTCCCAACTGGTTTTCGCCGTGAAATTGACCTTAGCTGTCGGTAAGGCGTAAAACACCCAACAGTCACTCAATTCGAGAATGCCAACTGATAGATAAAATCTAAGAAAGGATCCAAGAGTCTGTGATCCAGGGGCCACCCTGTGCTCCCGACAGGGTCATCAAAGGCTGGGTCCCAGAGTAAACCTGTGGTCATCCTAGAACTATGCAATAACAAGAAGAACGAAACCAACCCCTCTGCTTTCAGGAACGAATATGGAGCCCTGAAAGACCAATACAGTGATCATTTCCCCATCTTCACTGATGGCTCCAAGGAAGGAAATAGAGTGGGTTATGCAGTACATACAGAATATGGGGACCTGACCGGTGCCCTTCATAGCCAAGCCAGCATTTTTACTGCTGAAGCACGTGCTCTGGCGCGTGCACTAGATTGGATCAAAGTATCAGGACACAGAAAGTTTATCATCTTCTCAGACTCAAAGTCCTGTTTACAAACTATCCTACAACATGAGCCTAACAATCCCATAATCAGAGATATCCAGCAAAGTCACACCAACCTGAAATCGGTTGGCAAAGAAGTGATTTTCTGCTGGCTACCTAGCCACATTGGAATCTCTGGTAATGAAAAGGCAGACCAAGCAGCCAAGGGGGCCTTGGCCCTAGATCCTGAGGTTGCTAGAATCCCACACACAGACTTACTGCCACTAAGCAAAACACATTTGCGGTCTAAGTGACAAAGCGACTGGAACAAACAGGAGAACAATCTTCTACACTCTGTCCAACCCAAATTAAAAGAAAAGTGACAAAAGCAAAAGAGAGTGCCTGACAAGGTCAGAACAGGTGAAACTGGCCCGTCTCCGGACGGGCCACACCAGGCTGACACATGAACACCTGTTGAAAGGTGAAGGTGCTCCTATTTGTCAACAGTGTAACACCAAACTAACGGTGGAGCACATCATATTGAAGTGTAAGAAGACGGATGACAGTCGCAAGCGGCATCTCCAAAACAGAACATCGATGAAGGACGTGTTTAACAACAACGGAAGTAAAAAGATCCTGCAATTCCTTTGAGAATGCCAACTGATAGATAAAATCTAAGAAAGGATCCAAGAGTCTGGGATCCAGGGGCCACCCTGTGCTCCCGACAGGGTCATCAAAGGCCGGGTGTGTGGTGTCCTTTCTATGGGACATTGCACACTAAAGACCCCTTGCCACTCTTCGCAACGAGTAGGGTATCGCACCCGGTGGCGGGTTTCTCCTAAACCATATCATATATTTGGTCACCGCCCTTGTGGCGTAAAATAAGCTGAAAAGTATTACCTTGTGCAGTCTGGAAAGAACCCATAAGGGTTGGCCGGACGTTAAACTACCCCAACAAACAAACAAATCACCCTCAGATGTCACTGAAAGAGTCTTTTTTTTCAGACAAGGGAGATGAATATTTATTTTCAGACTTTCACGGGGTTTCTATAGAAATAAATGAATGTTACATTAGTGTGTTTATTATTTTGGTGATAGAAGATATATAAAATGAGAAAATAACTAAAATATGAAGGCAAATCAATAAAGATATGAAACAATATAAATAATGGGTGCAATATAAGTTATCGCAATGAAAACTAACAGTAAAGATATTTCATGTCTGCTGAAGACAATACTGCATATGTACGTTTTTAAATTGTGGTGATCAGATAAATCTATTCCCAGTTACAGGCCTTTAAGTGGACCTGCGCGATATAACCCACATGCGTGATACAACCCACATTCCCACTATAGGAGAACTACTTAGCATCTGCTAACAGGGGCAGATCCAGGAATTTGAAAAAAAAAAAGGGGGGGGGGGGGGGGCATGCTATAAAACAATTTTTTACTGTGCCCTCCGGGCACTTGAATTTTACATTATATATATATATATGATCCAAAATGGGGAGGGGGGGGTTTACTTGCCTCACTTCAATAGGTGCCCCATGGGGGTGGGGTAAGAATAGGCCCTCAGTAGCCCCTGCTGATCGTACGAGGCGACGATAGGGGGGACCCTGCACTGACCAAGTGGTTATTTGGGTTCAATTCCCGGTCAGTGCTTGGTTCACTAAGGGATGAGGTACAGCAAAAATGATTGTTAGGTTTTGATCCCCTGCTGTTTGCCTGCCCTGTCACCTTCATCTCATCCCCCGTGGGGGTCCGGGTAAGAATAGGCCCTCAGTAGCCCCTGCTGATTGTACGAGGTGACAATAGGGGGGACCCTGCACTGACCAAGTGGTTTTTGGGTTCAATTCCCGGTCAGTGCTTGGTTCACTAAGGGATGAGGTACAGCAAAAATGATCGCTGGGTTTTGATCCCCTGCTGTTTGCCTGCCCTGTCACCTTCATCTCATAGATTCGGTCACCAAAGACAGAAATCGTCCCAACTGGTTTTCGCCATGAAAATGTCCCTGGCTGTCTGTATGGTGTAAAACACCCAACACTCACTCACTCAAAATCTGACAATATGATTGGGTTTCCATCATTCCCCAGGATCTTATTCTGTAGATAACGAACAAACTAAAGTGATTCTTCCATGGGTTTTTGAAATCCTGTGATGGTAAAGTTGTTGAGAAAAGGCAATGAACACCTCCACCCGTATTTTCGTTTTCGTTTTCTAGCCCCTGAATTCTTGCATTTTGTTCTGATGACCCACTGCTACAAATTTTTGTGCATGTGTTCCAAGTATGGTCATTTGAATGAAGGTTTTGATGATTGACCTTTTCTGGGTCCTAGTTTCTAATACATTAATTGCTTCTTGTAAATCAGCTCTTGACGGTTCATGGTCATTTTCCTTCTAGATTGCCCCGTGGGGGTCCTGGTAAGAATAGGCCCTCAGAAGCCCCTGCTGATCATACGAGGTGACGATAGGGGGGACCCTGCACTGACCAAGTGGTTCTTGGGTTCAATTCCCGGTCAGTGCTTGGTTCAGTAAGGGATGAGGTACAGCAAAAATGATCGCCGGGTTTTGATCCCCTGCTGTTTGCCTTCCCTGTCACTTTCATCTCATATATTCAATCACCAAAGACAGAATTCATCCCAACTGGTTTTCGCCATGAAAATTACCCTGGCTGTCGGTACGGCTTAAAACACCCAGCACTCACTCGCTCACTCACTTGTTATAGAATACCACTACCCTGTGGGGGTCCGGGTAAGAATAGGCCCTCAGTAGCCCCTGCTGATCGTAGAAGGCGACGATAGGGGGGACCCTGCACTGACCAAGTGGTTCTTGGGTTCAATGGTCAGTGCTTGGTTCACTAAGGGATGAGGTACAGCAAAAATGATCGCCTGGTTTTGATCCCTGCTGTTTGCCCTCCCTATCACTTTCATCTCATATATTCAATCACCAAAGACAATTTATACCAACTGGTTTTTTCGCCATGAAAACGACCTGGCCGTCGGTATGGCGTAAAACACCCAACACTCACTCACTCACTCTGTGATGTGTTTCTTGTTTGTGCCTAGATCAGTGTTGTTGAAGTAGAGGATTGCTTCTGCAGGTTGTCCATCCCTTCCGCAACGACCAACTTCCTGAATATATGCTGTGATAGATGAGAGAAGATATAAGTTAGTTAGGATCAGAGAAATGCACGAGAATATGGCATTAATCCTTACATACTATATATCATTTGAAAGGGAATCTTAATACCTTTCTAATGATAATTCTGTTCAGGAATTGAATTCTTAACTCAAATCAGTAGGTATCTGTTTTTTTGATGTTCATAAGAACAGCCTATCAACTCAAAAGTTTTCTTTCAAAATGTTCTTAATCTAAAGGCCGTTTTCCACATACCAATTTTGATGCTGCCGATTTTGCATTAGGTTGATTTTCTCTGAGAATGATATAGCATTAATCCTTACACACTATATATCATTTGAAAGAGAATTGTACGACCTTTTTAATGATGCATACAATTTTTAATTTTGACCTTTATTCCCATTGCCAATTTTTGCCGTCAGGCCAGGTGCCGGGGGTGCTTATGCCGTAGTCACTTTACATGGTTGATTACAACAGGTATGTCAGGCACTTCTATTAATTCTCTGATATTGCAAGCATTTGTTCTCTTTTCTCTGTGATAATGGTGATAAGATAATCGAATTTGCAGGAAAATATCAACAGAATATTTTAGAAGTTGAAAAAAACCTTAAACCAATGTTTGTTTATGTTGTAAAGTGAAGACACGAACTTTGGTAACAACGAATTCTGGCACCTTAATTATGATGTCACCGTTGCTATGTCGCCATAGCTACATGACTGTAGTAACAGTGACTTAGCAATGGTGATCTATTTATTTCCCGGGTGTTTAAACAAAGAAAAACATCCGTACATTTCTCTGTCCTAGTGTGTGCGTGTGTCACTGCATGTGGAAATGGACATTTGGGAGGGGGTGGGGGAGTCACGGGGGAGTAACATTATAGCTCTGTGGATCCTTCTCTCAGGGCAAGCTTGTGTACGAATAGTCATACGAGCAAAGATCTATAATACGCTACGCTATGATATGAGGTTAGGAGTAGAGAGTTGATCATTTGGATAGGGGGAGTAGTGAGTTTGTAGAAGTTTGCGCAATTATTTTCTGGGGTGATTAAATTTTTTCCCGGGGCATTGCCCCATTTTCTTGTTAAAATTGGCAAGTGGAATACAGCCTTTATTTCATTGCACCTATACAAATGCCAAAACATATTGATGTGTTCTGACATCTAGGATACTAAATAGAGAATCCAAAACCTATCTAAATGTTTTCTGAAGTCATTATTACATACATATATTCATTTGATCTCCAAAAAATCATAAGACCAATCCTGGTTAGTAAAATTCGAGATTATTGGGTAATTATTTACTCTGAATATTTGATACTAAAAATACAGTAGAAACTCTTATGCGACCACCTTAGGGTCTGAGCCAAAAGTGGTCTCTATGTGAGGTGATTGCCTAAGTGAAGGGGCTTAGTATCAGGGGCTGAGGCCCGGTACCCCCACTCTCCAGCCTATAGCACTTCAGAACATGAACACAATCATGTACATACAGTTTCTAAACCTCCAAGGATAAATATTTCAGTACTGTAAGTTACTCTATAAGATAACTTTAGTTCGCATTTTCATAGAAAAGGGATGGATTTTAGGCCCCAAAAATGTGTGTTTAATGGAAAAAATAGGTCTTTTTGAACCCAAAATTTCGTGAAAAGGGGGTATTTTCTAGACTGGATAACACTGATGGGTTCCCACTTATTGGTTTTTTTTTTTTTTGTTTTTTTTTGATTCTTTATTTATACTGACAAAAGTTAGCGCAAGCGCTAGTTTACATCTTTCGCCAGTGTAATTTGGCAGTTCTGTTCAATGAAACAGTTTTAAATCAAAGTATGTACAGCACCAGTTACAAAATCCAATTTATCTCAAGTTCGTACAACTTTCGAACACTTATACATTCATTCAGTACAATAGTTTTAGTAGATAACGTAGGGATATCTTAACATCATACTGCTAAATGTAATACATAATATCCTGTAAATACAAAATTAAGTTTGTGGTAAGGATCCACATCTAGTACAACCTTACTGCATTTTTAACAGCCAGTTTCCTGTTTTTCTTAAATTTAATAAAATTGTCTATGTTTCGTACATTAGGATGTAACTCATTCCAGACCTGTGCGCCTCTGTACATGGGTGATTTTTTAAATTTTTCAATTTTTGGGAAGTTAGTCTCAAAAACTATGCCTGCATGTCTGCGAGTTCGTATAGGCCTAGTTATAACATATTTGAGGTTAGTTCGTTGGTGATACATATATTTTGAAATAGAAGAGTCATATCTAGTATAGATAGTTGCACAGTCAAGATCCACATGTAATTCCCTGACGTTTGTTCTACCATATTGTTGTAGGCAAATTCGCAGAGCCCGATTTTGTTGCCTTTGCAGTTTTTGTATTTTAGTATTTGAACAACCAAAATAAATTATACTGCCATAATCCATAATCGGGGCAATCATAGTCTTGTAAATTGTGTATGCAGTATTCCTATCAAGTAGCCATCTAACCTTTGATAGCATATATATTTTATGATTTGTCATTTTAATACAATAGTCTACATGCTTATTGAATGAAAGAGTACAGTCTATATAAATACCCAAGTATTTATAACAAGCTTCTTGACTTAATCGATCATTGCCAATTTTCAGTATTAAATTCTTACATTTTTTCAGGCGCCCGCGGGTACCATAGACCACAAATTTTGTTTTCTTGGTATTAATGGTGAGCTTGTTTTCTCGGCACCATTTATGGAATATATCTATATCTGTCTGTAAATTGGCAACCATACGATTTACATCAGGATGTGAGTAATACAATACCATATCATCAGCATATAGATGGTGAGAACTGTGCGACAATGGCCATTTCATGTCATTGATATAGATAAGAAAGAGTGTTGGCCCAACGACCGATCCCTGTGGTACCCCAGATGTGATAGGAGCTTCATTAGATGATTTATTATTTACCATGGTAATTTGAGTCCTATCAGATAAGTAATTTTTAAACCATAGACACAGTTGATTATTTATTCCTATCTTTCCAAGTTTTTTAATTAGAATTTCATGATTGACAGTGTCAAAAGCTTTTTTCAGATCAATATATAAAGCTAAAGTTAATTGGCCTATGTTCATATTTTCATAAATATCCTGCGTAAATTTAGTAGCTGTATCTATGGTTGAGTGATTCGGTCTGAAACCACCTTGTGCAGAATCGAGAATATTATTAGTTTCTAAAAATTGGCTTAATCCATTCTGGATAATTTTCTCTAGAATTTTACCTGGCAAAGGGAGCAACGAAATAGGACGTAGGTTATTAACATCTTTTGAATTTCCATCCTTTTTAAGGGGTATCACAGTGGCCCGTTTCCATTCCGTCGGTACTATACCGGAGGCTAAAGATTTCTCAAATATCTTAATGAGTTTATCAGGAGTGTACAGAAAGGCACATTTAAGTATTTTACTTGACAAAGTCGGAATAGCCGATGATTTGTAGGTACAAATTTCTTTGATAAATTTAATAGTTAAATCATAGTCAACAACAATATCTTTCATCTGTTCAGTAGGTTCAGGGCCATAGTAGAGCCAGTTAGTGTCATTGTCAGAGTTCAGTTTGTCGGCAATTGTAGCAAAGAAATTATTAATATATGTTGCAACCTCACCTGATTGAATATCCTTACCAGAGTCGTGATCCACTAAACATATACGTGAGGAGTTACCTGAATTTGGAAGAATGTCTTTGATTGTCCTCCAAAATTTCTTTGGGTCATTATAATTATCACGTAAGTCATTCAATATAAAATCCTTCTTTGCACCACGCACATTCTGCAGGCACGTATTTCTGAGAGTTTTAGCTGTTATCCAGTCCTCTTGTAAACCTGATTTTTTTGCTTTTTTTAAGGCTTTATCTTTAGCTTTTATTTCCTCAATAAGTTCATCAGAAATCCATGGATCACGACTCTGTGAGATGTGAAACAGTTTCATTGGACACATAGTATCGGTAACAGTGAGGATATTATTTTTATATAAATGCCAGAGTACATTTGGATCATTGGTTTGATCAAAATCATCCCAGTTGCATTCATTTAGGCGAGTTCCAAAGTTCTCAGCATCAAATCTTCTATAAGATCTACCCCAAAATTCACACTTGACCTTTGATGGAGTAATTTTTTTCCGAGTACAGAAGATTAATTGATGGTCACTAAGATTCATATCAGAGGTACCAGAATGGGAAATATTATTAGAGCTAGTAAAAATCAAATCTATACAGCTGTTTTTAATCAGGCCGTATCTAGTGATGTCCTTAATCAGTTGTGTCAACCCAAAATTTTTTAAAAGGCGAATCAGGCTCTTTGGGTTCTTATCATTGGCATCATGTAGGTCAAGGTTGAAATCTCCCATGATAAATATTTCAAATTTATCTCGGTCAATATTTAATAAGGATTCTTCTAGGTAGTTAAGAAATTCTTCAATATTGCCATTTGGTGGCCGGTAACAATTAACAATGAGAACATCTTTACACTTGTCATTGTGAATACTAACCCATTGGGCTTCAATGAAAGCACTTGAAATATTATTGTGACTAAACAACAGGTGAGAATAATTCAACGAGTCATTTATGTACATGCACAAACCGCCGCCTCTTTTTGTTCTATTGTTAGCATTTGTGTTTTGTCTGTCTAATCTAAGAAAATTATAATTAGGAATATTCAGCATAGAATCAGGAATATCCTCTTTCAGCCAGGATTCCGATATTGAGAAAACACCAATTTTGCTATTTGCCGATAGTACAAGTTTAAGTTCTTCAAATTTCGGCCAGAGGCTGCGTATATTAAGATGTAGTAAATGTAGACCTTTGTTACCTGTTATTTCATCAATGTACATTTGGTGGCAGGATATCTGTATAGCTTAATCCCTAGGTTAACTATTTTTTTATAAGATAACAGGAGGGTAAATGCGTCTAACGCCATACCCAGATATTTACAGAAGTTGTATTGGTGTTCCACTATTTAAATCCTACCAGGGTTGAAGCAACCAGGTAGGAAAAAGCTGAGGGGAGGAATTATAAAATTTTATGTAGTGTAAACGCAGGAGTTAGTACTACTGATTTATCCCTCTTCTCCGAGATGGGAGACCAGTGTACCTCTACTACATTCACCTGTTATTGTACAAATCATTAGATCTAACTTATATAATTAGACAGTGGGACAAAACAACGTACAGATATATGCAGATATCAGCATTCCAACAGAAGTGGTCTCCTCTCCGGGATGAACACTAAAAGTTCGATATGCTAATAAAATACAGTGCACATATTAAATTAGGGGTACATAACAATTCATGTGGCAATAATGAGATGATTGTGAGAGACCCTCCTCTCCGGGATGGGAATTTCAAAGTGTAGGAGTACTTAAGTAGTGTCTTTCCATTCACAGTTCTTGATTAGAGCTCGGGCAAAGGCAGCAGCCCAGATTTCTTGCAGCTCATCACTCAGGTGAAGACCATCATGTAGTCTACGATATTTATGGTGTGGTTTGTGGTGAATAATTGAGTGAATCGTAGATCCCAGCCAAGGACTAATGGCGTCAATGTCTTTGTTGATGGAGCATATAGCCCTGTTAACATGGACTACTGATTGGTTGATAACTTCCTGATGCAGTTCATAGTTCAATTCTGGGTCATCATTGTATTTTCCTACGTCCACACCAACAAGCTCACAGATCACAGATCGGTTGGTTTAGTACCAGGGGCTAAGGCCGGCAGGTGAGTGGATAGGTTGTGGTGACTGACACTGACTGAACTCTTACAAAGGGCTGAGGCTGAGGCTGGCAGTGGGGAGATCGTGGGGGACTGGGAGGACTTCCCACAAAGGGCTGAGGCTTGCAGGGGAGTGGGGAGGTTGGAAGGTGACTGGGAGGACTTCCCACAAAGGGCTGAGGCCGGCATTATGATTGTGCTAAAGATATCATATAAGAAAATATGGGTGTGTGATGAAGTTCAAATAAGTAAGTTAACAATATCAATAAATAATGGGTGTGTGATGAAGTTCAAATAAGTAAGTTAACAATATCAATAAATAATACACATGAACACCTGTTGAAAGGTGAAGGTGCTCCTATTTGTCAACAGTGTAACACCAAACTAATGGTGGAGCACATCATACTGAAGTGTAAGAAGACGGATGATAGTTGCAAGCGGCATCTCCAAAACAGAACATTGATGAAGGATGTGTTTAACAACAACGGAAGTAAAAAGATCCTGCAATTCCTTCGAGAATGCCAACTGATCTAAAATCTAAGAAAGGATCCAAGAGTCTGGGATCCAGGGGCCACCCTGTGCTCCCGACAGGGTCATCAAAGGCCGGGTGTGTGGTGTCCTTTCTATGGGACATTGCACACTATAGACCCCTTGCCACTCTTCGCAACAAGTAGGGTATTGCACCCGGTGGCGGGTTTTTCCTAAACCATATCATGTATTCGGTCACTGCCCTTGTGGCGTAAAATAAGCTGAAAAGTATTACCTTGTGCAGTCTGGAAAGAACCCATAAGGGTTGGCCGGACGTTAAACTACCCTAACAAACAAATCAATAAATAATGCCTTTTAAATGAGTGAAGTTGTTCACATAGCTATTTGAGCAACAGCTTAATCTTACTATAAAATAATTGGGGCTTTAATGCAGTAGTTCTTTTCATCCTAACATCTCTATCAATCAAGTCCTATGAAAACCATAAACGGCCATAGAAAGAAAGACAAAAGTTATATTTACATACTTTCCAGGTTGGAGGGTGGCCCAGTGTGGATGACTCGCCGAACATTGGGTGAATCAGCACCCATCCCATATGCCTCAGTGGCAAGGAGTAGTCGTAGGGGGCTATCTGGCTGTTGCATCGTCCTTGAGATCAATTTCTTCAACTGAAACAACAAGATTTGATTTAGTAGTACACCTACAGAATGATTTTCATAATGTTCTCTTGCATATTCATGAAAACATAATTTACAGTGTACCCTAGATTTAAGGACACATTTATGAGGGACAGCTGCTTATTAGGGGCAGAATGGCTTGGACAGAATCTTTTCTCTTTGTTCTAGTTTAAATATGTCTATAGGTTGAACAGTGTGACACTGGCTGAAAATGCCCCTTTATTAATGTTCTAATCACAAAGTTTAGTGTGACAGGGGGGTCATCAAAGGCCAGGTGTGTGGTGTCCTTTCTATGGGACATTGCACACTAAAGACCCCTTGCCACTCTTCGCAACGAGTAGGGTATTGCACCCGGTGGCGGGTTTCTCCTAAACCATATCATATATTCGGTCACCGCCCTTGTGGCGTAAAATAAGCTGAAAAGTATTACCTTGTGCAGTCTGGAAAGAACCCATAAGGGTTGGCCGGACGTTAAACTACCCCAACAAAAAAACAAACAAGTGACAGGGGGATGGATGGGTCCTAAGAGTGCCCTGAAAAAGTGTGACATAATTTATGGATGGCCCCTTACAGAAACCTGTTCATTACATAGGCTTATCAAAGAAATATCGCAATTTCAATGCCAAATTCTTGTGTTCAGAGGGCTCTACTTAACAATTTATCATTGCATCACTCTTATCCAAAACCAATGGTCTGATTAATAATAATGATGTTATTCTGAAAAAGAAACAACATACAGCTTCTGTTTGAGGAGCATGGTACTGGGCCTACGAATATGTCTTGGCGCTTTCAGAACATCACCAGCCAAAAGCCTACATGTGGAGGGCAATGTTCCACCCTTACATTTAAGGAGGGAAAAATTGTCCTTACAATATGCAATAAAGGTCAAAGCTGACAAGAGAAACCCAACACATGATACCATATTCCGCACACATAACAGCGAGTTGTTCCGGGTAAATCCAAGGGTGGCCAAACCATTCTCTACCTCTGCTAAATCTGTGATCAGAGAAGCAGAGATACCTTTGAACATCATCAGAGAAATAAGACTACCCAAGAACCCACCATGGTCCCAGAGTAAACCTGTGGTCATCCTAGAACTATGCAATAACAAGAAGAATGAAACCAACCCCTCTGCTTTCAGGAACGAATATGGAGCCCTGAAAGACCAATACAGTGATCATTTCCCCATCTTCACTGATGGCTCCAAGGAAGGAAATAGAGTAGGTTATGCAGTACATACAGAGTATGGCGACCTGACGGGTGCCCTTCACGGCCAAGCCAGCATTTTTACTGCTGAAGCACGTGCTCTGGCGCGTGCACTAGACTGGATCAAAGTATCAGGACACAGAAAGTTTATCATCTTCTCAGACTCAAAGTCCTGTTTACAAACTATCCTACAACATGAGCCTAACAATCCCATAATCAGAGATATCCAGCAAAGTCACACCAACCTGAAATCGGTTGGCAAAGAAGTGATTTTCTGCTGGCTACCTAGCCACATTGGAATCTCTGGTAATGAAAAGGCAGACCAAGCAGCCAAGGGGGCCTTGGCCCTAGATCCTGAGGTTGCTAGAATCCCACACACAGACTTACTGCCACTAAGCAAAACACATTTGCGGTCTAAGTGGCAAAGCGACTGGAACAAACAGGAGAACAATCTTCTACACTCTGTCCAACCCAAATTAGAAGAAAAAAGTGACAAAAGCAAAAGAGAGTGCCTTACAAGGTCAGAACAGGTGAAACTGGCCCGTCTTCGGATAGGCCACACCAGGCTGACACATGAACACCTGTTGAAAGGTGAAGTTGCTCCTCTTTGTCAACAGTGTAACACCAAACTAACGGTGGAGCACATCATATTGAAGTGTAAGAAGACGGATGACAGTCGCAAGCGGCATCTCCAAAACAGAACATCGATGAAGGACGTGTTTAACAACAACAGAAGTAAAAAGATCCTGCAATTCCTTCGAGAATGCCAACTGATAGATAAAATCTAAGAAAGGATCCCAGAGTCTCGGATCCAGGGGCCACCCTGTGCTCCCGACAGGGTCATCAAAGGCTGGGTGTGTGGTGTCCTTTCTATGGGACATTGCACACTAAAGACCCCTTGCCACTCTTCGCAACGAGTAGGGTATCGCACCCGGTGGCGGGTTTCTCCTAAACCATATCATATATTCGGTCACCGCCCTTGTGGCGTGAAATAAGCTGAAAAGTTCTACCTTGTGCAGTCTGGAAAGAACCCATAAGGGTTGGCCGGACGTTAAACTACCCCAACAAACAAACAAAGCATGGTACTGGGCAACATAGGATTTCACCTCCTCGTCACCCTCTGCCTGAATAGCTTGAAATGAGGGAGACCCTTTCGTGAGGCCAATTGTCCGTTCTTGAGTATCGCCACACCATTTCAGGGGCATGTAAACAATTGTTCTTGGAAAAGAACCCTCCTTTTCCTGTAGTTCTGAGAGAAGGGGATCTAGACAGGCCTCATATGAGGTGGCAACCCTGTAAGCACCACCTGTGCTGGGGGGTCGTCTTCTGTACACAGAGGGTCTGAAATTGAAAGTATAAGATTAGTCCAAAAAGATGAATATCTGGAGGAGTAATAGATATTGCACATAAATACTGTGAATGTATTGATTTTTGAAATTGTACATGACACAATATACTGCAAAATGATAATTGGTAAATATTTTTCTCTTTAATGCTAGATAGTCCTGACACATTTCTGTTGACAGAAAGTTAGACTTATTGTGATAAACGGCATAAAGATAACTGTATATGACAGACTGTTCAACACTTTACCCTGTGCAGTCTGGTAAAAGAACCCTAAAGGGTTGGCCGGACGTTAAACTAATCCCACAAACAAACAAATTTTAGGATTTAACCTCGCAAATTACTGATAAATGAGGTTCTTTGTACTAATCATCCCCACTCTGTACTTTAATGCTATAAAAACTCATTGATGAAATGAACATAATTATATGAGTGGAAATCACCAGTGATCCACTTTTATGAGAATCAACCATATCCATGCATGTGTCTTAATTTACATACCTATCAGGAGAAGCCTTTACCAGTTTCGGTTGCGCATATGCAAGGCTTGTGATATCTCTGTCATTGCCTCAGTTGTAGCCGTTGCTGTTAGTGCCACCATCTTAGCATCCAGCAGTGTGGCGCGTAGGAAGCATATGTTCATGAATGCAGACCTGAACTCGCTCTTTCCCTACGAAAGTACACAATGCGCCTCATCCACTACAATGTGGGATATCTGAAATATAATATTATATGGTCATGCATGAAATAAGTCTAAAGTTTTGGCCACTTTTTTCTGCATTTTTATCATAGTTAATGATCTCTCTTCACTCCAACAGTTTCGGCACGTTTTCGTCAGGATGAGTGGAAGTAGGGGGAGGGTGGGAGGGCAGGAGGGCTGATCAGCAGAATAACACCACCCCTCCTGACAGAATACAAAGTAAACAATAGGTCTCATCCTCCCATAGAAAACTTAGCACTATGTAATTGTTTGGCACCATTTAATTGTTGAGAATAATAGAAGTTCTTTTGCAAAGTGTGTACTACAGCTAAAAGAAAACCGCTGATTGGTATCTACCTTCAAGATTTCGGATCAGTATATACAATATTATAGTCTTCCAATACAAAACTTAGCCCCATGTAATTCGCTAAAAAAAAGACTTTCTCTTGCAAAGTGTGTGCTATGGCTAAAAGAAAACTACTGATTTGTACAGGCTTATAAGAATTCCAATCAGTGTATACATTTTTATGAGCACAGGAAAGTCACGATATATACAGGCTATTGAAAGGAGGATATTAGTCAACGATTAAAAAGATACATTCAGTCATTTATGTAAATTCTGGGTTTATTCAAATATGAAATGACCCCCAGAGCCCCATCTTCAATAGAAAAATAGAAAAAAGATCATATAACATTTGTTAAGGTAGTCTCTCAATTGCATGTTTTTATATGAAGGGCAAAAATTATCGTTAGATAATGAAAGTAAGTTCTAAAACTTTGGTTTACATAATATCCAGGTAACCCCATAGACCCCACTGATTTCCTGCATGAATTGCTGCATTTCCCAGGAATTCTAAGGATTTCCCTCCAGAATTTCCCCATGAATTCAGTAAGTTCAAAGCTTGACCCATGATTATCAATATGAATTTTAGAAATCTGGGTTGTGACATTGAATTTGGAATTAAATTGGCATTAAAACAATAGTTGATTGCACGCTTGTGTTGAATGTTGATTAAAGTGTTCTAAATGAAAAATTATAAACAAATTGCCATTTTTTGGGCAGCTGTGGTTGGACTGGGGAGAACAGCAGATTGGGGTTCAAAGGATTAAGGGGAGATTTATTGCAATATTGATTACACTGTTTTCTAGAAGAGAAAGAATATAGAGCCACTTTAGATATTGAATTGTTGTCTCCTGTAACATACAGAACCAAGCATTGGTTACAATTTAAACATTTATCCTTAGGGATGCCAGTCCTTTCTGTGGGGGATATTCTAGAATGTTCTGAAACAATTTGAAAAACGGGATTCCAAGTGCCAGCAGTTTATGTAGGAGAGGTACCAAAACATTTTGATATGTTGGGATAGTGGTTTTGGTAAGTAAAACATTTTCAATGTCAATATTAGTTCTCAATACACATGAAAAGGTTTTGGGAAAGGTTGAAAATTTCTATAAACTATGACCATCTTTCTCATGGCAGCGGTGTGGAGTGGACAGAGGGTAGAATGACATGACTTCCTTCTTTGATGAGAGGCCGGCAGGGGTGTGGCGTGGATAGGGGGTGACTAACATGACATCCCTCTTTGATGAGGGGCCGGCAGAGGTGTGGAGTGGACAAGGGATGACTAATATGACTTTAATGCAGAAAAATGACCAGACCCAAGCAACAAATACATAAATAATCAAGAAAACAATGTTTAAAAAAACTGCGAATATATATGAGCATACTGTTTTATTTTATTTGTTTCAAAGTTTTAGTAATATTCTGCTTTCGATTGGGATTTGTGACCAAAATGTTTAAAAGAGAAGGCTCCGCACAATTTATTCATTCTAAAAATACTGGTCGGGATTTGATTTTAATGAAAAAGATGATTTTTTGAGACTAATTTCATACAATAGATAGAGCACCCTGTGCTCCCGACAGGGTCATCCAAGGCCGGGTGTGTGGTGTCCTTTCTATGGGACATTGCACATGAAAGACCCCTTGCCACTCTTCGCAACGAGTAGGGTATTGCACCCGGTGGCGGGTTTCTCCTAAACCATATCATATATTCAGTCACCACCCTTGTGGCGTAAAATAAGCTGAAAAGTATTACCTTGTGCAGTCTGGAAAGAACCCATAAGGGTCTGCCGGACGTTAAACTACCCCAACAAACAAACAAACATACAATAGATGTGTGTTTGGTACTCAGATACTATGTGGCAGAAAAACACCAGAAATGAATAAATTAAGAGAACATTCCATGGGAAATCCAAGCTTATCTATATCTACAATATCTACAGTTTCGATTTCCTATGGCGTGCTCCCGACAGGGTCATCAAAGGCCGGGTGTGTGGTGTCCTTTCTATGGGACATTGCACACTAAAGACCCCTTGCCACTCTTCGCAACGAGTAGGGTATCGCACCCGGTGGCGGGTTTCTCCTAAACCATATCATATATTCGGTCACCGCCCTTGTGGCGTAAAATAAGCTGAAAAGTATTACCTTGTGCAGTCTGGAAAGAACCCATAAGGGTTGGCCGGACGTTAAACTACCCCAACAAACAAAGTGGGTGTTGGGTGTTTTACGCCGTACCGACAGCCAGGGTCATTTTCACGGCGAAAACCAGTTGGGACGAATTCTGTCTTGGGTGATCGAATCTATTAGATGAAGGTGACAGGGCGGGCAAACAGCAGGGGATCAAAACCCAGCGATCATTTTTGCTGTACCTCATCCCTTAGTGAACCAAGCACTGACCGGGAATTGAACCCAAAAACCACTTGGTCAGTGCAGGGTCCCCCCTATCATTGCCTCGTACGATCAGCAGGGACTACTGAGGGCCTACCCGTGGGGGTCCAGGTAAGAATAGGCCCTCAGTAGCCCCTGCTGATCGTACGAGGTGACGATAGGGGGGACTTCAAGTATTCCATGTCTCCTGTACCCTACCTATATAGCAGATGTTGTGCAGATTGTGGCACCAATGGATGTCATTGGCTGGCTACAGATCCTACTTGATGTAGGCTTCAGCAATAGGTCTGAAATATTTGTATATACTCACATCCACAATCTTAATGATCACCATTCCCCTATTTGCCTGTGAGGCATTTGGCTTCAACGCCGACAGATGATTAGGCTCCAGGAGAATCAACCGCTTCCTTCGGTCAATTTTGTGCATACTGAAACACTTGTTTTTCAACTTCAGCCACAAAGTTTCAAAATGTGCTTGTAGTTCTGCCTGAGTTTGGGACAGCGACATCTGCACTGGTGCAGGCTGCTCGCAGATGAAGTGAGATGCAGGGAAACCTTGAATAAAGAGGATAAAGTACTTTACAGTGAAACAAAAAAAAAGGTACATATCAAAAGAAAAATAAACAACCTGCAACAATGAACGTTAGTTAAACTAAGAATGCTGTTTGGCTCTCAATGGTTTGTCAACATAATTCCCAGCATGCATCCTGATGAAAGATAGTCTGCAGGTAAACTACAGGAAATATGCTATCCAGGGTAGGGAGAATTAGAATATTGTTAGGGTCATAGGAAATAGCTAAACATCAAGGGGCTTTCCAATAAGTACATATGAATAAAGGTGAGTCTGATATTTAAAAAAATGTTCCTGTATGAATGAAACTATTCTCTCAAACTTCTTATCAGTCTCACATTGCATGAAAAGAGGTTATTTTGTCAACAATTTTCCGGGTTTGTACATGATGAAAAGCATAGAAACACAGATACTCACCATATCCATTTCGCTGGTGCTCTTTGACCATTTCATTCCATGGCTGCGTTGAAAAATTGGGCACAGTTGATGCCTCAGGAAGCAGGTACAGCTTGTTGGAGATGACCCTTGCTGTAGGACCCCTTTGCTTTTTTGCAGGGGGAGGACATTTTCTTGACGCATGATAATGGCGTATATGATCAAGTTTTGTAATCGCACTGTCAAGGTTGTTGTTCATACTTTGCTTTGTGAAGTCTCTCGAGTCCTACAAAATAGACAAATGAATAGGTAAAATTGGAATCAATGTTATCAATGTTTTTTGGTGCAAAATGATCATGTTAACCTTTTTAAATATGCGGTAATTATGAAAAACATAACCTGAGCATTCACTATTTGGTTGTTGTTAGATATTGGTGTTGAATTATGTATGGTTACTCAGCCACCAATATTAGATAAGTCACTCATTGTCAAAGCCCAGCAGAACGATCACAGCCTTGTTAGTGCTTCACAGAAAATATAATTTAGGTAATATAACACTGCTGAGTGTTCTTTTTATAGTGCCCCACACTGTCCCCTTCCTTTTACCCTGTTAGCGATTCATATTTAATGAAGAATTTAATTTTTCTGTATCTGCATTGTTTGGTTGATTATCTGTATACTAGAACGAGGTAATGCTTTGACTTACTTCATCAAACACAGGATGTTGGGCTGCATTAGCTGCCATTTTATCACTCAGGAGCTGTAATAAACAGAAATACATCATGAGTTGCACATTACAACATTGATACAAAAACATCAGGAGGGTTATTTATGAGAACTGTCAATAGACTTAAATAAAAAAAATAGACTTGACCCCCCCGCACCCCACCCCCGACGCTCCCTACACCGCTCTCCTCCCTTACAACACTGCAATTATGATTGCTCTAAAAATTCTTTTATATATATATATATATATCTTTATTTATTCTGAATCATGCCTAGAAGCACTGAGACATCTTGGGACTGACCATCCTGTCCTGATAAAAATCCTGGGAAAGTTGAATACTTTAGAAAGGTCTGGCATAGATGTTAGATTTTGCTGGATACTGGGCCACGTTGGCCTGCCTGGCAATGAGACTGCAGACCAAACTGCTAAAAATGGACTCAAAGTAAATGTACAACATTGCCCGATGCCACACACTGATGTCAAGCCACTTGTAAGGGAGTACTTAAATTCCCTCTGGCAAGCAGAATGGGACACATACCTAGAAAATAAATTACATTCAATTTTCCCTAACATCACTGATGCATAACCTCCTCAACTGCAGAATAGAAGAGACCAAACTGTTTATTCATGTTGTCACATTGGTCACTCAAGACTGACACACAGCTACCTTCTGAAAGGTGAACCACCACCAGACTGCATTGTTTGCAACAAGCCCCTAACTATGAAGCACTTGTTGATAGAATGTGTTGACTTTAATCTCCAGCAACAAAGGTATTTTCAAGCAACCACTTTACAAAACCTTTTTCAAAGTGTACCTCCAAGTACCCTACTTGACTTCTTAAAATCAGCCGGATTATACACACTACTATGAATCTCCTTTCTTTAGTATTCAGTTAGCTCAAGCCCTATTACTTGTCTCTTTCCAAATTCATTCATTTGATATTCTGCCACCAACAGTAATAAACGATATAAACATGTTTTCGCCATATGGCCTTTGCTGCTGACATGGCGTAAAACCCCCAACACTCACTCACTCACTTCTGCAGCTGGTGTAGCATTGCTGTTGTTATGTGGTGGAGGACCCATAGCTCCCTGGCTAAAAACAGTGAAAAAACAATCAATTATTGTAGAAAATTATTTACTTTCATAGTTACTTTCTTGTCAACTATTTCACTTACTATAATATTTATACCTATGAATACAATATCAATATGAAACACTATTATTTGTCCAAAATTGAGCTTCAGCCAACTATTCAGAGATGCCATTTTCCCTACTTTTGTAGGATTTCCTACTTTTTCAAAAAAAAACAACAAGGAGAATGTTTTAAACTACCTACATTTTCCCATTAAACACTCATTGGCCCATTGCTTTAGCCAATTATAAACTTAATATTTGATCAGAAATGGATTAAAATGGTATTCCTCAATTTCCTACTTTTTGTAGGAACTCTACTATACACATTAAAAGTGTGGAGTAAACACCAAACTCGACAAGCTCAAATGGATGGACAACTTGATAATATTTATTACTTTAATGGACAGGTTGCACAATGATCAACATGTTTTGACTGTATGAAAGTCTTCGTCAGCATGAGTGGAAAAACCAAAATTTGTTGGGGTATATCTGGTCAACGGTGTGGAAATAACACGGTGGATAACAGTGTGAAAATTCAAAGTGTGGATTCTACAGTGTGGGATACAATTTATAAAAGTGTTGATTCTCACTCAATTAAAAAGATGTAAAAGTGTCCGTTTGTTTTACTTTTAGCATTTATGATAAATTACTACTATGGGATGAACTCTAAGTTAGGCTATTGGTAATGAAATAATAGTGTCCATCGACTCCTTGAAACAATCTGAAAATAAATGTAGTCCGCACAGTTAAAAAATGTTCACAGTAATACAATTACAAAGTTTTTAGGAATGCCTCGGGGATATATATTAGACCAATGGTTGTTGAAAATTTAGAACAACGGGTTGCGACGCATCAGGTAATGAAAGAGGATGAGTTCTCCTATTGCAGCCCCACGCCCCGGGATGATTGCCTCCACTTGGTGGGCAATATAGTTGATTCTACCCTGTACTTCCGCTTCACTGAAAACGTATGGGGTGTTGGGTTGATGGCCTGCTGCCATGACAGGTGGTGTTTGTGGTGGGCCAGGGGCTGTTGTGGATATGGCTGTGGGTGGATCCACGGTTTGTACTCCTGAGGGTTGGGCTGGTGGAGAATTGTCATTGTTGTCTGAAGACGACGAGTCATAATCAACCACCGACTTATTTTGGTCGGAGGTCTGTGGTTGAGGAATTGGATCCTCAAGGGTTCGGCGGTTTGTGGTGTGGTTGATCTCGGTGGCGTATCCCATTTGGAGATCACGACGTCAGGGGTAGATAGATCCGTGGTAGTGGCCTCAGGGGGGGGCTGGTAGATCGGTAGTGGGAGTGCCCGAAGATATGGGTGAACAGTTCACAGTGTAGATAGACGAGGTGGCGGCCGGAGTGTTGACAGGTGTTGGGGTAGTAGCTGGTATTGGGACGGTTATCTCCTGATTGTTCAAGGCTGTAATTATCACTCCAGGGAGTAACTGCAATATCTGGGTCTGTGACTAGGAAGTGTGAAAGGTTGAACGAACAGTCTGAAATGGTGTTCTCCAGGGCATGAGCCAGCGTGTTTAGGGTAGTCCGTTGTTTGGAGTGAGCTGTGTGTCCGGCGGCGAATCCTATGGCAAGCCGAATGGGTAAACTTTGATAAACACTGTTTATCGCTTGATAAACACTGTTTTTCACTTGATAAACAGTGTTTATCGCCTGACAAACAGTGTTTATCAAAAGTAACTGTGCTTATCGCTTGATTACAGAGATAATTTTGATAAACACTGTTTATCGACTGATAAACGGTGTTTTTCACTTGATAAACACTGTTTATCAAAGTTTACTGTGATTTCAAGTGATAATCACAGTTAATTTTGATAAACAGTGTTTATCAGTTGATAAACAGTGTTTATCAAGTGAAAAAACACTGTTTATCAAGTGAAAAACACTGTTTATCAAAATTAATTGTGATATCAAGTGATAGGCACAGTTAATTTTGATAAACACTGTTTATCACTTGATAAACACTGTTTATCACTTGATAAACACTGTTTATCAAAATGAACTCTGTAATCAGCAGATAAGCACTCTTTATTTCGATAAACACTGTTTATTCAGCGATAAACACTGAAAAACAGTGTTTATCAAAGTTTACCCATTTGGCTTGCCATAGAATCCACCACCATGGTATCTGGTGGTGCAGCGGAAGCCCCCTCGATTTATCGACCTTGGCTGGGTTGAGAGTCTTGTTCTGCTTTGTGGATCTTTGGTAGCAGGTACAGTGTCGGTAGACGGGGGAATTTGTGGGTTAGGTTCAGATGTGTAGATGGAGGTAACATCCCAAAATTAACCAGGTTGGTTAGGTATACTTTGATCTTCCTTATTGAGGCGTCAAAGAGTCTTACAGTCGAAGGTTCATAGTGTTGTGTTAGAGAGTTGTCTCAGAGCTTCTGAGATGTAGTCGTTGATCGACATAATGACTATGGATCCACCTTTGTCCGCAGGTTTGATGACAAACTAAACACTATGGTTTCGAGCCTATCTCCCAATCTGTTATGCTTTTGAAGCGTATTCAACTTGAACATGACTTCCTGATCAACTACCATGTCTTTTAAAGACAGTGCTAAGATAGTTTGTCCTCTTCTCGAGGAAACTAGCAACAATAACATAGCTAACTTCAAGGTTAGAAACTTTAAACTTAAATCTTTGTTTCTTCCCCAACTTTTGAACAATCTGAAGACTTTTCCTACAACCCAGAATTGTTCATACCTGGCCATCGGTGGGTTATTCTCGTAGACCCCCTTTACAAGGTGACAAATCAACGGGTGTTTCCCTAGAGAAAACCCTTCAACTGCTGGCAAAATTATTGCCAACGCTGATCGAGCTGTGTTTATGGCCCCATCACCAAGCCCCCTATTCGCCAGTTGTGTTAGGAACTTGCATACATGCTGCAGCTTAGGGTTGAGTAAGTCTACTTTACACAATAAGTAAAACGTTGCCCACTTCTTCAAATAATTTGAATAGGCCTTCTTCGTACCTGGCCTCCATGAGGCCAAAATCAAATCTACTGAACCTTTGTCAAAGCCTGCCTTCAACAATTTGTTGCCTAGAAACGGCAAATCACCAATGGGCTTTTGCTTAATAGTTCGTAGTCCTTTGGAAGTCCTTGTCCCACAAGGTTGTCTTTCTTTTTCCTGAAGTAGATGCGCCGTTTTGTCGCTGCCATCAACGTTCCGTACCACGCCTGGGTCGGCCAGTCCAGCGCCACCAAGATCGCCTGTGCCCGGTCTGCTCGAATCTTCCTCACCACTCGGCCTACGAGGCTGAAAGGAGGAAAAATATACCACAGATAATCTGTCCACTTGAAGGAAAATGCATCTATTTTCCACGCTCCTGGGTCAGGGCCCCAGGTAACATAAGTTTCTAACTTATTGTTTAGTCTGGAAGCAAACAGGTCCACCTCTGGTGTCCCAAAAAGTCTACAAGCTTTTTCAAAGATCTTGTCATTTAATGACCATTCTATATTGTCTGAGAAATTACGAGAAAGGTAGTCTGCAACTACATTATCCACCCCTGGTATGTGGGCGATAGTCAACCATACATCATTCTCTTCCGCCCAATCCCAAATTTCTCTCGCTACCTCGTTACACTGATCTGACTTAACTCCACCCATGTGCTTCACATAAGCTAGAGCCGTCGTGTTATCTGTTAAGATATTTACCGTGACTTTAGTTTCTTTTACTAGGCTTTTCAACCCTAACAGAATTGCTCTTAACTCTAACATATTGATGTGTTCCTGCGCTTCACTCTCGGTCCACCTGCCTCATGCCTGAGCCGGACCCCTGTGTGCTACCCATCCCTCTAGGGAAGCGTCTGTAGCTATCTCTATCTCCGGGGCTTCCCAACTAATCTGCTTTCTAGCCTGATTTAGTTCCCGAAGCCACCACTCTATATCCTCTCTAGCCTTGTTTGACAAAGACATAAGGCCATCAAAGTTCCCTCTATTCACCTTGAGGCCTACATTCTTGTCCTTTTCCAGGTTCTTAATATGGGCTCCCCCATACTGCACTGCTGGTGCATATCCCGTCATCAGGCCTACCAGGCCTGCTACTTCTCTAACTGAGGCTCTTTCCTTCTGCAGCAGTTGGCCCGCTGCTAGTTTGAACTTCTCTACTTTCTCTTCAGTTAACCTAACTGTCATATCAATGGAGTTTAACTCGAATCCCAAAAAATTTAAAATTTTTGTGGGTTCTAACACTGACTTCTCCGGGTGAATATAAAATCCCAACCCATCAAGGCTCTCACAAAGTCTTTCTACTGAATTCTTACATTCTTGCCGTGAATCCGCAACTACAAAAGAGTCATCAATGTAGGGGAAGCACTCTTTCCCCTCTAGTCTGAGTTCAGCGTAAACCAGTGTCAGAAGTTTTGTGAAAATTCTGGGCGCGCATGCTAATCCATTGGGCAGCGCTGTGAACTGTAGCAGTTCACCCCTCCAGATGAACCTAAGGAATTTCCTATCTAGTGAATTCACTACTACCGAATAATAGGCATCTTTCAAGTCCACCGGCGCCATCCAACAGTCTGGCCTCATCATTTCCAATGCCGTCCCCAAGGACGACATCTTGAAATGTTCATACTCTATTTGCTTATTCAGTTCAGTCAAATCTGGAATCATCCTAAACTGCCCGTCTGGCTTTGGCCTGAGGAAAATGTTAGAGACAAACTGATCCTGTTCTGGTAGTACCCTCTCTAGCACCCCTTTATCCAAAAGTCTAAGGATTTCCTGATCCGCATATCCTTTCTCTTCTTCTGACAATCGGTATGGGAACGGCAGCCCCAGTTGGGGCCGGCAGTCTCAAAACGGGATTTTTGCCCCTAAGACTGTTTCTATAACCCACGGGTCGCTAGACAATCTTGTCCAACGATCCACAAAGTTAGAAATGTTCCCTGCTTTGAAGCAGTGAACATCATTTAGCAACCAGTAAAGGGGACTCACCTGCTCACCTACTTCTTGGAGCCCCTCTTCTTAAAATCCTGTTGTTGTGGCGTGTAGGCCTGTTGAGCCGCCTGTCTAGGCGCTTTCTGCCTGTAGCCCTGATACTGTTGCTGATACTGGAACTGCTCCGGTTGGAACATGTACTGCGGTTGGTAGGTTTGTACCGGCGAGGGGAACATAGGATTGAAGCCCTGGAAGATCCTAGGGGTAAACTGTTGACGTCCCCCTTGTTTGAACTTTTTCGCCTGCCCTCTACCTGCACCTTTGTTGTTATTCACATTACTGTTCCCTTGAGCAGCGTGAGTATTTTTCTTTTTCACAATCTTTTCGGCCACCTTTTTTGCTTCTTCACATTTCTTGGCCTCCTGGGACAGGTTTCCCCGTACAACCATTCGGGGGAACCGTCCGTGCTCTTAGTGAGTGCCCTAGCATACGTCTGTTGCATCGAGGGTTTAATCAGCTCACGTCTCCTCAGAGAAATGCCAGTGTCCACCAATGCCAACAGTAAAATGGCATCCAGAACGTTGGTACAGTAATCCTGTACTCCCGTTTCCGTTTCATCCTGGTTAACCACGAAGGAAGCCAACGGCGCCAAGGCTGAAACCGCCGCTACCAAACCCTTCTGAAGCGTTTGCAGTCCCACATCATTCGAACGCGTGTTTTGATCAATCGCTCAAAAAAAAAACGGGTCCAGCTTAGCTACTCTCAGCTTTGGAATGTTTTTAAACCCTTGGGTATTCCTTTGCCAGTTTCTCCAGTTCCGTGACAATCTTTGTCTCCAAATAGAAATCATTAATGGACGCCGCTAGAGTCTCGTTTATTTCCTCACCCAGCTTGTCCGCTTCTTTGGCCTTCTGGTGTCTGCTTCTCAGCAAATCTGCCATTTTACCATCCTTAAGCTTAGCAAAGTCCTTCTTAGGTGGCTCTTGTGTTCCACCTTGAGGCTGAGCGGTTTCTTCCTCCTCATCTGACACTGAGTGAGTCGGCTGTCTCATCGACGTCGCGGATGCCTGGCTAACTCCTTCCCAATTATCCTCCGACGCTAGGGATCTCGCATCCCCTCCGTAACCACCAAAACCCATGTCCTGAGACATGCCAGAATAGTGGCCCAACGGTCTACCAAACATATGTTGTGGATAGAAGTAGTAAGGGAGTGGATATCCCTCCGGTGCCAACGGATTCGGGTTAGGTTGAACACGCGGTTCCTGAAGCGGCAGCAATGGCGGCTGGTAAGTCACAATGTTTCCAGCTCCGCCCGGTTCGCCTTGCGCAATTGATACAACGTCACTATCTCCGTCCTCGTGCGGTTGGACTGGCGCCTGTCCTGTCTGGACCGGCTGTTTAGGCGGTTGCGTGACCGTAGCCGACGCCTTCCTCTTTTTTCCTTTCTTATCCTCCGAAACTGTCGGAGTCTTGACAGGAAGACCAGATTTTTCTGACATCGTAGCCAAAATTAAGCCTTGCTCTTCTAAAGTACTGACGGAATTGTTCATAATCCTAGTACCAGGCATAACGTCACCATCCCTCCGGCTTCAGCGAGGTAGAACTCCCAAGCTGAAAGCACAAAAACCCGGAGTTAAAACACAAAATTGCCCAGAATTTTGACTCAAAAGTCAACCCAGACAACCCCATCAAAAACGTGGGTCAAAACTTTTTATCCAAAAGGATCAACAAATCGATGGAAATGGCCAAAAACCTGACCAAACACTCACCTCTGCCAACACGTGTTGTCACTGCGAACGCAGCCCGCGAACTGCCTACGTCACGCGCATGCGCTCTCCTTCCCATCGATTACCGTAAACACTATAGTGTTGTACGAGGTAAAAATATTTATTACTTTAGTAGACAGGTTGCACAATGATCAACATGTTTCGACTGTAAGCGGCATCTCCAAAACAGAACATCGATGAAGGACTTGTTTAACAACAACGGAAGTAAAAAGATCTTACAATTGCTTGGAGAATGCCAACTGATAGATAAAATCTAAGAAAGGATCCAAGAGTCTGGGATCCAGGGGCCACCCTGTGCTCCCGACAGGGTCATCAAAGGCTGGGTGTGTGGTGTCCTTTCTATGCAGTCTGGAAAGAACCCATAAGGGTTGGCCGGACGTTAAACTACCCCAACAAACAAACTATGGGACATTGCACACTAAAGACCCCTTGCCACTCTTCGCAACGAGTAGGGTATCGCACCCGGTGGCGGGTTTGTCCTAAACCATATCATATATTCAGTCACCGCCCTTTTGGCGTAAAATAAGCTGAAAAGTATTACCTTGTGCAGTCTGGAAAGAACCCAAAAGGGTTGGCCGGACGTTAAACTACCCCAACAAACAAACAAAATGTATGAAAGTCTTCGTCGGGATGAGTGGAAAACCCAAAATTCGTTGGGGTATATCTGGTCAATGGTGTGGAAATAACACGGTGGATAACAGTGTGAAAATTCAAAGCGTGGATTCTACAGTGTGGGATACAATTTATAAAAGTGTTGATTCTCACTCAATTAAAAAGATGTAAAAGTGTCCGTTTGTTTTACTTTTAGCATTTATGATAAATTACTACTATGGGATGAACTCTAAGTTAAGCAATTGGCAATGAAATAATAGTGTCCATCGACTCCTTGAAACAATCTGAAAATAAGTCCGCACAGTTAAAAAATTTTACTACTTTACTATACTATACACAGTACAATATGATCTTCCTCCTAGAAAAGTAGGAATAATAGTTCAGGCTTTTTGCCAACAGGGATATAGAAAACTAAGTCTCTAGCATACCCCTAGTTGCAAAATAGAAAACTCATCTTGATAAGGAAAACAGCATAGCCATAGTTACAGTTCCTACACTAAAGTAGGAAACTTAATCCACCCACCAGTCATATATAATGTTATAGGTTATTAACTACTACAATAAATACAAGTCGTGTCTGTATGTAATTGTTCATTCATTCTTAGCATTAGGTTCAATACATATTTTACCATTGAGGATAAAAGATTGCTCTAGAACTGTTCTTAAACATGCAATTAAATCATTTGAAATGGATGCTTACCAATGTTAGGGTGTTGAACTCTAACGGCACCCTGAATGCTGGCTGCTGATGTGAATCCTATGAGCTGAAGTCCTAACGATTCGTTCTCTGTCAGTATATTGCGGGGGTCATCCGGTCTTTTCTCTTAGATCGGAGATTTATTGATACTGTAACATGAATGATAATTTCATTAAGTTTTAAGTACAGCTTTACTGTAATACACCACAAAAAAAGAAAAATCCATACATTAAGAAAGGCCAAAAAAAGAAGAAAATAGGAGTTAGTTTACTACTCCTATCAAGGATTACAATGAAAAATCTATGGCTTACTTCATAATTACTTTTTTATGGTGGTCGTGTCTGTATGTAAAAAAAAAAAAAGTTGTCCAGATAGAGATTTACTTCTGTAAGAAGCTAAAGCTTCAACTGACCTAGACTTTCATTTTGGAAATTAATAATTCTACTTCAATGTTGCCTACATTTTGCAATGAGGCTTTGAAAAGTATGATAATATTGAGAGTTTGTGTTCACAATTATGTTTACAAGTATTCATATATTGAACTTTAAAATTTAAGAACTCACCTTCACATGTAGATCGCTGGTAAAATACTTCTCCTTGCTTATTACCTGGTCAAGGGTGTGTCGCGCTTTGGAATTGCGTCGGATTTTAGCAGAGTTTATTATGTCTAAAGATAAATTGAAATAAACATGAATATTTGCCTAAAAAAGATGTCCCTTTGAAATATTCAGGTAATCACTCCATGCAATACTAATGTAACATGGATATTAATTTTTACTTAAATTTTAAGATTACCTCTTCATTTTATAGTTTGATAAATGTACAAATGTTTTTTTTGTTTTCTAAAAAAAATTTTTTAAGAGTTGGCAGATACGTTGATTCACAATATTAAGTACATTTTATTTACATGTTTTTCAAGGGTTTCAATATAAAAGCCTCATGCGTAATAAATGTGTTTTTATTTTTTTTTTCTTTTCCTTGAATGTCAAAAAGATTTTCCTGTATACCTGTTATGTTATCCCAAGTGCGTTTTTTTCGTGATTCTGTTATGTAGGGTGTATTTCGACTATAGATAATGCTTCGACGCGCAAGGATACCCTCTATCAGGAGTCTTATATCCTCTGGGTGCCAATTGAGCTATTTCACCATCTGGAAAGAGGTGATGGCGTAGTTATAGGTGTGTCCGTATGTACATCCAATAAAAATATAGGTTCGAGAAACCTAGTACAGGGTTCCCACAAAACCTGGAAAATGAAGGTGGTCATGGAAAGTCATGGAAAAGTCATGGAGTTTGAAAATTTGACCAAGAGTCATGGAATTTTGACCTGAGTCATGGAAAATCAGCTTGAGTGATAAATATATTTAAATGTATTATAGGAGAACTACTTAGCATCTGCTACAGTCTGGAAAGAACCCATAAGGGTTGGCCGGACTTTAAACTACCCCAACAAACAAACAAACAAGCTGCTAACAGGGGCGGATCCAGGAATTTGAAAAAAGGGGGGGAGGAAATGCTGTAGTACACTTTTTTACGGCGCCCTGTCCCCAATTTTACATTAAAAAAATAGATATTTGAATAAAAATTGAGGGGGGGGGGGGTTTACTTGCCTTACTTCCACAGGTGCCCTGTGGGGGCCGGGTAAGAATTCTCATATATTCGATCACCAAAGACAGAATTCGTCCGAACTGGTTTTCGTCGTGAAAATGACCCTGGCTGTCAGCAGGCATTAAACACCCAACAATCAATCACTCACTCTTTGAAAGATTTTTATGCATCTCTTGTCCATCAAGTGCATTACACTGCTGGTCCAGATGGCAGCTGCCCATACCATGTGTTGATAGAACTATTGTTTGATCTTCCTGGATGATGTTCAGGGGAACTATAACTAATATGGTGCAAGGGGCAGCGATGGGGATAGAATGTTTTTGTCTCAAGAGGGAAGGAAGCAGATGGAAAATAATACTTTTTCCATATCCAGTAGGGATCACATCTTTGCCTTCATAAGGATTATGAAGGCACTACACCTACTTGAAACACGGTATTTTGATATTTTGATATACAGTACTAGTACTAGACAAGTTTTTTCATTTATGAATAAGATAAATTAATAATAGTTTAAAATCATGTGAGATGTCTTATGACGTTTCTCTGAAAAATGTTAGACCTGTACAAACTACCTCACTATATGCAACTGCACAGTGCCGAAATATAAGGCACAGCATCAAACCGGGAGACCAGTGTACATATACACTGAGGTTTTTACAATGCTGTACAAACTACCTGTATAAAAAAAAAAAAAAAAACTTGCTTTGGTTTGAGACAAAGATGATTATCTTGGTAATTTTTTTTTTTTTTGTAGTTGTTTTTATTTGGGTAATATGGGTTCAGCATGGCTGATCTTCCACCCGCTCCCACTGTACATTGTATTATCTCATCAAAAGCGGAGCAGGCAACCTTATAACGATTGTATACACATATTATATTTCCTCACCATGAAAATGGTATGATAAATGAGATGATATGATGTTTAATGAATTATATCATCAATCACAATCAAATGATCTTGTCATAAGGATTTAAAATGGTTTTTTTAATACAAGTTTTGAATTTTTCCTTCACTTCTATAAGGGAAATAGGAGCCTTCAGGGCATTCCAAGCAACAATAGCTCTATATTTAGGATTTCTCTTTGCTTTAAAATAAACATAATGCGGGACTTTCAGCATTATACCATCCCTCCTTCGTGTTACTATTTCCCTGGTATCAACAAGTTCCGGATTACATTTTAGTGCAAACGCATATTGAAGTAAATGTAAATGTCGTCTATGGTGTAATCTAAATAAATCACACTGTCTGTGTAGTCTATTAGTGGAATGCTTCTCTTGGAATGGTTTATTCCATTGATTATAAATTATATATAGGCCTTGATTCTGTAGCTTTAGCAGTCTTTCATTTAAATATTTTAGGCCTGTATCATAAAGAAAGTCACCATATTCCATCACAGGTAGAATTGTTGAAATATATACCATCCTTGCTGCAAATATTGTTAAAAACCTCCTTATTTTTTTAAAGTAGTTTAACCTAAGTTGAGTTGACTTTACCACGTTATTATATTGTTTTTGAAAATTCAATTTACGGTCCATCATTAGTCCTAGATAGCAGTATTCTGAGACCCGTTCCAAATTCTCATTATTGATTCGAAAATCAAAATCATTGCCTGGGGGGTTGTTAACTATGGAGAGTTGCATACACAGATATTTTTTGATATTAATTGTCAATAAATTTTCATTACACCATAAAGCAACCTTGTTCAACTGTTGCTGTAGATATTCTTTATCATGATGGTAAATTACTGTGTCGTCTGCATACAGTTGATTACCTCAAGTCACTATGTCTGGAATATCATTAATATACACAGAGAATAAAGTAGGTCCCAGAATACTTCCCTGAGGAACCCCATACACAATTGGCAAAATCTCAGAAGTTGTATCATTAACTCTCACACATTGCTTCCTACCATCCAGATAACTGGCAAACCATTTAACAGTGTGATCGTCCAGATTTAGTCTTATCAATTTATCTATTAATTTATTATGGGATACAGTATCGAATGCCTTTTTTAAATCTAGAAATATAATATATGGATCTTTTTTGTTATCAGAACTTTTATATATGTCATTTAATAATTCTGAAATAGCTGTTATTGTTGAATGATTTTTCCTGAACCCATGTTGATATTTAGATAACAGTTGATTATGCTCAAGGTATTCTTGTAGTCTACTACATATTACCTTTTCGAGTAACTTTCCGGGCAGTGGGGTTAGTGCCACCAGACGTAATTCCGAAGCAAACCTAGGTTTACTTATTTTTGGCAGAGGGACAATAGTACTTAACTTCCAAGTCGAAGGGAAAATACCTCTAGATAGAGACACATTAAATATTTCAATTTAATTTAAAAGGATCGTGGACAAATATATGTTTTAAAACTTTTGTTTTGACATTTGGAATTGCAGATGATTTACCAGTATCTATTGCTTTTAAATGAATTAATACTTCTTCTAGTTCAATTTCACACTTTAGAGTAAGATTGAATACTACCCTCTCAGATATCCACCATCAGGAGATGGGTGTCCCACAAGGGAGCATCCTGTCTGTCACCCTTTTTAATATAAAGATAAATAGCATTGTTAAGTCTATCAACAAGGAAGTGGCTTGTAGCCTATATGTAGATGACTTCCTTTTGTGCTATAGAGGTAAAAACATGCATACCATCGAAAGACAACTACAACTTAGTTTAAATAAAGTATATAAATGGTCTGTAGAGAATGGCTTTAAATTCTCCAAAACAAAAACAGTTGCTGTCCACTTCTGCCACCTGAGGACCCCTCACCATGATCCTGACCTGAAACTAAATGGAGATCCCATTAAAGTTGTTGAGGAAACTAAGTTTTTGGGACTAATATTTGACAAAAGACTATCATTTTTGCCACACATTAAGACACTAAAGACAAAATGCCTCAGAGCTTTAGACCTCATCAAAGTACTATCAAACACCAAATGGGGTGCAGACAGATACATACTCTTGAGACTTTACAGAGCCCTCGTTAGGTCAAAACTTGACTATGGCAGCCAGGTTTACAGATCAGCCTGCAAGTCATACATACGGTTGTTGGACACAGTCCACCACCAAGGACTGAGGTTAGCATTGGGAGCATTTCGAACATCACCAGCCCAGAGCCTTTATGTGGAGAGCAAAGAACCATCATTAGAATACAGACGCCTGAAACTAGACCTGCAATTTGCACTTAAACTAAAGCCCAACACCAGAAATCCAGCACATCACCACGTATTCGACCCGCAGTATGAAGAAATGTATCACAGGAGACCTAATTTCAATAGACCTTTTGGATTTAGGATCAAAAATCATCTACAGGACATTGACATCGACCTGAGTTTGCTCACTCATACCCACTTTTCATCTATCCCTCCCTGGCGATTGAAAACACCCAACATCAACATGTCTTTAACCAAATTTAGAAAATCGGACACAAACTCTCTGATCTACAAGAGGGAATTCTTGGCAGTACGGGACAAGTTTCCACTTCATGTTCCTCTTTACACTGATGGCTCAAAGGAAGGAAAAACTGCTGCTGCTGCTGCCGTAGGCTGTGGCAAACAGGTTCCAATGCGTCTCCCAGACCACAGTTCAATTTTCACAGCAGAGGCATGTGCAATTATGATTGCCCTAAAGATCATTGAAATTTTGGACCATAAAAACTGTATCATCTTTAGTGATTCTAAATCATGTCTAGAAGCGTTGAGACATCTTGGGACTGACCATCCTGTCCTGTTAAAAATCCTGGGAAAGTTGAATACCTTGGAAAGGTCTGGCATAGATGTTAGATTTTGCTGGGTACCGGGCCATGTTGGCCTTCCTGGCAATGAGACTGCAGACCAAACTGCTAAAAATGGACTCAAAGGAAATGTACAACGTTGCCCAATTGCACACACTGATCTCAAGCCACTTGTAAGGGAGTATGTCAATTCCCTCTGGCAAGCAGAATGGGACACATACCTAGAAAATAAACTACATTCAATTTTCCCTAACATCACTGATGTAAAACCTCCTCAACTGCAGAAGAGAAAAGACCAAACTGTTTACTCACGTTGTCGCATTGGTCACTCAAGACTGACACACAGCTACCTTCTGAATGGGGAACCACCACCAGACTGCATTATTTGCAACAAACCCCTCACTATGAAGCACTTGTTGATAGAATGTGTTGATTTTAATCCCCAGCGACAAAGGCTTTTTCAAGCAACCACCTTACAAAACCTTTTTCAAAACGTACCTCCAAGTATCATACTTGACTTCTTAAAATCAGCCGGATTATATACACTACTATGAATCTCTTTTTTTTTTAATTGGTTTATTAACCTGGCTCACCTCGGCATGACCGGTTTTCTGGTGAGTCCAGCGTAAGTACATTACAGAGGTTTTGTCATCTCCAGTAGGATTATTATATAACTAACATCTACAATATAGTAACATATATGATAATATCTATAGTTGACAGCATATGAATATATCAGGAGTATAAAATGCTAAACATATACAATGATGCTATGACTAGGTATATCGCGGGGTGAGAGGACACTCATAGTATGGTATGTCATGTTTTAGGTTTTTGATAACAATAAATAGACTAGGTTCATCAGCAAGGGGCTGGGGTACTATCACTCAGTTACCATCCATGACTTGGATTTTGCCTTAAAACAATCATAACTATCTATAAGTCTCATTGCAACAGGTAAGTTGTTCCACAAAAAGGGACCATAGTAGAAAATGTTACATTTAAATTTTTCACAATTGGGTTTAGCTAGTTTGAATATGTTGGCTGCACGTCTTCTTGTCCTTACGTTTGATCTGTCTAATCTATGAATTTCAGATTGTTGTTTATACATGAAATTGTAAACATGGGCCTCTCTTCTTTTTTCTAGCAGGGCTACTTGACAAGTGGCATGCAGTACATTTTCAGGTGTTCTGATTCTTGGTTGTACACAGATGCGAAGAGCCCTGTTTTGCAGAGTCTGTAATTTCGATAAGGATTTTTTATTAGTTCTGATGTAGAAGATATCTCCATAGTCTTTTCTTTAATATCCACTTAGTCAAACCTACAATACTTGTCTATTTCCAAATTCATTCATTTGATGTTGTGTCACCAACTATAATTACAGTATAAACATGTTTTCGCCATGAATATGGCCTTTGTTGCCGACATGGCTTAAAACCCCCAACACTCACTCACTCTAGTTCAATTTCTCTGGCAAGTAGGTTATGATTTATACGGTTAGCAGCTGGCCTTATTGTCACTGATGGTAAAGAAGGATTACATTTCGCAGCAAGTGTCTCCCAAATTTTGGCAAAGTACTTGTTAATATGGTTACTAGTATCAGACTTATCTACCTGCTGCCCAGTATCCTCGTCCACCAATGAGCCAATGCCTGCTGAGAGATTTTGTGGTAATAATTCATTAATTTGTTTCCAAAAACGCTTTGGGTACGATTTATTTTGTTCTAAATTCCTTTTAATAAAATTAGTTTTGCCTGACTTTACCATCATATGTACCCTATTTCGTAATGCGTGCGCTAACATCCAGTCCTCTTCCATTCCGGAGCGTCTGGCTTTCCTATAGGCTTTATCGCGATGACGCATTTGTATTATAATCGCATTTGTTAGCCACCCTGGCTTTGTAATAGGCACAGTCAGTTTCTTAATGGGACACATTTCATCCAAAATTTTAGTAATATTAATATTATATTGGTCCCATATTTCATCAGGGTCATTAGTTTCATAGAAACTTTCCCAATTGAGTTCCAAATTTTTTGGTAAAAACCTATCTTCATTATACCGCAAATAAGATCTACCTAGGACCTCCTTTTTCTTTATAGTATGTCTTTTCTTTTCAAAACACGCCACTATTGGTAGATGGTCACTAATATTATAATTTAGAACATCCACTTGTATGGATTCACCCAGATCAGAGAAAAATAAATCTAATAAAGTTTGAGTAGTTGCGGTAATTCGGGTAAAACCTTGTACAAATTGCTTTACATTTATTTTAGCTATAAATTTATTCAGTTTGGATTTAATTAAACTTTTTGTATCAGCATCAAAATTTATGTTCATGTCCCCTGTCAAAATTAAATCATTATGTAGTCTATCCAGTGGGAAAATTATTGATTTAATTGTGTTTAGAAATTCATCCACATTACCATCTGGTGGTCGGTAGGTCAGTATTAGGTATATAGGTTTTCGCATGCCTGCTTTGAATTTATCCCAATTAATTCAATACTTGGGTTTACAATTGTACCTACTCCTGGGAGTATATCATATGATATATCCTCTTTCAAGTACATACATAATCCTCCACCTTTCTTATTACGGGTTGTTTCCCTATCTAATCGTATCATGTTATAGCCCTCCAAATTGACTGCCGAATCCGGTATTGAAGACTGTAACCAGGTCTCAGATATTAGAATGATATCACAATCACCAAAGTCCATTTTTATTTCTTCAATCTTGTGAAATAAACTTCTGACATTCAAGTGTATAATTTTAAGCCCTTTCCTCTCCCTTATAATATTAATGTTACATACATTCATTATACAGAGAATGAGTCAACACATTACCTTTTGTACTGAAATCTGGACAATCATTTTGGTGAAATGACAATGAAATGTTATGGGATGAGTGATGATTTAGTAATTCTTTCATTAAGTGTATAATGGGAGGTGTGGTGACAGAGGGGCTCCACATGCTCGAGAGTATGGTGCGAATATCACCTATCTATGCCCTCCATGCTCATCGAACAGGTAGGGTCGATACATGTGGGGCACCTCATGATCTAAGTATTTGTATTAAGGTCTTCAAGATATGTATCAACAATTGAAATATATGTCATTGCAAAAATATTGCATTTTTCTATCTTGCTCATCGAACAGATTAGAAAAAGATTCAGTCATTGCATATCATATTGTCTTTTTCCCATCAAAAAGTTGCCGGGTAAGTAGAAAAGTTCAAGTCATTATTTATCCTATCAGCTCATCGAACAGATTAGGGTTTAAACTTGTCCTTCAATCACCAGATGTACCCTTAATTCTATCGTGCTCATCGAACAGATTAGAATTAACTTGGCAATTTGGTGAGACACAAGCAGATTTCCTTTACACAGTAATCCTTCATCTCCTCAGTAAAATGGCATCCATCAGATAAGAATTTATATTTATGGGACCAGTTTCCCTTGCCCTGGCATCTGTGGACTTTCTTGCAAAACCATGGAATAGGGGAGTCACTGTCATTGCTGCTAACCATAATTTTGTTTATGGCTGTCAGCATTTCATTTAGTAGCTTCTGCGTCTTAGGATCCGTATCCTTGTTATTATAAATGCTCAGATTTATCCCTACTGTAGGTGCAATAATGAACCTTATTCCAGGGTATGCACTTTTTATTTTCCTAAGACATCCGCCAAGTTCCTTCTTCATCCTTCTTTTAGCCTTCTTTACACTCTTACTTCTGAGAATGGCTGTCCCTTCCTCATCCAACATTGTTAAACTACATATCCCCCCAGCAATAATCACCGGATTATATGTTGCCTTATTAAGAGCCTGGTGCGCCTTCTTGAATAGTCTACGTACTTCAGCCCCTTTAGCAATTTCAACTTTGATTATTCCTGGTGCGGCCCTATCAAATTTCTCTTGTAAGTCGGCTCCTCGTGAGTCCATCATTAACAGAACCGGCATTCTGTTTGTATATTTACAGCTATATACAATATAATTATTTACACTAGATATTGTGAGTGTCACACTTAGCTGAAATTAGCCCAAGGCTGTTGCTCCTTCCACCCCCGTCGTGTGGGTTGTATCTATTGCTGCAATGGCTGCGCCGGCTTGACCTTCGCCCTGATCTAGCACGGGTGCCTGTGTCGCTGCACCTACTACAGAGGGTGATTTACTTCCTTCGTTTAGGACCTGCGTATCCCGTCTCTTCTCCTCTGATATCCTGGGGGTAACCTGCTGCCTTATTCCAACATTGACTGCCAGTACTGGAACTTTCTCTGGTCTATGTTCCGTTCTGATCTCCTCGAGCATGTAACCACACAAGTTGCGCCCCGGTGGTTTCGGCGTGTTGAATAACTTACTGTCTATGGAGTACCCAGTGGCCCACCGTTTATTTCATTGCACTCTAGGATCCTACGCGTACCAGTGTCCAATAACATCTCCTTCAGTTTTTGATTCTGCTTGTATTTTTCCCTCATGATATATTTCAGTTCTTGTTCTACTATATCATCCCAACCTGGCGCCTTAATTGACTGCCCCAAAGCTTTGGCCGTGTACGGATTTTTGGTATCCAGGATGATCGCTAGGTTTTGATCCCCTGCTGTTTGCCTGCCCTGTCACCTTCATCTCATAGATTCTATCACCAAAGACAGAATTCGTCCCAACTGGTTTTCATTGTGAAAAATTCAGTCTGGAAAGAACCCATAAGGGTTGGTCGGACGTTAAACTACCCCAACAAACACGTGAAAATGACCCTGGCTGTCCGTACGGAGTAAAACACTCAAGACTCACTCACCCATCCCCTGGGGGTTCCTTCGTGAGCCTCCTGGAAAGAATAGGTCCCCAGCAGCCCCTTGCTGTTCGTAGAAGGCAACAAATGGGGGGACCTGACTCAGTAGCTCTTTGGTAGAGTGCCCGCCCTGAGTCTGGGAGGTCTTGGGATTTATCCCTGGCCGAGTCACACCAAAGACTTTAACAATGGTAGTGGTCACTGCTTGCCTGGCACTCAGTATAAAGTAAGAACCACGAAACATAACTGGTCAACCTGGTGTCAGTATAATGTGACTGGGTGGGATATTGTGTGGGCCTATGACATGATATCTCAGTGTGGCAGCACTATAAAGAGTGCATTGGGTCCCACTGCTACAAGTAGGTACCTCATTTCATATTCGGTCACCGCCCCTGTGGCGTAAAACGAGCTGAAAGGCTTTACCTTGTGCAGTCTGGTAAAAGAACCCTAAATGGTTGGCCGGACGTTAAACTAATCCCACAAACTAAATTCGCCATGAAAATGACCCTGGCTGTCGGTATGGCGTAAAACACCCAACACTAACTCACTCAGTACTACATAAAACATCTATCACTCACTCACTACATTCTGCATGTGCAATTGTGGTGAGGTTTGCAATTGTAATTGTTCAGTGCTACATAAATCATCTATCACTCACTACATTCTTCACGTTCTGGTGAGGTTTGCAATTGGTGTATTACAAGATATTCCAAAATACCTGTCCAGAGAGGCTTTGATGACAACTAGCTTTCACATATTCAGGGCTTCTGTTGTTTCTAAATCTCCCTTTGTGGTTGCTGTAGCAGTCAGGGCCACTATTTTTGCCTCAAGAATTGATAACCTTAGGTAACGGAGCACCATAAAAGCTGGCCTGAAGTTGCTCTTGCCCCATGACGGTATGCAATGAGCCTCATCAACAACAATGTGTGTTATCTATGGTGGAATTCAGTGAATACATTCAGTATAGATTGTTAACATTAATTTTGGGTGAGCAGAGCCCTTGTGGTAATACCTTAGATGATGTATGAAACCCCCTTGTCGCAGTCTGGAAAGAACCCATAAGGGTTGGCCGGACGTTAAACTACCCCAACAAACAAACTTGTGCAGTCTGGAAAGAACCCATAAGGGTTGGCCGGACGTTGAACTACCCCAACGAACAAACAAACTTCCCAACTGGTTTTCGCTGTGAAAATGACTTTGGCTGTGGGTACAGCATAAAACACCTAACACTCACTCTTTGACAGATTTTTATGCATCTCCTGTCCATCAAGTGCATTACACTGCTGGTCCAGATGGCAGCTGCCCATACCATGTGTTGATAGAACTGTTGTTTTATCTTCCTGGATGATGTTCAGGGGAACTATTACTAATATGGTGCAAGGGTCAAGGGTTGGCCGGACGTTAAACTACCCCAACAAATTGTTGTTTCAAGAGGGAAGGAAGCAGATGGAAAATAATACTTTTTCCATATCCAGTAGGGAGGTGACATATCACATCGTTGCCTTCATAGAGATTATGAAGGCACTACACTTACTTGAAATACGGTATGTTGATATTTTGATGTACAGTACTAGTACTAGACAAGTTTTTTCATTTATGAATAAGATAAATTAATAATAGTTTAAAATCATGTGAGATGTCTTATGACGTTTCTCTGAAAAATGTTAGACCTGTACAAACTACCTCACTATATGCAACTGCACAGTGCCGAAATATAAGGCACAGCATCAAACCGGTAGACCAGTGTACATATACACCGGTAGCCCCTGCTGATCGTACGAGGTGATTCGCCGTGAATATGACCCCTGCTGTTGACACAGTGTTAAAGCTCTATCACTCACTCACTCATAAGAGGCAACGATAGGGGGGACCCTGCACTGAACAAGTGGTTCTTTGGGTTCAATTCCCGGTCAGTGCTTGGTTCACTAAGGGATGAGGTTCAGCAAAAATGATTGCTAGGTTTTGATCCCCTGCTGTTTGCCCGCCCTGTCACCTTCATCTCATATATTCAATCACCCAAGACAGAATTGATCCCAACTGGTTTTCATCGTGAAAATGACCTTGGCTGTCGGTACGGCGTAAAACACTCAAGACTCACTCACCCATAAGGGTTGGTTTCGCCGTGAAAATGACCCTTGCTGTCGGTATGGCGTAAAACACCCAACACTCACTCACTCAGTACTACATAAACCATCTATCACTCACTCACTACATTTTTCATGTGCAATTGTGGTGAGGTTTGCAATTGTAATTGTTCAGTGCTACATAAATCATCTATCACTCACTACATTCTTCACGTTCTGGTGAGGTTTGCAATTGGTGTATTACGAGATATTTCAAAATACCTGTCCAGAGAGGCTTTGACGACAACTACCTTTCACATATTCAGGGCTTCTGTTGTTTCTAAATCTACCTTTGTGGTTGCTGTAGCAGTCAGGGCCACTATTTTTGCCTCAAGAATTGATAACCTTAGGTAACGGAGCACCATAAAAGCTGGCCTGAAGTTGCTCTTGCCCCATGACGGTATGCAATGAGCCTCATCAACAACAATGTGTGTTATCTATGGTGGAATTCAGTGAATGCATTCAGTATAGATTGTTAACATTAATTTTGGGTGAGCAGAGCCCTTGTAATACCTTAGATGATGTATGAAACCCCCTTGTCGCAGTCTGGAAAGAACCCATGAGGGTTGGCCAGACGTTAAACTACCCCAACAAACAAACAAACCCCCTGTGAGGGTACCGGGTTGGGACTTCTGCTCCTGGGAAGAATGTAGGCCCCCAGTAGCAGACACCACACGCCACACACCAAGGTGATGATAGTAGGGATCTAGCACTGACGAAGTGGTTCATTGGGTTCAATTCAGGGTTAGTGTCTGGGTTCACTAAGGGTTGAGGTACAGCAAAAAATGATTTCCAGGTTTTGATCCCCTGCTGTTTACCTGCCCTGTCACCCTCATCTCATAGATACAATCATCACAGACTTAAGGCCATATTCCACTATGCGTTCAGGGTAGTTTGCGGCCGTTCCGACGCAAACGTACGTAAATGGACGCAAACAGAAACCGCTAATCCGACCGGACGCGAGGTATATTCCACTTTGCGGTTTGTGTTTGCGGCTGCGTTTGCGTTTGCGTTTTACCATTAGCGGCCAGTGCTTGCGGCCAATTTCAGAATGAGGCTCGAGCAGACGACATGGCGGACGCCAACTTGCGAAAGCGTCTTGCTGCGGTGATTTTGCTCTCCGAAATGGAGGAAGATCGGGTAATTGCACCGCCTAAGAAGAAAAAAAGGAAGCATAAGTATTGGGTGCGTCCCTGGTTGAAAAGACGCGAAGATGCAGACACTGATACAATGTTTACACTCCAGAGGGAGTTCTTACAGGTATGATTTATCATAGCGAATTGCTTGCGTTTGTTTTTTTTTTGTTTGTTTCACTTGGTGTGTGGCGTGTGGTGTCTGTTTGCGTTTGTTTTTCCCCACCGTATAAACTGCATAGAGGTCTGTGGCTAGATTAGACGCAAACGTGAACGCAAATAAGGATGGTATTATATTTTTTCAGGAGGACAACCACACCGAGTTCCGAAGGCTTCTCACATGGACGAGGAATCGTACACTTTTCTCTTGGAGAAGGTGCGGGCAGACATCACGAAAGAGAATACCACGCTCCGAGACGCGATACCGGCCGAGCAGCGTCTCAGTGCTACACTTCACTTTCTGGCAACAGGTGAGACATGTAGGCCGTTACCGTTCTGAAGAATATAGATTCGTGCTAGTACATAGATACATATCTGCTATATAACTACATGCCACCAAGTTAAACCCCGCACGTCCGTTTGCGGTATTTCAAAGTCGATGCCGGCTGGAGAAACGGTATTAGTGGGTCAATTGAATTGAGTAGGTAAAGTGAGTTATATGAAGGAGTTTTCAACAATCTTGCTTTTTTCAGGAGAGTCGCAAGGATCGGTATCGAGGCAGTACCGCATATTCCAGCCCATGATTGGACGAATCATCAAAGAAACTTGTACAGCTATCGTGGCCGCACTGGGTCCAGATTACATGCAGGTGCGTCCAAAGAAAAGTTGATTATACGAACAATAATGTGACAGTAAAATATCTAGCCTATAATCAGTAGACTCAGTGCAGTTGAAGCAATATGTCAAAGTGTTGGTGTTGCTCCTAGACAATTTTTTCACCTTTAACTTTGCTTTTGAACCTTGCGTGTTGTTTACTTTGTTTTTAGACCCCACGAACCCCGGAGGATTGGACAGCGATCGCGGACGTGTTTTGGTCAAAGTGGAACTTCCCCCATTGCCTGGGCGCGCTGGACGGAAAGCACGTCCGCATTTTCCCTCCGCCCAATTCTGGGAGCTTGTATTATAATTACAAGGGTGGCTTCAGCATTGTCCTGCTGGCACTTGTTGACGCCAACCTAGATTTGATTTACATTGATGTAGGGCAGTACGGCCACCACGCCCGTGGGGATCCGGGGTGGGGGTTCCTTCGGGAGCCTCCTGGGAAGAATAGGTCCCCAGCAGCGCCTTGCTGTTCGTAGAAGGCGACAAATGGGGGGACCAGACACAGTAGCTCTTTGGTAGAGTGCCCGCCCTGAGTCTGGGAGGTCTTGGGATTTATCCCTGGCCGAGTCACACCAAAGACTTTAACAATGGGAGTGGTCTCTGCTTGCCTGGCACTCGGTATAAAGTAAGAACCACGAAACATCACTGGTCGGCCCGGTGTCAGTATAATGTGACTGGGTGGGGTATTGTGTGGGCCTATGACATGATATCTCAGTGTGGCAGCACTATAAAGAGGGCATTGGGTCTCACTGCTACAAATAGGCACCTCATTTCATTATTCGGTCACCGCCCCTGTGGCGTAAAACGAGCTGAAAGGCTTTACCTTGTGCAGTCTGGTAAAAGAACCCTGAAGGGTTGGCCGGACGTTAAACTAATCCCACAAACAAACAAACAAACTCGGCGAGCTTCCACAGCGGCAGGCTCTTCCTCCTTGAATTTGCCTTTGGTCTTCTTAGTTTTCTTTTTCTTCTTTTTTTTGGGAGCCTTCACCTTGGGCGGATGTGAAAGAGGTGGCTGAGGTCGGGCGATATGCTGTACTGGTTCTTCAATGACAATGGGCTCCGACGACGCCAGGTTTGAATCATCTAATGGTTGGTTTGAGGCCTCATCTGAAGAATCAAATGAGAGCCCTGCGTAGTTCGCCGCGACACGTTTGTGGGGTTTCTGCACCACCGGACTCGCTTCAAGGGAGGGAGGCGTGGGGGAACGTGGTTCTTCAAAGTCATCAATCACTGCTGCTTCTCCGTTTGTCTCAGCGACAGTTTCCACCTCGCCATTCGCGGGTTGTTCGTCTTGATTTACATTTTCGGGTGTATCAGGCGGAGGCGGAGAAGGTGCAGTAGTGTCGTCAGCTATATCACCAGCGACGTTTTTCTTCTCCTCAGCGACGGCCTTGTTCTCCTGTGTCGACGGTAGTTTTACCACTAATTTCTTTGATGGTCTGCCACGCCTACCTTTCTTTTTTTTGGGGGGTGGTCCTCCAGACGGGCCAGGTTGAGGTTCAGTTTCCTTCGCCTCTGATGTTGTGGTAGTCGTGGTTACCTTGGTAGCCGCTCGCTTCCTTGGGGTGGACGAGGCAGGCTGAGCTGGCTTTGCATTAGAAGCGTCAGACCAATCTACGTTTGATCTTGGTGGCCGAAATGCACGTGTGACCGGTCCCGGCAAAGAAGTAACAGGAGTTGTGTGCTTAGCAACAGTTACTGTTTCTGTGCTAGGCGTTGCCGTCTTCCTTGTAGGCCGTGATTGTTTGCGTTTGACTACAGGGCTTGCGTTCCCAGCCGTTGCGGCAGCGGTTGCGTCACCTGTTGCTGTCGATTCCGTTTCCTTAGCGCCAGCCGAAGACGCAGAAGTTGGAGACGTTTTCTTTGTAGGTACTGCAGGCTTTGCAGCAGTTGTGATGCTCGACTCGAAAGTAGTGGCACTGGCCGAGGACGCAGCAGTTTGAGACGTTTGTTTCAAGTTTTCCACCAACAAAACTACATGCGTTCACTTCTGTCGTAGAAGGGGGTGTGTGGAAAATCTGGCACTCCGTCTCAAGGACACTGAACTGCCTGTAGGGGAGGAGGTGAAGTTCTTGGGAATGATCTATGACAAGATCCTATCCTTCAAACCTCACATTGAATATTTGAGGAGAAAATGCCTAAAGGCCATGAATCTCCTGAAAGTACTGTCCAACACAGAATGGGGTGCTGACCGAGAGATCCTGCTGACCCTGTACAAAGCATACATCCAGGCTGGATTATGGTTCTTTGATATACCAGTCAGCAGGGAAATCCTACTTGGACAGACTAAACCCCATCCAAAACCAGGGCCTACGAATATGTCTTGGCGCTTTCAGAACATCACCAGCCAAAAGCCTACACGTGGAGGGCAATGTTCCACCTTTACATTTAAGGAGGGAAAAATTGTCCTTACAATATGCAATAAAGGTCAAAGCTGACAAGAGAAACCCAACACATGATACCATATTCCGCACACATAACAGCGAGTTGTTCCGGGTAAATCCAAGGGTGGCCAAACCATTCTCTACCTCTGCTAAATCTGTGATCAGAGAAGCAGAGATACCTTTGAACATCATCAGAGAAATAAGACCACCCAAGGACCCACCATGGTCCCAGAGTAAACCTGTGGTCATCCTAGAACTATGCAATAACAAGAAGAACGAAACCAACCACTCTGCTTTCAGGAACGAATATGGAGCCCTGAAAGACCAATACAGTGATCATTTCCCCATCTTCACTGATGGCTCCAAGGAAGGAAATAGAGTGGGTTATGCAGTACATACAGAATATGGGGACCTGACCGGTGCCCTTCACGGCCAAGCCAGCATTTTTACTGCTGAAGCACGTGCTCTGGCGCGTGCACTAGACTGGATCAAAGTATCAGGACACAGAAAGTTTATCATCTTCTCAGACTCAAAGTCCTGTTTACAAACTATCCTACAACATGAGCCTAACAATCCCATAATCAGAGATATCCAGCAAAGTCACACCAACCTGAAATCGGTTGGCAAAGAAGTGATTTTCTGCTGGCTACCTAGCCACATTGGAATCTCTGGTAATGAAAAGGCAGACCAAGCAGCCAAGGGGGCCTTAGCCCTAGATCCTGAGGTTGCTAGAATCCCACACACAGACTTACTGCCACTAAGCAAAACACATTTGCGATCTAGGTGGCAAAGTGACCGGAACAAACAGGAGAACAATCTTCTACACTCTGTCCAACCCAAATTAGAAGAGAAAAGTGACAAAAGCAAAAGAGAGTGCCTGACAAGGTCAGAACAGGTGAAACTGGCCCGTCTTCGGATAGGCCACACCAGGCTGACACATGAACACCTGTTGAAAGGTGAAGGTGCTCCTATTTGTCAACAGCGTAACACCAAACTAACGGTGGAGCACATCATACTGAAGTGTAAGAAGACGGATGATAGTCGCAAGCGGCATCTCCAATACAGAACATCGATGAAGGACGTGTTTAACAACAACGGAAGTAAAAAGATCCTGCAATTCCTTCGAGAATGCCAACTGATAGATAAAATCTAAGAAAGGATCCAAGAGTCTGGGATCCAGGGGCCACCCTGTGCTCCCGACAGGGTCATCAAAGGCCGGGTGTGTGGTGTCCTTTCTATGGGACATTGCACACTAAAGACCCCTTGCCACTCTTCGCAACGATTAGGATATTGCACCCGGTGGCGGGTTTCTCCTAAACCATATCATGTATTCGGTCACCGCCCTTGTGGCGTAAAATAAGCTGAAAAGTATTACCTTGTGCAGTCTGGAAAGAACCCATAAGGGTTGGCCGGACGTTAAACTACCCAAACAAACAAAGCCCCGGCAGTGTAGATATAGTGGGCAAAGGGAGACCAGCGCAACACTGGACACCGGTACGAGTTCTCCAGTTACCATCTGGAAGACAAAGTATTTGTATAGACCTTGTGCAGACGTGGTCATGTGATCACATTTTTGTGATCACAATGTGCTCATCATGGCCAAGTGGTCAGTAGATAAATCAAAATTCCACAAATTCTGAACAATTAAAGTAGATTATTTTGACTTAGTGTGGTTATATCAGATTAATTCAGCAAAAATATTCGGACTAGATATCTTAAAACTTTGAAAAATGATACTCTCAAAATGATCACCAATACGGCGATCGTCCACTTTCTGGGAGTTGTGACGTCATCTGCACAACATCTATATTGCCATTCCAAAGCTGGGGTGGGGGAGCAAGGGGAGGGGATGCATCAAAGGCCACCATCTGGGAGATTCAGTAGGCCTTTTCTGTCCTAATTAATGTTACCAATGACCCCACACCAGAGTGTACCTCACCAGGATCGCCCTATTTAATGATGCCACCCACAAGCCTAAAGATTCTTAATAATAATTATTCACTAGAGAAAGATAAAGATGACGTCAATGCGGGATGGTGTAATGGCCCGGTACCCCCACCTTCTGGTCCGCGGGATACGCATCCACGTTCTAAATACAGTGGAGAAAGGGGTCATTTTATGTCAAAATTCACTGGTTTTACTTTACATAATAGACATGTCTGTACACAAAAATTAATGATTTCCATTGACAAAATGTCAAAAAGAAATTGGAACCACCCCCATGTGTGGCATCTGTGTGATGTGAACTCGCTCAGGTATACCAACGAGCATAGACAGAAGTATTATACTTGTTGGTGTCACTTTATTCAAAATGGTAATTGTAGTGTGTCCCCCTCATACCCTAGAGTGTTCCGTTTGACCTTATAAGGACCAGCTGTGCACATCACCACCGGGGGGGGAGTATAGGGGAGACCGTCTCACCATTGGACTATCAAAATGCTGTCTGAGGGGGAACTTAGAACACCAAACATGCATAAAGTTTAAAAGCTTGGTTTATTCAAGTGTTGAATACCTAAAGACACTCATAAATTATTGTTGAATTTAACCCCATCGATTAAGTAAGAGTCATCTTAAAAGAGATAAAAATATTTATTGGTTGAAGTGAATTACCATCAATACTGTATTTTGATTGCCCTTTAGATAACAATGCTTAAATAGTACTGTTGATCAATGTCAATCGTTAAACATTTTCATGCTATGCAATATAACAATACAATGAATATATCATAAATATCCTGTTCTGAAAAAGAATATCTACATAGATAGTAAGGTAATATAGTAATAAGAATAAAAATGTTTTTTTTTTTTTTTTGGTTCAAGTTATTTATTTCTGATAATAGTTCGTACAATATATGTTCGGTTTTCAGCTATTACCAGCATTAAGATACAGTCATCACTGGTTTCAAATACGACCATACTTGTATGTCTACAAAGAAACATTCTCTAGACATACCATGTTGACAGATACAATCATGTTTTGATAACCAGATATCGGATGGAGGAAATTCATCCAAATAATTTTAGATGAAGAGATAGTACATGGAGGATAACATCAGGGTAGAAAGCTGATCCTTGAGTTCTTAAGGTAAAACGTAGTTGAAGGACCAAATAGAAAATAAATTAGGAATCACTCTTGAAATATATCATGCAATTTTGTTTTAACACTTGCTTTAAAGCTCACAAACGTAGGCAAATTACGCATTTCGGATGGCAAATCATTCCAGGCAGTAGCACCGCGATATTGAATACTCTTTTTGTACATTTCATTGTTCGGGAACGGGACTAATAAAACAGGGGCATCATACAGTCTAGTTCTTCCAATATCAGTCTGTAGGTATTCAGGATTACTCAAACGCTTGTACATGATCTTACATAAATGAGCATTTGCTCTATCTTCCAACATATTAACCTTAGTTAAGTTATAAACATCGTCCCTATTGCACCGTATATTATCAGGAAGACAACGTCTCAGACATCTACGTTGAAGGCTAATCAATCTATTCTTATATCGTGAATGGGTAGTCATAAGAAATATATCATTATAATCAAAATATGGCTGGATATAGGATTTGTACATTTTAATAAGCGTGTTTGTATTAAGGAATCTTGTAAGTTTAGTCAAGCAAAATAATTTATGAGACACAAGACGAATGGTATCTTTTGCTTGTTTGACAAAATTACATTCTGTGTCAATATACGTACCAAGATATTTATAAGTATCGACATAATCAAGTTCGATATTGTTGAGTTTCCAACAAAGCTTGGCGATTTCTTTAACTTTGTTTCGTGCGCCAACACACATCATTTTTGTTTTCTTAACATTGATAGTAATTAAATTCTCATTGCACCATTTATGAATATTGTCCAGGTCAATTTGTAGCAAATCACATTTCACCTGGTCGGTTTCTTCAGATATTTTAGAGTATACAATAGTATCATCCGCATAGAATTTATAGTTTGAATGCAGTATCACCTTTCCTAAATCATTAATAAAGATTAAGAAGAGCAGCGGACCGAGAACCGATCCCTGTGGCACAAGTCACGGGTACAGAGTCAGATTCTATATCATCATGGAGACTAAAATAAAACGGAGGTCCGGCTCTCCATGGCGGTATATCTAACAGTTTCAGTAGGCCTTATCTTTGCTAATTGGTGTTACCAATGGCCCCACATCACAGTGTTCCCTGCTAGGCCCGCCCTGCTAATGACCCCACCCCCTGGAGGGTGGATTCTACCATAGGTTGATGTTGTTTTGGAGAAACCCTTGCCAATAAGGGACAGATGTCAGATTCAAGGGTTTTCTAGAATCAATATGAAAACTTTCATACATCTTATGCAGGCTATGATTTGGAAATAATTCCCTAATAAGAAGAAAGATTTTTTAAACAACTTTTTAGGGCAAATTAATCATGATAAATTTACCTCTCATGGTCGCAGTTCATGAGTTATATCACAATATAGAGCATTATTTTCATTGTTTAATAAATCCACATTTGTATTAGTGCCATAGACGGTTCATATTTTGAAATAGATACAAAGTTTTTGCCCTTAACCCTTTACCTAGTTAATATATAGATATGATAGGGCTGACCCCTGGCCATGATGTAACTCCAGATGTCAGGGTTCCTCCATGACTATCCCCCCCGTGGGGACCCGGGGTGGGGGTTCTTCCGGGAACTCCCTGGGTAGAATAGGTTCCTAGCACCCCCTTTGCTGATCGTATGAGGCGACAAATGGGGCGATTCGTTTGCCGTGAATCGCGACCTGTGTCGGTGGAGGAAGTGATCCTGGTGTCATGAGGACAACTGGAGATGCACTCTTCTTTCTGTCCAACACTGCACTTTGGCCCCTACTTCACCTAGACAGGAGGTTGGAGAAGCCCGATCCAATCAATCGGCTGGTCATGCCAAGCCCTAGGATAGTTTCTTAAACAAAATGGCTTACAACACCTGCCACCTACATGGAGAGCTGGAAAAGCTAACTGACAATATGATCAAATATCTACATGTTTAATAAATACCTGATACTGGAACTTCCTAGAAGGCGGTGGCTAGGGCTAATTGAGTAATGCCTGTCGTTGCTTGAGTATACCTCCCTTGTATCCTTGGTGTGTACCCTGCTGGATATCCGCGGCTCTGCACATCCCCTCGTTGGGCTCCATGGTGGGTGAGGAACAAGGGTGATGAAAAAACTGTACTTCACCATGGCTTTTCACTCCCTTTCCCCCAAAAAGAAACTGATGCTGGACTCGGACTTTGACCCTGATACCCCTATCGCACACTGGCCTAAGTTTATTGTACTGAACTCAACCGACCCTTCTGAACGTCTAACTGACTTGTCGCCTTTTGCCATCCTTAAAGGCATTAACGGAATAGCTGGTGCTGTCACAGACATAAAGAAATTGAGGACTGGACAAATTCTTGTAGAGTGTTCAAAAAAGGCCCATGCTGACAACCTGCTGTGTGCTAGTACACTGGCAAATGTCAGCATTAAAGCCTCACCTCACAAGTCCCTGAACTCTAGTAAAGGAGTTATCCGTACAAGGGAACTAAGAAATGTCGACGAAGAGGAAATTGCAGACGAACTATCAACACAAGGCGTGACACATGTCAAAAGGATAACGATTAAAAAAGAAGGGAAAGTGACTCCCACAAACACATATATCCTGACATTCAGCAGACCACATCCACCCAAAAAACTGAAGGTTGGCTATCTCAGCGTTGATGTGGATTTGTTCATCCCAAATCCACTCCGCTGCTTTAGATGCCAGAAATATGGTCACGGCAAAGATTCATGTACCAACGATTTAACTTGTTTGAGATGTGGTCAGAAAGGGCACGACAACGTTGATTGTAAAAACCTGGCAAAATGTGCCAATTGCCAGGGTGCCCATATGGCCATATCAAAAGAATGTCCAGTCTGGCAAAAAGAAAAATCCATCCAGAAAGTAAAGACCGAACAAAACATCAGTTATCCGGCAGCAAGAAGAGCTGTCGAGGCTATGACTCCAGCCCTATCCACTGCATCCCAATCATACGCTAACGTGACAAAACCAAAAACAAGAACAATTGAATGTCAGACAGAATGTACGTGGCTCCGGCGTGACCAGCCAGTCAACTGTACTCCTGACATAGACAGAACCTCAGGAAAGACTGCACAGACTGAAAAACCCACACAAACAGCAAAACCTACACAGACAGAGACACAAACCAGTGTCCCACCGTCTAATAATCCTCAAAGAAAAAAGACTAGTTCTCAAACCGCAAAAAAGACCATACCAAGTGACCGCCTGTCAAAGGCAGAGAAATCTATTGTCCCCGTCAAAAATAAATTTCGAGATCTCCGTGATGTGGATTTGGATGAGGCTGAGACTGAGGCTGCTATCAGCCGAAGCCAAAGCCGTTCCCTACGAACAAACACGAGAAGTAAATCTCCTATCCATCCACCTTGATGAGAGGGAGATCCCTCATTCAATGGAATTGTCGAGGTCTTAAAAACAACTTTAATGAATTGAAAATACTCACTGAAAAACACAATCCTCTTGCCTACTGTCTCCAAGAAACACATTTAAAAGAAATTGATAACCTCACCTTTAAAAACTATCACATTTACAATAGCTATGGGCCACAGGGAGAAAGACCCTCTGGTGGCTCCTCTATTCTAGTTAGACAAGATATACTTCATAGCCAAATACAATTAAAAACTAATTTCCAAGCAATAGCTATTAGAACAACCTTACATAAAACCATCACTTTGTGTTCAATTTACATCCCACCTCAGTTTAATTTCACATCCACAGAATTGACTAACTTGGCCCGCCAGCTCCCCTCCCCCTACATCATGATGGGGGACTTAAACGGTCACAACCCCCTTTGGGGCAGTCATATTCAAGATACCAGAGGCAGGAGGATTGAAAATTTCATAGAAGATCAGGCCCTTTGCATTTTAAACAATGGCTCCAAGACCTACCTACATCCAGGATATGGCACTTATACTGCAATTGACTTATCATTAGTTGAACCTAACCTCCTTTTGGATTTCACTTGGAGAACTATCCCAGATCTCCATGGAAGTGACCACTTCCCAATAATCCTGAAAACTGAAGAAAGTACCACCAGTGACAGAGAACCCAAGTGGAAACTAAATAGGGCAGACTGGGAAACCTTCCAGTCTCTGTGCCAGAAGAGGATCACAACAGATACTGTCAATGGGCAGGATGGTCTGGATTTATTCTCAACTACCCTGCTGTCAATTGCAGAGGAGACTATTCCTAAGACCTCGACAATTCCAAAACATCCTAGAAACCCATGGTTTGATGCAAACTGCAAGAAGGCTATAAATGAGAGAAAGAAGGCCGAAAGAAAATTTTACAGAAGACCAACTGCAGACAATCTTAATATATTTAAAGTAAAAAGAGCCCAAGCACGCCGAATTATCAAAGAAGCAAAGAGGACTAGTTGGAGAGAATATGTCTCTGGGATATCCTCAAGAACGCCAATGAGGAAAGTTTGGTCCATGGTGCGCAAAATGAAAGGGCAGGGTGAGGACTCTAGGATCCAGCATCTACAGGACGGAAACAACCTACTAACCACTCCCGTTGAAATAGCTGAAAAACTGGCAGAGACATTTGAACATACCTCCTCCTCCACTCATTGTTTACCTATATTTAAACAAATAAAAACAAAAGCAGAAAGACAATCTCTTGATTTCCGGACAAATAATTCAGAAAGATACAATAGTGTTTTCACAATGGAAGAATTAAAAATTTCCTTACATAAATCTCACAACACAGCAGTTGGTCCTGACAAAATTCACTATGAACTATTAAAACATCTACCAGAGTCAGTCCTTGAAATCCTTTTGGAGCTTTTCAACTATGCTTGGAAACATGGTCACCTCCCAGAAACATGGAAGGAGGCTATTGTCATTCCCATTCCAAAACAGGGAAAAGACCATAAGTATTCCACCAATTATCGGCCAATAGCCTTAACCAGCTGTGTCTGCAAGACAATGGAAAGAATGGTTAATGCTCGCCTTGTCTGGGTCCTGGAGTCTGGAAATTTAATTTCTGACTCTCAGAGTGGCTTCAGGAGAGGGAGGAGCACTCTCGACCACTTGGTTAGTTTGGAAACATACATTAGAAATGCATTCATTAAAAAAGAGCATGTTGTAGCTGTGTTTTTTGATCTTGAGAAGGCCTACGACACCACATGGAAACATGGTATAATGAAAGATCTGCATGACATGGGCTTCCGTGGCAGGCTGCCTATATTTATTTCAACTTTTCTTTCTAATCGACACTTTAGAGTAAGGTTGAATACTACCCTCTCAGATATCCACCATCAGGAGATGGGTGTCCCACAAGGGAGCATCCTGTCTGTCACCCTTTTTAATATAAAGATAAATAGCATTGTTAAGTCTATCAACAAGGAAGTGGCTTGTAGCCTTTATGTAGATGACTTCCTTTTGTGCTATAGAGGTAAAAACATGCATACCATCGAAAGACAACTACAACTTAGTTTAAATAAAGTATATAAATGGTCTGTAGAGAATGGCTTTAAATTCTCCAAAACAAAAACAGTCGCTGTCCACTTCTGCCAACTGAGGACCCCTCACCATGATCCTGACCTGAAACTAAATGGAGATCCCGTTAAAGTCGTTGAGGAAACTAAGTTTTTGGGACTAATATTTGACAAAAGACTATCATTTTTGCAACACATTAAGACACTCAAGACAAAATGCCTCAGAGCTTTAGACCTCATTAAAGTACTATCAAACACCAAATGGGGTGCAGACAGATGCATACTCTTGAGACTTTACAGAGCCCTCGTTAGGTCAAAACTTGACTATGGCAGCCAGGTTTACGGATCAGCCTGCAAGTCATACATACGGTTGTTGGACACAGTCCACCACCAAGGACTGAGGTTAGCATTGGGAGCATTTCAAACATCACCAGCCCAGAGCCTTTATGTGGAGAGCAAAGAACCATCATTGGAATACAGACGCCTGAAACTAGACCTGCAATGTGCACTTAAATTAAAGCCCAACACCAGAAATCCAGCACATCACCACGTATTCGACCCTCAGTATGAAGAAATGTATCACACGAGACCTAATTTCAATAGACCTTTTGGATTTAGGATCAAAAATCATCTACAGGGCATTGACATCGACCTGAGTTTGCTCACTCATACCCACTTTTCATCTATCCCTCCCTGGCGATTGACAACACCCAACATCAACATGTCTTTAACCAAATTTAGAAAATCTGACACAAACTCTCTGATCTACAAGAGGGAATTCTTGGCAGTACGGGACAAGTTTCCACTTCATGTTCCTCTTTACACTGATGGCTCAAAGGAAGGAAAAACTGCTGCTGCTGCTGCCGTAGGCTGTGGCAAACAGGTTCCAATGCGTCTCCCAGACCACAGTTCAATTTTCACAGCAGAGGCATGTGCAATTATGATTGCCCTAAAGATCATTGAAATTTTAGACCATAAGAACTGTATCATCTTTAGTGATTCTAAATCATGTCTAGAAGCGTTGAGACATCTTGGGACTGACCATCCTGTCCTGTTAAAAATCCTGGGTAAGTTGAATACCTTAGAAAGGTCTGGCATAGATGTTAGATTTTGCTGGGTACCGGGTCACGTTGGCCTGCCTGGCAATGAGACTGCAGACCAAACTGCTAAAAATGGACTCAAAGGAAATGTACAACGTTGCCCAATGCCACACACTGATCTCAAGCCACTTGTAAGGGAGTACGTCAATTCCCTCTGGCAAGCAGAATGGGACACATACCTAGAAAATAAACTACATTCAATTTTCCCTAACATCACTGATGTAAAACTTCCTCAACTGCAGAAGAGAAAAGACCAAACTGTCTACTCACGTTGTCGCATTGGTCACTCAAGACTGACACACAGCTACCTTCTGAAAGGTGAACCACCACCAGACTGCATTATTTGCAACAAACCCCTCACTATGAAGCACTTGTTGATAGAATGTGTTGATTTTAATCTCCAGCGACAAAGGCATTTTCAAGCAACCACCTTACAAAACCTTTTTAAAAGCGTACCTCCAAGTATCATACTTGACTTCTTAAAATCAGCCGGATTATATACACTACTATGAACCTCTTTTCTTTAATATCCACTTAGTCAAACCTACAATACTTGTCTCTTTCCAAATTCATTCATTTGATGTTGTGTCACCAACTATAATTACAGCATAAACATGTTTTCGCCATGAATATGGCCTTTGTTGCCTTTGTTACAAAAATTACATTTGTTACATGGCGTAAAACCCCCAACACTCACTCACTCCTCCATGACTATCAAAAGACCACCTGCAGAGGTGTGACATCCAAAACAAGGTCGTTCACACCCTATTCCATGAGCCGGACCTCCGTTTTAACTTTACTCTCTCTGATATTATTAACAACGGTGATTTCTTTTCGCTCAAATAAATAACTCCTAAACCAATTAATACAGTGATCTGTGAAACCTATCAGTTTTAGTTTTTCTAAGACAATTTTATGGTTAATTGAATCAAAAGCTTTGCGGAAGTCGATATATGTTACATAAGTAACCTGAGTTTTATTAATACAAGCGAAGACATCATCCAGAAACTCACAGACCGTAGCAGTGGTTGAATTAGCAATACCACAACCCCTGAAAAATGTGGGTAAAAATCATAAAATGCCTTATTTTACCACGTTGGTGGCAGGAATTTGCCCATAACTTGTAAGATTTCGACAGCAGAACAAAACAAATTATACCATTTGAAATAGGGGGTTATTAAGCATGGATATCCAAAATCTTATTAAAATTAGAATTCATTTAATAATTTTTCTAGCTTGATGAGTATAAGAGATGACTGAATATCTTGGTCCATGGTGGTTCGCCCAATATGGGCCATTTTTTTCAAAATATAAATTTCAAGACTGTTACCATTATTTTTAAGGTTTTACTAATAATTTAAATCCAGATCAATAGGGCAAAAGTAGTGAGATCCGCGGAAATAAATGCTCTTTTCAATGATATATGGCATAAAGGTATTCCATTAGGGGAAGATCCGCGGATTTAGGCATGAAATTGGTATTATACAGGTAAAATTAAGCAAAAAACGGCTAAATAAGGGGTCCACTGCTCCCTTCATGTTTTAATGTAAATGTAATTTAAAAAAACACATTTTTTTCCTTCCTATTTATTGCAATATCTAATGAATGCCAGGTCCGATTTGAATTATTCTGTTTGAAAATATAAAAAGCACTGAAACGGGCGGATCACATAGGCCTATTTCAGTAATTGAAAATTAAAATAATATTTTTAGTGTGGTATTGCTAGTTGAATGATTCTTCCTGAAGCCACCCTGGTTACTATCAAGTATATCGCTTGTTTCTAGGTATTGAGAAACTTGCAGATGGACTATATGCTCTAGTATCTTTGAAGGTGCCGGTAGAAGCGAGATAGGACGATAATTATTAACATCCATTAGGTCACCTTCTTTGGGGATCGGGGTACCCCTAGCACATTTCCAGGATATCGGGAATTTTCCGGTTCTAATAGAAAGGTTGATAATATAAGTGAATTGCGAAATCAATATACTTAAGGCCTCTTTGAGAATTTTGGTTGAGATGTTTGGTATTGAGGAGGATTTACTGTTTTTAAGTTTTTTTACTTCAGTCAATACAATTTGTTCATCCACTGGATGGAGATCAAACACACGCGGAAATACGGTGCCCATAAATGACCAGGTTGGCTTGATATCCGTTACCCCTCCACTAAGTCTTGCTCCAATACCAGCAAAATATTGATTAACAAAATTAGGGATCATATCGTCAGTAAGAAATTCACCATCAATATCACTCCTTAGGTATATTTGCTCAGAACCTTTGTTTTCCGGCATTAGATTATCAATAGTTTTCCAGAATTTAGTTGGGTTGTTACTGTGTTAATTCTGTCAACTATGAAGTCACGTTTGGCATTCTTCACCAAGTTGGCAACGTAATTTCTAGCTGTTCTAGCTGCTCTCCAGTCAATTTCAGAGTTGGTTAATTTAGCAGTGCGTAACAGATGGTCTTTGTCATGAATTAATTCAAGGAGTTCGTTAGTAATCCATGGATCCTTGACTTTTTTGATAAAAAATATCCTTAATTGGACACAATAAGTCAAGCTCATCACCAATCCTGTCAACTATTAATCTCCAAGCAACATCTACATCCTCAATATCGTAAAAAGAATTCCAGTCATGACTCAGCAGTCCTTCCCTGAATGCATTCAAGTCAAAGTTACGATAAGAACGGCCCTTGAAAGTAGTTTTTGATTTTGTAGATTTACCTTTTTTACATATTGCAAAGATCATATCATGATCACTCAGGTTTAGGACCACAATCTGCAATAATATTACAATTTGTGTACATATGGTCAATCAGGGTCGGCTGGTTATTTTTAGAAAATCTAGTTGGGGATGAGATGATTTGTCGAAGTCCCATATTTTCTAACAAATTCACTAATACTATTGCTTGTTCATTATTATCATCCGCCAAATTTATATTAAAATCCCCTGTTATAAAAATTTCACCGTTAGGGGCCAAGTCATGTCTTTCAAAAACATCATTAAAATATTCGACCACACTCTGGAATTCACCACTGGGAGGCCGATATACATTCACAATGATTATACGTTTCTGATGGAGAGGATAAAGGGTTAACCACTGTATTTCCAGGTCTTTAGTACTACTATTAAGGTCAGATAGTATGTAAGGGTCAACTTTAATATTGTGGTTAACATAAGCACATAGACCCCCACCTCTTTTAATTTGGCTAGTAGTTGGATCTTGGAATTTCCTATCATTCCGATACAAATTATAACCAGGAATAGATAATAAGTTATCAGCTAACTCCTCCTTTAGCCAGGTTTCAGAAAAAAGAGCACATGATATTTTGGTGTCATCTAAAAGTAATCTAATTTCTTCTAATTTCGGCCAGAGGCTACGGACGTTGAGGTGAGTAAGTGAAATGCCTCGTTTGTTTTTGAGCTTTTAATAGTTCTAGAACGGATACAGGAAATTGTGGTTTTTAATTACTGATTTGTGGATTTCTTCAGCCCACGTTATAACCAACTTTTTACCAGGATTAAAGCCGTTGTATAATTTGTGGTACTTGTGGAATCGTACTTTTTTACATAGACAGTGTACCGAGTCCTGGAGAAACGGAGTTGCCATATCATAGTCTGCATTTATGGAGATGACAGCTTGATTCAAGTAGATCACCGCTTCGTTGACAACTCTCTGTGCCTTTTCATAGTCGGTCTGGTACCTGTTAAATCTGTCAAAGTCAAGACCAATCAAATGGGAAAAAATAACATGGTTACACACAGATTTCAAGGTCTTTTTTGTGTTTTCCAATCGGTTTGTAATAACTTCCACTAAGTTGCCCACTTCAGTGAAGCGTGGTGACATATGTCCGTTCAAGTGAGTATGCACTAGGTCATAGGCACCCAGTACGACTAATCATATCATATTTACTGGATTTAATCGAGCTCATAGCTCGCAGGATCCCATCTGTGATGTCAGCTTTGGCTAACGCAAGTACTGAATACTTAACTGGAACAAACTGGTCTTGATCATCCTGTAGCAGATCGCCCCGTGGGGGTCCGGGTAAGAATAGGCCCTCAGTAGCCCCTGCTGATCGTATGAGGCGACGATAGGGGGGACCCTGCACTGACCAAGTGGTTCTTGGGTTCAATTCCCGGTCAGTGCTTGGTTCACTAAGGGATGAGGTACAGCACAAATGATCGCTGGGTTTTGATCCCCTGCTGTTTGCCCGCCCTGTCACCTTCATCTCATAGATTCGATCACCAAAGACAGAATTCGTCCCAACTGGTTTTCGCCGTGAAAATGACCCTGGCTGTCGGTACGGCATAAAACACCCAACACTCACTCACTCCTGTAGGAGATCAAACAAACTACCCATACCATTGCAGCGGTCGTCTCCTAATATCAAAATATTAAAAGTTGCCATAGTTGGTTTCAGTTATTAGTAGTTGATCACAGTATCTAGATTTTATTCTTGCGTTGGTTCGTCAACTTGGGTTAATTCCGTACGGACTTGGACGAGGATTTTACCACAGATATTCTGACCTGGACAGTCTTTGTCAATGGTGTGTGCCAGTGAAATCGGGATACCACAGGCGTAGTGCAGATCACGAGTCGCTTCGTAGATAGGCAGATCATCTGTTGAGAGAAGGGCTGCTAGATGCATCGGATTTTGGGCAAATTTAGCCTTGATGATCTCATAGAGAATTTGATCTCGCTGCTCGTCCCATTCTTTGGTAGACTGAATTTGTCGGGAGAGTGTCTTGATACGGAAAGGGTCGTCGATGGTACGAATACAAGCAACGATCGCCAGGGAACTACAGATTAGTGCACGCATGTACACAAATGCTTGCTCAACTGAGGTGAACTGAAGGCCTGCGTACATGAATTTCACTCGATTCAGATTTGATAGTAGTGATGCTGGGCCCTGGAATGCTATAGAGCGTTTGCCAGTTGTCGCGCATGGCCGTAACATTGTTGATTTCTGCCCTATGCGTTAGCATTGAGGGGCCCAAACAAAACACATTTTCTCATCTTTCTTCCACAATTATAAGCTTATTTTGTAATATATTGAAGCTTTTGATTCTTGCTTAAAGTAACTTTGCATATTTTCGCTGTGGCTCAAATTAAGAAGGTAAAGAGAACGAAAATCTTATCGTTGTGCATTGCGCCTACAGGCCAGAAATCAACAATTCGCTACCAAATCCGCGCGAATGATAGGGGTGGCGGCGCGTCTGGCAGGAGGTCTATAAATGAGATTCCAGACCACGCCACCTAGTGGGTAACTCAGCTTCAGAGGTGCTGGTTGGACAAGCCTGTGGTTATTTTCTCTTTGAGTATGTTTAAATTGACTTTCAACTACCTGTAACTTTTTGTACACACAAGCTTGAAGAATTCTATAACAATAGATGAATAGTGCAGAACTTCATCTTTTCATTGATATGTGAATCATAACTATTAATATAAGCCTTATATTTTAAAAATATTTTTCAATATTAAAAGTTTTGATTCAATCCTGACCAATAGGAAGGGTCCCCAGAGGCCTTATCAGTGTTATGTTATCACCCCCAACCAATCAGGTGTCGCGCTTCTCCCACCACGTGGGTTTGTTTGTCCTACCTCCACTGGACCGTGACGGGTGAGCAAGGTCTGGAACAGAGTCTATTCCATCTTTGGTACGGACCTCCTTGGCTTCACGAAGAGTTAGAGTCTCTGGCAGTTTTGGAATGTCACGGTGTTGGTACTTTTGACCATTCACCAGCAGTGCGTTCCCACTAACCTTTGCCTCAATCTTCTTTTGCTTAGCAAGAGCGCAGATATCCTTCAAGTCCTGGCGGTTTCGGTTTTCTTGGGGTGAGAGATCATCGGTGATTGAGACCCTTTTCCACTGCTGTTTTTCTTTCAGGTTGCGAATGCGTTTATACAGCTCTCCCTTGTTGTACTTCTGGGTTAGTTCGCAAAAAATCGGGCGTGGTATCGGGTCTTTTCCGCGTTGTTTGGATCCAATTCGGTAGATGGCGTCCGTTGCCTCTAGGCTGTAAGGTAACTCTAAGTCTTCAAACAGCGACTTGATAATATCACGAGGTGATTTCTGTGCTTCCTCTTTGATAGCATGAAAGATGAGGTTATGCCTTCTTTTTTCTGCTTTTAGTTGATCCAAATCTGATCGATTTTCTTCAGATAAGTAACGCTGGAACTGTATCGTTGACTCGCATATTTGAACCCTAGCGGTAAGTTCGCTGATTTGTTTACCTTGTTTGTCAACTTCCAGCTTGAGTTTTGTATTTTCTTCAACTAGTGACTTTTCTCTGTCTCGGATATCCTCTTCCACTTTGGTGAATTTTTGGTTTACATCTCCTTTCAGGTCTAAGGTTAGTTTGTACAGGTCGGCTAGGGTTATTTCGTCTTCGTTAAACTGATTTTCAGAATCTTGATCAAACGTACCGTCGGCCGCAATTGTTGAATCTTTGGTAGTGACACCCTTCCCTCCTTGTCGGGTTGTAACGCCTCTCGGTGTCTACATCGTAATTCTAGTGAATATTTTAAGATCTTGGGTCGCTCACGATGGTAGGTGTTTTCTTATATAATCGTTCCCAGTTTTATAACTTATCAGTTAGCACGTTTTTACCAGCACCTCGGGCCAGCACGTCCACCTCAGCCAGTCAACATAACATTAACATGTATATATAAATAGCAAAATTAAAAGCTTTTTACTCCATGTATCCCATGGTAGACAAAGCACCGTACTTAATGCAGACTTGAACTCAGAAATCATGGCTAAACTTTTTGAGTGAACCATTCAAAAAGGTCTATTTGAAAATGATATCTTCTAATTTGTAAAGGCCCTGTGGGGGTCCGGGTAAGAATAGGCCCTCAGTAGCCCCTGCTGATCGTATGAGGCGACGATAGGGGGAACCCTGCACTGACCAAGTGGTTTTTGGGTTCAATTCCCGGTCAGTGCTTGGTTCACTAAGGGATGAGGTGCAGCAAAAATGATTGCCAGGTTTTGATCCCCTGCTGCTTGCCCGTCCTGTCACCTTCATCTCATAGATTCCATCACCAAAGACAGAATTCGTCCCAACTGGTTTTCGCCGTGAAAATGACCTTAGCTGTCGGTACGGCGTAAAACACCCAACACTCATTCACTCTCTAATTTGTAAAGTCACACTTTGTTCAATAAATATTTGTAAATATCAAATAAAATCTGGACTAAGAAATGCAAATGTTCCTGGACAGACATTCAACATACTAAATGCTTACCACAGCCTTATTTGATGTTATATCTCAACTTAAACAAAAGTGCCTCTGTAGTTAGAGTTCTCTGCATACAAGGTAAAATCCTGTTGACAAGCCAAACTCATAATTCAGAATAGGGTTATGTTTTCATAGCAAAGGTGCTGATGCCGTATATTAATCCTCCACAGTTTAAAATATAAATAGAATTGTCATATAATTCTTAATGTATCATGTTCCAAAGTCAAAAGAATAACGTTGATTAAAAAATAAATACATTTTGATTATTCTGAAAATTAAATTTCCATTATCTGACACTTTTCTTGTGCATTGTAAAGTACAGATCACAGCATAAAACAAGTTCACTATATTCAGAGTATAATTATTGATGCTGATTACTTATTATGAAACACCTGTAAGGAATTTTATTGTGATTAGTCATGCCTCGTCTAGGAGGAGATAGGTAAAAGACTGTAGAGTTCTTTAAAATCTATTTTGGATTGGAGAGATCAAGAGGAAAATCAATAATACATTTAGTCTTCTGCCAGTAGGGCTGACAATATAAGTCTAATGTTGTCGATATACAATGGCTGCAGGAAAGAAAACTTGACTGCCAGATTGCCATCCTCCACATACTTCTCTGGCTGGCAGGAGATCTGATGTGCGAGCTGCTGGCATAGTCCTGTGGAAAGCGCTGGTTTGCAGCTTGTCGTCACCAATCTGTTTTCAGCCTCAAAGTAGTATTGGAGGGTTACACTGATGTGGAGATTTGGTTTCATATGTGCGACTGGTGCCCAGTCCTGAGGAGCCCTACCACTACACACATCACAACAGTGTGTTGTGTCAGGCTGCTCAAGATCAAACCCAAAGTATTTCATTAAGAACTGCCTTCGACAGTTTTTGAGTCTGCAAAATTCACGCATTGAATCTGTTACGTGTGACCCGTGGGGGTCCAGGTAAGAATAGGCCCTCAGTAGCCCCTGCTGATCGTAAGAGGCAACAACAGGGGGGACCCTGCACTGACCAAGTGGTTCTTGGGTTCAATTCCTGGTCAGTGCTTGGTTCACTAAGGGATGAGGTACAGCAAAAATGATTTCTGGGTTTTGATCCCCTGCTGTTTGCCCGCCCTGTCACCTTCATCTCATAGATTCCATCACCAATGACAGAATTCGTCCCAACTGTTTTTTTCACCGTGAAAATGACCTTGGCCGTCGGTACGGCGTAAAACACCCAACACTCACTCACTCTGTGACGTGTTTCTTATTTGTGCCTAGATCAGTATTGTTGAAGTAGAGGATTGCTTCTGCAGGTTGTCCATCCCTTCCGCAACGACATAGTAGACGCTGGTAATTTCTTCTGCGTATTTGGCGGCCCAGTTTTCAGAGTAATCCATCTGTACTGTCGCTTCGAGCATGGGCTCCATGGACTTCTTGAGAACCTTGACCTGTGTGTACTGCGCCGTTGCCCTCTTCAGGTGCTGCCTGACCCCTTCTAGCTCCAACATAAGGTTGGTGCAGAAACTGTTGGAGGTCGTCGAGAAATCACAGAGCTTCACTTTCTTTATTTCTTTCCCTTTCCACTGAACGGTTGTGCGAACCCACTGTCGAAAACGTACTGTTGTTCTGACATTTTCCAGCTTCTCCTTGATTTCCTTGCTGGTAAGGTCAGCCAGGCCCCTCGGGCTTCGCGGCAGGCACTTGGAAGCCTGTGCCTTTAGCGTAATGTTTGTGCACTTGTGGCACAAACAAAGCTTCCGCGTCTGGTGCCTGATGAGCAGAACATTGGGTGGTCGCTGTTTTGTGAAGTGGCTGACGGAAATACGGATTTTGGGATTTTCCTTCATGAACGGCTGATGTGACTGCTCCATGGTCAACATCAGGCAGTGCCGTCCCTCTCCTTTGACCTGATCGCGTTTACTAGGCAGCTCCGACGAGACGTCCTCACGTCGGAGAAATTCCCGCACCTTCTCCTTTATGAGACGGGCACGGCTTTCCCCTATTTTCTTGGACACATTTGATACGTTTATGTGCCTACGGGAAATCTTCAGGATCTTCCCAACGCGTGAAGCCACACCTCTCATCTGGGGGTTTTTATTTCCGAACAAAGATTTCTTAACTTTGTGTGGTGCCTTTCGGACGGTATCGACTGCCAAGGTGATGGGCAGCAGAGCCTTGAGCCGTTCTGCAGTGGGGGTAACGTTCATTTCCTTTAGCACCTCAAGGGCATCCCTTTTGGGAGTCGAAATCATCTTTGGCATAACTCTATCAACAAGGACGTTTAAAATATTTTCCACAATTGCTGCGGCTTCTTCATGGTGTTCCACATCTACCTTCGTCCAAGGGGGCCTTGGCCCTAGATCCTGAGGTTGCTAGAATCCCACACACAGACTTACTGCCACTAAGCAAAACACATTTGAGACTGAGGGAGTATAGCACAATCTGGACTCGGGGACTCGGGGGAGGGCTTCGATGCCTCAATACAATCTGGACGCGTAGGGGAATGGGTGCGTGTGGGTGAATGGTGGGGTGTTGGAGAAAGAAGAGAGGGTTCCTCTTCCTCAGTGTCCGCATCGTATGCCAACTCCTTCTCTTCCATTTTGCGCTCCATTTTGGGATGGCTGTGAATAACCGATATTAAATTCAAACAAAACGAAAGAATAACACAATTCTTACAATAACAATAACAATAATAATTTGATTAACACAATTTAAAATGAATATGTCAGGAAATAATTAACTTCAAGTAGTAAAATAGAATGATAGAATATTCTGTTTACAAATTACACACAGAACTGAATAAGCACTATATAGATAAAGTACAGAGTACTAATCATCGCAGTATTATAGTTACCTTTCCTGTGGAGAAGTAGTGGAGGGGGATGGAGGGGCGGCCTGGGAGGTCACAGCACGCGTACGAGTTGTTCTTTTCCGTGTAGTGACACCTACTACTGCATCTGCATCAGCAGGCCCTCTGCTGCACGTTCTTCTAGCAGGGGTAGTAGGGGTTGTGGGGATCTGTCCAGACGCTGCTGCCTTCGCGAGCCTCTTTTTCGCTGCAGAGAATTATGTAAATACATTACATAAAATATGTAGTGCTAGCTTTCTGGTTTAAGGTTTGGTTTTGACATGGTTATTTATATGAGTATCTAGCAGTATTAGGCACTTCTAATTGTTTCTATTGATGTTATCCCACAGAACTTTGTTTTGACACGGTTTTAAATTTATAAATACTTAGATACTTACCTTTCTTCCTGACGCGGCAGTCGTAGCTGTTCCCCTTCTTCCTCTCCTTCTCATCTGACACCCACTGCTCGTCCCTTTCTATAGGGTGGTGCTTCAGCTTATCTCGTCGTAGCTGTAAAAAATATATGAAAGTGATATTGATTTTTTTGGGACTATGTTTAAAGAAATAGACATAATTATTGGAAAGATAATCGGTGGTGTATCAATATTAACTAGATACATTAACAAGTTTAGACATGTGTACAGCATGATAGCTAATGTATTTTACTCACTTTCTCCCTCTTCCGTTATTTTCTGGGGTGATTAAATTTTTTCCCGGGGCATTGCCCCATTTTCTTGTTAAAATTGGCAACAAAATTGGTAAGTGGAATACAGCCTTTATTTCATTGCACCTATACAAATGCCAAAACATATTGATGTGTTCTGACATCTAGGATACTAAGTAGAGAATCCAAAACCTATCTAAATGTTTTCTGAAGTCATTATTACATACATATATTCATTTGATCTCCAAAAAATCATAAGACCAATCCTGGTTAGTAAAATTCGAGATTATTGGGTAATTATTTACTCTGAATATTTGATACTAAAAATACAGTAGAAACTCTCTTATGCGACCACCTTAGGGTCTGAGCCAAAAGTGGTCTTTATGTGAGGTGATCGCCTAGTCTGGAAAGAACCCATAAGGGTTGGCCGGACGTTAAACTACCCCAACAAACAAACAAACAAAGATCGCCTAAGTGAAGGGGCTTAGTATCAGGGGCTGAGGCCCGGTACCCCCACTCTCCAGCCTATAGCACTTCAGAACATGAATACAATCATGTACATACAGTTTCTAAACCTCCAAGGATAAATATTTCAGTACTGTAGGTTACTCTATAAGATAACTTTAGTTCGCATTTTCATAAAAAAAGGGATGTATTTTAGGCCCCAAAAATGTGTGTTTAATGGAAAAAATAGGTCTTTTTTAACCCAAAATTTCGTGAAAAGGGGGTATTTTCTAGACTGGAGAACACTGATGGGTTCCCACTCATTGGTTCGTTTAGTACCAGGGGCTGAGGCCGGCAGGTGAGTGGATAGGTTGTGGTGACTGACACTGACCGAACTCTTACAAAGGGCTGAGGCTGAGGCTGGCAGTGGGGAGATCGGGGGGGACTGGGAGGACTTCCCACAAAGGGCTGAGGCTTGCAGGGGAGTGGGGAGGTTGGAGATTGACTGGGAGGACCTCCCACAAAGGGCTGAGGCCGGCATTATGATTGTGCTAAAGATATCATTTAAGAAAATATGGGTGTGTGATGAAGTTCAAATAAGTAAGTTAACAATATCAATAAATAATGCCTTTTAAATGAGTGAAGTTGTTCACATAGCTATTTGAGCAACAGCTTAATCTTACTATGAAATAATTGGGGCTTTAATGCAGTAGTTTTTTTCATCCTCACATCTCTATCAATCAAGTCCTATGAAAACCATAAATGGCCATAGAAAGAAAGACAAAAGTAATATTTACATACTTTCCAGGTTGGAGGGTGGCCCAGCGTGGATGACTCGCCGAACATTGGGTGAATCAGCACCCATCCCATATGCCTCAGTGGCAAGGAGTAGTCGTAGGGAGCTATCTGGCTGTTGCATCGTCCTTGAGATCAATTTCTTCAACTGAAACAACAAGCATTGATTTAGTAGTACACCTACAGAATGATTTTCATAATGTTCTCTTGCATATTCATGAAAACATAATTTACAGTGTACCCTAGATTTAAGGGACACATTTATGAGGGACAGCTGCTTATTAGGGGCAGAATGGCCTGGACAGAATCTTTTCTCTTTGTTCTAGTTTAAATATGTCTATAGGTTGAACAGTGTGACACTGGCTGAAAATGCCCCTTTATTAATGTTCAAATCACAAACTTTAGTGTGACAGGGGGGTCATCAAAGGCCGGGCGTGTGGTGTCCTTTCTATGGGACATTGCACACTAAAGACCCCTTGCCACTCTTCGCAACGAGTAGGGTATTGCACCCGGTGGCGGGTTTCTCCTAAACCATATCATATATTCGGTCACCGCCCTTGTGGCGTAAAATAAGCTGAAAAGTATTACCTTGTGCAGTCTGGAAAGAACCCATAAGGGTTGGCCGGACGTTAAACTACCCCAACAAACAAACAAGTGACAGGGGGATGGGTGGGTCCTAAGAGTGCCTTGAAAAAGTGTGACATAATTTATGGATGGCCCCTTACAGAAACCTGTTCATTACATAGGCTAATCAAAGAAATATCGCAATTTCAATGCCAAATTCTTGTGTTCAGAGGGCTCTACTTAACAATTTATCATGGCATCACTCTTGTCCAAAACCAATGGTCTGATTAATAATAATGATGTTATTCTGAAAAAGAAACAACATACAGCTTCTGTTTGAGGAGCATGGTACTGGGCAACATAGGATTTCACCTCCTTGTCACCCTCTGCCTGAATAGCTTGAAATGAGGGAGACCCTTTCGTGAGGCCAATTGTCCGTTCGTGAGTATCGCCACACCATTTCAGGGGCATGTAAACAATTGTTCTTGGAAAAGAACCCTCCTTTTCCAGTAGTTCTGAGAGAAGGGGATCTAGACAGGCTTCATATGAGGTGGCAACCATGTAAGCACCACCTGTGCTGGGGGGTCGTCTTCTGTACACAGAGGGTCTGAAATTGAAAGTATAAGATTAGTCCAAAAAGATGAATATCTGGAGGAGTAATAGATATTGCACATAAATACTGTGAATGTATTGATTTTTGAAATTGTACATGACACAATATACTGCAAAATGATAATTGGTAAACATTTTTCTCTTTAATGCTAGATAGTCCTGACACATTTCTTTTGACAGAAAGTTAGACTTATTGTGATAAACGGCATAAAGATAACTGTATATGACAGACTGTTCAACACTTTACCCTGTGCAGTCTGGTAAAAGAACCCTAAAGGGTTGGCCGGACGTTAAACTAATCCCACAAACAAACAAATTTTAGGATTTAACCTCGCAAATTACTGATAAACAAGGTTCTTTGTACTAATTATCCCCACTCTGTACTTTAATGCTATAAAAACTCATTGATGAAATGAACATAATTATATGAGTGGAAATCACCAGTGATCCACTTTTATGAGAATCAACCATATCCATGCATGTGTCTTAATTTACATACCTATCAGGAGAAGCCTTTACCAGTTTTGGTTGCGCATATGCAAGGCTTGTGATATCTCTGTCATTGCCTCAGTTGTAGCCGTTGCTGTTAGTGCCACCATCTTAGCATCCAGCAGTGTGGCGCGTAGGAAGCATATGTTCATGAATGCAGACCTGAACTCACTCTTTCCCTACGAAAGTACACAATGCGCCTCATCCACTACAATGTGGGATATCTGAAATATAATATTATATGGTCATGCATGAAATAAGTCAAGTTTTGGCCACTTTTTTCTGCATTTTTATCATAGTTAATCATGATCTCTCTTCACTCCAACAGTTTCGGCACGTTTTCGTCAGGATGAATGGAAGTAGGGGGAGGGTGGGAGGGCAGGAGGGCTGATCAGCAGAATAACACCACCCCTCCTGACAGAATACAAAGTAAACAATAGGTCTCATCCTCCCATAGAAAACTTAGCACTATGTAATTGTTTGGCACCATTTAATTGTTGAGAATAATAGAAGTTCTGTTGCAAAGTGTGTACTACAGCTAAAAGAAAACCGCTGATTGGTATCTACCTTCAAGATTTCGGATCAGTATATACAATATTATAGTCTTCCAATACAAAACTTAGCCCCATGTAATTCGCTAAAAAAAAGACTTTCTCTTGCAAAGTGTGTGCTATGGCTAAAAGAAAACTACTGATTTGTACAGGCTTATAAGAATTCCAATCAGTGTATACATTTTTATGAGCACAGGCAAGTCACGATATATACAGGCTATTGAAAGGAGGATATTAGTCAACGATTAAAAAGATACATTCAGTCATTTATGTAAATTCTGGGTTTATTCAAATATGAAATGACCCCCAGAGCCCCATCTTCAATAGAAAAATAGAAAAAAGATCATATAACATTTGTTAAGGTAATCTCTCAATTGCATGTTTTTATATGAAGGGCAAAAATTATCGTTAGATAATGAAAGTAAGTTCTAAAACTTTGGTTTACATAATATCCAGGTAACCCTATAGACCCCACTGATTTCCTGCATGAATTGCTGCATTTCCCAGGAATTCTAAGGATTTCCCTCCAGAAGTTCGAAGCTTGACCCATGATTATCAATATGAATTTTAGAAATCTGGGTTGTGACATTGAATTTGGAATTAAATTGGCATTAAAACAATAGTTGATTGCACGCTTGTGTTGAATGTTGATTAAAGTGTTCTAAATGAAAAATTATAAACAAATTGCCATTTTTTGGGCAGCTGTGGTTGGACTGGGGAGAACAGCAGATTGGGGTTTAAAGGATTAAGGGGAGATTTATTGCAATATTGATTACACTGTTTTCTAGAAGAGAAAGAATATAGAGCCACTTTAGATATTGAATTGTTGTCTCCTGTAACATACAGAACCAAGCATTGGTTACAATTTAAACATTTATCCTTAGGGATGCCAGTCCTTTCTGTGGGGGATATTCTAGAATGTTCTGAAACAATTTGAAAAACGGGATTCCAAGTGCCAGCAGTTTATGTAGGAGAGGTACCAAAACATTTTGATATGTTGGGATAGTGGTTTTGGTAAGTAAAACATTTTCAATGTCAATATTAGTTCTCAATACACATGAAAAGGTTTTGGGAAAGGTTGAAAATTTCTATAAACTATAACCATCTTTCTCATGGCAGCGGTGTGGAGTGGACAGAGGGTAGAATGACATGACTTCCTTCTTTGATGAAAGGCCGGCAGGGGTGTGGCGTGGATAGGGGGTGACTAACATGACATCCCTCTTTGATGAGGGGCCGGCAGAGGTGTGGAGTGAACAAGGGATGACTAATATGACTTTAATGCAGAAAAATGACCAGACCCAAGCAACAAATACATAAATATTCAAGAAAACAATGTTTAAAAAAACTGCAAATATATATGAGCATACTGTTTTATTTTATTTGTTTCAAAGTTTTAGTAATATTCTGCTTTCGATTGGGATTTGTGACCAAAATGTTTAAAAGAGAAGGCTCCGCACAATTTATTCATTCTAAAAATACTGGTCGGGATTTGATTTTAATGAAAAACATAATTTTTTGAGACTAATTTCATACAATAGATAAAGCACCCTGTGCTCCCGACAGGCTCATCAAAGGCCGGGTGTGTGGTGTCCTTTCTATGGGACATTGCACATGAAAGACCCCTTGCCACTCTTCGCAACGAGTAGGGTATTGCACCCGGTGGCGGGTTTCTCCTAAACCATATCATATATTCAGTCACCACCCTTGTGGCGTAAAATAAGCTGAAAAGTATAACCTTGTGCAGTCTGGAAAGAACCCATAAGGGTCGGCCGGACGTTAAACTACCCCAACAAACAAACAAACATACAATAGATGCGTGTTTGGTACTCAGATACTATGTGGCAGAAAAACACCAGAAATGAATAAATTAAGAGAACATTCCATGGGAAATCCAAGCTTATCTATATCTACAATAAGTTTCGATTTCCTATGGCGTGTGGGTGTTGGGTGTTTTACGCCGTATCAACAGCCTATATAGCAGATGTTGTGCAGATTGTGGCACCAATGGATGTCATTGGCTGGCTACAGATCCTACTTGATGTAGGCTTCAGCAATAAGTCTGAAATATTTGTATATACTCACATCCACAATCTTAATGATCACCATTCCCCTATTTGCCAATGAGGCATTTGGCTTCAACGCCGACGGATGATTAGGCTCCAGGAGTATCAACCGCTTCCTTCGGTCAATTTTGTGCATATTGAAACACTTGTTTTTCAACTTCAGCCACAAAGTTTCAAAATGTGCTTGTAGTTCTGCCTGAGTTATGGACAGCGACATCTGCACTGGTGCAGGCTGCTCGCAGATGAAGTGAGATGCAGGGAAACCTTGAATAAAGAGGATAAAGTACTTTACAGTGAAACAAAAAGAAGGTACATATCAAAAGAAAAATAAACAACCTGCAACAATGAACATTAGTTAAACTAAGAATGCTGTTTGGCTCTCAATGGTTTGTCAACATAAAATCCCAGCATGCATCCTGATGAAAGATAGTCTGCAGGTAAACTACAGACAATATGCTATCCAGGGTAGGGAGAATTAGAATATTGTTAGGGTCATAGGAAATAGCTAAACATCAAGGGGCCTTCCAATAAGTACATAATTATGAATAAAGGTGAGTCTGATATTTAAAAAAATGTTCCTGTATGAATGAAACTATTCTCTCAAACTTCTTATCAGTCTCACATTGCATGAAAAGAGGTTATTTTGTCAACAATTTTCCAGGTTTGTACATGATGAAAAGCATAGAAACACAGATACTCACCATATCCATTTCGCTGGTGCTCTTTGACCATTTCATTCCATGGCTGCGTTGAAACATTGGGAACAGTTGATGCCTCAGGAAGCAGGTACAGCTTGTTGGACATGACCCTTGCTGTAGGACCCCTTTGCCTTTTTTGCAGGAGGAGGACGTTTTCTTGACACATGATAATGGCGTATATGATCAAGTTTTGTAATCGCACTGTCAATGTTGTCGTTCATACTTTGCTTTGTGAAGTCTCTCGAGTCCTACAAAATAGACAAATGAATAGGTAAAATTGGAATCAATGTTATCAATGTTTTTTGGTGCAAAATGATCATGTTAACCTTTTTAAATATGCAGTAATTATGAAAAACATAACCTGAGCATTCACTATTTGGTTGTTGTTAGATATTGGTGTTGAATTATGTATGGTTACTCAGCCACCAATATTAGATAAGTCACTCATTGTCAAAGCCCAGCAGAACGATCACAGCCTTGTTAGTGCTTCACAGAAAATATAATTTAGGTAATATAACACTGCTGAGTGTTCTTTTTATAGTGCACCACACTGTCCCCTTCCTTTTACCCTGTTAGCGATTCATATTTAATGAAGAATTTAATTTTTCTGTATCTGCATTGTTTGGTTGATTATCTGTATACTAGAACGAGGTAATGCTTTGACTTTCTTCATCAAACACAGGATGTTGGGCTGCATTAGCTGCCATTTCATCACTCAGGAACTGTAATAAACAGAAATATATCATGAGTTGCACATTACAACATTGATACAAAAACATGAGGAGGGTTATTTATGAGAACTGTCAATAGCAAGGTACGTATCAAGACAAGCATGGCTTTCAACATGATCAATATTTTGGATACTGCAAAAAATCCTTTAGCAAATAAACTATGATAAGACAATTGATGAACTTATTCCTAGAGTATCATTTCTTATATAATGCTATAAAAAATATCAATATTTTCTGACTTTGTAGCAGCAAAGGTTTATATATAAGGGTCTTGCAGCAGCAATATCCTTAAGGATTTAAAAGTGCAAACTCTCGCTGTCGCAATGGTTTTTTTTTACACATTTTGCACAAATTTGATTTATTGATAAATACATTTCGCCACTTGCCTCCTGTATATTTTATAAGCTAAGCTACACAGATATTTCATGAAGGGAGACAGATACGGGAAATTACTATGACATGTGAATAATATATACCTCTATGTATCTGCAAAAAGATAAAAGAATAGTGCTAATTTTTCACAATTAGAGGACATTAAAACACTTGTACTTCTTTTCATTCTTTAAGGGAAATATGGAGGCCTCAATTCTTCCTGGTTTAGTTAAAATGTCATCCTCTATGTGTACAAATGCATTCGAAATGATAATTAACTTAAGATTTTTTTTTTTCAGCTGCTTGATCAGGAGTGCCAGGGTGATCTTCAAAAGATCCCAAAACTGGATGCCCATCGCATGTCAACATCATTTTGGGTTGTGGTAGGGCGCATAATTTCACATGCTTATGTACTCTGAAAATCTCATGTATTTTAGTTTCCATGGCAACCAAAAAGAATGAATTAAATGAATTCCCCATATCAAAACATTCCATTGACATTCCAAATAGGGAAATATTCGGTCATATTTTGGGTATGATAAATGAATTCTACACAAAAAGTTGATTTATGACAAAATTATCATTATTTTTCATAAATCTACTCAAACCTCCTTAAATATTAGGTTTAGGATAGCAAATACAGGAAACTCGGAGTACCCTTTCCCCTTGGCTGGTCACATATTATTTCTTTTACTTACTAATCTAAACGGGCTGTATCATACATCGCTTTTATCTCGTGGTTAGTGTAGACCACCCCTTCAGGGTTGTCAGACTCAGATTCTGATGAGCACCAGGGTATATCGTGTCTTCTAGGACGTCGATCCACCTTTGACACTTTCTTTCCATGCTTCTTGGCTGGTGTTTTGGGAACCGCAGGGACAGGGACAGGAGATGGTGCTTTTTTTTTTTCCCTTTTTATTCGCGAGGGGTGGTTCCCGCCTTAGGTTGTTTAGGGTCTGGGAGAGGACTATCATCCACACTGGTTGTTTCTTCTACTACCAACACTTTCTTAAGGGGGGGGAGATTGGGCACGTACTTTGCTGGTTTTCATCTTTTTGGCAGTTTTTCCAGCTCCTTTTTTTGTTTTGGGAGGTGGGGCGGCTGTACTGTTGCCTACTGTGATGACATCCAACAATGGGGAATTTTCTTTACTGCAACCAGGGACTGGACCACTTAAACTATGGACTGGAGCAGCGGGTTTCTTGCGTTGGTACCTCGACATAATGACATGAAAGGATTGATCTGAGTTCTCATGCTTCTGCTCCTGGTAATGTTGGAGCATTGCTTGCACCCTCCCCAAGTCTTCGTCCGCCACACCCTCCTCGAGTACATGGCACTGTCCTTTATTTTCTTCTCAATGGCCACTATTTTGTCGTCAAGCGAAGATGACACCATCTAAGAAACAAGAGGTTTCTCCCAGGTCCGGGCTCATGCTATAAAAGAAGGACACTCAGAGGAAGAGATTCAGTCTGTTTAGGCTCACTGGTGGGTTCAGACCTTAGTAGGTAACCCTGACTTTGTGTTGATGATGGTATAGCCTGATTAGGCTGGCTGTAGGGTTCAGACCTTACGAGGTAGCCCTGACCTTGATAATGGCATAGGCTTGAGAAGGCCTTGATGTTTGATGATGGGAGAGGACTGATGGGTTTAGGCTTAGCCTATATTTAGGCTGCTGTTTGCTTTACTTGTGGTGGAGTTTGAGGCTTTTAGTTGACATTGATGGTTTGTCCCACAAGTGTTTTGTGTTCTCCCATGTTGTTTCTAGACTTTGTATGTATTTGGCCTGACTGTTTAGTAGGTATTTTACAGGTAATGTATGGTAATTTAGATCTTTAAGGAACTTGGAACTGAACTATTGTTATTACAAGAGAGTTGTTTAATAAACTTTATTTAACTTAAGAGAATTGTTGGGTTTTATGTCACACTGCGCCAATCCTAGTGATCGACTTGGGTCGGTGGGCCGGGGTGCGCTACAATAGACCACAGCAGCGTTTTCAAAGCTGATGTTAAAGTGATGGCCGTGAAAAGTTTTCAGGAAGTTTCTCCGTCCTCTTTCTTTGAAAAAGGTTTCCCAGAGAACTAGGGAACCAACAGACTGCGACCCTCTTTTGGTGAATGCTGAGTAGCAGGTTCTTATGAATCTCATGCTGACACTCTCCTCATGGTGAAGGGTGTGAGGATTTGTACCTTCAACTGTACATTCTTCATATTGACGGAGGTCCTTCTCAACTGGTGTATGGAGGTTTGACAGGAGGTGCATCCGGCAGGCATAAGAGCCCACCTCTGCCAGATGACGACGTTCTTCTTGTGTCAATCTAGGAAAAAAAGTGATGGTCATAGAAATATCGGAATGAGGACAATGCCTTTCCACTATTAACTATGAAATATAACAAGAAACCTGTGAAGGTAGATCGTAAACAATCTAGAGTGATAAAAATGCAAGGAAAATGTAATAAATACTAGTTAAAAGTTTAAAAAGTAAAAACAAAGCAGAACTTTCAATTTAGGTGATGATATTAAAGGGTTTGACATTTTATTTTTAATAAAATATTGTTTCTAAATTCATTAACTTTTGAAAAAGTCTGTTGAACGCATATTATTGGTAAAAAATAATGACAAAAATTAGCACTTTTGTTGTTTTCACGTAACATCTGATAGTTGTATGGACGAAATGTATGTGGCAGTTTTTTCTCCAAAAACAAATAATATCCAAGGTTTGAAATACAACAGCAGACATTTTCAAAAAGAAAACCTACGGTTTGTCCAAAGATTTAGTGAAAACCTATCCACATGTCAAAAGACAGAAGTCCGTTTTCATGAAACTTTCCCACAGCTCTGAATCTGAACTTGAAAAGAGCCGCCGCAGGTTTGACTGAACCTTATATACCCTCGAGGTACCTGGTATGACCCAGTACATAACCAGGTGACACAATATTCCCACGCATCATAAGGTCAGCTGACTGACATGGTCACTCCCAACCTGCCAATCACTGTAAACCTTACACTTCAACCCTCCATGCACCTCCCTCACCCCGATCGACGCACGGACACTCCCAAAGCCCAACCTGTCAATCCCTATACCGCATTCGGGAGTCCAGATTCGCGCATACATGTTCCAAAGACTTTAACAATGGTAGTGGTCACTGCTTGCCTGACACTCGGTATAAAGAAAGAACCACAAAACATGACTGGTCGGCCTGGTATAATGAAACTGGGTGGGGTATTGTGTGGGCCTATGACATGATATCTCAGTGTGGCAGCACTATAAATAGGGCATTGGGTCCCACTGCTACAAATAGGCACCTCATTTCATACATTCGGTCACCGCCCCTGTGGCGTAAAACGAGCTGAAAAGCTTTCCCTTGTACAGTCTGGTAAAAGAACCCTAAATGGTTGGCCGGACGTTAAACTAATCCCACAAACAAACAAACCCTACCAGACGGTATAATAAAGGCCAGTGCAGTACGATTTGCCCATATGCGGTATAGACTTGACCCCCCCGCACCCCACCCCCGACGCTCCCTACACCGCTCTCCTCCCTTACAACACTGCACCCACGTGGTTGACGCAAGGCCACAATTCACCGCTCAACCAATGAAATTGTTTAGGTCACTCGTCCCATGTGATTGACGCACGGCGACAAGTACCAATCAACCAACACTGAAAGGTTGATTGAAATAGAATCAACCGTCGGCCCAACACAATGAACAGGTTAACTACTACACAACTTTCCGTTACATACTCAACTGAACACAAAGGATCGATGTTTGACCCTTACTAGTGAAAAAAAAAGGTATCCATTCACACAAATACACCAATACAAATCCAATTTTTTCACTAAAAACAAAGAAGTATTAGACATTTCTGAAAAATTCTAGGTTTTTCTTACAAGAGTAAAGTAGAGAACTAAAGTCTTTTCAGACTTATAAATATTTGCCTTTTTTCCATAAGAATTTGGTAAAGATTTAATGACCTTCCAAATAGCTAATTAGAATTTAAGTTAGATAAGGATGGGCGTTATATTATTGTGATTTTAATTTTATATTTACATAATTGTAATGTCATGAATGTTAACTTACAAGTCAAAACCTTCGATAAGTGTGGGAAGGAGGTCTTCTCAGATCTTTTTCACTCCCTCATTAAATACCCCATTCACCGCACACTGGTCACCCGTCATAGCCTTGACCGATATGAGTAATATAGCTCTGTTGATCTGGAAAGAACCCATAAGGGTTGGCCGGACGTTAAACTACCCCAACAAACAAGATCTCATCTCCCTCTTTGCTGTTGGATATTGATTTGGATAAGTCGTCCATCGTCTACTCAAAAGCTTTGATGTATGTAGAAGCATCACCACCTGACACTTGTTTTAGTTCAAGTGTAAGGGACTCACCAGTTTTTGTTGTTGCCTGGAATAAAATCATGTGTATTAACACTTGAAAGGTCCTGTATTGTTTGTGCTTGTATAGTTATTATGTATGTAGGAACCACTGCATCTATGTAATTGTAGATACAGTATTGTGGGAGCTCCTCACTAGTCAACGTGTTTACAGAGGCTAATCCGGGAATGTTTGGGGAAGGAGCTCGGGTCGAGGGTCCCCCAACCCACCCCCCGCCGGGTGTGTTTAGACTGGAGTTGAAAGCGTTGGCTAGAATGGTCAAAATTGGTACCCCGGTGAAGTGGTGACTAACTCCCTCAAAATGAGGATCCCGATGGTAAGACCGTGCGCACATATGGTACGCCGGCGGGCTATACTCCAACATAGGCGGCATAACCCCCCCCTCTCTCTCTCTTTGTTAGACTGGGTTTGAAACCCGGTCTTGTCGGCGGGATGTACTCCAACATAGGCGGCTTAACCCCCCCTCTCGAGACCGGGTTTCAAACCCAGTCTAACCATTGGCAATTTTTTTTTTTTTTTGTGTCCTAACCGGGTTTGAAACCCAGTCTACCCACGGGGCTTCCCACGAGATACTCGACGACTGGTTAGCCGGTCAGACCGGGTTTCAAACCCAGTCTAACCATTTGCATTTTTTTTTTTTTTTGTGGCCAAACCAGGTTTGAAACCCAGTCTACCCACGGGGCTTCCCATGAGATACTCGACGAATGTCAGCCGGTCAGCGCGACGTAGCGCGCTCAGAGTGAATGGTGACAAGTACAGGATTTATAAACATCTGTTATAGTCTTCCCTAATACACTGTATTGATCGACAACATGGCGAGGTACATCCCTAATACCTTAAACCATTCCAGGTTACTCCGCGCCTTGAGGCCAGAATCCGTTGCTGACCATGTGAGGCGTGTCATGCGGGGTTTCAGGCGTACCATGCGCCACACCGGGGGCAGTATTTACAGGCAGGTTGAGTTCCACGAGAATCCTTACTACCTGTGTATTGAATACAGAGATACAGAGTATGAGTTCACAAATTTAAACTGGCCAGACTGGTTCTCTTTTCAAGTGAGCATGCAATAGGACTTCCGTGACCTATTGGATCCTGGCATGGGCCTCAGACTTCCACGGTACCGGTACCACCTGCGGTATGAAGCTGGCGACTTCGATGGCGACTTCCATATCTCGAGTCCAATGTATGATGACGTGATAACCATAGACATGGACGCGTACATTCTATTCGTGTCAAACATGGTGGACTATGACAGGGCAGCCCAAAAAGGACAGGAACAAGAGTGGACCAGGAACGAGTAGTGTGCAAGCCTAAACATTTGTTATATAAAAGGCCCTTTTCAGGGCCAACAAACTCATCAAAAGTTGCTTTACTTATGCCATACACCCCTGCCTTACACCCCCACCAACCCACGTTAAACCTCATTCGGTTTAATTCTAGTATGTTGGCGCTACGCTAATTAGAAAAAGATCTTCTATAAGTCCCCACTGGCGGCGCCACTGGTCAACCCACCACTGGCGGAGCCACTATCGATATAAAATGTTATAGTTTATTTGCCACATTTATTCTTTTCATACGTGGCCAAACCTGGTTTGAAACCCAGTCTACCAGGTTTAATTTCGGCGCGCCGTTAGACTGGGTTTGAAATCCAGTCTAACAAATGTGGGACCTTATTACGTATTTGGAAAAATACAACTTTGTTTCAATGGTTGGCCCAGCATAATTTAGGCGCGCCATTAGACTGGGTTTGAAATCCAGTCTAACAAATTTGAGACCACATTACGTATTTAGAAAAATACAACTTTGTTTCAATGGTTGGCCCAGCATAATTTAGGCGCGCCATTAGACTGGGTTTGAAATCCAGTCTAACAAATTTGAGACCATATTACGTATTTAGAAAAAGCTTGCACCACAGCCCCCCCGTCCCCAATGTATTACTAATAAAGATTTTGGCAGACTTTGTTTGAAACCCAGGCCTGATTATATCTTTTTTTTAGACCTGGTCTGAAACCAGGTCTAATCAAAGTGAATTTGACTATACGCGTGCAGTCGCGCTGTCAAACTTGCATTGTTTGAGTGAAAGTAACTTTTTTGTAAAATTATTGGCCCTGAAAAGGGCCGTTGAAAAAGTCGGGGAATGTTGGAATTAATTCCCACGTGACCATAGTTGTTCCTGCATCCTCTTCTCTTCTCGATCTCTCTGTATCAGGTCCGCCAAGAAGGGGTGATACTCCCACGCCTCTAAATATAAAAGTTCTTCGTGCAGAGGGCTTCTGATAGTGAAAACATCAAGGTCAAATGTCATTCTATACTGGTACTGTGGAAGGCGCAGGGACATGTCCGGATCCATAAGATTCCTGAAGTCTTCAAACATGGCAACTTGGAAATCTGTCCATGTACCCCAATCTGGTAGGTCGTACTGGTGGTCACGGTACTGGACCACCATGTGGAATGGATCTACACTAGACTCGAGGACAATGTAGAGTCTACTAGGTCCCAGAGTTCTAAGCACTCGTCTGACATGACGATCCAATGAGATTGGCATGGAGGCACGCAGAACCCTGGCATTTAATATAGAAGAAGGAATGTTTCCATTAGCCATCGTTGCTGTCTACAAATCACCGTGCCTCCAAAATATAAAATCGAATTTGGCTGAGGTTGGACTTGTTTTCAAACCCAGTCTGACCAGCGCCGGTCACCACAAAGACTTGTTTTCAAACCCAGTCTGACCAGAGGCAGGCACCGCTCAGTCCATGTCGGGGTTGAAACCCAGCCTACGCACGGGGCTTCAACTGAGATACTCGACGACTGGTCAGCGGCCGGTCATTGCGACGGCGCGCGCTCAGTCAATGTCGGGGTTGAAACCCAGTCTACCCACAGCGGCCGGTAAGCGCGACCGCGCGCGCTCTGTCGATGTCGGGGTTGAAACTCAGTCTACTAACAGGGCTTCCACTGACATACTTGACGACTGGTCATCGGCCGGTCAACGCGACGGCGCGCGCTCAGTCAATGTCGGGGTTGAAACCCAGTCTACCCACAGCGGCCGGTAAGCGCGACCGCGCGCGCTCTGTCGATGTCGGGGTTGAAACCCAGCCTACGCACGGGGCTTCAACTGACATACTCGACGACTGGTCAGCGGCCGGTCAGCGCGACGGCGCGCGCTCAGTCAATGTCGGGGTTGAAACCCAGTCTACTAACAGGGCTTCCACTGGCATACTCGACGACTGGTCATCGGCCGGTCAACGCGACGGCGCGCGCTCAGTCAATGTCGGGGTTGAAACCCAGTCTACCCACAGCGGCCGGTAAGCCCGACCGCGCGCGCTCTGTCAATGTCGGGGTTGAAACTCAGTCTACTAACAGGGCTTCCCTTGAGCTACTGTTGTCTGGCACAGTGAGTTGATAAGGGCACATCGATTCCCCTTAAATAGTGGTCAACCCTTCATACTGGTCATCATTCCAGCATGGATCTTTCACAAGCCATCTTTGCTGCCATCGACCTAGTCAACCAAGGTGAAGGTAACCATATACCTGAACCTGAGTTACTACTGTTGGAACCAGAAGCCAAACAAGAACTACTGGATGCACCACAACCATATCCTGCTGCCCTGGACCTGATCCTAGAGGAGTTGCCCCTCATACCTGGACTCCCGCCCCCAGGGACTCCTGAGGCAGCCCCTGCACCTCCTCCTCCTCCATCACCTGAGCTTGTATGGCCTGCCGCCCGTCCTCGTCGCCCCGTACGCCGCCGACTGATGGAAGGGCCCAACCAGAACAATCAAGAGGAGTTAGGGATTGATGAGAGGCATGTATTTGTTGAGGGGAAACGTGGGAAATTGCTTTTGAAGTCCGGCGGGTACAAGTTCTACAGGAACGGTACTCAAGGGACTGGAGAGAACCGGAAACAAAAATTCATTTGCAGTCACTACAAGGTCACCAAATGTACTGCCAAGGTATTAACTTTTTATCAAAATAACATGACAGCATTTCATACAGACAGGGGTCTTGACCGTCTTGAACCATGTAAATCTGTTGCAAGTTATACTCTTATGTCGTATGTCGCATAGTGGAATATCATTATTATAATAAGACTTATTCATTCGCCACTGGCGGCGCCACTGTCGACTGTATTAATTCAATCAAATTGGTAGTATTTTTTAACAATTAGACTGGGTCTGAAACCCGGTCTGATCCATGTGTGTACCTGTACATCTGGTTTGAAACCCAGTCTAACTATAATGTGTATGTTTTTCACCTGTATTACCAAACAACGTTCACAAATAACTTACACGGGTTTTGTTCCCATTTCAGGCAAACTACATCGGGGAAGACATGGACAACGTTAACATCCAGGGCTGGCACAATCATCCCCCAGAGATCAACAAGAGGAAGGCGGAGGAGATCGAGGCACAGATCAGGAAGCGTGCACAGGACGATCTTCAGACCCCAGTAAGGGCCATTTACCAAGAACTTACACGTCCGATTGTCCACATGGAGGACAGTCACGCCATCGTGGATGCCCTTCCCACCGACTACAGTATGGCTGCTAGTCTCCAACGCATCCGGAAGACACAGCAGCCTCCTCTCCCAAGATCCCTGGCAGGCATCGATCTCACCGACTGTCAGGACCTACACAACGTCCTAATCGATGACGGAGCGGAGGATCGGATCCTTGTGGTGGGGGACAAGGACAGTTTTGCCCTGATGTGTGACTCGCGTCGGGTGCACATGGATGGTACCTTCAGAAGTTGCCCTTCCCTGTTCTCTCAACTCTTCATCATCCACGCGTTGGTCAAGTCCACTGTAATCCCAATCCTGTACTGCCTCTTGCCCGGTAAGAACAGCACTAGGTACACTCATCTCTTCCGGCTTTTGCAGGACAAGGCAGTGGAGCTTGGTGTGCGCTTCAACCCCCCTCGAGTGTTGGTGGACTTTGAACGTGCGATTCACCGTAGCTTGTTGGAAGTGTTCCCAGACGTGCGGATTCAGGGCTGCTACTTCCATTACTGCCAGGCCGTGAGAAAAAGGTTCTCTCGACTGGGCCTCTCCCGGTTTGCGCACCACCGTGGTACGGTGCAAAGCGTGAAACATCGCATCTACGCACTGCCCTTTGTCCCCCTACACAAAGTAGTCGATGTCTACCGGACCTTCAGCAACGAAAATGGATGGGATGTGCTACCCATGTTTGTGGTGCGTGACATGCGCAAGTTCCTCAGGTATTTCGAACGCAACTGGCTGAACAACCACCCAGAGCGTTGGAATGTGTTCGAAGCGGACGTGCGCACCAACAACCATGTCGAGTCGTACAACAAGAGAATAAACAATCAGCTGACCGCACATCCAAACATTTTCCGGCTATTGGCCTACCTCACTCACGAGATCGACAACGCACGAATCGACATTATCCAAGGCAGCCAACATAAGAGGCGGCGTCCACAGCGTCTGCAAGAACGCATCAAGAATGCCAAAATAGAGGAAGCAAAGGCTGACTACTTAGGTGGTGAGGCTCTAATGATCTTCCTGAATAGAGTCGTCAACATCTACCACCCCCCAAAGGCTCGATTGGATCACCGAGCAGTTGACCCAGCAGAATTGGTCGGAGGTCCTGACCAACCACAGGATGCGCCACCTGTCTCCGATGCCGAGCTTGACGCAGACATGGCTGACCCAGACGACCCAGCTGATGACGACTTCGCCAACTTCGATGACTGAAGTGCCCCTCTCCGTTTCCCAATACACCACAAAAATGGCCCTTTTCAGGGCCCCATACTCTCACAAAAGTGATCACTCTTATACCCCTACAGCTCAAAATCCAGTTTAACATATTTAACATGTTTAAAATATTCTAAATAATTTCAAACTTGCGGCGCTCCGCTCTCATACTGCCTATTTGATAAGTCAGACTGGGTTTCAAACCCAGAGTAAAAGATTCTCCCAAAGTCCCCACTGGCGGCGCCACTGGTCAACTGATCAGCGGCGCGAGATCGAATATTATATTTTATAAATCTCGAAAAGTTTCAAACCAAAAATATATTTTCCACTAAGTCCACACCAGCCGCGCTTATATGATAAGTCAGACTGGGTTTCAAACCCAGAGTAACAGATTCTCCCAAAGTCCCCACTGGCGGCGCCACTGGTCAAACAACCACTGGCGGAGCCACTGTCGCTATCAAATATTATATTGTATAAAATATAAAATATTATATTTTATAAATCTCAAAAAATTACAAACCAAAAATATATTTTCCATTCAAGTCCCCAATAGCGGCGCTTATTTGATAAGTCAGACTGGGTTTGAAACCCAGAGTAAAAGATTCTCCCAAAGTCCCCACTGGCGGCGCCACTGGTCAACCGACCACTGGCGGAGCCACTGTCGATATCAAATATTATATTTTATAAATCTCAAAAAATTACAAACCAAAAATATATTTTCCATTCAAGTCCCCAATAGCGGCGCTTATTTGATAAGTCAGACTGGGTTTCAAACCCAAACAATCCTTTCTAATACATTACCCGCCAGCGCCGCGAAATTGACAAGTCAGACGGGGTTTCAACCAAAGAGATGGGGAAACCTAGTAGGCGAGTCCCATCAGCTGTTGTTTTAGGCCATTCGCGCCTGCCTCAGAATCAACCTACCTGTGACTACACTTGCGCGCCTGCCCCTGTAGTCACAGGTAAGTTGTTTCCCAGGCAGACTGGGAGTTGTTTCCCAGGCAGACTGGTGTTGAAACCCGGCGACCAGTTGGGCTGATAAGGTAGGCAGTAGACTGTGGTTGCAACAAGGCGGCGCGTAGTTGGTTTTGTGGCGCGGCCGGCCGGCCTGCCGTCCCCACCTGGCCGGGAGCGCGTCTGAGTCGGTGGTATGATAAGGGCCGGCCTCACCTGGCCGACGCGGTAGACTGGGTTTCAAAGCCGGTCTAGGCTAGGCTATAGGCGTTAGACTGGGGCTGCAGCAAGGCGGCGCGTAGTTGGTTTTGTGGCGCGGCCGGCCGGCCTGCCGTCCCCACCTGGCCGGGAGCGCGTCTGAGTCGGTGGTATGATAAGGGCCGGCCTCACCTGGCCGACGCGGTAGACTGGGTTTCAAAGCCGGTCTAGGCTAGGCTAGGCGTTAGACTGGGGCTGCAGCAAGGCGGCGCGTAGTGGGCAGGCCGGCCGGCTAGCTGGGTGGGAGGGGGGAGCACCTGTGAGTCGGTGGTATGATAAGAGCCGGCCTCACCTGGTTAGGCCACAGGTATATAAGCCTGATAGGGCAGGTAGGGGTCACTCAGATCCAAGATGCCACTCAAGAATGTACCATGGAAGCCCACTGAGAAGGATGTTGCTGTTATTTTGGGCCACCCGGAAAAACACCTGCTGACAGCAAGTGCTGCTGTAGTGAACTTCATACGGCCTGAATACCTATCGGTAGACATTTGCTGGAAAATGCTGTTGGCTGCATGTGACGCTGAGTGCAACAGAGAGGTCGTTCCTGCCATGACCCAGAAGGCACTGGGTGTGTTTGAGCCGACAAACCTCACATGTATGGCCATCCAGGGACGTTGTGCCCAAGGACCACCAGCTATACCTGGAAGATTCTGGGCCATGTTCGGCACTGTAGGAGAGCTCAGTACCCTGACGACCAGGGACCGTGCACTAACTCAGTTGAGATGGGCCAGAGACCATTTCCGTGATCTTGGGCAGCCCGGACCTCGCGACCTCCCAGTCAATGCCCCAGTTTACCCTGATGAAGTGTAGTATAGACGACATCTGCCACCCATGACCAAAACGGCCCTTTTCAGGGCCAACAAACCACTCTCATAAGAGTTGGTCTTTACTCATTGATCGTGTGCGTGTGTGTGTGTGTATGTGTGTATGAGTGGTTGTATGGCTGTTGATTAAAGTTAGACTGGGGTTGAAGCCGGGCTAGTGGGTCGATGATCAGACTTGGTTTCAAACCCGCCGATATATTTTTCTAAGTGTAGCGCGTAAATTCAAGATCTATGTTAGACTTGGTTTCAAACCCATTCTATGGTAGGCGTCAGACTGGGTTTCAAACCCGTCGATATATTTCTCTAAGTGTAGCGTTTATTTTGAAGATATGTTTTAGACTTATTATTTTGAAGATATATTTTCGACTTCACATTATAGACTTCAAAACCGCCGATATATTTTTCTAAGTGTAGCGCGTATATTCTAACTTCATAATTAGATATTTAGACTTGGTTTCAAACCCACCAATATATTTTGCTTAAGTAATCGCGTAGATTCGAAGGAATATTCAATTATCTCTCAATAATTTACAGTCTACTGTTTCATAGCTATACCATATATAACAACAAGTTTTTTCCAATTCAAACAAATTATTATTATTATATACAGGTATTTACAAGGATCACACAAAATATATACAGACACACAAAATATATACAGACTAAAAAAAATATTTACACAGGCGCCAAGTGTCAGTGTGGTTATTTAAACGGGCGGCACCAAATTCCTTGGGGTGAGTCTGATAATGGTGAGTGTGGCGGAGGAGGCTGCCCCACCCCCCTCCTGGTCGTCATCGGGTGGGCGTTCTTTGTACCGGGAGGGGGGGGAGCTTGGGGGGGGGACGAATTCCTCATCCTCTTCTGGATCAGCGTGGTCCAGGGCGGCCTTGGCCTTGGCAGCCTTGGCCCTGTTTCTCCGTCTCCTCCTGGTGCCCTGGCCTTCGCGTGCTGCTTTTTGGTCGAGATCCTGCAGGACCCCAGGTGGTGGTGTCTCGTACCCAGCAATGCCTGAAAGAGCAAGGTTCATCTGTTACCCACTGGGGGCGCCACATGCAACATTTCAAACATTTTGATAAGACATTTAAATAACCTTTGCCCTCTACACGTACATTGGACAATGATTTAATTCCATAATTGTAACACACCACTAACTATTTACAATGCATACTCAGCGTGTAACTGTAGTGTGCCTTTATTCTTAATTGTATAATTTAGTTCTGTGATTTGGCGCTAGGGGGCCAGCACTGTACTAGCGCTGCGATGATATTATTCCTAAATCAGTGGGGTGGGTTTGAAACCCAGTCTGACTCGGCAGCGGGGAGACACTGCTTTTGAAACCCAGTCTAGCAGCTGTCAGATAACACTTACTTCTGTCCGTAAACATACGGGCTGGAACGCCCTGCTCCCGCAGCCGGGTCGCGGCGCTCTGCCGGTCGAAGAAGTTCTTCTGGTCTTTCTGTGCCCTCGTGAGTGGTTTCTTCTTCCTGGTGACGTACTTAATCTGTAAAAAAAACATGAACATCACCTTACAAACAGTTCTAGTTTGTGGGAAGAAATAATTATTTGTTTCCGTTAATTATTTGTTAAACCTATTATTAGGAGCAATACCCTGCCTGATCCTTAGCTACACATTTATATAAACATACTCGGTTTGAAACACGGTCTAACAGATTTGATAAAGCTTTAATGATGGAGATTTTATGGTTGGTACAGTCGTTCTGTTAATTTATAAACAATTGCGCATTAAGTTCATTGAAATCAAACTCACCCGGGCTTTTTGGGCGCGCCTCTCGCGGACCGGTTCTGTCCGCTCCGCCGTCTGAGGCGACAGGGCCCTGTTAGGCCCACGTTGGCCCGGCTGCAGAGGCGGAATCCCCAAGACCTTAAATCAACGGATATGACTGTATAGATAGTGGCTTTATACAGAAAAATGAATAAATAAATATTTTGACATGCGTCTCGGACATGACATGACATGACTTGGCATCTTCTTATAATTTAAGCTGCGGACATACGACCTTAACATCCACCCCCCTCCCCCCCTCCCGGTCGTGTGCCCGACATTACCCTGCCCCTACTGGCATCTTACTTGGTTTCAAACCCAGTCTAACGATAGGCCTGACCGGGTAAGGCCCTACTGGCATCTTACTTGGTGTGACGTTCTCTGGTAAGTCGGGGTTGCCGATTCTTACAACAGAGGAACGTGGGGGTTGTTCGGGTCTCGGGGCGGACGGGGAATCCGGGCCAAGAACCGAGATGTGTTTCTAGAGTCGTGCCTCGCGCACGAGGGGGGGCTGAGCGAATCGGTCGGGAATCGGCACTCGATGTCAACGGAGGACTGCGGGGAAGGGAAATTATGGTAGGGGTACGGGTCAGCCGGGGTTCGTCTCGCTCTATCTCCCAGACCAGCATTCACCCCGACCGGGCGGTCCACCCCTCAGTTCCGGTCCGCGGGGGCGACGGGCCGACGGTCGCCTATTGTTTGGTAGCGTGGGGCCGAGCATGCCGCGCCCTCGTCCCCGCGGACTTCGTTCCTTCGTTCCGTTCCCCATGTCTTCGTGCCATACTACACCTCGGTTTCCGGGACTACTTCGGGCCTTCGTGCCTTACTCCGTTCCCTCGTTCCTCGTTCTTCGGGCCGTCGGGCCCCTTACCCTGTGTTCCTACTACCTATCTCGAGCTTCGACTGTTTTGTCCTAACTTCTGGTTAATTACTCTAATCGGCTCATCTTTAGCGGTTGTTTCAGGAAAGAGGACACGTCTGGACACCAGGAGAACTGTTAAAGAACTCTGTTTATTCGGGCCTCACCGCCCCTTTATATACTATAGAGGTCAGCCCTGATTGGCTGCTTTCGGTCACGTGACCTACAACTGACGTCACTTCCGGTTTATATTTTCCGTTTCCGGTTTACATTTCACTTCCGGTTTACATATTTCCGGGTTTCGTTCCTTTACATTTTCGTTCCTTACATATTCGTTCCTTACATATTCGTTCTTTACATCTTCGTTCTTTTACATATTCGTGCCTCTTTTTCAGGCTTTCTATACTTTCGTTCATTATTACATATTCGTTCCTTTACATCTATTTCGTTCTCTTACATATATTTCGTTCTCTTACATATATTTCTACTATTACCTTATTTCTATTATTTTGACCTCTATGTATTTTGGATGAATAGCCGTTCATCACACCCTCCCGCACCTTCTTGAAAGGTGGGAAAACACGTTTTACAAAATTTCAAAACAGTTCATACAGCAACGACAACAGAACATACTCTAGAACCAGAAACATTTCAATCCTACGCTCCTTATCGGTAGAGGAGGAGGTGTCACCCTCTGTCCTCCCCGGTCTACTTCGGAGGGCCCCCGGGGCCTATCCGGCTAATTATTATTTCTCTTCTTTCTTCGTTTTTCGTTCTTCGTTTTTCTCTCTTCTTAGTGAAAGTTCATATAATTCGTTTTATATATCCTAGTCTCTATTTATCTTCGTCAGAGTTCTTATCCTGGATCTATTAGGACCCGTTCTACACCTCCTCTTCTTTTCTCGTCTTAGGATGAGCGAGCCGGTCGTGGCTCTCCCACCCGGGACTGGGGATCGGTCGTGACCCCGTCGCCCCCGCTCCTCTCCTCTGGGCTCTATTTACTTAGCCCCTCGGCGCGTTTTTCCTCGCCTTTTACCCTCGTTAGGACAGAGGGACCGGTCGTGGTCCTCCTGCCCGGGGCCATGGGTCGGTCGTGACCCGCAGTGCCCCCGTTCCCTTCGTTTTTCGTCGTCCAGACGTTCTCCCCTAGTTTGGGTGGAGAATCGGTCGCGACTCTCCCACCCAGAGGCCAGGGCCGGTCGTGACCCTTAGTCCTCTCGACCCTCGGTCCGTTCTTCCGTCGTCCAGACGTTCTCCGTTGTTTTTGGGTAGAGAATCGGTCGTGATTCTCCCACCCGGTCGGTCGTGACCTCTCGTTCTTCCGTAACTATTACTCTTCTCTGCGTTCTCTTAGGTGATGATGATGATTTTAAGGATGAGTTTTTGAAGAAAGACTGAAGTTTTTGTAGATAGAATGTTCTTTTTGGACTTCGCGCCCTCGGTCGCCTCGGCATTCAGAGCCCTCCAGTGACTTTTTCACGTTTGGCAAGGACAACATGTTCGAGCCAGAGGCCAAGGTACCCAAAGAAGAAAATGGCGTTGTATGTGGAAAGGAACTTAACTTCATGCATTAAAGCTTAGAGTGGAAGCTTCAGCAGACGACGTCGCGGGGTTCGTGCTATTTGTCACAGTGAAACTTTGAGATGGAGTCCGGGTGAAGGTAAGATTGAGAAGATTAGAATCATTAATTGTCGATGAGGTGTCCGTTTTCCGTACAGGAACTGAAGTTTGACTTTTATGGCACATGTCCTCGTGGTTAACCCAGCACCAAGACGTTCAGTCCTCGACCACGTCGACACACTCGAAGATTTCAGAAAGAGATGTCGGAGAGAGTCCACCATAGTAAAGTATTTCCGTCACCGTTCCGGGCCCAAGTGGCATGACAACAACCGGAACGGAGACCCGATTAAGAAGATAATTTTGATGAAGTTTCTTTTGATGACAGGAGCCGGTGCCTCTCATCCCTCCCCCCCTCCGTAAGCAACGGCAGAAAGACAATCCTCTTTGGGGCGAGAGGGAGGCTCCTTCGTTCCACTGATGAGATGATTTTCCTAAGAAGAGGATTCCTGCTCCGGGCACTCGGGCCCTCGTTCGTCTCCTAGGCTCTCGGGCCTCGCTCTGCTTACTAAGTTTTTCTCTTCGTCCTCCCGGAGGACCATGCTTTTAGACGATTTTCGTGAGACTGTAATACCAACAAATAGTTCGTTAATAGAGGTAAGTTTAAGATCTGGTCTGGTTTGATTCTGGAGTAAGGCCACAGTCGTCCACGGTGCCATGTCACCTTGCATGAAGCCACTATGCCTATGACGAACGCCGAGACAACAGCTCCGAGCCGTTCCGGGCTGCTCCTAGGTACGGCGGTTCGAAGTTGGTAAGTTGAAGATATTGGTGAGAAGGAGAGGAAGAAGCCGTAGAAAGTGAAGATGGACGACATCAACTGGGATCTGCACCCAACGTCAACCCTTGAGATCCAGAACGAGCCCATCTCACAAATAGCATATAGAGAAGAACTCATCCGACATCAAACTCCAAGAAGGATCGCTCCTCGTCGCTCTTTGCAGACCTCTTGAGGCGTCTATCGAGGCATCCGCGGCCGACGTTCCAAGCACCACCTCCCTGTATATTTCAAAGACTACTTCCCTATATGTTTCAAAGACTATTTTGTTCCGTTCCTCGAGAAGAAGATACCAGGAAGTACGACATGGAAGCAGTTACTGCCGTTACTGGAGGTAAGTTATTAATATAAGTTTTAGTAAGTCTATTAATTTTCGTTCTTGTTTATGTATCGCTTCGGTCAGTTACGAGCCAGGGCCCCTAAGTTATCGTCTCTGCTCGTGCCTTGGTCCTCCGGGAAACATCTACGACTCGCCGTAATCCTTTCACGACTCGCTGCATCAACTCTGGCACGATAAAACCAGCATTCAGGTTGAAAAGTTCCATTTTGCCGCTCTTCGTATGCGGTAAGAGGCTGAAGACAAGGAAACTCAGAAGATGATGGTACATGAATCCGGGCTCATCCATATTCTGATCGATCCATCCAAGATCAAGAAGACTAAGTTGCAGGGAGTAGAAGTGCCGCTAGAGGACAGAGGTCGTCTCCTCCTCGCCCCCAGATCCCTCAAGGCAGCACGGGAGAAGGGTTTTCCGTCTTGGCCCGCGCCAGCCTTTCCTCCAGCGGCGAGTCGCCGGTCCACCGGTACCTTATTTACCCCGGCACGACCGTCGACTCAAAGACTACAATGACAACACTATCTGTCCATTCTGATTTCCTTTCTTCGATTCCGCCTCCCAACTTTCACTCTCGCTCCTGGGCCGCCCGGCCCGCTATCCATTTGATTTCCGCGACCGGACGATCCTGTTCCACCTGCTCGGTCCCAACCAACGCAGCGGGCTCCAGGGAAGAAGAGGAACAGCTACAAACTTGTTTTTTTCCTCCTAGCGCCTCCTCCCGTTCCGTATTCGCCCCGCAGGCTTGGTAAGTTCGTTCCAGTCATGGACCCTCCAGCTCGCTGATTACACTCAACACCTCCTAACACATGTGGTTTCGTTCACTTCCGCAAGAAGATTCCCATAAAGAAACTAGTAGGAATAAATTAAGATAAGAATGTTCGAGCCCGCCAGTCCGTTCCCGATGAATTAAGTAAAGTTTCGGGCCCGTCCAGCGGTCTCCAGGAGAGTTTTTTATCCAGGCTTCGGCCTCCTGTGCGGCTCAGGTACCTCTGCCTCGGCCCGGTTCTCTCCCTGGGGGTTTGACACTATGGGTGAGGAGCCAACGCCCCGTAATCCCTCCCCACCCGACTCGCGACGCGCCATATTCCGCCTCTGGTTCCGTCGCGCTTTTTCTCTTCCGTGCAAGACCTCGAGCAGCATCTACTTCACCCTTCTTCTTGGCGTCGGATCGGTAGCAACAGCCTCTCCTCCCTAGCGGGGAGCTCGAGAAGCTGATCCACCATTCCGCTCTGTTTTTCCGCCTCTCTTGTCGCCTTCAACAAGTCATCCAGTTGATCTTCGTTTTTGTACATCACTAGGGTCTGAGCCAATTGGACGGTCCGGTTGTGTTCGTTAACTAGTCGGTCGACTCCCGGGAACTCCCTGGTTAACGGCCCCAGTGCCGCCGTCGGGAACTGCGCCATCGCTTCTTCAAATGTCTCTGGCTTGCGGCCCGTTTCTAGTGCCATCAGGAACGCCATAGACGCCGAAGCCATTGCTCTTGTCTTAGCCGTCATTCCTCGCACCTCCCTCGGGGGCCACACCAGTTGCACCCGAATGGCCTCTTCCGCGTCCCAGTCTCGTACTGCTCGCGCCGTCACCGGAAAGTGTCCCTGTAAGACCTGGTGAATGGCCTGTGTCCGTAATAACTTGAGTCTCGGTGTTTCTTTAGATGGTCCTGCCGTCGGTATCTCCGTTCCTATGGACCCGAACACTGAATCCGCTCCCGACTCGTCCAATTCTTGCTTCTCCGGCTCGTATCCTCTGGTCTCGGCCTGCCCCAACTCCATGTCCTCTGAGTCTTCCACCTCCGCGTCCATGGACTGGGCAGCCGGTATTTGTAGTCTGTGTATCACAACCCGTGGTTGTAGCGCTCGCCCGTGTTTATCCTCGTCCTTGAGTGGGGTATCCGGTCCTGGCGGCGATCCCATTCGTTCGGGCGACGGCGGTCCCGGGGTCTCCTCCGATCCTTGCGATCCGAAGAACGAGCTCCCCAAACTGGCTCGAGTCAGGTTGTCAACCGCCGCCCGTGTCTCTGGCGTATCTGGTGCTACCGTAATGTCTCTCATTCGTTTCAGTCCCGGGGGCGGCACTACCGGCTGCTTACATACCATCTTCTCCAGGGGTGAATCCGCTCTCGTCGGGGTAGGGGTAGAGAACAACGGCTGCGTCGAGGCCATCGACGCCGTGTCCTCGGGCCTGGCCGCATGCCGAACATACTTTACTTTCTCCACTCGCCCCGACGGTTTGAGTCCCTGCCTTTCTGCCATCTCGCGTAGAAACCTCCCCAGGTACAGTGCTTCTCTTTCTACCAGCCGGCCTCCCTGCGCTTCCCGAATGCTGTCCTCCAGCTCCCGGTCGGATCTTGCCTCGTGGTAACCCCTGAACGATCCCTCCCGGTTCATTGTTCCTTTTAAATATCCGGGGTACCTCGGGTGTCGCGATTCGTATATCACTGATTTCTTGTGAACCGTCATCATAGTAAATTGTGCGTCGCTGCAAGGTGGTTCTAGTCCCGTGGTCCGTTTGATTCCTGTCGAGGTCTCAGGCTGGGATGGTCCCAGCTCTCCCGTGCTACTAGACTCGGCAATAATCAAGGACCGATCGCTTCGGACCGACATACTCCTGCCCGACTCCGACTGGTCCGAACTCGTTCCCTCCTCCAATTGTCTCGGGACTTTCTTGACCTTTTTCCACTTCTTCTTTCGCGACGGCACCTCCGCCGGGCATCCCTGCGTCGGGGGCCTCTTGAAAGCGAGCGGCTCCTCTTCCTCTTTTACTTTCAGACGTTGGTCGTCGGACGAGCTCACCAATTCCACCACCTCAGCCCCCGGTGGTATTCCTGAGCAACCCGGCTTCGGGGAGGGTGTGGATCTCCCTCCTTTTCCTCTGCCCGGGAGTCCTCGTCCTCTTGGTTCTCGTGGTTCTCCCTGGGCATTTAACTTCTTAATTCGGCTCTGTACCAACCCTGTTATTTGGTCTTCTGTCAGAAGTGGTTTCGGGTTGACCACGGCTCGGCTCGCGCTTCGCGGCGACTCGGTGGCTTCCTTCCGCACTCCTTTCGCGGCCCTCCGAGGGGAACGACGCGTGGGCGTCGATCGTTCCGCTACCTCGGCCAGGGGTCCCTTCCCTGCTGCTTTGGCTGCTTGGGCTCCCTCGTCGGCCTCTGATCCTTCTTCGGTTGCTACCTGCTCCGGCTGCTCGGCGTCGCTGTCATCGGACCCTCTCGACGCCCTCGGGTAGTAAGGGACGCGGATATGCCGTCGCGGCCTCTCCGGTGCCTCCTTATCCACCGCCCTCTCAGGGGGTTGAAACCCCTCCGGATGGCGCACCGCGTAGTCCCGTTCCAAATTGGCTACCCGGGCCGCCGTTTCATCCCCAGTAGCGAAACTGGTGTACGGCGGTCGTCCTTTCGGGTCCAAGGCGAACGCCGCAGCATACTCTAGCCTCAGAAGGGGATCTTGCTTCGGCATCCCCCTCTGCAGGTTCCCTTCGTGCGAGTCCGACATGTGCTTCCTCCAATCCTGGTGTGTCGAATAGGCTCGATTCGAACACACCGGGCACATGTAGTACTGCTTCCGTAATCCATCGTGCTGACCTTTAATATGCTTGACCAGGTGCTTAAACTCCTTTCCGCGGCAATTTCCTTCCCAGCACTGTCCGCTCATCGTGTCCGTTTTCCGGGCTTTCGGGGCTCGTTCCAATCCTGAAGCTCGTCCCGTCAGCCTTTTCCGTTTTTGTCTCGTGGTGATGCTGCTCGTCTCGCTTCTCTGCTTTTTCTCTTGTTTTCTTCTCCTTAGCTCAGTCTGCTCGTCTGCGATTTGATGAATCCTGATCGGCTGACCAGAATGACCTGCTCCGGCGAGCGCTCTGCCTTTTATAGCCGCCGCAGGCGGAAGTGGGCGTGGCCTGCGCTAGCGACCCCTAGCGTCAGACTCACCATCCACTTCTACGGTGGCGCCCCCTACTATTTTCCGGTCCCCGGGGCCCGCCGCTGGTCACCGCCTCGCCTGCTTTTTACCTCGCGGCCCTTCGCCCGTCCACGCGTTTTTTTTCCTAGGCCTTTTATTGCCCCACCGGACGTCCTCGGTCTTTTCATCCTCCGTCGCCTTCTCTTGCCTTTTTCATCTTGGCCCTCACAGTGCTTCCGCACACTTCCCGGAGAACACAGGGGCTCGACGTTATCATCTCCTTGCCGCCGCCCCGTTCTCTTTGTCCTCTTTTACGACTTACTTTAAAGCCTGTCCTCGTCTCAGGCCTCGCCTTTTACAACCGTCCGTTCGTTCCTCCGGCGTTCCCGAGAGTGCCGCATCTACTCTCCTCCGGTCTCCTGGACGCTGTAAAGCGGTATTACCAAGTCGGCATTACTTCAAAAGTCTTCACCAGCTTGCCACCGGGTCTGTCTTCTGTTGTAATCCAACCATCTTTTCCACGCTGTGGTTCCTCCGAACTGACCGGAAAGCGGCTCCGTGGGACTACTTTAGACATTCGGGCCATCGTGGCTCCCGAACGCCGTTTTTCGTTCCAACCCCGCATTTCCCACCTATATTACATCCGCAAGAGAACCAATCTTCAGCTAGGTAGCAAATCTCTACAGCCTAACGACCTGCACTCCTACTGTAGTGGTCAACGCACCGCCCCGACTCAATGGCCCCAGGTTGATCAGTCCTTTTTGGCCAAAGCCTTTTTGTGTAGCGCCGATTTGGTCGTTCCCTTGGTCCTCTTCCACCTGCGGAATCGAGACACGAAAACGACTTCATCACAAAAAGGGGTGCCCCGTTTCCTTACGTGCCCTAGCGCGCCCCACCCCAAGCATTTACTGTGCAGCCTCGTATCCTTGCTGGTCAGCTACCATCCAGGCTGGCGCAGCGTGTCCTCGGTAGGGTTCCAGGCGGTCCACATGGACTACCCCCCCCGGTTTCCCTCGTTTCTTCCGTACTACCACCCGTCCTCGGTCAAGCACCTTGACGATCAGTGCAGGGCCCATCCATGGAAATCGCAACTTCGTTCCTTTGTCCCTATCCACTACCGTATCGTGCACCCAGACCAGTTCTCCGGCGTGGTATTCCCGCCGAGTCACCTTCCCATCGTACTCGTGTTTCTGATGGATGGCGGCTCGTTTCAGCCCCGTCCGGGCCTCCTGATAGGCCGCGACTAGCCCTTCCTCCAGGCTTTCCACATAGTCGCCTACCCGTCGGGGTTCCTCCTCTGGTCCTAGAGGTCTCCCATAAATCGCTTGTCGCGGCATCATGGTCTGTCGGCCCAGCATCATCATATTCGGTGTCACTCCCGTGCTGGCTTGCGGCGTTGCTCTATAACTCATCATCACGAGCGGGACCATCTCATCCCATTCCCGGCCTGTTGCTCGGGAGCTGGCTTTCAAACAACACCCCAAAGTACGGAAACTTCGTTCTATGTACCCGTCACTCCTGGGGTGGTACGGCGTCGTTCTTGTTTTGTGTATTCCAAATAGTGCACAGACCTGAGCCACCACCTCGGATTCGAAATTCGTGCCTTGATCCGAGTGTAGTTCCCGAAACGCGCCGTACCGTGCTACTACTTCTTCAACCAATTTGTCCGCCACTGTCGTTGCCTTTTGATCCGGGATTGGGAAACACTCCAACCATTTGGTGAAATAGCATCCTACCATCAGGCAATACTTATTTCCTCGTTTGGTGACTGGGTACGGGCCCGAAACATCCATGGCCAGCCGTTCCATCGGCTCCCCCACTATGTACTGATGTAGCGGCTCCCGTCTCCCTCGTCCTTTTTTCAGCAACGCGCAATCACATTCTCGACATTCCTTCCGCACGTCTTCCCGGAGTCCCGGCCAGTAAAACCCTTGCTCCAACAGGGCCGTCGTTCTGGCGACTCCCAAATGCGCTCCTGCCGCGCCTCCATGGTATTCCCTTACCAACTTGGCCCGTTCCCCTCGGGGAACGACCAACTGGTTCCTCCAACCATGTCCTTCTAGTTCCCAGTACTTCCGATGCAGCACGCCATCCCTGAGGCTTAATCGTTCCCATTGCCTCCATAGGATCTTTGTTTCCCGGGATTCCGGAGATATGGCCTCCCAACCTGGCCGGTCCGCATTCTCTTCCATCCGTGCGACAATCGGCCCTATATCTCGATCCCTCCTCTGCGCTGCTCTCATCTCCTGCGGGGACCATCCGGGCTCGTACCCCCGGGCCCGCGTCACTACTCTCACTTTTTCGGTATTCTCGTGCTCCTCTCCACATTGTTTGCACGGATACCGGGACAACGCATCAGCGTTCCCATGCTTCCTGCCCGGTCGGTGTTGGAACGACACATCATGCGAGTCGATAATATCAATCCACCGAGCAGCCTGCCCCATCGGTTCCTTACTTCTCTGCAGCCAACTGACCGCGCTATTATCCGTCCGGACTATCACGCGTTGACCATAGATGTAGCACCGAAAATGCTTCAAAGCTCGCACCACCGCCAACAGTTCTTTCCGCGTGGTGCAATACTTTCGTTCGTTTGACTCCAGGGTTTTGCTCGTGTAGGCTATCACCCGTTCCTCCCCTCTCTGCTCCTGTGATAGCACGGCTCCTGTCCCCACGTCACTGGCGTCCGTGTCAAGCCACCATTGTCCATCTTCCTCCGGGAATCCCAACACCGGGGCCTCTGTTAGCGCCTTCTTCATCGCATCAAATGCCTCTTGTCGTCTCGCGCTCCACACGAACGGTTCCTCCTTCGTTGCCAATTCATACAAGGGGGCAGCCAATTCCGTGAAGCCGTTTATATGCCTTCTATAATACGAACATAATCCCACGAAGGCTCGTACCTCATGGAGATCCCGAGGGACCGGCCACTCGGTTACTTGCCGACACTTTTCGGGGTCGGGTTCGATCCCGTTGAATGAGACAACGTGCCCCAAGAACGGAATCTTCTTCTGGAACAGCTCGCATTTTCGCGCCTTTAACTTCAGTCCTGCAGCGTTCAATCGGTCCAGAACCCGTACCAATCTTTCCAGAGTCACTTTAAACGTTGGTTCAAAGACCAGTATGTCATCCAAGTATACCAGACACTCCTCCCACACGATTCCTCTGAGGATTCTTTCCATCAGTCTCTCGAAGGTGGCTGGGGCGTTCACTAGCCCGAATGGCATCACTTTGAACTCATACAATCCTCCTTGAGTCACGAAGGCCGTCTTTTCTTGGTCCTCCGGTGCCATCTCCACCTGCCAATATCCGCTTGCGAGATCCAGACTGCAGAAGAATAGGCTTCCTCCCAAGGTGTTGAGGCTGTCCTCTATCCGTGGGAGCGGATAGGCGTCCACTTTCGTAGCCTGGTTCAGTTTTCGGTAGTCGATACAGAACCTCGTTCCTCCGTCCTTCTTTTTGACTAGAACGGTCGGGCTACTCCACGCACTCCCGCTCTCCTGGATAATCCCTAGATTTAACATATCCTCCACCAGTGCTCGTTCCTCCTCTCTCCTGGTGGCTGGATACCGTCTGACCCTCTGCTTGATCGGCATCTGATCCCCCGTTTTAATTCGATGTTGTACTAAATCTGTCCGTCCTAACTCATGTTTCGAGGTCGCAAACATTTGTTCCCGGGCCATGATGGCTTTCTCCAGCTCTCCGCCTTCCTCCGTGGTCAGGTCTTTCTTAGCCTCCTCTATCATTTCAACGAGCGCTCCAGGGGGTTCTTTTACTTCACTTCCTATTCCTCGTACCTCTTGTACGAAGGTGGCTTCTCCGAGTACCCCGCCGGTTTCCAATTTCGCGCTCTCGGTCCCTCGGTTGGCCACCCAAACTCTATTTTCTTCTCCCAATGTCACCGTTCCTGGGATCACCTCCAGTCCCATAGGTAATCCAGCGCCGGTGATGACAGCCAGCTGTCCACTCTGTCCTATGTCTACTCTCGTTACTACTGTTACTCGGGTCACTTGGAGTGGGGGTATTTCCGTCGTTCCCTCGATTCGCACGACCTGTCCTCCGACGGTAACTGCCCGAATCCCATCCGTTCTTTGTTCTGCTCCCGGGATTCGTTCCCCCTCTCCCTCCCCCTCGGCGGGCAGGAAGATAGCACTCGCGTGGGGCTTAACTGTTAGCCGGTATTTCACCGCGAAGTCGTTTCCCAGGATCCCTTCATCTCTACCGATGTCTGCCACCATGAATGTCCACTGCAACACGCGCGTTCCCAATTTTACTGGCAAGTTCGTGCATCCGTAGCACCGCAACGGACTACCATCCACCGAGCAGAGACGTCCTTCATATCCATCCAGTTCTTCCCATTTTCGTCCCCACTCTCTCCAGAGGCGTTCCGACAGCAGACTGATCATAGATCCGGTATCAACCAAAAAACGGACGACACTCTCTCCCACCGTCCCGGCCACATAAAGTCCACATTCTCCCATGCCTACTACTTCTCTCGCCGCGCCCGAAGGGGGCCCCGCGCTTACTGCGACGGCGACTGTCCGTTTCCCTGACGCTGAGAACACTCTCTCGCGAAATGGCCCTTCTGGTGACATTGATGACACTCTAAATCTTCTTTTCGCTTCTTAAACGCCTCCCTCCGGGCCGTTGCTTGTCTTCTAGCTTCCCGTTCTTCTGCCAATTCTTTCATCATCTCCTCCAACTTACCGTTTAAGGCCATGATCTGTGTATTGGCGTCCTCCTCGGGCTTCACTGCCCGCAGGAGGCGGCGTGAGTATCGTTCCTGTATTTCTACCACCTCTACCGCCTCCTCTAGTGTCTTGCATCCTTTCTCTGCACACTTCAGCTGAAGGTCTTCCCCAACTGCAGCCTGGAACGCATGTAATGCTGCTTTTTCCTGGCTAGCGTAGTCGTTGGAGAAGTAGGCCCTCGATGCCAGTCGCCGGGCATTATCAGCCAACTCCTTCGCTGTCTGGTTCTTTACGCGTTTTAATCCCGCCAATTCTTGCAGAGCATTGCACGTGTCCTTCTCCTGACCGAACCTCCGTCGCAACGCATCTACCCTCGCCGAGTAACGGAGTCGTTCCCTGTCCGGGAGTCCGACAAAGTACATTCGTGCCGTTCCCGTCAGCGAGAGAAAGAGCATCGCCGCTTTTTCCTCGGCCGTCCAACGTCCCAATGTTGCGTACTCCTCAAACTGGTTGATCCATCCCTCGAAATCCGGTTTACCGTCATACTTCTCCGGTCGTAAACTAAACTTCTTCAAACTCGCTCCTACCTGGCCGGTCTGTTGTTGTTGAGCCCGCGCATTCTGCTCATCCGTCGGGGTGGACGTTCCCATAAAATTAAACTGCCTACCCATGATGGTCGCGTCCTCCCCTTTGGTCTCGGTTTTCGCACCTCCTTTCTCCTCCCCACCTTCCTTGAAGGCGACGTCAGAATCCATCTGCTCGAAGACTGCCGCGGTCGCCATGAGTATCCAATACCGACGAAACACCCAAGATCCACAAGTCCGTATGTGCTTATTTCAGCACCACCGCTGCCACCAGTGTGACGTTCTCTGGTAAGTCGGGGTTGCCGATTCTTACAACAGAGGAACGTGGGGGTTGTTCGGGTCTCGGGGCGGACGGGGAATCCGGGCCAAGAACCGAGATGTGTTTCTAGAGTCGTGCCTCGCGCACGAGGGGGGGCTGAGCGAATCGGTCGGGAATCGGCACTCGATGTCAACGGAGGACTGCGGGGAAGGGAAATTATGGTAGGGGTACGGGTCGGCCGGGGTTCGTCTCGCTCTATCTCCCAGACCAGCATTCACCCCGACCGGGCGGTCCACCCCTCAGTTCCGGTCCGCGGGGGCGACGGGCCGACGGTCGCCTATTGTTTGGTAGCGTGGGGCCGAGCATGCCGCGCCCTCGTCCCCGCGGACTTCGTTCCTTCGTTCCGTTCCCCATGTCTTCGTGCCATACTACACCTCGGTTTCCGGGACTACTTCGGGCCTTCGTGCCTTACTCCGTTCCCTCGTTCCTCGTTCTTCGGGCCGTCGGGCCCCTTACCCTGTGTTCCTACTACCTATCTCGAGCTTCGACTGTTTTGTCCTAACTTCTGGTTAATTACTCTAATCGGCTCATCTTTAGCGGTTGTTTCAGGAAAGAGGACACGTCTGGACACCAGGAGAACTGTTAAAGAACTCTGTTTATTCGGGCCTCACCGCCCCTTTATATACTATAGAGGTCAGCCCTGATTGGCTGCTTTCGGTCACGTGACCTACAACTGACGTCACTTCCGGTTTATATTTTCCGTTTCCGGTTTACATTTCACTTCCGGTTTACATATTTCCGGGTTTCGTTCCTTTACATTTTCGTTCCTTACATATTCGTTCCTTACATATTCGTTCTTTACATATTCGTTCTTTTACATATTCGTGTCTCTTTTTCAGGCTTTCTATACTTTCGTTCATTATTACATATTCGTTCCTTTACATCTATTTCGTTCTCTTACATATATTTCGTTCTCTTACATATATTTCTACTATTACCTTATTTCTATTATTTTGACCTCTATGTATTTTGGATGAATAGCCGTTCATCACACTTGGTTTCAAACCCAGTCTAACGATAGGCCCTACTGGGGGGCATCTTACTTGGTTTCAAACCCAGTCTAACGATAGGCCCTACTGGCATCATACTTGCTTTCAAACCCAGTCTAACGAGTACTAGCGTGAAATACTAAACGTCCTTTCAAACAAAGTCTTGAATTTTACTTACAAGTGGCAGGACGCGCCGGCCAGCCTCGGACACCCGCCGGGCGTATTCGGGTGTCTGGGCGCGGGGACGAGCAGGGGGATCCAGCTCCATCTCGCCGGCTGACTCCGGGGAGTCCTCGTCGACTGGGTCCCGGTCTGAGTCCGGGGAGTCCTCGTCGACTGGGTCCCGGTCTTGTTCCTGCCCCTCCGGGTCCTTGGCGGCTGAGTCCCGGGCGTGTGCCCCACCCTCTGGGTCCTCCCCGGCTGCCTCCACGTCCCTTCCCGCCTTCTTCTGGGCGGCCTTCCTCTCTTTCCTCCTCCTCCGCTTCTCCCTTCGCCGGTGCCTCCGAACTATTGCTGCGTCCTGCGCGAATAGTTCCTCTGCGAAGGTATCACTCTCAGACTGAGAGGAAGTTTGGTGCGGGTCCATTTAGTGTGCGTATTTGTAATCAATGAAGGGCGCTGGTCAGACTGGGTTTGAAACCCGGCGCAGTGCGGGCCCTTATATATGGCCCCCGGGGGTGGGGTGACGCCACGCCTGATGATGTGCCCTTATTAGGGAAAAGTCGGCGCTGATATCGTGGGAAAGCCACGAAGAGCGAATCTGACGTCAGCAAGGTGTCCCAGTTATTGGCTTCTTTGCCAAATTGTAGTACTGATGTAGTAATGAAGACTGGCTTTGAAACCCAGTCTAACGCCAAAAAATAATGTTAGACTTGGTTTGAAACCCAGTCTGACCGGAATAAAGACGACACGTAAAAATTTCTTTGCCAAATTTTAGTACTGATTTAGTACGAGAATCGATAATGAAGGCTGGCTTTGAAACCCAGTCTGACGCCAAAAAATACGGTTAGACTTGGTTTGAAACCAAGTCTGACCGTAATAAAGTCGACACGTAAAAATTTCTTCATGGCCGTATTTGAAACCCAGTCTAACTTAGGCGGTGTTTCTAGCGACCGAAGGCGCGGGGCCTAACCACACTGCATTTGGGTCGCCGCGTTTGAACCTTGAAATGCCTAATTCAGTCTGGGTTTCAAACCCAGTCTGACCGGCATATTAATCATTCGCCACGTTTTAGAAAAAAAACTAAAAGTTGATCGGCTCGCCGCGTTTACAAAAAAGTTAGGCCTAAAGAAGGGAGGGGGGGGGGGAGGGGGGGAGGGACCGAGCGAGGGGGCGGAGATACCGTGCGGGGAAATATCCTCCCAGGCAGTCGGACCGGTAGGTTCGGCCACAACGCTGGCGGGTTAGACTGGGTTTGAAGGCCGGTCTGCGCCACAAGCACGGTCTAGGCCTAAGCCTAACGGGGGCGTTTTTAGACACTTCTAGCAAACGCGGTTTTGTTTGTACAACAGTTTAGTGGACCGAGGGCGACCGACCCGGCGGCCTAATCCCCCACCCCCCGCCCACCTACTTAACCCCAATGTTGTGATACGTTGACTAGCGAGCGGCAGTCAGTATTGTTATCCATGAAAGACAAGAGTCTTTGTATTGTATTGAGAAAAGTATTGGTCTACAGAATATACTTTTTGTCATCAGAGCAATTTTTCGGTTTGAAATTACTCACCTGAATACCCTCGTAGTGACTGTGCCACTTTGTTGTTGCATCTTGGTGGATAACATTCCCAATTTCAGACAGTGGATCAAAGTCCTTCAGCAGTGAAGTGGCACTTTGTTTCAAGGCAATAATTTTGGCTTCCATCATAATCCTATCACTAAGGAGCCCAACACTCGGAAGGCGTGTGGGAAGCTTGCCTGTCAAGTTTTCCAAAACTGTTTTGATTACCCTAGGTAACTGTCTCATGCTCAAATCATGTTGTGTCAGAAGGTCCATACAGCATTTTCGGATCTCAGTTGTATATCTTTCATCGTCAAATGTTTTTACTTGATCCCTCTCAAGGAGAACGTTGATGTGCTCTAAATACAGTAAAAATGATTTCCAGGTTTTGATTCCCTGCTGTTTGCCAGCCCTGTCACCTTCATCTCATAGATTCAATCAAAGACAGAATTCGTCCAAACTGATTTTCGCTGTGAAAATTACCCTGGCTGTCGGTAAAGCGTAAAACACCCAACACTCACTCACTCACCCTAAAGGGTTGGCTGGACGTTAAACTAGGTCAACATACATATATGTGAGCCGTTTTGGCGAAATGAGTCGGATGTCGCAGAAAGTTGAAGTGAGATATGGGGCTCTGTGCCCCGTCGCATAACAAAAATAAGGAACAATTTTTGGCACATGGTCAAACTCTCGCTGTTGTGCCAAAATTTAGCATCGATTTTCACCCATTTCTAATCATTTTTCTGGGCTGGAAATTTCAGGAATTTAAGATCTAAATGTCTTTTTTCCATAACCCTTTACAGAATCAAAATCAGCCCAGTAGAACAGCCACAATTCAACAGTGGGACCCATCGCTACAGGGACGTCCTTGTTTAAGGACGTCCTTGTTGCGACGGTTTGGTTATGCGACGCGCCATTGAAGTCGCATTTCGCATTTTTTATCGAAAATGGGTTTTTTCTTTTATTCATATCTCCTATATCAGAAGTCTTCCCCAAAAAAATTTTAGGTCCCAAAGCCATCTCTAAGTCCCTCTAAATAAGCCCCAAAGACGCGCAATGCCTCAGTGATCTGAAACAAAAGACCCTCGATTCACGCCATTTTCCCCTAACTTTGCGCCCATCCCAGCCACATATCCGGGTACCTGCTGAAAGGGCGCGAAGTGAACTGGCCAATGACAGCCTCGGATTTTGAATTCGCCAATCAGAACGTGTTTTCCCGATCGTCGTCCCGTAAACAATCGTCGTCAAGGAGGTCACGTGTGCAGAATGCGGCGCCCTGATTGGCTGAGAGGCCTCGCGTGCCTTCCGGTTTCAGTTGTTGTCAAAATTTAAAGGGACGCATGGCGAGCAGGACGGACATGCGACATCACTTCTCCGACGGATTTAGCCGTTTTAATCCTGGATCACTGCTGGATTTTGATGTGGATTACCTCCCAACATCGTCGGGAAGGACATGGATCGCGAGGAGGCTGTCGCGGATGCCCTGAATACGATAAATCGGGCGAATTTACGTGGTATAGCCGAGCCACAGCAATGGCGGACTTTGGACGACGAGTACTTTCTCTTCGCCGACGGGGAGGAGGGGCAAGACGATCCCCCCGAGGAAGAAGAAGATGTTCAGGAGGATCTAGGGGAACTGGAGGATGCTGAGGACGATGAGGATGAGCCACTGGTCATCCCTGACCCCACGGACGACCTTCTACAGGCGGAGTGGGACGACTGCGAACGCTTCATGTGAGTTTTGAAAAAACTTTATAACGGCCGACATGCGGTCGGTTCCGGTATCTCTGAAACAAGTATGCAAAGTGCCTAAATCCCTTTCAATGTTGATGAAACTGCCTACGATTGTGCCCTAGTATGTATTCTAACTGCCTAACTAGTTTTTATCAAGTTTCAAAGTTGATTTCATGCCATAAACAGGGATGATCCGTCGGGGTTGTCCGGTGACCTTCTTAATGGCGTCAGCTGATCCGGCCGGCCTGTAACGGTTATCAATCATGTCTCATGCCATTGTGGCCCTCAGGAAGGTGAACTAAGTCTAATATCATGTATGTTGTTGTCTTTAGATGTTCCTGCAAGCACTACAAAGACAAGGAGTGCAGTAAACAGTTCACGACGTCGGAGCTGGTCGCACGTCGGCAGGAGGTCTTTCAGCTGTCCTCAGGTAAGTTTTTCATGAGATACATGTTATGCAAACCTGTCGCCGCGACCATGTAGCTATGTCGTTCTCGCTCAAAACTACCCCATAATCCATGACAACGTCTTGAAGTATAACAGACAACTATTAACACTCAACCAGACTGTTTTTAAGGTAGTATTTAGGGCGTGTTAACATAGTTCATGGGTCAATCCAGAAACCTCATTCCTTGAGTCACATGCATATCATGTACAGATTGTTATTATCCTAATCTACTTTGTTTTCTAGGCGAGAAGGACATGTTGCTACTGGGCATCGTCAGTACCTGCACAGACAATAGCAGCAGGCTGTCCACCTGGAAGAAGGGGATTAAGGGGAGAGGGGAGAGGCAGCACCAAAGAAGCCACTACCTCGTCGGTTCTCGGCCAGTCTGCAGGGACACTTTCAAGTTCATGTACGCGTGAGTAGCTTTGATATTCAACTTCTTTGCTCAACTAAGGTCTACCTAGATATCCCTACTATTATTGTACTACTTGAGGTAAATTACAAGATGAACTGTAATGAATCATAACAGAATCTGATCATGGCACTTACCTTCACAAATCGTCCATATTAATATTACAATACTTACCTGTACTTGTTGCCTGTGTCCAATAATTATTGGCCTAATGTAACTCTTACCTTGTGACCTTTCCAGCATCAGCCAGAACAAGCTGACGTCCATCATCAAGTGGTACAAGTGCTACGGGGTGGTGACCAGGCAAAGGAAGGCTGGCGGGCGACAGGCGACTGCAAGGATCCTCCTGCTGGAGGACATCAGGCGGGTCATGGACTTCATCAACTCCTATGCCGAGACCAACGCCCTCGTCCTGCCTGGTCGTGTGTCTTCCCACAAACGGGATGACATCCTCCTCCTCCCCTCCTCTTCCACAAAGGCCGACATCTACAGGTTGTACAGCAACGCCATGGAGGAGGCTAACTTCAGGTGTGTGGCTGACTCAACCTTCAGAAACCTGTGGCTCCAACTCCTCCCTCGCATAGTGTGTTCCCGCCCTATGACTGACCTCTGCTGGGAATGCCAGCGCAACAACAGGGATATCTCTGCCTCTAGTAACCTACCTGACATTGTGAAACAGGCCAAGCTGAAAAAGCAACAAGTTCACCTGGAGGTGGTGGCTCGGGAGAGGGGCTTTTATCAGGACATGGTCAAGTCTGCAAAGGCTGCCTACAAGGAAGCAGAGTCCCCTCCCCTTGGCCCCCACCCCCCTTGTTCTTCTGACACGAAGGTCCACATCAGTTTTGATTATGCCCAGCAGGTCCACCTTCCCTCCTTTCCTATGCAGCCTGGCCCATTGTATTTCCTTGTCCCCCGCAAGGTCGGCATTTTCGGTGTCTGTGCCAAGGCCATCCCCCAACAGGTGAACTATTTGATCGACGAAAGCCATTGCGGTAGTAAGGGGTCAAATGCAGTTATTTCATACCTGCACCACTATTTTGAAACGTATTCCCTGGGGGAGAAGGCGGTGGACATGCACTGTGACAACTGTAGTGGTCAGAACAAGAACAAGTTTGTGCTAGCGTATCTTCTCTGGCGGGTCCTGACTGGCCGGCACCAGTCCATTTCCTTAAACTTTTTGATCACAGGGCACACCAAGTTTGCCCCGGACTGGTGCTTTGGTTTGCTTAAACAAAAGTTTCGTCGTGAGCCTGTCTCGAGCCTCACGGAGATAGAGGCAACCGTGGTGAAGAGTACCCAAGAACGTGCCAACCTTGCCCAACTTGTGGGGGACGAGAATGGGAAGGTGTTTGTCGAGTCGTATGACTGGCAATCTTTTTTGACCCCTTTCATCAAACCAGTCAAGGGCATTAAGCAGTATCATCACTTTGTATTCCCCCGTGGGGGTCCGGGTAAGAATAGGCCCTCAGTAGCCCCTGCTGATCGTATGAGGCGACGATAGGGGGGACCCTGCACTGACCAAGTGGTTTTTGGGTTCAATTCCCGGTCACTGCTTGGTTCACTAAGGGATGAGGTACAGCAAAAATGATCACTGGGTTTTGATCCCCTGCTGTTTGCCCGCCCTGTCACCTTCATCTCATAGATTCGATCACCAAAGACAGAATTCGTCCCAACTGGTTTTCGCCGTGAAAATGACCCTGGCTGTCGGTACGGCGTAAAACACCCAACACTCACTCACTCACTCACTTTGTATTCTCTGACCAGAACAAGGGCCACGTCACCTTCCAGCAGTATGCCGACTCGGCCCCCGAGACCTTCAAGATGCTGACTGTCGCCCCTGAAGCTGTCCCCCAGGAAGGCCCTCAGCCCACCTAATCCCCTGGCCTCCCGGCCAAAAGACTGGTATCTCTTCAAGAACATTCTCCCCGTGGGGGTCCGGGTAAGAATAGGCCCTCAGTAGCCCCTGCTGATCATATGAGGCGACGATAGGGGGGACCCTGCACTGACCAAGTGGTTTTTGGGTTCGATTCCCGGTCAGTGCTTGGTTCACTAAGGAATGAGGTACAGCAAAAATGATCACTGGGTTTTGATCCCCTGCTGTTTGCCCGCCCTGTCACCTTCATCTCATAGATTCGATCACCAAAGACAGAATTCGTCCCAACTGGTTTTCGCCGTGAAAATGACCCTGGCTGTCGGTATGGCGTAAAACACCCAACACTCACTCACTCTTCAAGAACATTCGGGATTTTTGTACTGAGGACACGAAGGACATCATGTGCCCTAAGCCCTCTGTACCAGAACCAGCACCCGGCCCAGGCCCCGTGCCGTACCTCCGCCAGAACCAGATGCGGAATCAGAGCCAGAGGCTGGCGAGGGGGATGGGCCGGGCAGGGGCAGGGGCAGGGGCAGAGGCAGAGGTAGAGGCAGAGGCAGGGGCAGAGGCAGAGGACAGACTCCAGACACATCATCAGGATCAGAGGGGGAGGAGGAGGAGTTAGTCAGACAGCTGGAGAGGGCATCAAAATCTTCATCTGACTCAGAGGAGGAAGACCCCCTACCCCCACCTAGGGGCAGGGGCCGTCCTAGTAAACGTGCTAAACGTGGTCGTGGCAGGCCCAGGACCACCTGAGAACTATTAAGAATCTGTTTTGAACATTGTTAACTTATTTTTAGTTGTTAAGACTTTTTCTGATTTTAAGATTTTTACCTCGGTGGCTTTTCACTATTTTAACGACCAAAGACAATCATGAACATTCCAAGAACTTTTATAGACACATTATGGATATCCAAGGTACTTAGGGTCATCACAGAGTTGTTTTTAAGCAGCCAAGATGAGGTATTGTGATCCTTTATGCTTGCCGTTCTAGGTTAAGTTGTTGTTTCAGATCCGGATTTTTGTCACTTTTTGCAGCGCCGGCATGAATAAAAGTTTTGTATATAAATGCATGAATTACTGGTATTTGTTAGCTAGAATAGTGTAGAATGACTATGTAAAGTTTCAGGACCAAGGACTGATTACAAGTGTACGTTGCTAGGGCTTTATCTGAGGACCGCGGTAGCGCGCGATAAGAAAAATTTTGAACTCATTTATCTCAGTTTCTTATACCCGCATAGGCGCGGTTCTTTTTATTTTCGTCGCAACTTATCTCAGGCCCTAGATATGGGACCTAGACATGCTATACCTTGTTTTAAAGCTAATAATTAGTATTTTCTGATGGTATACCTAACTAAAAATCTTCCCCGTGCGACATCCGACTCAATTCGCCAAAACGAGTCACATATACCATGGTGGCAACCGTGGTGGTAACCATGGTGGTTACTATGGTTGTAACTATGGTTGTAACCCTCTACCCCTCTATGGTGATAATCATGGTAGTTACCATGGTTGTAACTATGGCGGTAACCCTCTACCCCTCTATGGTGATAACCATGGTAGTTACCGTGGTGGTAACCAATGTGGTAACCATGGTGGTAACCATTGTGGTTACCATGTGTTAGCCCTCTAGCCCCTCTGCCCCTCTAGCCCTCTTTCCCTTTACCATGGTGGTAACCATTGTGGTTAACATGTGTTAGCCCTCTAGCCCCTCTACCCCTCTGGCCCTTTTTTCCCGTTACCTCCTCATCCCCATGTGAAAACAAAAAGGTTGAGTGATAGAACACCCAGTATGCATTGAGCTATTGACATATTCATTATGTTAATCAGATCTGAAAACCCAGCATGCATTGAGGCATTCGTAATGTTAGAAATATTGATAAACTGTACTATAATGTGTATATCAACATTTCTTTCATAGACCACAATCCACATTTCATATATTTCTTCTCTATGCCTTGTATTAACCGACAAAACTTCCTTGATTCAGTAAAATCCAACATGGCTGCACTCCTCACCATATCCCAGACTTCAATGGGGCTACAATAATGCAATTTTCTTTTGTCTTTTGACAGGAAAAGAAAGTAGAAATGTTCCTAAAACTTGTATCCGGCATGTCCACTACTGCAATGCCCTGGGGCCAAAACATTCGGTCACCGCCCTTGTGGCGTAAAACTAGCTGAAAAGCTTGTGCAGTCTGGTAAAAGAACCCTAAAGGGTTGGCCGGACGTTAAGCTAACCCAACAAACATCACCAGCAGAAAAAAACTTCCTTCCTATCTGGGTCCTATTCGTAACATTTACAACATAATCAGGGCCACTCCTGGCCCAGAATATCAACAATTTCATTTTTTTTAAATGACGAAGAAAATTATCTCTTTTCAACTTACACTTTTTTGACTATGTCCTAAAACAATAATAAAAAATATCCACAATATGTTTCTCATTACTAAAGTTTTGTAACTAACCTAAAACCCTAAAATTCCTATTTACTTAAAAATCTTTCGTAATGATTTCAATTGAAGCACCTACAGCCTCACTGTTTATGACTTTGCTTGCGAAAGTTGCGATCTGCAAAATTACTTAGCTTACATTATTCAATCACACTAAACAACGCAAACAGTTAAACTCTCCTGTGTGTGAGAAACCGGAAGTTTGTGGTGGATTCTGTCTGACTCACTCGCCGAAGATATTTCGACATTCACATGCAGAGGAAAATGGTTCCCCTCTCGCACAGGACAGTTGAACCAGCATAAGCAGTACAGAATTGCACAAAGGTAGCTAGCAAAACACCCTGTGCATATAATCAGTTGTATAAGAATAAAGTAAAGAAACAGTCACCAGATTGCAGAAGAAATATCATAAAAGGTATTCGAAATTATAGGGTTACTACATTACACAGTGTAAATACAGCATGGGCTTCTGGTAGGTGTAAATATATCTGTTTGGTTATAGCAGACAGGTTGCATCTCCTAGCGATCACCACTGCTCGGGGTAAAATCGATTATCGGACTGATATAAAGGTGGGAACCTATGGTTAAAAACCTCGACAGTTCCCAAACGCCCAAGAAATCCATGGTTTGGCAGTGATTGCAGAAAGGTTATTAATGAAAGGAAAAGGGCTGAAAGAAGATTTTGCCAGAGACCAACTGCAGAGAACCTAGGTGTGGTCCATGCTAAGGAAAATGACGGGAAAAGGTGTGGACTCCAGGGTCCAACACCTCCAGGTGGGCACAAACTTGATAACAACATCTACTGACATAGCTGAGAAACTGGCGGAAACCTTTGAGCATAATTCCTCTTCAACGAACTGTCTTGACATATTTAAACAACATAAATCTAAAGAAGAAAACAAACCTCTTCATTTCCGGTCTGATAACACAGAAAAATACAACTCTCCTTTTACCATGGAAGAACTAACTATTTCACTTAAACGCTCACACAGCACTGCAGTTGGCCCTGACAAAATCCATTATGACTTCTTGAAGCACCTGCCAAGAACAGTCCTGGAGGTGCTTTTGGGACTCTTCAACAAGATATGGGAAACTGGTGATATTCCTGGCTCGTGGCAAGAAGCCACAGCCATTCCCATCCCGAAACCGGGCAAAGACCACAAAAACGCAACTAACTATAGGCCCATAGCCTTGACTAGCTGCCTCTGTAAAACCATGGAGAGAATGGTAAATGCTCGCCTCGTCTGGCTGCTGGAGTTGAAACATCTGTTTTCAGATTTCCAGAGTGGCTTCAGACGGGGTAGGAGCACTCTTGACCATCTGATCAGTTTAGAATCTTTTGTCAGAGAGGCTTTCCTACAAAGAGAACACGCAGTAGCAGTATTTTTCAATCTTGAAAAGGCTTATGATACAGCATGGAAACATGGTATTATGAAAGACCTACATGCCATGGGTCTCCGGGGTCGGCTACCCATTTTCATTCAAAGTTTTTTGACTAATAGACACTTCAAGGTCCGGTTGAATACTACATATTCCACTATCCATCCATAGGAGATGGGTGTCCCACAAGGCAGCATTCCCTCTGTAACTCTGTTTAACATCAAAATCGACAGCATCACCAAAGCAATAAAAGAAAACATTGCTTGCAACTTATATGTGGATGACTTTCTCATGTGCTACAGAGGCAGAAACATGCATAGCGTAGAAAGGCAATTACAACTTAGCCTAAATCGAGTCTTCAGATGGTCTGTAGAAAATGGTTTCAAATTCAAATTCTAAAACAAAAAGTCGACAGATGGTCTGTAGAAAATGGTTTCAAATTCTAATTCTAATTCTAAAACAAAAACAGTCGCTGTTCATTTCTGCCAGTGGAGGACTCCTCACCTTGACCCTGAGTTGAGGTTAGATGGAGACCTCATCCAAATAGAAGAACAAACCAAATCTTTAGGCCTCACTTTTGACAAAAAAGTTATCTTTTCTACCTCACATTAAGTCTCTCAAGTCAAGGTGTCTGAAAGCATTAGGTGTAATAAAAGTGCTATCCAACACAAAGTGGGGAGCAGATAGCGCAATATTGCTCAAACTATATAGAGCACTTATCAGATCCAAACTGGATTATGGAAGCCAAGTCTATGGTTCAGCCCGAAAAAGTTACATCCAACTGCTAGACACTATCCACCATCAAGGCCTTAGGCTAGCACTCGGTGCATTTAGAACATCGCCAGTACAGAGCTTATATGTTTTAGCCCAAGAACCATCCCTAGAAAATTGAAGACTGAAACTGGCTCTTTGATTTGCACTCAAGCTGAAAGCAAATCCATCAAACCCAGCCTATAAATACGTTTTTCACCACTGCTATGAAGACCTTTATGAAACTAGACCTACTCTTATTAGGCCTTTTGGGCTGAGGATTAAGCCGTACCTTGAAGAATGAGACATAGACCTTGCACTACTGGCTCCAACCCATGTCACACTTATTCCACCCTGGCAAACAAGAAGACCGAACATCAATCTTTCTCTGACAGAGATGAAAAAGTCAGACACATCTCCACTTACATACAAAGCACGCCTCCTCACCATCAGACAAAAATTTCCATTCCACGTGCCATGCTATACAGATGGATCCAAAGAGGGCGAAATGACAGCAGCTGCAGCTATAGGCTGCGGCAGGAGGATTGCAGTGCGACTCCCTGACCACAGCTCAATCTTCAGGGCAGAGGGATGTGGCCTCTTCATTGCACTGAAGCTCATTGAAACATCTGAACATGAGAATGCCATCATCTTCAGTGATTCAAAATCATGCCTAGAAGTGTTGAACCATCTGCAAACAGACCATCCATTACTCATCAAGATCATGGTAAAGTTGCGTGCCCTTGAAACTACAGGTCATGATATCCAGTTTTGTTGAATACTAGGTCATATAGGATTAGCTGGAAACGAAACTGCTGATCAGACTGCCAAAATGGGTCTCCGAGGGAATGTCCAACAATGTCCTATCCCACACACTGACCTAAGACCCCTCGTCAAGAACTATATCAACTGCAAATAGCAGGTGGAATGGGATGAACATCCCACCAACAAATTACATGCTATATTTCCATTCTTAAAAGATGCAAAACTCCCTATTCTCAAACATAGAAATGACCAAACTGTATTTACCAGATGTCATTTTGGACAATCAAGACTCACACACAGTTATCTCTTGAAACAAGAACCCCTACCAGACTGCATTGTCTGCAACTGTCCACTAACAGTTAAGCACCTTTTGCTAGACTGCATTGATTTTGATGCCACAAGACAAAGATTTTATCATGCAGCCAGTCTAGAAAACCTTTTTAAGAATGTCACCCCTGAAAAAATTCTTGGATTCCTTAAGTCAGCTGGTCTATACAACCAATTTTGATTTTCTCAATTCATCTTTTACCTATATTATATAGAACTCTCTCCCTACCCTCTAGTATTTAATTACCTTTTTTCGCCATGAATATGGTCCCGGTTGCCGACATGGCGTTAAACCTCCATTACTCTCTCTCTCTGATTGGTTAGTTCAAAACAACTTACACATAGTTAGATTTCATTGGTTCATTCGACAAACCAATGAAATGAACGTGTATTTTGAAAGCACGGACACTCGCCCGTGCCTTCAGAGTAAGCGTTGATTTCATTGGTTTGTCAAATGAACCAATGAAATGAATGCTTACTTTCAAAGCACGGACACTTGTCTGTGCTTCTTCAGAGTAAGTGTTCATTCGTTCTTTATAATGAACCAATGAAATTAATGCCAACTCTCTATGCATGTGCGAGTCTGTGCCTTCCACACAACAATTCAATCGTGAAGGTAGCGAACCACAGTCATATAACAAAATCACTCAACCTTGAAGGTGGTGACACTTACAATTGTTTTAACAATACACGTGTGAACAACAGTCCTTTAAATCAGTTATTTTCCCAAAAGAACAAAAGACATGTCTCACAATCCACTAAAGTGAAAAAATCCTTCCATTAATCAGCTAATTTCCTAAAATTCACATGTACACAAGGATTTTTTCACTAAAATAATGAATTAAATTCAGGAATTCCCTAATTTCTGGGCCTTTCAGTAGTCACAGTGTGACGTCCTAATGATGGGAATCCCCCCTAGATATACTTTGGGATTCCCAGGTATATAAATGATTGCAGATTAATAAACATTATTAGCAATAATAGCCAGTATGAGGCCAAATTTGTGTATTTGGTTTTAAAGTACATATTCCTTACTATATGATTTAAGACTGGGGATTCCCTTTGATGGATACATGGGGTTCTCCATTAACTCACTGTGTGACGTGCCAAATTTGATTATTTCACGTAAAAAAGTGAAATAAAGTTCATATTCTTTTAATATCCCCTACTTGTGTCCAAATTGAGAACTTTCTTTATTTTCCCATGCTAGCTATGATTGACATGCTGTACTGATTTCATTTAAAAAGTAACTGTTCTGTACTACGCAAGGTTTCTTTAAATCATGATTGAACAATTTAATTATAATTACATTGTACATCTTTTTATATCTTCAAGTATCTTTTAGGATTTCTCGCATACATTAGCAATTTCTATGTTAAAAAGCCTTATTGGCATCTTGCAGTCAAGTTTTGGATTATATATATATATATATATATATATATATATATATATATATATATATTCGTCCAAGTATACTTTTTTTTGTATGGGGGTGGGGGGGGGGCCTAATAGACTCGGTTACCAGAATTTTTCTAAGAAATTTAATCAAAGAAAGATATAGTCTTATTCTAAAATATTTTAATCCCTGTGTAGTACTTATGGTGCATGGGCCAAAAGATGGAACCCTACTGTTAGATACCTTGCAGTTAAATGACATGGTCACATGCCCACATTTTGGTGATCGCCACACATGGACAATGAATTATTAATAATTATGGTTAGATTCTAACTATAAGATTCTAGATGATTAATAATTGTTTATTATGACTGAGGAGAAAAATTATCATTAATCTAGCCAAAATATGTCTTTTTGACGCTTTTGATGTCTTACTTATGATGACTTTTAAAATATCACCATTGTGGCGCCCAGTCACTTTTTGGGCCATGTGACGTCATCTGCACAACTATTCTTAACTCCTCAGTCTGGAAAGATCCCTATGTGGTTGACCGGCCAGGTGTTAAACTACCCAAACAAACTTAACCTCAAATGCTATAATGTTACTGGATGGCAACTTGTGGAAGATTAGCAGAGATGAGCATCAATGTACAACAATACTAGATGAGCCTTGTTCAGGCCTGAATCAAAGATTTATAATAGCTACGCGTCTTTTTCTGAATGTTACAGTTATAATACTGGGGGAAAAAACATTGGTACATGCATATATATACATGCTTTTTATTCCCTGAAATCGTAAAAAGATTTTTTCTTCTGAAACTTCTGGACTTTTGAAAATTTGTAAAAGCAAAAAATATGGAAAACGTATTTAGACGGAAAAGTGGCATGTCTAATAATAATGGGTCTGTACACCCACAAGATTTTGTGGCTGTTATTGGTGACTTCAAATCTGTTAAGAATATTTTTATTTGCCCTCTACAATTTTCCCTACCACAGATAGCTGATTTACAGTATTCTAAGGACCTGCAGGATAACTATAGAAAATAAACAAACAATTGATATATTTCCATCTACAATCAGTGAATTTTCAAACAACTCAGAAATATTAAATCTATATGGATACTAATTCCAGAAATAATGGTGCCTAGTTTTTCACAATGTAAATCTACAAATAATGACACAATTCATGAATTTTTATATACTAAAGCCTTGGGTTTTGTCGACATATTACCCAGTATGCACCCTATTTTAGGCTAACCTGCAGGTAAAATTAAAGAAACTGGCCATCCGTAGTTGGGAGAATTAGCGTAGGTAATCCCTTTGATGGTTGTTTAGGCTGCTGGCTGGTTTTTGGTCCTCGCTGCCATAAATCAGCGGCCTCAAAGCATGCGGGGACACAGTGTTGCGAAACACAACATTGTATTTTATAAATGTATATCGATGTTCTCTCTACGTATTCGTTGTCAGAAACAGTCACACAAATGAAACCGTCAGACCGCCCTTAAGGCAATCCCGTTAAGGGTGTTTTATGATCATGGCGCCCGCCCCCTGCTCAGGTCGCGGGTGCTTGCAGGTCGCCTGAGGTGAGCCCACCGGAGCGACTGACGTCACACCGGACGCACCGGATTTCACCGGACGCGCCGGACAAGCGACCGCCTCCCTCCGTTAATACCGCCGGCTGCGCCCCAGGCCGCCAGTCATTGGCGCGGGGCAGTGAGCGACGGACCTCTCGGAGCTGAGCGGCAGGCTGGGCTTATAGGAACCAACCAATACCTTCTATTTGTATTTGTGTGTGTAAAACCAGGAGTTGTACTTGGAAATATTCTAGGAACATTTTGGACTCAATTCTAGGACTTGGAACCCCTCTACAGGCATTGTGTTAGAAATTAGAATCATTCATATCACAGGACTCAATTAGGCAAAGGAACATTTAGGACATTTTAGGACTGTTTAGTTTAGAATTATTGAAAGGTTTGTACGAAAGGTTATTTGGAAATTACTTATTCATTTGTGCCACTGGTTTAATATCAATAAAGGATGTACCTTACTAATCACTGCCAAATTTACACAGCGAGTTTAAGCTTTACCCTCATTCCAATTCGTCTCCCCAACACGTTGTTTAACATAACCATTTACCCCTAGGTTTACCACTCTTAGTTCTGGTTAGAACTTCTCCCCTTCCTTATTAGACCAAACTTTATTCCATGTGAGGAGCCTGTGTTTGGGAACATCCTAAACCCCTGACTCAAGACTTCCTCACATCAGTATGGTATTCTCACCTAAAATGGCCGCTGATGTACAGACTCATTTTGGGGAACAGTGAGTCTGACTTGACAGACTATCTCAAATATATGACAACAATGTAAGTCCTTTGGGAAAGAGGCAGATTTATTGTCTAGAAGCATTGGCGCGTACTCGGGTCAAATTTCTGACGATGTACATCTCTGATATCAGAACAAAACTGGCGATTACCGTACGAAACACGAAGGTATTGCTCAAGTACAACAATATTTTACCCTCACACATAACAGTCTTTTAACCGTAGCATGGATTTCGGTAGAACAGTGCCCCCTCAAACCCCTGAAGAGACTGTCCAAGCCGGGGACAGAAGGTGTGTGTGGTTGAGGGGCGCCCATGTTGCCCTGTCAAATTGAAGAAATGATCATATCGCCATGTCGAATTTAAGAAATGGTCATTTCGCCCTTTCCAATTCAAGAAAGGATCATGTCCCCCTTGTCAAATTTAAGAAATGATCATTTCGTCCTATCAAATTTATGATATGATCATGTCGCCCTTTCAGATTTAAGAAATGGCTCTGTCGCATGTCACTAAGCCCAAAAACGGATGTTGCCTTGTCAAATTTAGAGGTCTATACCCATAAAGGGGCCCCGTGAAGGTTTGAAAATATACGTTTCACGCTGCTCGATTTTCAACTATATAGAAGCAGTACACATTTTTGCCACATTTAAATTGTTCTATTTATATGATATCATCATAGATATTATTTTGCGCATTCAAAATTCAATTTTCATGGTTTGTTGGAATGTGCAGAAATGTGTATAACGCGAACGTTGCTAGACTTACTGTTCAGACGTGGTTGGTCTTTGGGGGTTTGAGGTAGGACTGCATGGGCACATTTAAACATAGGAAACGGGAACATCCACATGTATACATGTTATTAATACTATTATATACTAAATTGTGTCTTTGCTTTTTGAATATTCATTTCTGTTGTGGACCTACGTTGACGAGGTATTTCATAATACCTTAAACTTGAAGTAAGTATCTAGTCCACCCCAACCCACTTACCTTATACCTAATGGGTCTGTACACCGATACAGTCAATGGGCCTATGATGGCAGGATTATTCCAATAGGGTAACATATATTTCAGGGTGCCCACACGAGTCAGAAAAGGTCTTAATTGGACTTTCTCAAATTTAAGGCCTTAAAAAGGTCTTACACTTTAATTTCTTATTGCAGGAGGTCTTAACAAGGTCTTAATTTGGATGTGATTTGGAAATGAAAATAAAATGATAGGAAAAGTAAAATTGCCACATTTTGCCGACGGTCGTTACATCAAACTTGCAAGTGATCAAATTGTTCTTAACCTGGTGCAGGTAAGTCTTAAATCTGACAAACTCGGATCATAAATGGGTCTTAAAAAGCTCTTAAATTGATTTTTGAAAAACGTGAGCACCCTGGTGAAGTAACTACTGGCTATTCATAACCCAATCCTGCCATAAACCAGCAGCCCCAAAGCATACTGGGATACAGGGTTGAATCCACTCCTAAAATGGCTGCCGGTGTACAGACTCACTTTGGGAAACAGTGGGTTGACAGACTGGTAAGTATCCGGGCCATACATACATAGGACTAAGGTTCTTCCGTAAAGACCACGAAATATGTGGAATTATAATGTAACTTTCAGAATATCTAGACTTACTACACAATGAACTTTGTAAGAATATATAATATATAAATTGCAGTATTAATGCAGTTTTATTTTTGCATCCAAAATTGATGTGAAAAAGACAAGGACTTGTATATGTATGGAAATTGACTAATTTGAAGCGTCGTAAGATAAAATAATGTTTCTCCTTTTTGTAAGTTAAGGCTCAGTATGTAAGTTAAGTTCACTCTTCATGCAACTAGAGTTACTGTCTCACTCTCCATGTAAGTTTTACTCGTTCTCCACCCACATTTTAGCTTTACATCTAATGTTCTATAGTACTACCCACACTCTCCAATCGTACACGCCGTATCATATAGACACAACCTGAAGTGTCTAGTATGTATAGCTTTACACCAATTCGTGGAATGAACGCTCCTACAGGCGCCAGCTGGCCCTACACGGTATGTACATGGTGGCAGCTAAGGGGGGTTTACACTATGAGACGTGAGCTGCTACATGTCAGCTAAAGGTGGGTTCACACCTTAGAACTTGAGCTGCTACATGTGACCCATCACATAATCTGACGTATAAAAGCAAGAGTTTTGCCATTTTTCCTACTTTTTGGTGGTTTTAGATTGTGCAATGAATTTCTCCTACGTCATTTAGATATTTTTTAGAGTGTTTTTGTCTCGGTTTCAAACTATTCAAATGGTAATTCAATGTCAGGTCTAGGCCTATTCCCAAAGGTTATTTCCTCCTAGGTTCTGGAGAAAATAGTTTCCTACTTTTTCATCAGTCGGGAGTGGCATCTCTGAACAGCAAATGATGGTTTTGTTAAATCACTCACTGCTGACTTGTGCAGTAATCCAGCATCAAATTTCACCCATTTCTATATTTTTTCCCGCCTGAAAATCTCAGGATTTCTAGATCCAAAAGTATTTCTTTATAGAACTATTTTACAGAATTAAAATTGGCCCAGTAGAGCACAGTTCAACAGTGGGACCCATCACAACGGTGACGTCTTTTTCGGTAGACTTTGAAACGTTTTACCATTTCATTATGTGACGGGCCATTGACAATGTTGAAGATAAGTCGCACATATTAGAGATAAAATTGGTAGTTACACATTGTGTGAGATACTTCAAATTGCTAATGTTTAACAATTATATCACTCATGTATGTAAATTGTCTCTAATATCATCATAATCGCACTGATATCAAAGCTCAAGTCGTGTAGTGTAATACCCCCTTACCCCATATTGAACTCTCACGTCCCTGCGAACCGTGCTGTCCACCGGCCCACTCTTAGTAGCGAGACAGTGTGACTAATATTCAATAATATCTCATGTAACAGTATACTTATGTACGACTGGCTCAACTCGAAAAACAATAAAAGCAACAATTTAAGGTAACATATTCCGCTACTTCAGTATATTTGTCTAAACTGGGAAAATGATACTTAAACTAAAATCACGGTCTTCAGAGAAACACTGAAGAAGACACGGGTAACGATTCAACATTTGCATTATGTAGCAGAAACAAGCAAGAAAGATATATTCATACCTTCAACGTAAGACACAAACTTTGGGTTGGGAATGTAAAGTTAAGTGTACAATAATCCTCTCTTTAATAGAATAAATTTAAATGATGTCAGACTTGGTAGATTTAGCAAAACGCTTTGCGGGTTCGTAATGTATAAGTTATCGCCCTCGTTCTTTGCGGGTTGGTAATATGTAAGTTATCGCCCTCTGTGGGGGTATGCGGGGCGTACAGGAGACAATATTGGCGTTCAGCGTTAAATAACTATGTACAGAGCGGGAAGTACGCAGTGCGTACGGTGCGTACAGTCCTGTAGTGCGTACGGCGACTTGGGGCTATGGCAGCATCACAGTGTTGGGGGTACGACGGGCCCGGCGTCTCATGCAGGTCCGCCTCAACTACTCCTTAATATACCTGTATTCCACTAGACGATTTTCCACTAGGCGATTTTCCTCACGATTTTGAAAATCGCCTGTGCGAATAACTGCAAACCATAGTCATGTTACATGTCGTAAGAAAGGTTTTTGAATTTCCTTTCTGATGATGTGTAGCATGCATGAATTCCTCTAACATTTCTAATAAAAATTTAGAAAATGAAATTCTCAGTAGCCAAAATCGCCAAGTGAAACACGGCCTTTACTTTTATCACAATAACGCGACGATCAGCATATGGGGGGCGCCGCGCGTGCGCAATGCGCCTCTTCATCCGAGGTTTGAAGGGGGACGCTGACGGGTGAAATATCTCACCTTATGATCTATTATAATACATGTAGGAATCTATAATAATACATGTAGGATTTCACACACACTGATTTCTGCGACTGGTCCTCTGCTGTATCCGTGTAATAATATAATGCACAATGTGTAACTTAGTAAGTAGTTACCGTTAATATTGTTCACAATCCCCTCTGTCAATGCGTTGAACCTTCGGATCACACCACGCAGGATCATATATTCTGTATACATATTCTTACATTCCACTGTGACAGGCGGAAATAGGTTATAATCACAAAATGTTACATCCAGTGTCCCTACTCCGCCGAAATACTCTCCGTTAGTCCATGCAGCAGGTCATTCCCATATAGACATCAACAGTATTTTGCCTAGTCATCACTTTTTCCTTCCCGACAGAAAAATATTTCCATATTGTTTGGCTTTGTACACACAGACCCCTTCAGTACGGGAGAGACCAATAGAATAGTATAACACAGGTTAATATTTAAGTATATAATATAGCCCGCAGAGGCTGGTCTCAGGGGAAGTAGCCTAAGGACTTCTCAAAGTTGTTGCCCGCAGGCAGGCCGGGCGACATGGTGGCGTTGTCGTAGTCAAACCGCAGGTTCTGCAGCACGGACGCTATCTCGGCGTCCTTCTTCTTACTCAGCAGCAGCTTCTCGCTCACCGTCCCGTCGCCCGCCTTCCGGTCGTCGTTTCCGGTTCCGTTTCCGTCGTGCGTCTTTCCGAAGGCCCAGTTGGAGGCGGGCGGCGGGGGCGACTTGGCCGGGGAGGAACCGGAACTGCTCGACTCGTCCATGTACTGGGGGTCGTCGAAGTACTCAGAGGTCGGCCGTCGGGACGCCGGGTCGATGAAGGGCGACGACTTCCGGTTGTCGGGGCTCTTGTTGGACTTGAGGCTGGCGACCGGCGCGTCCCCTACCGGGAACACCTTGACCCCGGTGACCTTGTGGGGCGGCACCTTGGCGACGGGACGCGCCGGAAGGTCGGGCGTCGTCCCGCGCCGGTCGGCGAACGGGGAATTGTGGGAGTGACCGGAAGCGGAACTGCGCGGCCGGAGGTCCTCGCGGGAGTGGGCGAGGAGCGGCGCGGGCGGGCGGGGGGAAGGTCGTAAGGACACCTGGTCCACCGACCCGTTACTTCCGGTCAGGACCCCCGCGCGTCTGTCGGCGGCGGGGTCCTGACCCCCGTAGAAGGGGACGCGCGCGTTCCCCCCTTCATGGTAGGGGTCGCTCCCTCCTCCTCCCGCCGCGCTCAGTCCGTACACCTGACCCAGCTTGGCGACGCCGCGTCCCTGGTCACGTGACGACCCGGGTGAGGTGAGGGACGCTGTGGGGGAGGCCTGCTGGCCGTAGGGCGCGCCCAGCACCGAGGGACGCTGGGCAGGGGTCGGGACGCGGGTCTGCAGGTCGGAGGTACTCCCGAACAGGTGGTTGAGGTTGCGGCTGATTGAGTTGTGCTGATTGGCCAGCGCCTCCTCCACCAGCGCCCGCGACCGGGAGACCACCGTGTCCCGCTCTATCGACCCGTTGTTGTTGTGCGTCGTCGTCGTCCCGGGCGGGGTTGTCGCCTGGTTCCGGTTCCGGTGGTGGCGCAGCGGCGACCCTCCTGTCGGGGCGGGGGGCTCGTGCTGCTGGTGGCGCCGCCCTGGCGGAGGCCCGTGCTGCCGCTCTAGGGTAGTGACCGGTGAGTTGTCGATGTGGCGGATGTACTGGTACACGTGGTGACCGTCGTCAGAGTCAGGGCTGCCCCCTGTCGGCCGTCTCCTCACTACGGGGTCCACACCTCCACTCTCAGGGGCTGGGTCGTCGTGCAGGTAGAGCGCCGCCTGGCGGCGGTGAAAGTCCTCCTGGGTCAGCTGGTACACCTTGGTGCTCCGACCAGTGGACGAGGACAGCGACGACATGGACGCCGACAGGCCGTGCGCCGACAGCCGCGCCCCCCCGCCGCCAGGGGTGGGGCCGGAGGGCGGGGGGCCGGGGGGCAGCACCTGGACCTGACCCCCTCTGTGCCGGCCTAGGGAGGCGGGCCGGGGGGCCGGGCGGGGGGGAGGGGGCGACGGGGAGGAGGGGGAGTGCGGGTGTACCGAGGAGTAGGTCGACCCTCCCACCAGGTAACCCCCACCACTACTCATGGCGCCATCTGGTGACACATAGCCGGGCCCGTCGACAGCTGGGGGCTCCCCACCTCCCCCTCCCCCTCCTCCACCTCCCATCCCGGCCAGCTGGGAGAAGGGCCTGTAGCCGAACACGCCCGTCTCCACCGTCTCGTCCGACTTGTAGTGATCATGCACAGTATGCAGCGACCTGACCAGCCCTAACCCCTCCTCGTCCGACGAACACACAAACGCGTGCACGTCCAGCGCCTTCACCCCCTGTGTCCGCCGCAGGACGCAGGTGAAGAGAGGGGGGTGGGTCATCTGCTGCAGGAAGTGGTACTTCTTCTCCAGCACCGAGAACAGGTTGTCCTTACAGCGGCTGTGGTCGTTGTCCAGGGGTTCGAAGGCCCCTCTCAGCTTCTTGTCGGGGCCCTTCACCGTACAGAACTGGACGGCATCCCAGAAGAGGATGCTCGGCATATGGTAGAAGACCTCTGTAGGGGCGGAGGAGGCGGACTCCTTGTACGTCATCGCCATGCCTGAAATATACATAGGGAGGAGTATATATTAGTATCATGTAGGTGTACATTGGAGGGTTGTGTGGGGAGGAGGCTGATTCTTTGTACGTCATTGCAATACCTGAAATATAACATAGGGAGGGGTATTATATACCTGTAACATACATAGGGAGGTTAGTATTATGTAGGTGTATATTGGGGGTTGGGGTCGGCGCGGAGGAGGCGGATTCCTTGTACGTCATCGCCATACCTGTAACATGGAGAGTAAAATACTGTAACAAACATAAGTTGGGGTATATTAGTATTATATGGGGGGAGGAGGGGACGTCCCAGAAGAGTATGCTCGGCATGTGGTAGAAGACCTCTGTGGGGGCGGACGAGGCGGACTCCTTGTAAGTCATCGCCATGGCTGTAATATAACATGGGGAGAGGTATATTAGTATTATATAGGTGTATATATTGGGTGGGGGCGGAGGAGGCCGACTCCTTTTACGTCATCGCCATGCCTGTAAATACATAATGTACGTTAGTATGTGTATATTTGGGTGTATACCTAGACTGTTGTTGCAGGTGGCATAATACAGGTACCATAATAGTGTATATAAGAAAATACTATTATAGACCGCATCCAGATTTGACTCCACAAATATTGCATATTTCAGAGATTCTGTGATAATAATGGACATAGCAATTAGTGGGATCATCCCGCATGATATAACTACAGGCCAAATATTGAATCGAAGAGAATTGTCTAAAGTTGAGATAGTCTTTAAACCAAGGATGAATTGACCTCGTTATGTTAGAATAATACATGGAATTAAAATGTTAACAATTAACTAAAATGGCGTTGCCCTCTTGGTATAGGTAATTTAGATTCAGATGACTCAGGTCCACATATGGCTGTGTACACCAGTGAAATAGTATATTTGATTGAGTATAACAGAACTAGTTTAGAGACTGTCTATCATCGTTATATATATATATCATAATATTATGCATTCATTCCTGTATAATTAAACCCTTTTGTATAGCCGACCATGTGGGTTCCACCATCTTATTTGCCCCCATACCTTTTTATTTACCTGAAGTTTACTGGTAAGAATGATATAAATTTTTCACTCCTAACCTATTGCTTACTCTTGATTCACTAACTTTGTTTCATTCTAAAACAATTTTCTACAAGCTATTCATGAACATAAATTTTGATATCATAGAGTGCATGGCTTCACAGATTATAGTTCCGCTCAGTTCCTGGATCCGCCCGTCTCGGATTACATGACTTCAATTTAAACAATGACATACTTGACCATGCCAATAGGGGACCCAATTTTTATGTACAATAATGCACAATTTGATCAATTAACGACAAATCTCAGTATATATATAGTAGCATATACGCTACCAAGTTTTTAGACATAATTCACTACCATATCCTCTTTTCAAAAACAAGGACCAAAACACTGCACGCGGACCCCCCCCCCCCCCCCCCCCCACACACACACACACACACAGCCCATGATTGTAGTCTACACACCCACAGGTCAAAAGTTCCACATGTTCCATAATGAATCTGTTCAATATGAATAATTAGGGGCTTCCCATCAAGTACTTGCGCAAATTTTCAAAGATTTTAGATCCTCTCTCCCTCCCTCAGGTGCGTACGTACTTAATAGAAGGCTTCTTAAACTAATAGGAGAAATAATCGTTTTGAAATTCTTTCATAACTAGTTTACCTCTGGAGTCACGAATCAATACCGTAGATCAGCCATAGTGTCGATACATTTTTTCAATTTACCGTTGAAGGTTTTGACATTTTGAAAACTGAAATTTTGGAAATCATTTTTTTAAAAAAACATATGTGACCCGTTTTGGCGAATCAGGTCGGAAGTCGCAACGAGTCGGATGTCGGCTGTTACTACTCATTTTAAAGCTAAGAATCTGAATTTTCTGATGGGATAGGTCTCTAAAAATGGACCCCGTGCGACATCCGACTCAATTCGCCAAAACGGGTCACATATATATATATATATATATATATATATATATATATATATATATATATATATATATATATGGCTAAAAGGTCTTATTTTATTTTGAAACAAAACATTCTTGAATCATTTCAAAACTCAGAAATTATGTCATAAAAATTCTTAAATTATTTCAGAACCCACAATTCTCAAATTATCTAAAAACCAAATAATTTCAAAATAATTTTAAAACAAAGTTTACCTCTAGAGGACATGCGGAGGTACCTCTCCTGCGCGGCGGGCCCGCCCCCCGACTGGCGGTACCTGAAGTAGAGCTCCCTGAGGGGCTTCTGGAGCACCCCAAGGCCCGTACTCATATGGGACAGCATACACGACCCCAGGTAGATGACGTGGTAACTGTCCCCCCGGTCCACCATCAGCGCCATCTTGGGGGGAGTGGTGGAGGCAGGAAATTATTAAAAAATTAATTAATCCGGTTTAAATTGAGAGTTTGGTGGTGTGGGTGCCATCCCCGGCACTGTTGTCGTCGTCGGGATTCATCCTGGTGCGGTGTTGGTATTGGTAATGTCAAAGGAATTTTTATATATCAATAGGCCTATATATTTTTTACATAGGCACTGCCTAGACCAAATTAAGCTGTTCAAATATATATGATTCTAGCGCTGTTTTCCCTTTAGATGGTTGGTTTTTGCGGGCCGCCCCATTCCTGGCGGGGGTCCTCAGTTGACCGGTATCCAGAGCTGTGAATTATACACCTCTACCAGGAGTCTGCGCAGTGGACCCTCTGTTGTACTATTGATCCGCGACCCGCTCTGCTTCTCCCAGTCGGCACCTGAAGGCAACAAGAAGACAAAGTGACCGGTTAGAAAACAGAAATGAAGGAATTTTTTTTTACATTGGTTGTCAGTGTTCGAAATTAAGGGCGCACCCTGCACCCGGTGTGCACAATTTGGCTGCAGGGGGCATGGTTTTTAAAGCTATGCACCCGGTGTATGCATTCATACATTTTTAATAGGATAAATACCTTGATATACTGGTGTACACATAATAAACGTCCCAGGTGCATGTTTTTGGACAGGCATGCACCCGGCGTGTGCACAGAATAAATCCTTAGTTTCGAACACTGGTTGTGGTTCTGGAATAGATAGGAGTTGGACAGGGATGCCATTTTTCCTACTTTGCAGGATTTACTACTACTTTTTGGGTAAAAATCTTGGGTCGCACAACCGATTCTTCCTACAGCATTTTAATATCTCTTTTAGAGTATTTTTGGGTTATTTTTGCAGCTATTCAAATACAAATTTAAAAAAAAGAAAAGACCACTTTTACCCCAAAAAAAAGTAATCGTAAAAACACCTGAAAAGAACATGTGAAGAAAAAAAAAAAAAGAACATTGTTTTTCTGTTATGCTATTTTTCGTCTGTCCGGACTGGCATTTCTGACAACTCACTATTTCTAAGTATTAGGACGTGGTTCATAAACGGAGCTGCAGCTGTTATACGATTTCTTTACTTTATTTTCCTGTGATGTGATTTTGAAGTTATGATTATAGAAATGACCATTTTGGTCGCATGTCTTTGCAATGGAGTGTGTATACCTTGCGCAGAAAAAAAGGTAAATTGATTAAACGCAAAGATATGCTGACATATTCATAAATGTGCCACTCTTCAAGTAAACTATGGCAGGTGTAGGAATGATAAGTTGCGCTTATATTAGTCGAGTCGATAAGGGAAACTGGTAAATTATCCTGGTATGCTTTTAACAGAAAAAATATAGGAATTTACATGAGCATGGAAACAATAATTATGGCTTTTGGCTTGCTAGGAATACTACAAGAGGATGCGGAACACGCAAGTCAGTTCTATTTTTAGCTTGATTAATCTTTGTCATGGGATAAAATCAATGACATGGTCGAATTCCTACCCCGCCCCCCTCCCTTTAAGCGTTTTCCTTCATTTAACCCCCCACTTGAATCGTAAGCTGCACTTTCCAAGCATTGCCATAAATGCACACGGCGCGATCCGTCCAGGCTAGACCCCTGGGGGGACCCCGGCCCCCTTACCCCCCCCCCCCCCCTCCCACCTCCCAGCCAGTCGGGATCCACCCCGACAGTCACGTGACATCCAGGCACGTGGCGCACGTGACCAGACGACATTTTTCCCGGGTTTGCCGCCAAAAGTCGTAAAAATCGCTGGCGTCACGTTTACGCACCAGGGACCGCGGGAACCAGCAACATGCTTGAAGAGGAAACGTCAGAAATAACGTCCAGGTATCGAAAAACGTCAGAAATAACGTCCATGTACCGACAAACGTCAGAAATAACGTCCAGGTTCCGACAAACTTCAGAAATAACATCCAAATACCGACAAACGTCAGAAATAGCGTCCAGGTACCGACAAATGTCAGAAATAACGTCCAGGTACCGAAACGTCAGAAATAACGTCCAGGTACCGACAAACATCAGAAATAACTTCCAGCTACTGACAAACATCAGAAATAACATCCAGGTACCGACAAACGTCAGAAATAACGTCCAGGTACCGACAAACGTCAGGAATAACATCCAGGTACAAACGTCAGAAATAACCTTCAAGTACCGACAAACGTCAGAAATAACGTGCAGGTACCGATAAACGTCAGAAATAACGTCCAGGTACCGACAAACGTCAGAAATAACATCCAGGTACCGACAAATGTCAGAAATAACGTCCAGGTACCGACAAACGTCAGAAATAACGTCCAGGTACTGACAAACATTGACAGTGGAGGTGTCCAAACTCCTGCAACCTCAGAATCCTCCGTAATCATCGCTGCAACTATAGCATTCTGGTTTTACACTAGTACCCATCGAGTCGGTTGACCTATTTAATCCTCCATGTAGTGATATTAGCCCATAGGTTCCTGATAAAAGGCTATAGTTATAGAGGTGATTGCGTGGAAGAGTAGTGGATGAATATCCCTGAGATGTGACAGGGTGTTGGAAGTCTTATCAGCTCAGCACGCGTGAATGTTTACATGTTACACGCTCAAACCGACAGGTGACAAGGGGAACCTAAATATGTTTTTTATAAAGGGCAAACTACGGCTGACTGTGATTTAGGAGACAAGTGAGTGTTCAAACGGTGATCAATAAATCTATAAATGATCTAGACTTTGTTTTTACATTGGCAGGGTACTGATGGCAGCTCAGAGGCCTGGCAAATCGATCAACTTAATGTTTTAGCGTCCTTACAGACAAGGACACGTTGTATTCTCGGATTCGGGACCCGGCCGTTGCTAGGTACAAGGCCTTATCTCCGCCATCTTATTTGGTGACAACAACCCCATAGATACCACTGATAAGAGCTGGGGCAGGGGTGGCGGGAAAAACTATACATTGAATAATAATACTTAGATAATTAATTAAGCCTCAGAAATTTCACAAGATATATATAAGTGTGATATGAATAACATATGTAAAAATTACTGTGCTGGCATTCTTAGGTTATTCTTGGTGCACAGAAATCAGTTTCTTAAGCATTGTGCCTATGGGGTTGTATTCACCAACGTTCACACCTTACTGCAGCGCCACCTAGAGCAAATGCCCGGATATCCGAATCCGAGAATGAATAGTTCTAGACACAACGAAATATTCCCTGCTAGAGTGATATTGTCAGTTATTGTTGCAGGGGCGGATCGGTGGTGGGGGTGGGGTGGGGGGGGGGGGGCGAATTCTGCCCCCCTCCTCCTCACTCCCATTTTTATCATCTATTCATTTTGTTGTTGTTGTTGTTTTTGTTTTTTTCAGGGGAACCATGCAACTTTATAACCAACTGACGGCATGGGCCACCAATTTCGACAACGACGTCTCTCGAACCTGCAGTCCCTTATGAGGATAATTAGTTTTACTGAACCAGACATTTTCCTTTAGTGGTATTTTGGGCGGAAACAGGGAATGATCTATAAATGGACGTAAAATAAATAAAAAAAACAACAACTTCTTGCTAGATTCAACACATAGTCCGGTACATTACATTAGCAATATTGGCTGAACTGTGTACATCATTATGATAATTAGATTTTGACATAAAGTCCCAGTATAAGATACATTGCGTACCAAGGGGTTCTGCTGTTTTCTAAAAAGTGTATCCGTTCCTGTACAATTTCAATGACAACAAAATGTCAAAATGGAGCGGGGTGAGGGGTTTGAATCTGTTTAAAATGTATGCAGACTAAAGCCTGGTCCCCACTTGAGTGATTAGGTTTCCTTGGTTGCCGGCCGATTAAGGTACTTAGTAGCCCGGCGACCAACTCCAAACTGGCGCCGTGATGTCTGGCGACCAAACCCTTAGTCGCCGTGGGTTTGGGGCAAAATATTTGACATGTTTAATATCTTTCTATGACCACAGGCATTTAGTTGGTCGCCAGGCGACATACTAAATTGTCGTCTAGTCGCCCGCCGATTAAGTACAAGAGCGTCCCAACCTGGCGATTAGTGTTTTAGTAGCCCGGCGACTAAAGGGCCATACCCACTAGGTGATTTTACCGTCGTTGGGCGACGGACGACTGGAATAACGGCCGTCGCCGTCGCCGAGCGACTGTAATATCTAGCATGTTTGATATTTTCCAGGCGATTTCCCCGGCGATTTTCAGGGCGATCCTGTTGTCCGTCGCTGGTCGCCGAGAATGCACACCATACCTACAGGGAATTGCCCGGCGATTGTGATCGCTCGGCGATTTCTCCGCCGATTCTCTCATTCTAGCGTCGCCCGGCCACGGTAAAATCGCCTAGTGGGTACGGGGCTTAAGTTAGTCGCCCGACGACGTACTAACTTCTTAATCGGCGGGCGACTAACATTAGTAGCCGTCCTTGGTCGCCAAAGTGGGGACGCGGCATTAGGGCCCTGTTTATCAGTGACCGTGTCTTTGTGTACGCAAACAAACACGTCCAAATATAGCGTTCAAGTTGTTTCTATTCTAAAATCTACTCTCTTCTTATGTCATAATAGGGAGGTTAAGCAACTCCAACGCATCTCGATACGTCAACGTATCTCTAAATTTCTAGGCTTTCAATTTGGGTACGAATAAATAATCTTTGAAGATTGAATCAATATTACATTAATACACGTCATTCACTTTCAATTTGTGATAAACATTTTTGCAGTTTCAAAATAATAAGTGAGATAAGAGATACGTTACGTTTACGTTACGTGATGCGTCGGGGTTGCTAAACCTCCCTATCGTATGGACTTAACATGTTCAACCCCAAGTACTAGTCTTACTAGTTTTGGCCTCCCTGACCTACCTCTCCTCTCTGCATATATATTCCCCTCTGTGGCTCTATTCCAACCTCAACTATATCCGTATATAGATATTATATAGTATTATAATGGGAAAATCTGTTTGATAACGTTATCTAAGGGCGGTCGGGACGACCCAACTTTCTTTTTATTCACATACTCCTCTACAGGTCTTGTGTGATATGATATCAGACAGGTAAGATATGTTAAACCGGCGATAAGTAAACACTCCAGTATTAATCCTTTTTTTTAATCATTTATTTATCTAACCATACTCATTTAACAATATAATGATTTTCAGTGTAGGTGAGTAATTTTAAAGCATGACAAAATCAGGTCACATAATACAACCCTTTCCAATAGCTGGAATCAGCATCTATCAGTATCTCATAGGTATGACATAAGCATATTATATGGAATAATTATGGGATGATATCTCACAGGTAGGCTACATGGAATAATTGCCAAGGAATAAGTAAGTACTCCTGTAAAAATGTGTCGCAGGTAGACACATGAAATAATTACAGTGTATTGGGTGAATACTGCTGTATTTATACCCAGCAGGTACGTATAGGGCATATGGATGGAATAATTGCAGTGCGATAAGTGAATATATTTACTCTTTTGAGAGGCGTTCAACCACAAGACCCATTTCAATCCTATACAGAGTAATACGGGCGCCTTTCTATTAGTTATGAAAAGGTCGTCATTTATATTCTCACTTCTTGACACTCAGGGGAAAAAAATGTCGAAAGTTTATTATGCTAAATCATCTATAGATGGTATTTTAAGTAGTATCAATACATGTAGTCCCTGTCCAAATAAGAGGGCAGCACGAGTGATGGAATATAAGACCATTAATTATTATTTTCACTTTGTAGAATACCTATAGATCTCTGAGCCAAGATCATTACATTAATACAAAATGTTTCATATTAATTTTATGTTTAAAACTAGGTCAGTGTCAGTATGGTGATCACAGTAGGTGACAGTGCACTGAACCATGACGGACATGTGGGGGGGGGGGAGGGGTGACAGCTGAGGCACACCTGGACTAGGGGGGTGGAGGCATGTCAGTTAGTGGTGTTTACATCAATATTTACACACGGTATTACTGCCCCCATTCATATAACTCGTATAATTATGTCTGCCGTGCTTATTTAAGGGATGAATGGCATTTGGAGGTGACGGTTGAATGACTTGGGTATTACATCCAAAGTTTAGCCATGCAAGACACTTGAAACCCAAATATCATAAGAGAGTAATGCTAATCTTTTAAGAAATGTCTCTGTGAGTATAAATATAAAAGCCAATTAAAACCGAATATCTGTCCCCTGCACGTGGTGTGGGATGATATGGTCCATGGCAGACGGTATACTAGGTCACACATAGGCCTATATTTACAGACCCGACTCAACAGTTAGGTCGTGGTCAGTCATGTATGACTGGATGCTAATTAAATACACCCAAAAAAAAAAGAAAATGTGTCACCTAGATATGGCCAAATAGTCATAGACAGTTGGTCCATAGTACAGGGGATCTATAAAATTACTGTATCAATTGGTTTCAGTTGTTTGATATCAGAAATATTTGACGAGGCTGGGTTTTCAGTATAGGCAAACCTGTGTGTGCTATTCGTTATCTGGGTCAGTGTTGATTTACTAATCATCTCGTCTGCTACACACCCGGCTACACACAGAGGTCACGATGATCCAATTTAATTGGCAAAAATTATTAAAACCACATGGGTTAAAATTCTTACCATGTCGCCACTAGCGCTATAGAATTCTTTAGTTTTGACAGAAGTCTGTTTATCATAAGAGTAAAAAGTCCATGATGATTGTAATAATTATAAGGAGCATGTCCCAAAACGGCAGCATTAAGACCTTTGTAAAAAAAAACAAAAAAACTCGGACCTATCTAGTGTATACATGTACATAATTATACCATTATTGTGAATTTTACCAATGATACTAACATAATCATGACAGTTAGATATGGTACTGACACCAAGGCAGTTTCATTGCTTTGAATTGCAGCAGGATGTCATTTTAGTGACAACAGGTGCTGTTTTACTTCGCTATTGTGTAATTTCCCGGAATAAAGATCAGCTAACCTTCCACATCCTTTCCCTATAATCCAACCCCCCTCCCCTCCCCCCTGGGCAGCAGTGGCCGCCCGTGTTGGACCTCTATTGACGTTATGCTGAAGCCTGTTGCCCGGGTTGCCATAGAGATGTGCTAACCGAGCTCCAATACAAAGTCCACTGGTGCAATATTCATGGAAACACCACTGCCACAAAACACAGATGGTATAGTCCCCATAAGGCCAAAGCCCACTGGGATGAATTGGCGTACACATCCGCTGATTCCTAGGTCCAAAAGAATCGCTCGACTTTTGTCGTCAATTCAAACCCACAGCCAGTAAGGAATATTGAGAAAAGAGTCTAATATAAATTGGTGCAAAAATTGGCTGATTATTCTGGTAGAATTGAAAGATTTTAGGACCGACCAGTTGGCCGACTTTTGTAACAATCGCGTAGTGGGTATGGGGCTTAATAATATGTAGGCGTGTGTGTGGCCATGGTCATATGGGGTTTGTGGGGGAGACAAGGGGGTCATTAAAGTATTAACTCTGAGTGACAGCTGTGAAAACAAAGCGTTGACTTTACGAAATTAGTGTTTGACTGGGGGTCCTGAGTATATTCTTGTGTAGCGTATATATAAACAAAATATTGTGGTTTATATACATATATAATGTGATATGGTTTGTCACTGCATAGAAGTCCCGGGTATATGGGTGTGACATGGGTTACGCAATAGTTGAAGATTAATGACTTCAATATCGGACCTACAGGTTCATAATATCATAGGCTGTTCAATACATAATGTTCAAATATATATATATATATATATATATATATATATATATATATATATGCAAAAAGATATGTATATACATGTACACACATATGTACACATAATTATAGTGATATGGTTTTATCACTGCATATATGGTCCTGGGTATGTGGATGTAGGTATACATGTATGCCTCTACAGCTAATGTTTGATGCAGGGATCGAATACCGAACTAATGTTAATATAAGTAGACATACCTGAAATTTGACCTGGACTGTACCAAGCCTGGTTCAGGCTGTCGACTACACTGCTGTCCCTGTATTAATGTCGCCTACACTGATGTCCTGTATATATGGCCGCATGGCTGGACTCACCACCGTCAGCCCTGTCCCCACCTCCTGCTGTTCATACTGCCACGCCCCGCCCCTCCACCTTACATAAGGCCCCAGGCCGACGTGTGGACAGTGTGTCTGGGTGCTGTACTCTGTCTGGGGTGTCACACAGTGAGTAGTATAGGAAAACATACAGAGGCTGACAGTACTACCCTCAATACGAGCTGGGCATCAACAAAATACTGTCCGAGGCCGTTTTCTGATGTCCCACTGAGTATACAGGGTTGTAATGTCAACAGAGAGTAGTTTTCCTTATACTATATACCATATTTTGTAAGTTATAAGGAAAATAAAAAGGAAATTACCAGTGGAGGAAAATGGGCAGTATCACAATGTCTTGCCCATGTTCAGGTTTGACTGGTCACAAACAGTTTACTATGATTGATTTTCCTTCAAACATGTGGCTCTATCACTATCTCTATCTCTATTTAATCAGATTGCCCTATTTTTCATACCTGAAATTAAAATGATAATCATGCAGATCCATTCAGAATTCACAAAATAAAGAGAAAAAACTTTTCCACCATGGAGCAAGGTGGGCCATATATCCACAAATACTGCCCACTGTGCTAATACACCAAAAATACTGAATGGCAGCATCAGTTAGTATTCATAACATATTTCAGCATTGGTATATAATATTATAGGTTGATGGACTCTGTAGGGTTAACCTTGTCACCATACTGACACCCCATATATATATATATATATATATATATATATATATATATATATATATATATATATATGGCCAATATACGGCACACTAACAGTCAGTAGTATAGGGTGTGGGACAGCGGAGGGTTAACCCCGTCACCGCCAACACTGACACCCCATATATATACGGCCAATATACGGCACACTAAAGGCCCGGTCTCATATACCGACCCGACCCGATGGTTGAGTCGGGTCGGGATCAGTTGGTGTATGTGCCATACCCCTACAACTGTTTGGTTGGCCTTACTCCCGACGAATGCGTCGGGTCGGGAATGATGAGATGTTGAAGATTAAGAACTGGAATGTTGGGTCTGTGGGGCTAGTTACTTCTTTAGTATTTTCTATATGAATACTGAAATGAAAACAGGCTTGATATTTAGATGCAGCATAGAATAAGCTTTTGAATGATATATTCCATGTTATTGTGCTATTATCATTTCTATTAATAATAATGAAACATCATACAATAGAGAAAACTCAAATTGTATTATCTTATGGCAACATAATGCACCCTGTGCTCAGAAAAAGTAGGTATAACATGCATATTCTAAAATCCATCTTACTTATTGATCACGTATGGAAATACACTATGTTCCTCAGCCCAGTTGGTCATTGTATGTGACACCCCTCTTGGAATTCACTACGACTGGTTAGTCCCCAACAATCGAGTTGTAATGACTCCCGACGGTCGGGTCGGTATATGGGACCGGGCCTTAACAGTCAGTAGTATAGGACCGTGTAGGGTTAGCCACCAACACTGACACCCTATGTATGTATATGGCCAATATACGGCACACTAACAGTCAGTAGTATGGGGTGTCAGACTGTGTTGGGTTAACCATGTCACCACTGACACTGACACCCCATATATATATATATATATATATACGGAAAATATACGACACACTAACAGTCAGTAGTATAGGGTGTCGGACTGTGGCGGGTTAACCCCGTCACCTACGACACTGACACCCTAAATATATATCCATATACAGGCAATATATGGGACACAAACAGTCAGTAGTATGGGGGTGTGGGACTGCGTAGGGTTATCCCTGTCACAAACACTGACACCCCATGTATATATACAGCCAATATACAGCACACTGTCCCGCAGCCCCCCTTATGTCTGAGGCGGTGTGACAGTATGTCTGGTCTGGTTGTTTGTGTGTATATGGGTATAACTATAAGGCTTGGGGGGACTGGTCCCGATATGGTAACTGTCTGCCTACCTCCTCCTTCCCCTGTGTACGTGTACGCTGTCACTGCTCCTCCTGTGTTTCAGATAGGTAATCCTGGCCGTCTGACCGCCTCCAGTGGCCCTGTGAGTCTGGTCCTGTCGGTCTGGGCGTGTGTCGTGCTTGGTTTAGTCCGTGGTTCGTGTTGTGACTACCCCTGACTGACTGCAGGCTGGTCCTGGGCTGTGGAGGCCGTGCTACACGCCTGCCGCCCGCCCCGCTAGCACTGCCGTCATTGCCTCCTACTCCTCCTCCTGCTGCCGCCTCCTGCTGGCTGCTGCCACGCCCTCCCCACACTCTCCCCCCACCCTCCCAGCACACTCTCCAGCACCCGCCCGCCCCACAAACCTCCCCCTCACACTCAAACGGTTAACACACAGGGGCCTACCATTATGTTCAATTAAGACCCCCCACACACCAAAGCCCACCCACTTGGGCTCAAGTACGCATTGGATTCGTACAATGACGTACGCAAATTTCAAAAAACAAATAAGCCCTGGGCTAAAGTAAGCATTGCATTTGTCAGAAACGTATGCATTTTTAAAATAAAGAAAATTCCAAAGTACGCATTGGATTTGTGCAGGAACGTACACGCATTTTAAAATAATTTCAGATTCCCAACCCCATTTGGGCTAAAGTACGCATTGGATTTGCACAGGAACTTGCAAATATTTTCAAAAAGATCAGACCCCCCCCCCCCCTTGGTCGGAGTGTACTTAATGCAAGGCCCCACACCCAGACCCCGCCCCCCCCCACCTCCTCCCCAGCCCCGGCCGGCCCCACCGGCCCTGGATGGGGCCCGGGAGGAGGGGGCGCACAGGGGGGAGAGGGGGGGGGGTAATGTTAAACGCGGGGTTTGTAAAATAGTCACCACAGCCACACCTTGATGGCCGCTTGATGATCTGTGTCGTCGGGCGTTATATAACGGTCCGGTGTTGTAGGTGTGGATCATTGAATGATTCGGGCATGAGTGAGGATCTATGGCGGTCTATGTTGTGACCAGTGCTTTCGTGTTTTGTTTTTTTTAATTATTATTCATTGTTATTGTTTTGTTTTTTTTATTATTAAAAATGTCCTTGTCACTGTGACGTACGTCAGTGCAAAGAGCCCATATATAGGCTGGTGCGTACTTATATGGAAGGCCCCACAATGGAGCCTTTTATTGATTTACCTTTTTTACTTTGAATTCATTTAAGTAAACGTCCCTGCACCGTGTCGGATCTCAGGGTGGGGAGCCCCCCGTCTGGAGCGGGGAGTCACATCTCCCAGACCCAGTCGGGGGGGGGGGGGGGGGGTGCTCTCCAGGGGCGGGTACAGTAACGTTAGGAGTCGTCCATGAATGATGTCACACTTCTTCATTATTATTCATTGCATATTGTATGTTTCCATGTATCATCTTCATCGGAAGGATTTTATGCATAAATAGAATGTTGTGAGATTAGAATAAAAAAGGATATGATTTTGTACGAATCCATACAATCCCAGAAAAAATAGACAGGTTTGTGGGATAGCATCAATGTGTAACATAGCTTCTCTAGACCCATGCACACAGCCATCACTGTATATATAGCAATAACTTGAAGTCATTACAATGGCTGACTATGACAGGTGTGGTTATCCATGGATACAGGACTTTGAAAAGGGGGAAGTGGGGAGGTTCCGCATAAAAATAAGCTTATTACTAAAATGTTGTGCAGTTGCACGCACACACACACAACGTTTTCTCTCTTTGTGAAGTTTAAGTACCCAACAAAAAGGGAAGGGGGGGTGGGTGAGGACCCCCTGGACCCCCCCCACCCCCACCCCCCAGGATCCCCCTGCCATGTAGTCCCATCTTAAAGTTGAACCCCTGGTTCTCTACATTCGCTGGTGACCCCATTGCCAGCTCCCCGCACGCCGCACCCAGCGAAAGGCGGCTGGTACCCGGTGTGTTTGTTTAAGGGTTATTGATCTCGCCGGGGACCAGTTTTTGAGGTTAGAGTAGACGAGGAGTCACGTGGTTTAACGAGTCACGAGGCTCTGGATGGAGGGGGGGGGGGGGGCTGACGTCGCAGGTCGATTTTAAGAAATGCACATGGTGAGTGAGTGATGTATGTTAAAAACATGCTGTACTGACAGCCCGGGTCATTTTCATGGTGAAAACAAGTTGGGATGGATTCTGACTTTTCAGACACACGCTTTGACTTGGACAGTCTTTGGTGATCGTATCTATGAGATTCGGGTTACAGGGTGGGCAAACAGCAGGGGATCAAAATCTGGAAATCATTTCTGCTGTATCTCATCCCTTACTGAACCCAGACACCGACCAGGAATTGAACCCAATGAACCGTGAATCAAACCCATTGGAGCCTTGTCGCATGTCTTTGTTTCTATGAAATGCCAATGCCCCCTGTCATTTATAAGATATTGCTGTGTCACACTGTCAAATTAAAGAAATGGCCCTATTGCATATCATAGGCCATTAAAAATGGCAATCTTGTTTGTCCAATTTTAGAAAATGCTGTTGTCACTGTCGATTTTAGGGTCTAGATCCATTGTGAAGTCGTGCAAGGCATTGTAAACATACCGCATGGCAAGGACTGGTTATGCAGAGCAATGCTACACTATGAATTTTTTAAAACACTGAGCGTTAAAATGATGAAATAGCAGACAATAGATTATGAAAAGGGGTGGGAGTCAATTGCCGAGAAAAGCAATATATAAAGTAAAGATAGAGATGAAAGGAAGGGTGGCAAGGATGTTATAGGAAGCCGAAAAAGGTAAAAGAAGAAAAGTAAGTGAAAGTGGCCAGGAGATACAAAAAGGGAGAAGTAAATGAACAAAACTGCAAGAAAGGCAATGGGGTGCAAGGAAAGTATGGCAAGGCAGGGAAGGGGAGGGCAAATAAAAGGTAATAGGAAGGCCTAACAAGATAGTTAGAGGCAATGAAAAGTAAGGAAGGGCAAAATTGTAGACACCAGACAATAATGCAAGACCAGACGAGGCAATCAGAGCACAACGGAAAGAGAAGCAAAACTAGAAGAGAGGGACAGTGAGAGACGAAGAGAGATGATGATGATGATTATGATTGTTGGGTGTAAGTGTAAGGTGTATTAAGCAATATTTCATTTATATCAACACCAATTCATGTTTATGTTTTTGTACTAAGTACTGATTATCGAATCTATGGGGATGAGAATGACGGCAAGACAAGGAAGTATGGCTGGCATAGCCAAGACTCAAACCCGGTCCAGCCACGTGCGAGGCGAGCACCCTACCCACTATACTATCCCGCCCCCTTCAAAGAGAGAGAAGGAGCAATCATAGGAGCTAAGGAAGTCAATGGTAGGTATTCAAAGGCATTCAAAGAAAGACACTGAGAGATGACAAAAGACAATTTAGAGTAGGTCGACCCAATTCAACGTAAATTTACCAAAAACAAACAAACGGAGATAACATCCAAGGGATAATCAATATGAAGTCAATCAGAAAGCCGGTAATAGGAGGGTCTATGCAAGGTATTGCAAACAAGCAAAGTGTGGTCAGCTGCACTTAAAACAAACATTTAAAGGTCAATACAACTTACTGGTGAGTGGCCCACACAGACTCAGTGATGTCCTGACAAGTCCACGTGCTCATGAGCAACTCCCGTCACCTCACCAAGTTGGCTCCCCTCGCCCCGTCTACCCCATTCTATGGGTCTAGACCCTTCATTTCAACAACACAACATGACTGTTTCTAAAATTCGACATGCAAGATGCCCAATTTTAAGCAACAAACAACATTCAACGGAGAACTTTCTCAAATGCAACAGCGCAACAGCCATTTTTAAAATTTGACATGACAATAAATATGCAACAGAGACATGAGACAGAGACATTTTCTAAATTTGACACACGACAACAGGAACCCCCCCCCCTCCCAACTGCAGAGCTCCCTGACTCCCCCCCCCCCCCCAGTCCCACCCTGGAGGATGCCCAGACACAGGCGGGTCCTGGAGGGACGGGCCAGAGTAGTGTAAAGGGAGGGGGCGGGGAGGGGAGTCAACGGGAAGTGGGTGGGGAGGGAGGCAGTGCATGCCGTGCTGCAGTAGCTTTTGTGTGTCCCTTACATGGCCTGTGCCATCTCTGATCTTTCTTGTCCTCCCGCAGCTCCCTCCTTTAATTCCTCATTCCCTCCTACACTCCCTCCCTCCTTCACTTCAATATACCCCCTTCACTCAGCCGTTCCCCAATCCACTGTGTTTCACTTCGTCCCTTTCACTCACTCTTTTTCTTGTTTCTTCCCTCACTCTTTCACTCCCTCCCTCCCTCCTTCACTCACCCACCCAATCACTCCAACTGCCCTTTACTCCCTCCCTTTTTCACTCACGGCTCCATTTCTGCTCTCTTTCCTTCTCTCCGTCCTTCCTTCACTCCCACCACCTTTCCTTTACCTCATCCCTCTTCACTAACTTCCTCCTTATTTCCTTGTTCCCTTCTTCACTAACTCCCCTCCTGTCATTACCCCCTCCTACACTCCTTCTCTCCTTTACTCTGTTCTTCCTTCCCTCTTTACTCCCTCCTTCTTTCACTCCCACTTTCCTTCACTTTCTTAAGCTTCCCTTCCCTCCCTTCCCTATCTCCTTCGCTTCATCCTTTCTTCACTTCCCCTTCTTTATCTCGATCCTTTGCTCAACCATTCGAATTCACTCCCACTCTCCTTCACTCACTCCCTTCCTCTCTTTGTGAATCACTCCTTCACTCCTCCCCTCTTTCCTTCACTCCATCCTTCTTTCACTCCCACCCTCTTTACTTCACTCCATCTTTCCTTCACTCTCACTCTCTTTCCTTCATTTAGTCCTCCTTTCTTCGCCTCCTTCCCTTCCATCCCTCCCTCCTTCACTTTTTCTTTCCTTCACTCCTTCCTCCACTCCGACCCTCTTTCCTTCATTCAGTCCTTCCTTCATTCCCTCCTTCTTACCTTTGGCCCATCCTTCCTTCACCTCCTCTTTCCATCACACCCTCCTTCACTTCCTCTGTTCTCCCTTCTTCCCCATTTCCTGCTTCGTCAAACATGTCTGTAAACCTTTCCTGCGTCTCCACATGAACCAATCCCAGTCAGCTGCTTCCAACCCCCATTCCCCCTCTCCCTCTCCCCCCACCTCTCCCAACCCAACTCCAACCACCTCCTGTCTCCCGTAGACGACCCTGGGACAAACTCAGTGGGGCCTGGGTGGGTCTGGAGGGGGGGAGGGGGATGACAGGGTGGGAGGGGGTGGGGGTGCTGGGCAGACCACGTGCAGACCATGTTTACAGAGCCCCAGAAGCTGACATCAGCGCCTTACGTCTTCCAGGGGCTGCCAGTCGCTGGTCAACCAGGGACGGATCCAGGGAGTTAAGAAAAGGGGGCGCCCTTATGTAAAAATTTGCGGCGCCAATCGATGGTGCAGAATTTTACGTAAAAAAAAGGCAAAAATTAGGGGGTCTGAACCCGCCGCTGTCAACCGACCACAGCAGCAAGCTTAAGGGACAGTGTCGGGAGGTGTTGCCAGTCAAAGTTTAAACAATAGGTACAAGATTCGTTTTTTTTCTTCAGAAAAGAATATTCAGGGGCGGATCCACGGGGGGGGGGGGGGGGACGCGCCCCCCCCCCCCCTCCCCTGTTAAATCATGTTTGATGGGCCCCCTCCCCCCATACATTCATGTTTATGCCCCCCCCCCCCCCCCCCAAGAAATTTCTGGATCCGCCCGTGATATTGATTTGATTATCAGTTTTTGTGAATCTCTGTTGTAAATACTTGTGAGAGATCGAACTCCCCTATTTCCTTTCATGTGAGAAGTGTACGTCTTTCAATGATAATTTGACCTAAAAAAACATTATTTCTCTCAATTTATCTAGAACCCTAGATTCATCACTAGAGCATCATACTTGATCAAAGACATGGATTACAGATTTGTTCCTTTGAACGTCAAGAAATAAGCTCCATTTGTGAATGCATGTACGTTTTGTCATACGATCATGATGCCCTACCTACCTCACAGAAGCATAAACGAGCAGTCAAACCTTGTACAGAGAAGGTCATATGACCACATTTGGGGGATCATCACGTGCTCATCATATCCACATAACTATGGAAAGAATCTAAACTGTATCTAGAGTGCTTTCTGTGATTATCGTGTTGTCCTTGATAAAATGTTCAACGCTGGACCAAGGTCTGACCGAAGATCCTATATAATGTGATAATATTATACATACTCAGGTTCAAACCATTACCATCGTTCAGACCACTGGAAGAACCAAACTTAATTTTCATATGAAGTTGGTATGAATTAAGAAATGAGTAAATAAAAACTAGATAAAACTAGATACTGAGATAACGCTGTCTGTGAGTGGGGTAGTAGTGCATGGAGAGTGGGGTAAGTGTCGGGTTCTCTATAGACACGGAGAGAAGTGGTCGGAGCACTGGCCCAGCGGTCTAGGCCTCATTTATGAAATTTTATTTATCTAATTTTATTTGTTCAATTTTTTCGGCGAGGCTAGCTCTAGGAAGTAGGGAACGATTTGGATGGGGATCAAACGAAACGGAGTCCAAATTTGCGAAGCAGGTTGCACGATTTTTAAATGTGTGCACCAAGATCGTGCAAGGTTTTTCAGGTTAGGTTGGTATAGCAATGTACGCGGAGAAATGACACCGGTTGCACAATTTTAGAACCTGTGCATCTGATGTGTGATTCCCCCCCCCCCCCCCCAAAAAAAAAAAAAATAAATAAAAAATAAATAAAAAAATAAAAAAAATAAAAAAAATCGGATACCGCGCTGGCCGGAAATGCTTAGGAATGGGAAAGGCTGATGAATATAACTGGGTAGTGGGATTATTAATGGTGCATTAGTTTGTAAATAAAGTGAATAGGTCACGATATATATGTGACCTATGAAGTCGATATGTGATGGTAGCGGTGCATGTCTAGTAAACCTCGACTGGGTGAAAGTGGGGAGGGGGGGGGGGGGAGGTGTCATGCGGGTATATTGAATAAATTGAATGATGTCTGTTATTTGATTCATTACATGAGGTGCTGACTGGTGGAACGGGCGCATGGGGAGGGGGACGGGGAACGGACCAGAGGTAAATAGTTTAGAACCGACCATAAATGGAATTTGTTTGAACATCTGAATAATGCTCAATAGAATAATAAACATGTGTATATATAATTATATGCCTATGATATATATGCTATAATGGAAAATAAATTATACGAGTATTACTTTTTTGAAACATGTAATTATCTTTACAATTAGTTTATGTCTTATGATAAGTTGCATTTTACCTATCATTATTTCCTCGTTTTATTTCTATCTAATCCCTATTTGGCGTTCCCAACACCCAACTCATGACTACCACCTCATTCCCCCACCCCCCTCCCGGGAGCCGGTCACCTTGGTAACAGGGCTCTATTTGAATACTGCCTCGGTCCGACAACATGTGGACACAAAGTGTCGACTCAGCAAAAGAAAAAAAACAGAAAAAAAGCTGATGGTCGTGGGCGGACGGACATTGGAGGGACGGACTAGTGTTAAGCCTGCATTCCATTAGGGGATCCTGACTACCATTTGTTTGTTAGAATAATTATGGCATTTTCTTTCCTGAAATGAAATTTGGCAAGGGACCACGCATCCCCAATATCATTTGAATGAGGGTTGAAGTCTCTTTCTAATTATATGAATCATGTGAATTTCTACCTCCTATTTTCAATGTCGATTTTAGAAATCGGAGTAGAATTGGCTGGTGGAATATAGCTTTTAAGGGCCGACCACGGCCGGACAGGGTCCCTCTAAATGCGTAAGTGCAGTGCAGGGCCCCGATGTATTGTTTCACTTTGTATATATATCCTGTAAAGCTCATTTATATTTATATTTTTATTTGATGACTTGATTAACCTATGAGTCATTTTCCCGAGCAGAAAGGGCATTTTGAAAAGGGGAGTGCTTTTTGGTCCACATTTTACCCCATAAATACTGATATATAGGCATATAATTATATATATATATATATATATATAGTATATATATAGTATGTTTATAATGTTTTCATTAAAGTGCTTATCGGTCTTAAGCCCCATACCCACTAGGCGATTCTACCAGCGACAGGCAACGGGCGACTGGGGGAATCGGCCGATTCTTAGGATCACCTTTTAGTATGATATATTGAAATGTACATGTTTGATCTGGATCGGTGCTAAAATTGGCCGATTCTAGAGGTAGAATCGGTTGATTTTAGTGCCAATTTGTCGGCCGACTGTGCAAAAGTGTCCTAGTGGGTATGGGGCTTTACACTCAGCTACAATCCTATACCAGGTCTATTAGGTGCTCAAGAGTTCTCAGAACCCCGTCAAGGAATATACGGTGAGTTGCTCATCAATCATCCACTCAACATTCAGTCCTATGCTATACATGTAGATTTCACACTCTTCTTTGTTACGATATCCCCAACGTGAAACTTCTGATGCCCTGATTAACTATAAAACTTTCATTAAATCATTCAAAAATTAATTTCCCTTTACCATGTATGAAAATTCCAATAAATTAGAGTACCTTCACAAACTAGACCTTGTCATAAAACAATGTAGTTGCGGGCTTTCTGACTGGCTGAACCAGGCCCCTCATGGGCCATATACCAGGCCTGTTCATTGAGGTGCTTACCAGCCCTACACTCAGAAGCCCTGTCCCATACCAGGTCTATTCAATGAGTTGCTCATTATACTCCCAATATTCAGCTCACGACCTGCTCAGCCCAGACAGGTGTGACTCTGCCAGCCAACGCCCTCCTCTGGGGTAGTCCTTCCATGACCTTCGTTTGTTGGGTTAGTTTAACGTCCGGCCAACCCTTCTGGGTTCTTTTACCAGACTGCATAAGGTAAAACATTGCAGCTAGTTTTACACCACATGAGCGGTGACTGAATCTATGATAGGAAAACCCACCACCGGATAAGATACCCTACTCTTTTAAAAGAGTGGCAAGGATTCTTTAATGTGCAATGTCCCATAGAAAGTACACCACACACGCGGCCTTTGATTACCCTGTTTGGGGCACAGGGTTCCCCTTTTAGCCACCTCTTACGACAAGCAGGGAATACTGAGGAAACATTCTTCTGAGGGCCCTCCAACAGGAGCATGACCTGGTCACCTCTTGTATAATAGGTTCTCACAGTGACCATGAGTGTGACTGGATTGGTCAAAGTTGGTAAGAATAATCATTATATTTGTTTGTTTGTTGGTTTGAACCACCAAACTCAGTGGTTCTGGAGCACTGGGATATTTCATCCTTGGATGATAGAAAATTTGTGAAGAGGTAGGGACCATACCCCTACACTTACTGAGGCAGGTGTTTTTTTATATGCAGTGTCCCATAGACAGGGCACCACATACAATGGCCGATGACACTAGGCCTTTGATAACCCGGTAATTGACCGAAGGGAGAATGTCTAGTACCAAAGCAGCTATAATATATAATCCTAATATATTTCTTATATCTATATAGCCTGTGCTACCCCTTTACTTGCGATGTAACTGCTGGCTCTTTATTACTCCCTTTTGCCACAAACCAGCAGAAGCAAAGCATACTGGGACGCAGGGTGGAATTCTCACCCATAATGGTTGCTGGTTAACAGTCCTAGTTTGAGCGCCTAGCAGACTTGGCCAGACCTAAAGTCTATACTCAGGTGGGACCGTCAGGTGTGTCCAGGTCGTCATGGTAACCCAAGGTGAGGTAGTCGGCTTTATAGACACCTGTGTGTAAAGTCACAACACGGGCATTGTTTGGGACTAACATTTGATTTTGCCTACCCGGATAATATATATTTGAAGTATGATCGCACGTTGTGAACTATTTTTATCTATCCGATTTTTTTTTACAATTTCTTGCAGTTATTGAAAAAAGCCAATTGTGATATAAACTCAAGGTTTGCCATGCATTAGTACATGTATCACAAATTCTTCTAAATTGATAAATGATGTTACAAATACTAGCAAATGTTATAACTTATTCCCTATAGGATATAATGCTTAAGCTTGACTGATATTATAACATACTTGCATATTACCTGTTCGATCTTAAAGAAGCAATCAACTCTGGCACAACATTATTATTATGTAGAGTTAAAAGTACATATAATTCTGCATGTCTGCTTGCATGTCTACCTATACTACCTTCCGGGCTAGACCCAGCTCTAGAATTTAAGAAGGTTCCAGTTTAATCCTAGGGGGTTCTAGGCAAAACTGAAGATTTTATGACGAAAATAATGTTCTGAAGATATTACAAGTGACCTATGATTAAACCTTGACTGAAAGTTGTTCCTCAATCCCAACTGCCAGTTTCCTGTCATGCTGTGGAAGCACGTCACATAATCTCCTCAGGAAAATAATTTGTTGTTAGGCGTATGTTTGGCATGGTGAATTTCATTCCCGTATTCGAAATTAATGTTTTATTTTTGGGAGCACCGATCATAATTTACTTGTCGGCCTGGTGTCAGTGTAATTTGACTGGGTGAGGCATCAGTGGACATTATATCTCAGTGAGACAGCACTATAAAGAGGGCATTGGGTCCCACTGCTACAAATAGGAACCTCATCTCATCAATTTGGTCGCCACTGCTGTGGCGTAAAACTAGCTGAAAAGTATTACATTGTGCAGTCTGGAAAGAGCCCTAAAGGGTTGGCCGGACGTTAAACAGACAAACTGGGGACATTACTCTGTATCCATTCCTATGATAACCTATGTATAAGGGTCAAAATTCATGCACCATCTGGATACAAACATTTGAAAATCATGCACCCCACTGCAGAATCATGCACGCTGGGTACAGGGTGCACCTTTCATTTCAGGACACACCATTCTGATAGATAAGAGCTACTTGTCTGGGCCTCACCCAACACAAACCAACATACATACATAATGAGGGACCCCAACCTTTGATCATATAACGGGCACAGTATAAAGAAGATAAGCTGGAATCATACTTTCTTTTACGATACAAATATAGGTCACGCACCATTCTAAATGTAATCATACCAATGTCGTTGTCATTTTTATTTTATCAAGTAATACAACCAACTCTGATACTTCATATGTAGTAACATACATTAAAAAATGCATGTTATTTGTATGTGTTTACATCTGTATCTATCTATACTCCCTGTATGTTTCCTTGTTCAAAGGTATGAATTATTTTCACGTATCTGGAAGAACGGCGACACAACGCCGAAATAGTGTTGGATGATATATAATAGGTTTATGTTTATCGCCACAAGCTATTTCTTAAATTGCGAGTAGAAGTGGGTCCTGGAATGCAGCCTCAAGTCACTGAGTATTAAATCATACTCCTGGAGATTACATGGCGGCGTTAAAGGTCAAGCTGACGGCTGAGGTCATGCTTCAGAGAGAACAAGGTCATTTTGTGAATGTGTATATATGCCTTGGTTGTATGGTAGGAGGCAGAGCATGTCAAGCAAACCTATAATAGGTTATTATAATATGGACTAATCAATGAAATACTCTGAAAACCAGGGGTAACCCTGATGTTTATTGCAAATAAAACCTTTAAAAAATTATAGGAATGTACACCCAGTAACGTCTCTGGCTGCACAGTTTTGTAACTTGTGCACCGATGAAATCACAAAATAAAACATTGATTACGGACACTAGCAGAAGGTTTATACCCTCATTCAGCATCCACCTTGTACAAGGGCCTCAATAGACCCTTTACTCAGCACCCACCTCGTACACCTCTGACCAGACCAAGGTGTAAGTCTATAGATGTTTTGTAGTGGGTGCTCATGAGCAGAAAGTCTTTTGGGGCTCTTGTGGGGGCCCTCAATGTCACGGGTGGATTTCACAAATATTTATAATCTGTAATTCTCAATGCAGTTTCCATGCCGATTTTGATAAAGCCCCGATGTCTCATGTCCGTTTTAAGAAACCCGTGTGTATTGTTGTTTAGTTCTGCTGCCTCATTGATAGAGTGTCTAATATTGATTTGAAGAAAGCACCATGTTGATTTGACTTGTTAAAGGCCCCTCTTATCCAACAAACTGATTTTGTTTTGCTACTTCCAAAGCCACGTGGAGACCAAACGCAGTTGGATCAAAAGCACATACCATTGTTATTGTAATTCTGGATGCCAATCCTCTTCCACCACCGACTGAGTAGAGTATGTAAATAAGTTACGTAAGTGAATCCGAGCCAGGGCTTCCACATAATCTTTGTACTAAACTGGCAGAACGTCAATACAACACCGAGAAAAGTTTTTCAGTGCTGCTTGCCAAAGTAAATCCACATAAACACGACATGGTGACCACCGCAATTTTTATCACCCGCACGGCCGCCGAGCGGTGCGTATTGTGGGGAGGGTGTATTGACAGGCCATATGCACCGCTCACTGTGGCCACTCAGATCTCAGTAATTCTAACATTTTTAAAATTTTGTTTGGGTGATAAAATAAAGAAGGACCTTCCGGGTCGTCCTCGGGTGTCTGTACGGCCCATGGGGATCTTACGTCCCTCGGGCTTCGCCCTCGGGTCGTGACAATCCCCTCTGGGTCGTACAGACACCCTCGGACGCCCCCAGCGGTCCTTCTTATTATAGTATTATCTGTAGAGCAAACGTGGCTGGTTCTTTACCTTTGGGTCAGGTTTCTAACTTCGCTCAATGAGGAGAAATGTATCAGTTAGATTGAGAAAAAGTACACTATTACGTTACTTTGGGGAAAAGTACATAATGACATCTTCACTTTTATGAGGCATTACAGGTAGAATAGCTTGCTTATATGTTATTAACACGATAAAATACCATATATAAATGAGGAAATAATCCTGTAATTGTTCAGTGCTATACCCTGAAGTAATGGATGTATCTTTTCCAATTAGTGGAAAGTCAAAAACCTGACCTGAAAAAAAGTGGCGGATAGGTGGGGGTTAAAAGGAGTGGCTACCCCTCTATCCCGAGGTACCATTTTTGTGGCTAGCCTACTTTCGATGATTCATAATTGAATTCCCTATAATATTCATATGACATCTTATTATACCAAATATGGTGTTATATTGTTTTCATTGTTTATAGGGGGTCGGGGTCCCCTTTCCTCCAGACAACTGACTCTGGATCCGCTCCTGATTATATCAAAAACTGGGAAAGATGTAATCAAGAGCGAATCCAATGCCATTATGGGGTGATCCAGGGGGTCCTGACCCCTGCCTCTTCAAATGTGTGTATGCAAATGTGTGTATGCATAATATTGCCGTATTAGCTATATATATGCTGACCCCCCCCCCCTTTTTTTTTTTTTTCTTTTGTAATCCTTATCCACCCTTGTAATTGTAAGTGCCCTGTACTGTTTCAGGTTTTTGTCGTTACCAGTATATTGGAGATCGGGTCTCCCTGCCGTTATTTGAGTAATAATCTCCCACATACATTCAGACTCTGTAAAGCCCACGGTGACAAACTTCCGACACCAACCCCTACACTCAAAGAAGATTCCTCAGATACTTCTCAGTCTGTGTCAATACGGTAAGAGGTCAGGACTGGGCCGTTTTTTCCTAGTAGTGCCAACAGTCCTACATCACTAGTACTCCTACTTTAATGTGAGTCACGTCAAGGTAGCTGGTTTCAGTAGTGCCTTAGGAAAGGACATACCAAATATGGCCCCCGTGGGGGTACCGTGGTGAGGCTTCTGCCCCTGGGAAGAATATAGGCCCCAGGTAGCCCCTGCTTATCAAAGAAGGTGATGATAGGAGGGGACCCAGCACTGACCAAGTGGTTCATTGGGTTCAATTCCTGGTTGGTGTCTGGGTTCACTAAGGGATGAGATGGAGCAAAAATGATTTCCAGGTTTCGATACGTATACCCTGCTGTTTGCCCGCCCTGTCACCCTCATCTCATAGATATGATCACCAAAGACTGACCAGGCCAAAACACGTGTCTAGAAGTCAGAATTCGTCCTAACTTGTTTTCACCGTGAAAATGACCCTGGCTGTTGGTACGGCATAAAACATCCATCACTCACTCACCAAATATGCACACGGCTTGGGAGGGCAGAGGGCTAAGCCACAAAAGGTGGTCAGGGGTTTTCATCCCACAGAATAAGTTATTTGATTAAGCCACCCACTATTTATGTAGAAGGTGTTCATCATATTTGACATGTTTGAGTATCTCAGAAGCTACAAGAATAACCACGAGATACCCTCTGAGATGTTCACTGCTTTGGAATGCAAAATCAGGCAATGCATGGAATGTTCAAATACCTGTAGAGTAGCTACAGTAATGTCTTTTTTTCGAGGTCACCTAAACAGACACAGACAGTAAATATCTGGCAATTGAGTGTCAGAGGTGCAATTATTAAAAATAGGTTTCCGCAAGAAATCCCTCACTTTTAAAACTACAAGGATCCAACTGAAATAAGTCTGAAAAGTATAACAGAATGGCGGATACAACTTTTTGAAAAGGTGGGGGCACGCTAATAAAAAAAAGGGGGGCCCCTTTCTTCATAGAATTGTACATTTAAAAAAATCTAATTTTGACCAAGAATAAAGTGGGCATCCACCCCTCTAAATCCGCCAGTTTAACAGGCCCAAAAAGTATGACAGGAAACCCCTGTACTATATATATATATATATATATATATATATATATATATACATATATATATATATATTGCCTATGACTCAGAACACAACCAGGAAAGTCGGTTGTTTCTTTTCTTCCCACTTCCTTCCGTGCCTTGCACTGGGTCAGCCTTAATAGACGTTCTGCACACGATGTCACATCTGCTAAAATGTGCTTGCAGCCATAGCGTTGATCATCTAGAACATATATTTACATGAAATTTCCGTAAAGGAAACTCCAGAAATTCAAACGAACAATTATCGCTATTTCGAAAAAAACGATTGTAGATGTATTTCTGTAGCCATGTGGTTCTGGTGAGCACGTCGTGATCACCAAAGTGTGAGACCCCCGCCCCTGGGCATGCCCTATGGCACCCACTGGTTCTTTTGGCAATACCCAGGTGCAATACCCAGGGGTGTGTGTGTGTGTGTGTGTGTGTGTGTGTGTGTGTGTGTGTGTGTGTGTGTGTGTGTGTGTGTGTGTGTGCGCGGGGTGCGGGGTCCTAAAGTGTCTAGGAACCCCTCACATTTTCAAACGTTTATATCACATGGCGCAAAACAGCAAATTTGGCAAAAAATTGCAGCTGGATTTTTTCAGAAACAATCTCTAGTAATGCTGAATGCTATTCTAGATTATAAAGGCTGTATATTGAAAACTGAGTTTCTATTAACAGACATGCTCTGTGTTCAAAGTTTTACAGTGATTAACCCTGAAACTAGGTTTTAATTATTGATGCTTAACCCACATTGGACTGAATCTTTGGAAAAATATCATATGTTTCATATCAAATGCATTAATTATTTTGCTGAAATCTGTAATAATATGTGTGACCTTAATATATATAGGTCTGTATAGCAATACTTTGGAAAATCAAGTTCTTTTTACAACTTTATGGAAAAATGAAGTTATAATGATATATGTGTCTACAATTTAAAAACAGGTGAGTAGGACGGGGGAGGCATGGTTGACTACCGGAAACCTTGTACATAAAGAAACACTTTGAGGTAGACCACAGTCATAAAACACCGTATGTCGTGTCTGGTCCTTCCCGTTTACCTACATAGGTGCACTTTCTGTTTTTTACTATTTTTATAATAACGTGTCCTGTCCCAGTGTCTCCATATGTATTAATAAAAGAAGAACCGCGCGGGTATTCCAAGGGAATTTGTCACGGCGCAAGGGCAAAGCCCAAGGTCTGTATGATCCCCATGGGTCATTCCCCAAAGGTTCTTCTATATTCCATCACTCAAACACAATACAAAATATGTTGGAAACCATTATCATATAAGGAGCTCTACATCCGGTCTGTCAATACACACTATCGAATAGAAAGTATGCAATCTACTTCAGAAATTAAAACAAAGGAATGGATAAATCAGTTTCCATCGGACATGTATAGCGGGGGTAGGTCTAAATCACGGCACATGGCCGGGCGCCCAAAAACATGGTCCCAGAACGCGGCCAGGAATAACTCACATGCTGAAAGTATGTACACCTCTGGGACGTGAACCTTGTCAGTAATACAGGGCACGGACACCACTGGCCTTCAAGGACCGGGTCACCATTCCGTCTAAGGCAACAAGGTTGATAAGCCTAGCAGTGGCGGATCCAAAGTGTGTGTGTGGGGGGCGGGGGGGGGGGGGGCAATTGCAGCTCCCCTCACTAGTCCCAAGGAGGAAATGTTGGCATCTTAATATTCGAAGATCTGTATAAATCTGGTGTGTTTATTTTCATTTGTATAGGGAGGCCATGGATGCTCACTCCCAAGAGCTCTGGCTCTGGATACACCCCTGTTAGGACACCCAAACAGATCGTAGTACAATCAGGAACGTGTTTCTATATCAAATACATAAGGTGTGGATCTAGATCCCTGACATTAAGAGCGAGATAAGGGCATTTCTTAAATTTGACAGGCGATGTGGGTTCTTGATGGCACTGTAGATAGTTCTAAGAGTATAGTGACATCATATTCTTATACTTGACCTGAGACATGGGTACTGACAAAACAGTCAGCTCCAAAAGTATAGCGACATAAGCCTTGCTTAAATTCGACAGGCAACATTGGTATTTCCTAAATTCGAGAGGCGACATCAGCATCAGCCCCCCCCCCCCCCCAGCCAGGGCCCCATAATTATATAAGCAGGTAGCAAGCACTCACCTTGGTTGAACATAAACGAATCTGACTTGGCTGAATACCCTCCACAGTCACAGAGCACTAGAGGCTTTAACCATGTCGCCACTTCTCGTAGTAGTATTACCTGCATCCACTTACCTCCCCCTTCCTTCCCTATAAAAGATGACTAGCTGTACTCATTGACGTAACCCTGACATACCTGCCCGCTCCCCCAGCCCCCACAACCACTCACCTCCGGCCAGCAACCACAAGTACAAGGGGGAGATCTAAGACTCGCCGCATGAGTAAGGACACGTATATCTTGTGTGCATGATTTTTTACTGTTAGATGCAATTTTATCATTTTGAGCAGTGCGTCAGCGTAACATGGGTCATGTGGTCACATGTGTCTTCTTGTGGGCGGTCACATGGGCGGTCACATGGGTGCCATCCCGTGAGGGTTTCTGGGAAGAATATAGGCCCCATTATCCCATGGTGATAGAAAAAGGCGACGATAGGCGGAACCAAGCACTGACCAAGTGGTTCTTTGGGTCTGATTCCCGGTTGGTGCTGGGTTCTCTAAGGGATGAGGTACAGCAAAAATGATTTCCAGGTTTTTATCCCCTGCTGTTTGCCCACCAGGCACCCTGTCACCAACATCTCATTGATACGATCACCAAAGACAGATTTCGTCCGAACTGGTTTTCGCCATGTAAATGACCCTGGCTGTTGGTATAGTGTAAAACCTCCATCACTCACTGACTCACATGGGTGCCCCTGTGATCACATGGGTGGGCACGTGGGTGGACACATATGGGTGGTCACATGGGTGGTCACATGGGTGATCACATGGGTGGTCACATGGGTGATCACATGGGTGGTCACATGGGTGGTCACATGGGTGGTCACGTGGGTGGGCACGTGGGTGGTCACATGGGTGATCACATGGGTGGTCACATGGGTGGTCACGTGGGTGGTCACGTGGGCCTTTACATGGGTGATCATGTGACGGTCACGTGGCCTGCAGTCGGCCTCCTGAGGACAGAGGACTGGGTCAGTCAACTCTAGTGGCCGACAGGGGGCAGGCATGTCACCTGTAGTGGAGCCACCTGGTGTCCACTCCACAACCTACACACTGGTATGTGACCCCAAGGACCCAAGGTCATACCTTTATACTACAGTCACATTTATACTTGAAACCCGTTATACTTAGGCATAGGTAGGTTGTATGTAGGCTCTATTGCTTAAATCTCTCATTATTGTAAGATAGATTCAGGCTACATGTTTTTTTTATATTGGCATTGAGCCTCACTCACACCCCTCATCCCCTCAGCTTTCTGTCTAAGGCTGATGCCCCCTCTTAGCAGTAATGAAAACCCCGGTGAGGGGAGGGCAGATACATACAACCTCCACGGCTTAGGACCCCTAAACCCTTTATCAAGTGGAGGACCCGAACAATATTCATGTTTGTGAGTACCTGTAATCAACTTGGTTGAACTGCCTTTATGATAACTGTCAACCATCTTATTGCATTAAAATTCATGATGAAGTTATGATATTGGGAGCAATTTGCCAAAGTATATATATTCTGATTCCAATGTGCGAAATTGAGGGCGCACCCTGCACCTGAGGTGCATGTTAAATTGTACACCAAGCAAATGTAGATATTTTTGATAGAAATAATAGGCTTATGTCACTAAGGGTGCATAGAAAGGTTCCCGCGTGCATGCATCGCATATGTACATATTTTTAAACTTTAATATCGGATACTTTAATATGACCGCGTTAGGGAGAGGCCCCAGTGGGCGCCGCCATATTGAACAATTTAGAGTCCTGATTGGCTAAAAGTCATGCTTGTCCACCCATAGGAAACTGGGTCAAAGGTGTGCGCATGCACAGATCAGGACTCCCGAATGGGGTAGTATTTGTGTGATGATAATAAAATGTTGAATCAATTATCATGTAATGCTGAAGTTTAGGGAGAAAACGCTAAATGGTCCCACTGTTACCTTATATGCAGTTCACTGCATGACCTGATTGGATGGTCCCCCCACTGGTCTGCTGGAGAGCAGGTACATATAATAATAATAATAATAGCTTTTATTGACAACTGCGATATAAGAAAGGTCTTTAATGGTCTTTTGTTTGCCTTACAACAAATTAGAGTTTGATCTGTGTGTCTGAAGAGTCTTAGACTCGTCACCACTGCCACTGTTTCCGTTACACAAAGCTAAGAAGAGATTGAGTAATCTTTTTAAGTACCCTAATAGGTTCACACCTGTCTCCTATATCTGCCCAATCGGGTTACAGTTACGTCCTACTGATTGGTAGAGGTGGATCAACTCTAATCTCTTAGGTCTAATACCTGCATACCATACCTGACACTGTCATCACATATAGGGGGTTTAGATGGGGGGTCCTCATGTCGCATGTCAAATCTAAAAATAGCAATGTTGCATGTCTCTGTCGCTGACTTTTTCCAAACTGTACTAAAGAGCTCCTTTCCGCACCATCTGACTACCGTGAAACCATGATTTTGAAGGAATCAGATGCTACGGGTAGTGTGGAATTTTTCAATGTCGCATGTCTTTGTCACGGCATGTCGAATTTAAGCAATGTCCATGTCGCATGTCACTATGATTTTAAAGCTCCCTGTTATGTCGTTTGGGCTCCATGTCGCATGTCATATTGTAAAAAAAAAGGCTGTTTGTGCTGTCGATTAGGTCTAATATACGCCCTAACTGTACACCATAGCTTACCCGGTAATCACATTATACGGGATGTAGATGGTGGAGATTTCATGTCGCATGTCGAATTTAAGAAATGGGCGTGTCCCATGTTGCTATAGTTTTGGAATTTGGAATTTTTAAATCATAAATGTATAGAAATGCCCTATATGTCATGTCTTTTACTTTTTTTCTTCCTGTCACTAAGCTTGCTGTCGCATGTCGTATTTAAGGAATGACCATGTCACCCTTTCGATTTTAGGGGTCTGCACCCATTATATATACCTAGACCGTTGACTTAATCCCCCTTCTCCTTCCCCTGTACAAACCACACTAAGAGCTCTAGACCCCTAAATTCGACATGACGACACGGCCATTTCTTAAAATCAACATGCGACATAGAGCTTAGTTATATGAAAAGAAAATTACCCAACGGGAACCATTTCTTAAATTCAACATGAGACATGAGAAGCTCTTAGAGATGACATGGGACATGGGAAGTTAGGTGACAAGGGACATAATGATTTCTTAAATTTGACATGCGACATTGGGACCCCCCATCAAGGGCCCAATACTAGACTCACTAAGTAAGTGGTCTGTGGTTGATATGGTGCCCAATTAATCACTTCACTGAGTACTGGGTGACGTAAGGGCCGCACCTAGTCAAGGTCTGAGGGGATAAGTATACAGGGATGGGGTGGGGGGGGGGGGGCAGTGAAGGTGAACTTCTGTTGTTTATATTTCATATGTATATAATAAAAGGTAGTCACTAGCTCGGTCGTTCGTGTTTGTGTTAATAATAGACCTTAGTTTTAAACTGTTATCGTCCTTGGATAGTCATATGGTATGATAAGTGTGATTAATAAATCTCTCATTACTGGTGTTATTCGTATTGGGGTAGAATTATCCTCCTGCCGGGGGGGGGGGGGGTCATGTCCAAATGAATTACCACATGCTTCTGTTCTGGCTGTCTATTCGTATTATGAACCTATCAACCTTCTACCTATGTCTCTTCATTCATAACACCATCTATATTGATTATATGTGTCTCCGTTCTTTCAGATCTGCCCACGACTACACTTTAGCTTAACGCTAGCTAAAATAATCCTATTACGTCTAGGCCACCATCTGACAGAAAACAACATAACTAAGCTTGATGGATACTGTACTGTAAACACACATATTTATGCATGAGGTGGCCGCAAAGGATAGAAAACAGTACATTTGCAAAAGGTGTAATATAATATTATGTATAATATTTACTTACATATGATCATATACAGACTCACTAGATATAGATGCACTATATGCAAAGCCTCACTTTGAGGATCTCCACAGTATACATTCACAAAATCACTGTATATACAAATTGACGTCATGGGCCCAACGTCTTGAATTTGAGTAGTGTTAATTGTATAATTTGAGTAATTACATGACCATAGTTAACCCCAGCTCACTCCTCTACTTTACTCGATGGTTGAATTAAGTTGTAAGTTGACGTAAGTTGAACTGTTTACCTTTCTCAGATTATCAAAATAGCATTGCTTTAAATCCTTACCCAAGCCCCACTTGTTCAATACTCAGGTAAATGTGCACTGTGAACGTGATATGTAATCTAATTCTATTCATAACACCGCAATATTGTTTAATTGTAGATTTCATTAGAATGGTCCAGCTCCACTTCCCAACTCAACTCAACTGACTGTCATAGCTCCAAGAGGCACTAGAGCCTGCGACTGTCAAGTCTTAGCCAAGAAAGTCTAGACTACCATGCCACGGGCTGTAACTCAATTGTTGTAGATATGGGGCAAGGTATTATATACAAACTACTGCACATCACGCTATATAAGACCTGGCGATCAAGTTGTACATTTTCATCTTTGAAACATGCAGGAATTCACTCCACTGTCATGGGTTTAGTTACAACTCCCCCATCTCACTCTATGACTGAGGTCAACTCAACTCAACTAGACCGTAGAGTTGAGTTTCGTTAGTCAGTATGGCTGAGGCTTTAAGTCACATTTCTAAACATAACTACCACAAGAGGGATTTATATTTTATGGCTAAGCCACAACATGTGAGATTCAGTGTATCGTGAAATCCGCACTCCTATCTAGGTCAGAACACCGTGTGATGACATGGCTCAGTGGCCACTGAGTGGCCATACATCATGTTCGCACTGACATCGGTCCCCTGGACTCGCTGACATTTTAATGTTTTTTTATGGTGAAGTCGGGCAATGTACCTCCATGTGAAGTCATAGTAATCCTCTCCACCATGGACTGCCAATTTCCTGTGTTTTTCATGCAGACTATCTTACATATAGATAAGTGTTCGAAATTAAGGTCGTTTTTATGCACATGCCCGTTGCATTGCCAAACCATGCACCTAATCGTATTTCAAGGTGTACACCAAGATATAAAGGTATTTAGACTAGTCAAAATCAATGCACCGATTGGGTGCATAGCTCAAAGAAAAGTATGCACCCTGCTGACAAATTTTGCACACCGTGTGCAAGGTGCGCCCTTAACTTCAAACACCTATAAGAAAAAAAACAACTTGTGCAATGATCAGACAAAATTGTCATTGGGCGATTCACTTGAAGTCATAAAATATTGTAGCATGAAGTATGACATGGAATAATTATGAAGTAAAATAAAACAGAATTACATAGACTTGAAAGGGCCGAACTATCAACCACCACGATTATTCTAAAAACTAAAATTGACATTAAACTACCAAACAAGAAGTCCCCGACTGTCCGGACCCCTTCCCAGGGGTCCGGTATCTGCGATGGCACTCCCTCTCCTGCCCCCCCAACACCTCTCCTGCCCCCCCCCCCCCCCACACCTCTCCTGCCCCCCCCCCCCCCACACACACACACTCAAGACCAGTGGACCCCGGCCAGCTTGCTGCTTGCTCGACTACCCCCACCCCTCACCCCACATAACAACAACCTCGTACATACTCTCCCACCTCAGGCCTTCAGAACTGCCCCCTAGACTGCTAGGTACTCCAACTACTTTGCAAGAGGTATCTAGGTACGGTGGCCCATTGGGACACTCGGACCCCCCCCCCCCCCCAAACCCCCACCCCAGTATTGTGGTGGAAGGTGAGGGGGAGGGGGCGTGGCTAAAGGGGGTGATTGACAGACTAGTGGGACCAATGGGAACACCACTTGGGTGAGTGGGGTCACCTGAGCCGACCACTAAATGCTACTAATTGTCCCACCTACTTCAGGAGACCATTTCACGGATCATTTAGTTTCTATTCACAAACCCCTGATCTATTTCAGGGATCAGTGATTTTATACAATGAAAAACCTCCGACAGTAAGGCTTCGTTGGCGTTGCTCTTAACCTGATATAATTCAAGACGCCATCGCAGCAAAAAGAGGGGGAAATGCCATGCATGCAGATGCAGATGCATGCCATTTTAGTACTTATTTTATCAACATTATACACCATGTTCAACTTAACCCTTGCATGGTTCACTGAGGAGCATTGTCTCTTACCTAAAACCAAAGCTGTCCTCTTTCAGAAGCCTTTTTGACCGTCTGTGTTTTAGTCTGAATGGCCCATTGACCGTGGCCACAGTCTCTGTGTTCATAAAAAAACACCTCACGGTGTGGTCTGCACACAGGGACTGTCTGTACAGCATAAAAACATGGTTAATCCCAGACCTGTAATCTCCTACTTGGATGCCATGCTGCAACACCATGTCATGGAAGTTAAGGTCTGACCACACTGACTAACTCAACTCAATTTGACTCGGTGGTTCGGTTGAGTTGAGTTGAGGTAATGTAGTTAATTCCCTCCGCGTGGCATAGGGTTAAACTTGAGCCGTACAACAATTTGGTGGTGTGGTACATCTTGAGATGATGAAGTTTTACGACATAATGGTTGGACAGTACCTTTGTATATGTTTTACTATGCCCCATATGAAGGACAATCAAGGCCTGGCCTGAGGCATGTTAGAGTTTCTTTGCTAAGACCAGGAAGTCATAGGTTCTGGTGACTGTTGGGTTGAGTTGGGCAATGTGGCTGGCATTTTATTGGTTTCTGTGTAGAGATGCAGATTCTGTGTGCATGATGCTGAGCTATCTGTTGACCTCTTTAGAAGATCACAAGTGTCACTGTGTTCTTACATCTTATCTACATATGTAACGAAAAATTCCATATTTATTTCTTGTAAGTATTTTTTGGACAAAGACCAGCACAATTGGTTGTGATTATTCAAATGGTGGACATTGCCAGTCAAATACATCCATACAGATGACAGATGTATTATCTTCCATCTGAATGCTAGGGTCATTATTGATTTCCTTTTGTTGGCAGTCAAAAATGGGTTTGCCCATGAATACGTCTAATACTGGATGCAATGTATGCTGAATTATGTGTAAAGCTTGTTCTCCTTACACTTTGTTGTCATGTCAGGTCCTTACATGGTAGTTTATAGAGAAAGGTTGAAAAAGCCCTAGTATATCTTTTTATAACAATCTTATTACATCTTGCATCCTATAGACAAACTTTGTATATTACCAAAGGTAACCTGTGACGTACAATCCTCATGGGTCATATGGCCACTCAAGGACAACCCCAAAGGTTCTTCTACTTTTTATCACCCAAATAATATTCAAAAGCTTTTGAAAACACAGAACAGCCTGTTACCGGTAGTACACCCCATGCTCTGTATGCACTGCTCTATGCTGCAACCCACTGGCCAAGGAAGATGCACAGTCTCGGAGTATATAGGATTTTGTAAAGGGGCAATCCATATATAAGTTAATTACTAAACCGTCACATACATGTATACGCAAACACATGCAAGCATTGCAACGTGTTTTCTTTCTATTTGTCAAGTATAAGTCCCATAAAAAGGGTTTGTGTGGGCCACCTGGACCCCCCCCCCCCCTCCTCTGGACCCGCCCCTGAATGGCTAGGTACATTCAAGGAGTGACCCCCCCCCCCCCCTTCATTCCCTCCACCAAGCCCAAGCTGAGATTATACAGGATTATACAGGGGTTACTGGAGCCCTGCATAACAAACATCAGGACTCCGGGTCGCAGGTGTACATACATGTACCACAGGCCGGTCTGGGCAGACAGCCCCGTGATCAGCATTCAATAAAGGCCTTATCAACTACACAGGTTTGAGCTGTGATATATCGGCGCAAGATGATAACATCCGCACAATATGGTGCTATCCACATACAGGACTGGAGTGATATGATTGTTTTGAATTGGTAATTAAGAGTATTTTACACATAATATTATGTACCCAAGAATGTTGTCTCAATATGTATGCCCAACAGCTGGATTGTGCGCCTTGGTACCAGGTGCAATGTTCATGGACACTGTACAAATATACAAAATCAAAGAGTCACCTGACTAAGAGGCACCATGTGAAAGGGTAATAGTAAGTAAATCAAAGGGTCAGTCACAAATGCAGACTGGAATCTACAGTTCTGAGGTTTGGGGGCCGGGCAGAAGTCTCATACAGAGTGGGAGTAAAAACTATTTCTGAAATATATCAAAGTCACTGGTGTCCCTTATAGTTTATTTTCTTTTAATAAAATCATACTAAATTATGGATTTTTATTATGTTTCCCAAATTCTATCAGTGATAGAATTTGGAAAACATAATAAAAATCCATAATTTTAAAGAAAAAAACAACAAGGTCCAAGTAATTTCCCAATGGCATGCAAATATATATGGAATTACACATAGGTAAAAAAAACTTGTCACAATGCCATGTTGATTATCCCATGTGTAATTATGTGTCTAGCGCGACCACGCTTCGGTGATTTTTACATGCCAAGTTCAGGCCATGGGAAGTGGTGTATAGGAATAAAATGTAACCATGAAAAACTGACACATTTATCTCAAGGCCGGTACAATGAAACGAGAGATGTAGGTTAAGATATGACTCATTATGGTTCTAGTTGGAAGGATGTACCTAACTCGTTGGAAGGGAAGGAGTGTTCCAGTGAATGGTATTTGAGAATTCTATGGGGTGTCATTGGACCAACTTTCCTTGCCGTCGTTCTTTACACGATAGATTTGGTCATCAGTACTTTGTACAAATTTAGCAAAACGCTAGTGGGTCTAGACATAGCAGAAAAATCCTGAATGGATCTATGTTTTGTTGTGTGGACTTGAAGACAGGAGCCCTTGTGATGTTATAGTGTAATGTCTCTACAGTATCAGGAGAGGGTTCTGGGGCCTGTTGCTTCATAGCTGTTACAGGACTAACCAATTTCTAACCAATATTTACAACATATATGTTCAACAAAACCCAATAATCAATTCAATATTCTTGCCTAGAATGTATTTTTGTAATTCTTATATACACTTTGACCGGCACTGCCACCCGACCCTAATCCCTGGGTGTTGTGTTAGGTTGACTAGTGGATGGCAGCCCCTTTGGCCTCTGACCATAATTATTGGTTTGACCAAAGGGGGCAGGGGGAGTACTAACTGCCTAATTTGATATCATAAACTCTATGATCATTATATCATAGGATATATATATATATATATATATATATATATATACAATTGAGGGAACTATGATATTAATATATTTCATATAAAGATTTGGTATGTACTTGTAGTGGTTGGAGGAAGTATTCTTGTATAGTGACATGATAAATGAGTCCAGGTTCTTTGACGGGTTTGATTCCATTTCTGATTCCTCTCCTAAGTACTTCTCATTATGCCATTACTTTTTACATGTAGCTCAGCATGGAGATAGCCCCAGCCTGACTGCTCACTTCCCCGTGGTGAGCCACTCATATATATACGGTTCACCACCTAGCTTCCACTCCTGTGTCAGGAGTGGGGGAGGGTGCACTCTCAGGACCTTGCCTCCATCATGTTGCGTTAACACTATGCTGTGTTAATATGGGAAGACCCCCACGAGTCATCCAGGGGTATGCGTACGACCCAGAGGGGTTCGTCATGACCAGAGAGTCGTACGATCCCAAAGGGTCGAATGGCCACCCGAGGACGACCCCAAAGGGTCTTCTATATTGTATCACTCATTCATTGCTCCAAATATGTTTAAAATACTGTAAATGAGGAATGGTACATATAGCCTGCCAATACGCACTGCCCCTCGCACGTACCACTCCTCAGCTGTGCAGGTGATAGTACAGGACGCCATGCCTATAATCTCAGGGATGACAAAGGTGTATTGTCAGCGATTTACCACAAGTTCGTAGAGACGTCCAGCACGATCACCAGAACCTACCCCCTCATCAACACGACTCCATACCACCTACACTTTAACATCCTCATTATTTAGACTGTGGGATTTTTTAATGTGTTTTATTGCAATAATCTTTGGGGTTGCCCCTGGAGGGCCGACCAAAGAAGTTTCATGAATCTTTTTTTGCGTCCAACCTCGTCCAGAAAACGAGTACGCATCTAAAAAATGATGCGTAAAAATGTAAAAAAAAGATGCGTGACGGATTTGTGGAAGAAAATATAAGTATTTATAGAAAATGATTCAATATATCTATTAGAAACAAATTGCAATTTAGTTGGAGTGTTTTAACCAAGATAAAGATGTCACGAATCTAAAATTTTGTGTATTTTCACGCCTCCAAATTTAGGAATCGTGAGCATAAGATGCGTGAAATTTCTTTGGTCGTCACCCCTGGTTTTCAGATAATTACATGAAATGGTGAATGTATAGTCATGAAAATTAAGTATTTTGCAGCACAGTCAAAATCCTCCAGTCTCTGTGTTCATTACACACAATAAGATGAGAAACATATACAACACTATAAAGAACTTATAAGAATTCTTGATAGGTCTGATAGCATTTCCTAATCACATTTTTTGTGTTTTTTCCGGGTGTGTGAGATAAACGACGTCGTGCTCCAGGCGCGGTCCTTTACTTCATACAGCGTAGACACGACCCCCACCAAACAACACGACCCTCTGCCGCCTCCACACTCAGCTGTTTAGGCCTAGAGAATATGTAGAAAGTACCTTTTGTTGTTTGCAAAAGGAGCTTTCCTGTGTAATAATTGTGGCTAAGCTAGCTTAGTTTCAAGGGTAGAGTATTTTATATATATATATATATATACATATATATATAACATATGGAGCATAAAAAGGCATATTACTTGAGGAAAATATAAATAAGAGGTGAAGTGGTGTATGATTAGAATTCATATATGTAGAAGATTTTTCAATGTTGATGTAATTTCCTATTTAGAGTGTTATAATTATTATTAATAATTTTCTATGATGGAATTCTATAGGCTCAAGGTGTTGGGGTCAATGTGGGAGGGTCCACTGCGCAGACTCGTGGGAAAGGTGTAAAGGAGTGGTTTTCTTTGGTCTTTTATTAGTCTGCACGTCCGGAATGTCACTGATTTGAATCCTCAAGTAGAGTCAGTAGATTCTTTGCTAGGGGGGGACAGATTAACCAGTCTCTGACTGGTCAACAGCTAGCCTTGCATGAGTGACCATGCAAGCCCATAGCCAGGGGGGGGGGGGGTGACGTGGGGTACGCATCACCCCCCCCCCCCCCCCCCCCCCCCCGCAGGTTGGGCTAGGTCCACTTTTTCTTATACTTCTGGTGGCCCTCTGGTACCCATGTATGTTATTTTATATTATTCCTGCCGGCCCTGTTTCCCTTGCCTGTCCTCTTATACCCCTGCCGGCCATCTATCACACCTTCATCTTACATTGAGATCTATACCATTGATTTAAAAAAGTCCACTTTTTGAAAATGGTCACCCCCCACAAAAATATTCTGTATACGGGCCATGACACTTATTGTGTGCAGTTACTAAGGACTCCCCTGACCCCGACAAGGCAATGACAACTTAACTTCCAACGTTTAGTGGACATAGGCATATCGTTTTAATTAAAGAATCAGTTATTATAAAAGCTACTTCCTGATATGTTAAGGCCTTCGTCATTAAGATTATTCATTAGTTTGTTATATATCTACCATTTCATATATCTACTACTCAATCCTTGATGTGTATATATATTTTAAATCTATTTATTTATACTGATATGTTGAATTAGCAACTGAATGCTAGTTTACATCAAATACCAGTTGACCAGTATTGTATCAACTGTATATCTTATATCTTATATATCATATAGTTATAATTTACACTTGAAATGTTATGTACTACAATACATACTCATTGTAATACCACTGAAAACCAGGGGATACGCTGAAGTGATTTACTTTATAAACAATTTTTAAAAAATGCCATGATCTAAAAACATCGCTCAACCTGATGATTATTTTATGTCATGTCACATTGTGTCATCATTTGCAAATGTAAAAAAAAAGTATCTAAAAGGACTACGTGTTCAGAATGTGCCATAAACATTGTGGCATTGAATCAGCCCTTGCAGCCTATATCTATTATGCTAAGGAAAAAAATGGAAATCCCGCCCCAGTACTGTTACACGTATGATCCCGACTCCCCTGTAACTTTCCTCCCCCCCCCCCCCCCCCCCCCGATCCCGTGTTTTGTACCGTAGGCCTTAGGTCTGTTGACTCGGTCAGATTTAAAGCCTATTTATAGGACACCCCCGCTATAGAACCCCCCCACCCCACCCCACGACCCCGACCCCCGACCCCCGACCCCCGACCCCCGACCCCCGACCCCCGACCCCCTGTCTGTATAGACCATGTAAGGTGGTAGAACGAGAAGGTAGCACTTTAAATTTGCGCGAATTGATATTAAGTGAAATCCGACGATGAGAGAGTTACTTTAATCACAGTCATTATGTATCTCTATGCTTTAATTATCTAGTATACTATTGTAATGCTGAATACAAGGATCATGGCAACATAATGTCGCTGTCCTGAATTATTCTACATGTATGTATAATGTTGCTTACGATTTTGTGGCTTGTCACTACAAATGTTGTGTACTTTACTTGATATGCATAATTTTGAGACGTCAGGTTTAGCACCTGAATCTCAACTCATAGGGGCCTATTCGGAGAAGTTATGAATGTACTTTCAAATAACCTCAATAACATATAATATACAAGTTATTAAGGCAAATCAACGACAATCATACCTGTCAATGCTTATGATAATAATAATATATCTTAATGACAGCTGCAAGTCTACAGAGAATTATATGTGTCATTTCCAAATGAAATGAACAGTTCCGCGCTATACTCTAGCTACACTGCGGCTGGTTATAGGCATATGGTAACATATTCTAGAGAGATCAGTAATGATGATAATTAAAATAGATCAATTAAAACTGCTGCTGAACTACTTTCCATGCCCTGGTACAACCCCAATTTAACCTCCCGACTCCCTTGAATATGGATAATACTCCATTTATTCACAACCCAGCAGGGCCATGGGAAATCCTTTTTAAAAAAACAAAAACAAATACAGAATTAAATTTTTAAAACGACATTTTGAGGTACATTGTGGTGTTCAATCGGAGGAGTTTTGTAGATACCTACACCCTACATGCTAATAAGAATACTGAGCCTACGAACGAACACGCACACACACGCACACACGCACACACACACACACACACACACACACACACACACACACACACACACACACACACACACACACACACACTCACACTCACACACACACACACACACACACACACACTCACCTCGACAATAACAACAATAACACACACAGTATATATATATATATATATATATATATATATAAATGCCAACTGAAATAAATGACATACCTGCCCATTTAAACAGCAGTTAACCCGTTTTCAAAGCCCCTGTAACTAATATAAGTAAAACCCCACCCCTACCCCTTCTGTCAACCAGCACGCACCCACTCACCTGGTCGGCAGGCGGGCTGCGTCTACAGGTGACGTCCAGGTGTCTCAGGTAAGTCCTCCTCCAGGGTGTGACGACAGGCGTACTCCAGGCGTGTTACCTGTCCCTCCAGGTGAGGCGTACAGGTACAGGGGTTACCAGGGTTACAGGTGGGTCCTTACAGGCGGGAACTCCTTACAGATAGGGTCCTTAGAGGTCTGGGAGGGTCGCCAGTCTCTCCCACCACACCACGTCTAACTCCGATACCTGTCGGCCCACTGCTCCCCCCGACGTCTACGGAGCGGCCTCGACCCACCACCCGGGGGGGGGGGGGGGGGGGGGTACACTCTGTGTATAGTATGTGGGTAGAAACCAAGGGACAGATTTAAAGGGTAAATTGACATCTTTTCTTTGTATTGTAAATTGATAAAATTAATCGGCAATTACTGTCAACACTCCTGGAGGCTAGAGAGTACTAGCATTTATGTACTGCTAACTTGTCTTCAGGTAAAATAAAAGAATTTAAAAAAAGGGACGTATCCATGAAGTTTAGAAAGGAGGGGGGCGGGAGGCGCCTATGTTTTATTTATTTTTTTCATTTTTTTATTTCAGAAACCACTTCATACAAGTATGATCTTCCAGCAGTATTTTGTTAGTATTACATTAAGATAAGACAAGACGACAGTAAACACTGTAATCCACTGTATAGGTCTTGTAAGGTTAATACAAAGAAATGAAATAAGTATTAATAATTATGTACAAATTACAAAAATACTACATAATAAAGATTTCAGTCTGATTAGATATATGAATCTAATGTAGTTTTAGATCCCACAAGGCATCTATATGCGTCAAAGTACAGTGTATCTGAAATCTACCTAATCATATCTAAAAGTAAAAGTGCAAAATGTGGTAATCCTTATTAAATGATCATGTATAATTGAGGCACAATAGTATACTCAGGGGCCTATAATTAAGTGTTTTTGAATATGTTATCTATGCTGAGAAAAAAGATACATTACATTTACGTTACGTCATGCCATGGAGTATCTGAAACTCCCTAACAAAACTCCCAACGCAAACTCCAGGGGTGCCAGCTTCACATTAAAAATAATGATATTTGACCCTGCCCCCCAAAAAAACATGGCGGGGGCGGGGGCGGGGGCTCAGGTCCCACGCGCCCTCTAATTCCGTCCCTGACCACCACCACCCGCCCCTTCCTTTGATAAAAAAGAAACACCTTACCCCTGTGTATGGGCCTGCCCCCCCCCCCTTTTTTTTTTTTTTATATATATACAAAATTTGATTATTTTTTTTTTATAAAACGCAGGCCCTATGAGAGGTGGTCCAGACATTTTTTAATATGGCCTCTCCCCTTTCCAAAATTCCTCTATCCGCCCCTGATACCCACTGCAAAACTGCAGCCCCCAACTTGAAGGATTTTCAGCCCCCAGAAAAAAAAACAAATAGATAAAGCAAGAATACTCTGACTGCCAACCCTTTTCAAAATAGCTCGTGGACAGCCTCTGCAAAAGTTAATTAAAACCATTATTGAGGAATTTAGCTGCAATTGATCAAGTATCTGATATAATCTATTGTTGACAGCTCTCCTAAAAGGTGTTCTGATTACAAATGACAACCCCATTTTAAAGCAAAATTGGTGATTAAGAGCTACAGCCCTTTCAGGGTCATTCAATAATTTGTACCCATTTCTAGAACAAGTACCTCCCCCCCCCCCCTTACCAGTACTGCCTTAGCCACCGTCTAGCCTTCCTCTAACACCCCCTCCCCTCACCTCTACCATCACCCTCCCCCTCCCTGCGGCTTCCCCCTCCCCCGCTGTGACCTAGTTGTTAACTGGGGCGTAGCGGCGCGCTCCGTGAGCTCGTTTCTGATTGGCTGACGTATCAGGTGAATGGTTACCTCCAGAATGGTCCGTAAGGCGTCGCCACTGGGATAGGAATTACTGTGAAATTTTACAAAATAAATGTCATAGTGGCGGATCTAGGAATTTGAAAAAGGGGGGCGGGGCGAAATATTAAATTTCTTTTTCCTTAATTACTTTTTGGCGGAATCTTACATTAAAAAGTCTAAATTTTGGCCAAAAAAGGGAGGGGGCGCCCCCACGCCCCCCTCTAAATCAGCTACTGTATCACCATATCCAATAACAAGATATTTGCTTCTGTAAAATATTCTGTTTACCATTGGATTCAATGGGGAAAATAACATTTTCGCTACTCTAGGAATAGATATCCACAATTTCCACAATAAAAGCTCTAAGTATTTTGATAGGAACACAGTTAACATTTTAAGAAGACATGGGGTCGCCATCAGAAATCAAATTTCTATTCACAAAAATATAAAAATTTATACCTAAAACAACACAAAATACCCAATTCTTGCATTAGAAATGTATGGGAATAAATTGTGTTTGTTAATGATTAATATTGTATATAATTTGAATTAATGACTATTACATTAAATTTTGTTGACATTTTAATCATATTGAGCAATAGAAATATATTACCACCAGGTGGTGCTACAGTGATTACTTGTATTTACCTTTAAATGTAGAAACCTTTATAATGCACTGGCATTGTCAACTATAGACCTTGTGCACACGTGGCCACATGATCACAATTTTGTTCTGACCACGTGGTGATCATGACCACGTGGTCAGAACAAAAAAATCTAAATTTATAAATTCTGAATAATGAAAATTTTCTGTTGAGATTCAAGAAAAATTGTGCATAAATATTTATGTTAGAGCACCAAGAACTGGGAAATATAGATATTATAAAGTGATCACCAATATGGTGACCAGCTAATTTTCAAAGATATGAAGTCATCTGCACAACGTCTATAGCCCAGTAGGTGTCAAACCAGGCAATGCTACACGATCCACTATTACCATGATGCTATGTGTAAGATGATAGTCATGCAACAAAAGTATTTTTTGTATTTGGATATCATTTAGCGAAAAGGGCCTAGCCCATAATGGCTTTTCCAATATTACAGCCTACAGGTAGTCCGTTTTGCAATGATATTTCTTAACTATACATACCATTCGCAACAAATACATAAATTAATAAGGGGGGTGGGATGGTACAGTGGATAAAGTCCTTGCTTGGCATGTGGGAAACGGGTTCGAGTCTGGGCAGTGCCTGCTATACCACCTTGCCTTGCTGTCGTTCTCATCCCCATAGATTCGGTCAGCCAATTGGTAGTCAAAAACCGGAGTTGGTCTCGATATAGCTGATAAATTGCGGAGTAGACCTTAAACTCCAACACATCATCATCATCAATTAATTAGATATATTTCAACATTTATCATAAAATTCCACATTTTGATAACTAGACCTGATCGGTCCTACTAGGAACCTATGTGGCCCGCTGCACAATGAATTCTGTAACAACAACTATAAAACCGTAACTATTGTAAATTGTAACAATAGAACCTTTCCTTGTCAACTTTTATCACTGTTGAGCCATTTTTCAGACACAAAAAAAAGCTAGTTAGAATGCTATCCGTGAGCTTTTATTATATATATAATTTTTTTTTTTTACAGAATATAGGGTAATCACTTAATCAGTTCATCACAACATGGTTTCCGAAAGTGTCATTCAACACTAACTGCAATAAGCTCCATTTTGAACAAAACTTATGAAAATATTAACAATTATGATAAAACATATCTCGCGTTCTTGGATTTAAGCAAGGCTTTTGACTCAATCAGTCATAAAATGTTACTTTTAAAATTAAAATTGTTGGGAATTAATGATAGGGCAGTACATTGGTTTGAATCATATTTGTGTGATAGGAAGCAGTATGTTAATATGTATGGCAGCACTTCTTCAATGGTGGAAATACAATATGGAGTCCCACAGGGATCTGTATTAGGCCCCGTCCTTTTCTCTATTTATATAAATGATCTGGCATCCAAAATTCCAGGAAATTTATGCCTATATGCAGATGATGCAGTCATTATTGCCAAGGATCATACTGAACTTGAAAGGCTAATGTTGATTGCTAATGACTGGTTTTTCAGGAATATTCTGACACTGAATAAATTAAAAACCAAGTGGATGATTTTGTATCCATCCAAGAATAGGGCGGGGCTTGATCAAAACCTTGACACTACACTGTTTGAATCTGTACATGTTGATAATCTGTGTATAGAAAGAGTAAACAATTTTAATTATCTTGGCTTGGTAATTGACCCCTACCTGGATTATTACCAACATCGTATCAAACTGATAAGCCAGATCTCAGATAAGGTCAAATATTTAAGAAAGGTAAGGCAATTCATTGATGTCAATGCTGCAGTGACTATTTTTAAATCTATGATACTGCCATACTTTGATTATGCGGACTTTATTTATGATCAAGAAATACAATATGTTAGTACACAACTTCAAATGTTACAAAATGACTGTTTGAGAATTATTTTTGAGCAGTATAAATTACCTTACCATGAATGCTCTCGAACCTATACTCTGCATGAAAGAGCAAAGATTTTTACATTAGAAAATAGGAGGCATGTACACTTGTGTACTTATATGCACATTTGCTAAGTAGGGATCATAACATGTTAGACGTATAACACATATACGAAATGGCATCCTTTTGCAAATTCCTAAGGTCAATAACCCAAAATATCAAAAAAGTGTTATGTATCGTGCATGTAATGCATGGAATTCACTGCCAGTGGATGTGAGAAATATTAGGGAGAAATCTGCGTTTCTACCACGATTACGTCATGGCCTTACCAACCCATATGGCTACAACAATAACTAAAGATTGGTAACTACGATTATTTTTCATCTTAATCATACTTGTTCATATATCATAATGGTTCTCATCCAATGTGATTTCATCATTTGTAATCAGGACCTAACTGAAGACTGTAAACACTATTAATGGATCTGATTACGCTGTTTGTATTCCGCTTGGGGAGGGGAAGGAAGATCACCTATGGTGAACCCCAGTACCCGAATAAAAATTATCAAAAAAAAAAAAAAAAAGCCCTATGATACCCCTTCATATGTCAGGTAGAATAATGCAGTCTGATTAAATTGAGATAGTGATAAAATCCTATAATTAAGAGAAAATAAAGAATATTAGGGTGAACTGTTTGAGACCAGCCAAATTGTGTGCATAATCAAGACATTGTGATACAGCACACTTTGCTCCACTGGTAATTTCCTTTCTATTTTTCTTATAACTTGGAAAATATGGTATGTAATATAAGGAAAACTAACATCGGTTGACAGTATGACCCTGATTACTCAGTGGAATGTCAGAAAAATTACAGCCTTCAGCCTAACAACCTCAGGCAGTAATTTTTCAATACCCAACTTGTATTGTTTTCCTATATTATTGTTATTTTTTTTTAATAAAAAAAGATCCTAGCGCAGTTTCTACATGTCATTCAATGGGAGACATCACTTCATTCATATAATCATACATTAAATACATGTATTTATGTTTATATAATCATGCAGTACATGTATATATAATACATATACATTCACATATCATACAGAATATAATTATTAGTTTGACATCAATGATTGAGGATTAGTACAACACATAATCTTTGTTAGCTGAGGCATGTGTCATATCTTGTCTCTTTAACTTATTTGCTATAATAATAACCTCAAAAATCAGCACCAATTCAGATCACCTGTTAATATGTAATATTGAAATGTTACATACTAACATGTTATCTAAATTGATGACGATTTTCCCAGCAAGTCTGCCTCTTGTCCATTGCCAGTTGCCTGTAAAATCGCCTAGTGGGTATGGGGCTTTAGGTTTTAAAGCCCCCCTGTCATGTCGTTAAGGCCCCATGTCACATGTCGATTTTAAGAAATGCCCATGTCACGGTTTCGAATATAGTGGTCCAGACCCATCACGTTACCAAGAGTGTCATCTCAGAGGGACAGGGGATTAAAGAGAATAACTAATGGTAGCAGCTAAAAGAATGTTCTTGTTGTGGAAGGCTGGGGGAGAATATTGGAATACTATGAGTGAAGATAACGTCTACAGTTTGAGTTAGCCTGACTATTGAAAGGCAAACACAGCTAACGTCATTGTGACACAGTTGATTGTTGAGGGGTATGGCCTAAAAAACAGATAACAGTGGCACACATGTGGGTAGGATGAAATCAAACTTATGACAATTATATGCTAACTACTCCATGTTACACCACAGGTGTACTGAATTTAAGAAAAATAAGAGGCATTGTGTTTCCCCTATGACTGCCATATTGCAACACATTATGTCCAAGATATGTAGCAGAATTTTAAACGTAATAGAATCGCACAACATTTCTAAAGGATAAATAAATATACTTCTGCAATTCAGTGAGGTCTAATTCTATTAAGTTGGACCTAGTTCAGTAGATAATTAGTAAAGCGAGCATATCAATCTGTAATAAGCAAGAATGAATCCAAAGATAAGTCACTTTTTATATTGAATAAGGATCCATTAATGGATACAATATCAACAACTCTGTATAAAATATACACACATTTATGTATAATTCATACATCTAAATAAGGCAGCTAGTAGTGTTCATTTCAAGGTGTTACAAGATTGAAATTATGATACCAGATGTCCAGTTTGGATTGCAAGCTGAACCAAGCCGAATAAAAAACTATCAATGTTGTTGTAAAGAATGGACCCAACACTTGTTCAACCTTTCTATGATGCAAGTAATTTTTGAGGTTGACAAACATTGGATGACACAGGGTATGTGGGAACATTATATAGCACGTACCAGGTGCATACTTATATTTACTTAGAAAATAAAACAGCTTTAATACTACAGCCTTTGTCTCATACTCTGAGCTTGCCAACATTTATGTGAAAAAAGTGACCTTATCTATATATCCTATGCTAAATGATTTAAAGACTGTTAACCTAGATTTTATTGGATACCATTTCTCTAGTCTGGTTACAATATATGTTTTACAGACTTGTTTCTGATAATTATTAGTAACTGATGTATAAAATGTGTTTTGTTGTGATTATACACTGTTTGTTTGTTTTAACAAAAATCAGACAATTTGTAATAATTCAATAAAGATACTCTCCTTCGATAGAAGTTTCTCTCTGTAACTCTTTAGATTAACTGTAAATCAGCTTGTAGTCAACTAGAATAAAATATAGAAAACTTATTTATGCTTGTACTGTACGTAAAGAGCAGGGACCATTACTATGCCAGCCAAAAATGATAAAGCTCCAGCTAAGTAGAAGGAAGTAGCATATACTCCAGTAACACTGTAGATATAGGCTGAAAAAGAGACAAATGTACATTTATCACTGTCTAAAAGTGTGGTTCCCATGGAACCAAATATCAATCATACAAATGTTTGGATAGATGACTAAATCTAGTATAATAGACTGAGAGGTAGACAATTTTCTAGAATATCATAATTTGCAATGGTTGAGGGGGGTACCCATTCAGTGAAACACCTGGAATTCTGTTTGAACAATTTATAACTAGTGACCAATGTCTAACATGGTTAAATATTTTCCAAGCTACTGGTCATTTGGAGAAACATTAAATTTGGAGAAACATCAAATTTTGTTGTTGAATCACTTGATGGGAACACAATTCTTGTTGTTTTTGACTAGTCTGGTTGTTATTGTTCAGTTCCAGTCACCTAAATAGACCAGGGCTCTAGTCAAATCACTTAGTGGGTATCCCTTGGATTAAATCAATTTTAGTCTTCATTGAACGTGTGAGCAGCAGTAATTAATAATTATATCAATTCATAATCTTGTTTTATTTGACAATCAAGTTTGAGAAACATATCTTATCTCACCTGCAATTGGGGCTCCAAAAACATTTCCTGGTGTACAAAAGAATAAAGCCATTCCAAAGGCAGAAGGCACTTGTGCTTGAGGCACTGATTCCGAAACGATCACCAAGTCAAGGGTACTGAATGGCGCATAAAGTACACAAAACAGAAATGCATATGCGCAAATAGCATTCAATTGATGTGTCAGTGGTACACAAAAGGTCAGTACTCCATTTATGAAAACACACATACTAATCAAGAAGATAATATTAAGTTTTCGAAATTCAGCTAGTATACCTACAAGTACTCTGACTACAGTTGATGTTATTCCCATAATCATATAGAGCAAAATAACATCATTGTTGGAAAAGCCCAGAGATAGAATGTAGCTTCCAATGTGTGTACATACAATCCCAAAGGTGAACTGCATGAAGAATGTATGAGCACAAAAACAGACAAATGGAATTATTCTAAATAAAGACATCCAATCTGATATGATATTTGATGAGCTCACTACTTTTGCTGTTGAGGGTTCTATATTTGATTCATCCTTGACGATATTTCCATCCCCACTGAGCTGAGTATGTGCCTGATCTGTAGATAATATATCCATATCCATTGTCACTTCATTCTCATTGCTTTCCTTATTGGCCTTGGTGAGATTTCTTCCTTCTTTTGGAGCTTTTACTGGTTTAAAGAAGCAGCAGAGAACAGCTGCATGGGCCTGGATACTTGCCACTATGAGGATCGCTCCCCTACAGCCATAGGCATCCTCCAGGGCATTTATAACAGATGGGAGGATGAATGAACCCAACCCAACTCCACAGGCTACAAACCCACAAACAATCTTCCTGTGTTTGATAAAGTATTTTGCTAAGATGGTCATGCTTGCATTATCTACAATTCCCATACCGATGCCTCCAAAGACTCCATAACCGAGACATAGCTGGTACACCTGGAAGATACAACATGCAACAGCCTTAGCATTCACTAGACTTTAGGCCATATTCCACTATCCGGTGGGGGGCTGTTTGCGGTGGGCTGTTCAGCCACCACAAGTAACTTGCATTTTAGAAACGAACATGTTTGTTTCTGCCACTGCAAGCATTCAATAGAAAATCTATATAATCACTTGTGGTGGCTCATTTGCTGTGGCTCACCGCCGTGAAATCCTATATTCAACCTTGCGGTCCCTTTTTTTGCTTGCGGTGGTGGTAAACACCGCTAGTACCAGGCCCACTGCGAGCAAAACGACGCAAGGTGGAATATGGTCTTTTACCAACAGATATTCTTTAATACTAGATTATCAACTATTGACCGCATTAACAATATCCATAGTTACTATGTCCAATATCAGTCCTGTCATAGCAGACACTCTCAATTTTGTTCGTTGATTAAGTCTAGCTTTTATAAAATGTCAAGGCATGGTCTAGACCATAAGCATCAGCTTTTATATTTATATGTTAGATGGGTTGCTGTGAGTCATATGCTTATTTACAAGAATTTCTACCATCTCTAACTCACAGATCTAGAGGTAATTATGGGAGATATATGCAATGGAATGAATAGTAGATTCTCAACTCTTAGGGGCTGTATGTTAATGATGTCACGCTTTTTCAGGGTATTTTGAGGACCCATCCACCCCCTGTCACACTAAATTTTCTAATCTAAACATGAAAATAAGGCCTGTTTTCAGGCAGTATCATGCTGTTCAAACTACCCCCCCCCCCCTTGTGTGTGACATCATTAATTTTATGGACAGCCCCTTACTATCATGAAATACTTTACCTTTGTTGATATAAAGCAGGAAGCCATACCAGCTGTTGCTATGAAGGCCCCTGCAATACCAACCCTTCGTTCTCCAAACCTCTGTGTTAGCAAACCTGAAAGAGGACCTACAAGAGCAGGCCACAACCAGCTAAACATGTCAACCAAGCAAAGGCAACATGGGATGTGCCCAGCCCCAAAACAATCTTGATGTTAATATTAGAAATATTGATAATTTTGATTAATTCAAATATTGGTTAAAAAAATAAAAAATTAATTAAAATATAAATATTTAGTATTATATTTTCATTCCATCCCATTATTAAACCATCATACCTAAATACATTATACATTTACAAAATTCTTTATTTCACAAATTCATATTTATCAAAATCAACTTTCATTTTAATTTACTTCTTCATCATCTGCGAAATTATATATATATATATATATAATATATTGAATATAAATTTTCGTTCACTCTTAATTTTCTAGTTTTAAGACTTTAACACTTGTTGAGTGCTTATTTATAGTTATCTTGATGTAAGCCACTCAGGCATGAAAGGAACATCGGATACCAATTTTCCGATTTAATGTCAGATTAAAAATCGAAATTAAAAAAAGAAAAAATCTGAAAAGGGTACTTGGAAAATCTGAAGAGGTACAAGGAATATTTGAAGCACCTCCAATTAGAACTAAAGAGGTTGGAGAAGGCAATTTTTTTAAGTCATGTGATTCTGTTTTTTAAAACATGAAGGGGTTTCAGACAACTTGGAGATCAGAAACCCCCAGGGTATGATTCTGGCCGAACATGAGAGCTGTAGGTATGCCTGAAATGAATATTACTTAACATGAAAAAGGACTTTAGTTAGATCTGTTCGTGACCACTAGGAGCTTTTTTGGAATTTTTCCCTCTCAATTCTAGGCTATTTTATGATTACTTTTATACTTGGATGTTTCAATTCCAACATATTGGTATCTGAATTACTTGTGTTGCTATTCAAAGCTAATGCAGATGATACCAACACAAGATGGAATATGGGGTTTATTTAGTCAATCCATGATGAAAAATAAAAGAAAAAAGCTATACCTACCAACGAGAAAGAACATGCCTATGTTCAGTGAAGTTATTACAGAGATAATTTCATCTTGAGAGTCCAGCCCATTCTTAAAGAAGATGTAGAGGACCCCAACGGAGTACAGGAGGCCTCCCTCCACTATATGCAGGAGGAATGAAGCAACACACACAATCCAAGCATAGCCTCCATCCTGCACAGACTCAGACATCACTGGGGTAGACACAACCTATCAAAGATGTAAATTGTGAATCATAAATCATTCCCAGCCAACCTGCGACGTAACAGAAACATTCTGGAACCATACTCTTTTAGTCAGTTTGTTGCTTACTAAGATGACACGTAACAATTACATTATTGATGGTTAGGGTGATACCTCACCAAATCAGAACGTTATTATAACATGTTTTGTGGTGATGTTAGGACAAAAGCAAATTTTACATATGTATGAAACACATTTGCAACCATTGTATCAGAAAGGCCTACAAATGCTCTAAAAATTACACATCAAAATAAAGAAATGTATTCCATGTTGTATATATGGATGTAAATGATAATCAAGACCCCTGAAAATGAGTCCTTGTATGAAATAATAGAAGAAAGTCAACAATTGGCAAAACTCTAGAATATGAAACTTGCACTTTCTTCTGCTATTCAAGGCTGCTGAAATATGAAAATGACAGATGTGATCACATTTGATAATCAAAACTGTGGAAACACTCCTGCTTACCTGTAATACATGAATCCCATGAATTTTATCATTCACACCTGTTGATGAATGTATCCTGCTTAAAATGTTTCAGCTGTTGTTTAACACTGCATTGTACTGGATCCAATTTACCAGGCCTAAGCAGTGAACCAGTAATGGCCTGAAAAGATGAACATTAAACCAGTACCAGGCCTGAGAGGACGAGCAGTGAATCAGGACCAGACCTGAAAGGAGGAGCAGTACAATAGTTTCAGTGTTGCAAAATAACCATACATTGAGTACCTCAATTCACCCTACCACGGATAGCCAATTTCTTCAGTTTTGCCTGCAGGTTAGCCTTGAGCAGGGTGCATGCTGGGTAATATGTCGACAAATTACAAGGTTTTACTATAGGAATTTTCACAAATCATGTCTGTATTTTTAGTTTGACATTAACAAAACCTAGCCATCATTATTTTTTAAATCTCTATCCATATACATTACTGATTTTCCAAGTTGTTAGAAAATCCATTCATTATAGGTGGAAATATCACAATTATTCATCAATTTTCTATAGTTTTACTAGGGGCTTTGTCGATAAAATTGGCCAAAATTAGCTTGCAGGTGCTCAAAAGACTAAATCAGCTATCTGTGTTAGGGTGAATTGTTCTGATCTTTGATATTACCATATGTGATGCATAAAGCAAACTAGAGAAATGAGAACCTTCGTTTTGAAATCCATTTTCTTGTTGCAAGTATAATTGATATCTAATACGTACTGTATTTCACCAAGAAACAACAGCATAGAGTTGGAAAGATGGACACTATCAGAGCCCTATCTAATCATGCACAAACAATTGAAGATGTCATACATTTTGATGGCACACCGCTCTGGGTGCCTTTCATTTTTGAAGAGTTTTGGCACAAACTTGTGACAATCTCCCCCATCCTGCCGTGTCTTGGAGAATCTCTCGTTAAAGGTCGGGTACACATACCCATTTTCATCAGAGACCTTTACAATGTCCTGCCAGCACAGTTGCCTTCCCTCATGGATACCTCTGAGCCCAAAGCATTCCACCATGTATAGGAATAGGCCCCTCTGTAAAGGTTCCGGTTTGTCCATTGAAATGGCCCCTTTTTCCCAGAAAAGGTTTACATGTTCAGCTGTAAGGGGGTCTGACCTATTAGACTTGTTGCCATATCCTTTCCCTTTCAGTTCCTTTCTTTTTGTTGCACATCCCTGCTGGACTCAAATTCAGGGCTTTCCTTCAGGCTGTACCCATACTTGTTGGCCTTGAGGTGTCTGACTATGGCACCAAACATCCCTGTAAGTGTATCTGGCTCATATTCCCCACCATCTTTTTTTTTTACTGTCATGATGAAGGCACTTACCAGCACATTCAAGTTGCCAGGGGGCAACTTTAAAAACTCTGGTGATCCCTGACCTTTGCAGTATTCAGTGAATCTTTTGACAACTTGCTGGGTTTTCTTGGTGGTTTTCTTGTTCTTTCCTGACTGGATGTAATTGTCAATGTCAGCTTCTGAAATGCCCTGGTTAAGGTCCTGTTCCTGTTCATCCGCAAGCCCCTCCTCCTCCAGGTCCTCCTCCAGGTCCTCCTCCAGGTCCTCCTCATACCCATCTTCACTCTCGCTATATATCCTCTGGAATGTAGGGGGGTCCTCAAAATCCAGGCAATCCATTCCTGATGTTTCCCCCATCTTCTGAGAAGGTGTCGTACGTCGGCGGCACATTCTCGGGCGTTGGCGGCATGTTTTCGTCCCTTTCCTGATGATTTTCAGCCCTTTCCTGATGATTTTCAGCCCTTTCCTGGTCAGTTATGGGAAGGGCAGGCTCTGTGTCTTGGTGATCAAAAAGTTGACAAACTTCAAACTTCAAACTGTTAGGACTTTTCAGAGGGTTTTCTGCTATTTTTAGACGTCCGCGAATTTGGAAACGGCAGCTGTCAGCGTTTGTTGACGTCACGTGGGGTCCTAGATGCATTTTCATTGGTTTAGAGTGCCTCAGGGCCGTCGGGAAAGGTTTTCTTTTGTCTAAAATGTTTTTTTGAAGGTCTACACAGCATTTTGACATCACAGGATTGTCTCATTTGGCAGGAAAACAATAAAAATGTTCTGGGAAAGGGTTTGTTTTGGTATAGATTAAACTAGGTTGCGAGTGTATTTAACTAGGTCACGACTGTGGTAATACAGAAAAAATATTACCACAGTCGAGGTCGTCACTGTATGCCTATTCAGCAATTCTGAAAAAGTATAATAAATGTTCTGTCCCAGCAAGAGTGTATGATCTCAAACAACATTTACCAGTACTAGGATGTGAGAGTATGAAAAACATGATTAGGATTTTGTTGAATAATTCATGAATATATACAGCACTCTCTTCACTCAATGTTAGATCAATTCAATTCGGGAAACATTTACAATACATTCCCAGTAACATGCCCTTTTTGACATGTCATAGGAAAATATACTGAGAAATAATCATGATTTCTCAAAATCCAAAAAACATTCAAATATGATGATGCATCCACATAAAAAAGCACAACAAACCCCCAGCAGATGTGTTCGCCACTATACATAATATAGTGTGACTAGATACAAACTAGAAAACTTAGATTCAAGAGAGGAATACTTATTGAATGATGTATCTAGGTATTACCTGAGCTCCTGTAACCTGTTTATATAACACCAGTGGATTGTACAACGGACCCCTGGGAATATGTACTTTAGCACATGCTCTATTATAGAATGTTAACAATTGGATAAGAAATACTGAACTAAATTAGGTTTTAGGGTATGGTTACATTCAACAATTGAATGGAAATATTACATTAAAACCTCCTGCAATGCAATGACATACCAACTATTTCTCTTTTTACAACTGTTTCCCTAATTAGGTATTATTTCTAAACCAATTCCACCTTTACTGACCGTAGTCATTTGAAACTCAATAATAAACTTCCTGTTCCATTAGTATATTGATTATTTTTTTAATTCACTATATCTGACCATTCACTATATCACTATTTCCTGTAGAGCCCACTATACATTGTACAGGCAGTGTCAGGTCTGTATGGCTAAATGATGTTTTTTGTATCATTTGTATAGGGATGAATCTTTTTATTTCCCCTGTCCGCGTCACATAACCAAATGCTCGCAACAGTGAGAGGAACAGCGGGGGTTTGGCAAAGTCTCGCTGTTATATGCGCAAATTCGGCATCAATTTTCACCCATTTCTCATAATTCCACCAGGCTGAGAATTTCAGGGATTATAGATCTAAATGTCTAGTTTTCAGAACTTTTTACAGAATTAAAATCGGTTCAGTAGAACAGCCACAAATCAACAGGGAAACCCATCGCAACAGCGACATCCTTGTTGCGAGAGTGGGTGGACAACCCTCACAACAGCGAGACCCGTTATGCGATGCGGCACAATGGCCCGTTGCACATTAGAATTTCGTTGTGAGGATCAAGTTAAGATATCTTAACGAAAAGTTTCGTTGTAATGATTTTACAAAAATAGTAAAATCTCTGGTTCTAATGAATGAAATTGAATTCTGTAAATTGATGTAAAAAGGGGAAAAAATTAGAGAAAATTCAGTAAAAGTTACAGCTCTCTGGAGGCATTCTGAATATAGAAAAAAATTGTGTAAAAACCATTGTTGTTACGAAAATATTAATTTCGTTAATACTATTATTTTCGTTGCTAGGAAAACCATTGTGCAATGGGCCACTGGACAGGTGAAAGGGGGTGCTGGGAGTATATCACCGGTTCCCATATTTGATGACTAAAATTGAAAGGTTGAAGCTTGAAATCCATTTTAATTTGAAACCCATTTTAATAAGGTTCACGGTTTTTCCTCCATAGCATTAAATTTTGTTTGCCAAAGTAAGGCCACCTTAAATGTTACATAGTTCATGCACTACTCTACATAATTATGAATAAAGGAAAAATCATTAGTACAATTATCATTAAAGGCAGTCAAAACCAATAAATTAAAGAACAATTTCAAAACTCAAATGATCATGGAAATCCATTCCTTGAGGCTATTTCTGGCCCATGTTAAAATCTAAACCATGAAATAATGGTAAAAGATAAATAAAGAAACGCATTTTCCTTGTGCAACTCAATTAATGTGGATCCACATAAATGGGGTTACTTTACAAACAAATGGAAATACTACCATCTCTAGTGGAATTCCACTTTGATTTGAGCTAGTTTTCACAGCTAATACTTTACCACTGACCCTAACTAGACTATTCTAACATAATTTTATACTTATCTGAGTTTTGAAAATTTTGTCAGTTATGTTGGTTTTGGAAAAGAATTAGTTAATGAAAAGCACAAGTAATGATAGCCTGTATGAGGCCTTAAATAGAATAATTATGATAAAGCTTAATTTTCTTTCCATATGTGTTTGAGAGTAGGGGATTTCCTTTCACTGAAAGCTGGGGCTTCCCAATTAGTGTCCTTGTCACGTCACAAGTTTGAAAATTTCCCTTAAATGCACATGAAATAGACCAAATGTTAAAGCTCCCTAACTATGGCTACACTTGAAATAATCTTACAATACTTCTAGTGTTGTTTGTTCTTAGTTCAAAAGCCATGCTCAATCAATTTCATTGGATAATGTTTAACTGTTAATCATATGCAAGGTTTCCTTTAAGTAAAGAAAACTTGTGTATAGTGAAGAACATTTTGAAGTTCGGCATAGGAATATTTATTTACCCTCACAATAAGCATCACCATACACTGCTAGCACACTCATACTTGAGATTGTCTTTGGATACAATCTGTGCCCCTCTTCCCTTATTATGGTATGGCATTGACAGAGAATGGACTAATTTATTACAATCAGAGAGTGTCAGGGATATCAGCATGAAGGCAGGGCCTGCATGAAGCCTGACATCCCTGACAAACCAAGGGGTGTTTCAGTGGCAGATTTTGAGCGGGGGTTGGGGTGCACATTCCCCCTCCCCCTTTTTGGCCAAATGTTCATTTTTTTAATATAGAATTCTGCCAAAAAGTAATTAAGGAAAATCTTTTACAATAGCGTGCCCCCTCTTTTCAAAATCCTGGATCTGGCGCTGTTAAACCCATTAAGGACCCCCACAAAAGTTGATAACATATGTATTGTACCCTAATAATAATGTTAACATGTACTTATGAAGCAGGTTAGTTGACCTACTTTGTACTGCTACATCTACTTTCCACATCACTCTCTAAAATAATAAAGTTATTGCTAACTCTACTGAACCAGGATCGCCAATATGACAACGATTACAAAAAACCTTCAAAAGATGAAATTTTCCTGAAACATGATTAGGTTTAGCTATATATATCCAGCACCAAAATAATTCTCCTAAGCAAAGACAGTCAAATTCTTGAGTTATACCTGCAGGTTAGCCTAGATCAGGTTGCATGCTGGGTAATATGTCAACAAGATCCAAGGCATTAGTATAACAATTTTCATAAACTTTATCATTATTTGTAGTTAAACATGATGAAAAATTAGCCATCATCATTCTTAAATGTTATCCATATATATACATTTTAAATTTCCTAAATTGTTTTGAAATTTACCCATTATAGATGGATATATAACCAAAATTGGTATATTTACTATAGTTTTTCTTAAGATTTGTCAACAAAGTCAGTCCAAATTACCCTGCAGGTGCTGAAAATACTGTAAATCGGCTATCCATGGTTTATTGTTCTGGCTTTGTTCTGGTGTCAGTTGGTCTTTCAATTCCAGGTTTTCAAGTTTCCAGGTTCCAGGTAGAGTCCTTCTTGAGTAAGTTTGCCAAGTGTTTATCAAAGATATTTTTCTACTTCTGACTTGTTGGTGCTTGGATTCCCAGTCTGATTATAATGTAAGCATTTCATAATACATCTTTCACATGGGAAAGAATTCTGAACCTACCTACAAAACACCCCTTGATTCACATTTCACTGATTATTTGTGCATCACATATTGGAATATAGATCAATAATGGTATAAAGGGAAATGTGTAGTGGTTTATTGGAGCTCAGGGAAAGCTATGTTAGCCGGCCAAAGGCTTACTCTTAAACCATAGACCCACAGCTGTTGATGGCAGAAAAGGACATACTTGGGACCCGTGGTCCTATTGTACAGCATGTATCCCTACTGCCTGTAAACCAATATTATCTTCATGTTTAAACCTGGGAAATTTAAACCCACTAAGCATGCTGTATAGACTTTGTCTAAATTTCCTGCCTGTGAGACAGTAAATTAGACAGTTGACAGAGGAGTTGATTGTCAACATCATGTTTGTGAAAGAGCAAACCTTGGTATAGAATGTAACTATGGAAACAGTTTTGGTTTTCCCAGTCAAAGCCAATATTCGAATTAATAAGTCTGGCATTTGACATAATTATTATGAATACTGTAACAACTGTCACCAACATCAGGTTATAGTGGTTACTTGTTTGCTGGGAGGTACTTTGTGTGAGATGAGCCCGAGTTTCCTTTGCATGATGGAGAGCCTTGATTAGTTTTGCATTCAACACCAGGAGAATTAAAAGAGGTCCAACCATACGGAAGATTAAATATAGTATTGTCTTGTAGATGAATTTATACATGGCATGCCGTTTCAACCAGGTAGGATGAACCATATACTTGTAGATTTTCAAGCAGTAATCTGGTGACCATACTGTTTCCCTCTCAAAGAATCGAGGTATGTTGTATAGCACAGCAATGAAAGCTAGTTATTTAAATGGACGCACTCAAGTGACACGTCTTGGCTCTGTAATATCTGACGATAAACCTGTAAATTGTGGAGTATATCAGGGAAGTCCATTAGGACCACTGTTGTTTATAATATATATCAATGATATATATAAAGTTGTTGGTGATACATATTGTAACATGTACGCGGACGATACAGTGATAGTTTGCAGTGGATCTACTCAATTAGATTCGATAAAAATGAGTGTACAACAATTGATTAATATATGGCAATGGTGTAATGTCAATAGAATCACTCTTAATACATTAAAAACGAAACATATGTTTAGTGGTCCTAAAGGAAAGGTTAAAGTTTATGATGTATGTGTGACTATGGATGGTCGAATCGTTCATAATGTGGACAGTTATAAATACCTAGGGATGAATATAGACAGACACTTAACATTTGAACGGTTACTCTCGGATCTGATATCAAAAGTAAATAATAGACTGATTACTTTCTCCAAAATCAGGAAATTTGTAGATAAATCAACTGCCTTGTTAATATATAAACAAATGATATTACCTTTGTTTGACTATACCAGTTTCGTGTGCGATTCGGGCTTAGCACGAAAAATTGTTAGGCTACAGCCACTGCAAAATAGGGCCATTAAAACAATTTTGTTGAGGTATGAATATATCCCTACTTTAGAAATGGTGAACATACACCAGGAGTTATCTCTTGATCTCTTAGAAAAAAGGCGGAAAATGTGTATTCTGAAAATGATGTATAAATTATCACGTCAGGTTGAAAATGTTGTGGAAAATTCAAGCAAGGTGATATTAAGAAATAATGCCAAAATAAAATTGAATATAGAATTCACTAGTAAAGAAAGGGTTTATAAGAGCCCTTACTATAGAGGGGAACGTTTATGGAATATGTTAGGAGCAACTACGCAATTGCAATCTAATGTTGAATTTAAAAAGCGAATTAGGATGTACATCTGAGTGTATATGAAGTTTATAATGCAAGGAACTTAATAATGTGGTATCATAATTGTATATATTTATATTCATCAATGTTCACTACGTCGGTCATCTTTATAATTCTGTATCAACTACATCGGAAGAACTTTGTAATGAAGAGATGTTTAAATAAAAAAAAAAAAAAAAAAAAAAAAAAAAAAAAAAAAAAGCAATGATATAAACTGCCACCTTGGTTCTCATCCTGACATTATGCTGTAGGGATTTGAATGGTTGTGAGATGGCAATATAGCGGTCCACAGTTACCAATACAGTCAGCCAAACGGTAGTTGTCTGGGCTATTGATGCAAGTGGCCACATGTAGGGATCCATGAACTGGTATGGCTCTTTCAGGTTAGCTAGCCAGTTGGTACAATTCACTGTAGTACGTAAAGTATATATAAACAAGGAACAAATGAGATAAGCAGTGTCAGCTACCGCTAGGGCCTGCAGAAGGAAGGTCATTGTCTTATTACATCGGTCAAGACATAGCACTAGGATGGAAAGTATGTTCCCAATAATCCCAGCAAGGCATAACAATCCAATGACAAACACATAAACGTAGATTCGCATGGTGCAAATAATTCTTTTGTTTGAACATGCCTGTTCCTGATCAAGTGTAAGGTTAAAGAATGGTGATTCTGTGAAGTTAGTAGAATTATCAAACTCTAAATACATGTCTGGTTCCAGTGTTGCCATATTCTCACCTGGCAAGTCCAGGTATACGAAAAGAATATTTATGGGTATTCTAGCTGTTTTTCAATTCACCATGAATATTTTACAGTTCTGTGCAGCACTCGCTTTACTCAATGTTAGACCAATGCAAGGTTGGACAGCATGCACAATGCAAGTATTGCACTGGATGGTGAATGAGTGAACACGTCTATAGCTAGGTGCGGCCAATTGAGAACTTAAAGTTAACTTTCCTGACCTTAAAATACGGAAATTATAGTAGTACAGTAAGTTTTCAATTGAAATGTACAAAAAGGGTATCATAAAGAAGCCTAGGAAATTCTCTTCCTCATGGTATGTAATATGATATATAAAGATTATTGTACCTGTAACCCCATATGAAGGAAATAGAAAATATGGAGAACACCTCAAAACCATATGACGTTTCTGTTCTTTTCATGAGTTGTATTTCATGAGTTATTTGATGACAAATAAATCAAGCAACATAAAGTAGGTGTGTCAACTACTAACATATTTGCAGGTCTAACATAGAAAACATTTAATGTCATGATGCGTTGTTATGTTTATATGGCTGAAAATTAATAAACAGAGGTCAAGGTCAAGGACCAACTTATATAGGTTGTGATCTGTTCATGACAGATGGTGGCACACTCTGATTCCGAAAGGTAAAACTTAAATCTGTTTATTCATATATTCTACTAAAACTATTCATCTCGATTTGCTATCATTTACAATCCCTAGGATTATCAACAAAAGAGTTCTGGAGAATGTTTATAGAATGTATCCCAAGAGCTACACTAAACAACTGCATCATGATCAGAAATGACCAAATTCTTAGGCTTTAGACATCTATATTTTCTATCATACATATAATTTGACCCAAAAAACATTTTTGATCTAGATTTTTATTGTATGTTATCAAATATGAGGACTATAATTAATTCAGAAAACTATTTGGTTAAAGAATATACTATATTGATTTGATCAAAGACAGCTTTGCATGTAGGTAGTCCAAAATTCCCAAATTGCTGCCTTGATCTGTAGGTGCTGGATGTAAGCGTCTCAACATGTCTGAATGATGATTCATTCCCGGCTGTAATATGCACTTAATGGATGTGGAATAGGAATATACAATTCATGACCTCATAATTGTACCAACAGGCCATTATGAATACTTTATCTGACACCATGACAGAGAGTATTTTATCAGAATAAATCAAAGGCCTGTAACACCAAATAGCAGATTTAACTTCATATTTAGGGCCAATATCTAGTTTCCACTTACTGATTTATTAACTCACCTACAGCTGAAGGAGGGGAGAAGTTAAACTTGGCAAACCCCTCAGTACTATACTTGAATAGAGACCCCACTATCTAAACCTGAAGGAAGGAGAAAAGTACAGCTGGCAAATGGGCCATACATTTGATGCTAAATTATGAAAAAGACTGGGCTCCTACTTTGTGATATATTAAGTACAAGAGCTAGAGCAGTAGCTAATGTAGGTACCCCTAGTGATGAAAGAGAGAAGTATAACCACGTAACTCTGGTTGGACAGACAGAGGCCTTAATGGTGCTGCCACCTAATGTTTACATCCTCCAAATGAAATAGTCATGAACAGATAACAGCTACAAAACGTGAATCTTTTACTGGTGTGATGCCCCGTTAGCAGCCTAGGGAACATTATATATCACACACCAGGTGCCGTTAGCAGCATAGGTCTAAACAAATCAGTTCTCCCAACCACGAAGAGCCAATTTCATCAGTTTTACCTGCCAGTTAGCCTAGATCGGGTTGCACACTGGGTTATATGCTTTAGTGTATGGATTTTTATCAGTTGTAGCATTAGATGGTTCTTTTAAGTTAGTAACCATATATATTTAATACTTCTCAAATTGTTTAAAAAATATTCTGTTGTAGATGGACATTTCAGAAAAGGTCATTTCTTGCATTCTGAAAGTTGTAGTTAAAGCAATATTTTCTCCAATATTTTTTTCAAAAAATCAGGACATTTTCAACATTTAATTGGGCATACGGGGCAAAGTGTAAAAAACAGCTAGACTGTCCCATGAAATACCGGACAGTTGGCAGGCGGTCGATATCACTCTCAGGTGCCATCACAAGGGACATTAGAGTGACCTAACCACAAGGTGAGTCATATGTGAGATATGTATGTCACTTTTAAGTTCTTCATCCTGTTGTATCAAAGAGGCCCATCCATAAGCAGACTTGTAAATGGAAACTAATAGAAAAGAAGGATTTTTACATCAGATAAATATAAATTTGGAAATTAATGGTGTTGATACGCGTTCCTGCACCTCCCCTCCAAATTAGCCACTGCTCTTAAGCATTACAAACTACCTTATATACAAGTTCAACACTAATCACTACTATCATGTGACTGAGCCATCTGTTAAACACCATTGATTTAGTTTTAACATGCCCTCTTAGACAATGCACTTTTATTAGTCACTAAATATTTTGTAACACATGTTGAATATAAAACAATATATGAAAATCCACTCAAGGTTATTTACTTGAACCATTATACATTGTTATAACTACTTAAAACAACACAATACCAATAAAAAATAGATGAAAAGGCTGAATAAAAACTATAAATGTTGTTGCAGAGAGTGAACTCCAAACTACTGGTTCAACCTTTCTATGATGCAAGTAATTTCTGAAGCTGCCAAACCCTGGATGACTCGGGGAATGTGGGAACATTATATATCACACACCAGGTGCCTAGTTATATTTACTTCAAATATAGAAATAATTTTATTAGTAAAACTTTTTTCTCATACGCCGAGATTGCCAACATTTCTGTGAAAACAGTGAGGAGTGGCCTTATAAATCTCCTGTGCTAAATGATTTAGAAACTAGATTTTGCTTGGATACCAATTTACAAGTATGATTACAATAAAATGTTAAACAGACTTGTCTCTAATCAATAATAGCTGATGTATACAATGTGCTTTGTTGTGATTACACACTAACATATTTGTTTTAACAGAAATTGAATGATATGTCATAATTGACTAAAGATACTTTCATTTGCTAGGAATTATCTCTACAACTCCTTAGATTAACCATAAATCAGCTTGTAGTCAATTAGATTAAGATATAAAAATCTTTATTTATGCTTGTACTGTACGTAAAGAGCAGGGACCATTACTATGCCAGCCAAAAATGATAAAGCCCCGGCTAAGTAGAAGGAAGTAGCATATACTCCAGTAACACTGTAGATATAGGCTGAAAAAGAAAAAAAATGTATATTTATCACTGTCTAAAAGTGTGGTTCCCATGCAACCTAATATCAAGCATACAGATTTTCAGATAGATGACTAAATCTAGTATAATAGACTGAGAGGTAGAAAATTTTCTAGAATATCATAATTTGTAATGGTTGAGGGTGGCACCCACTGAGTGTGTCAACTGGAATTCTGGTTGATCAAGATGTCTAACAAGGGTACATTCTTTCCAAGCCACTAGTCATTTTGTCATATACTTGTGGTTGAATAGTTAAATGGGAACACAATTCTTGCTGTTTTTGACTAGTTCTGGTTGTTTTTAACTAGTATGGTTGTTTTTGACCAGTTCTGGTCACCTAAATGACCAGAGTTGTAGTCAAAGCACTCAGTGGGTACTCCTGAAATCAATTAAACTTTGGCCTTCATTGAAAGTGTGAGCAGTAGTAATTGATATAACAATTCATAACTTTGTTTTATTTGACAATCAAGTTTAAAAAAATATATCTTATCTCACCTGCAATTGGCGCTCCAAAAACATTTCCTGGTGTACGAAATGATACATCCGTTCCAAAGGCAGAAGGCACTTGTGCTGGAGGCACTGATTCCGAAACTACCACCAAGTCAAGGGTACTGAATGGTGCATAAAGTGTACAAAACAGAAATGCGTATGTGCAAATTACATTCAGTTGGTGTGTCACTGGCACACAAAAAGTCAGAACTCCAATTATGAAAGCACATATGCTAATCAAGAGGATAGTGTTAACTTTTGGTAATTCAGCTAGTATCCCTATAAATACTCTGACTACAGTTGTTGTTATTCCCATAATCATATAAAGTGAAATAACATCATTGTTGGAAAAGCCCAGAGATAGAATGTAGCTTCCAATGTGTGTATAGACAATCCCAAAGGTGAACTGCATGAAGAATGTATGAGCACAAAAACAGACAAATGGAATTATTCTAAATAGAGACATCAAATCTGATATGATATTTGATGAGCTCACTACTTTTCCTGTTGAGGGTTCTATATTTGATTCATCCTTGACGATATTTCCATCCCCACTGAGCTGATCATGTGCCTCATCTGTAGATAATCTATCCATATCCATTGTCACTTCATTCTGATTGTTTTCCTTATTGGCCTTGGTGAAATTTCTTCTTTCTTTTGGATTTTGTACTGGTTTGAAGAAGCAGCAGAGAATAGCTGCATGGGCCTGGATCCCTGCCACTATGAGGATGGCTCCCCTCCATCCATAGGCATCCTCCAGGGCACTTATAACAGATGGGAGGATAAAGGAACCCAATCCAACTCCACAGGACACAAACCCACAAACAATCTTCCTGTGTTTGATAAAGTATTTTGCTAAGATGGTCATGCTTGCATTATCTACCATTCCCATACCAATGCCTCCAAAGACTCCATAACCGAGACATAGCTGGTACACCTGGAAGATGCAACATGCAACAGCCTTAGTATTCACTAGACTTTACCGACAGAAATTAATACTAGATTATCAACTATTGATAGCATTAACAATATCCATAGTTATTATGTCCAATATCAGTCCTGTCTTCATAGTTAATCATAGCAGACAGTCTCAATTTTTTTTGTTGATTAAGTCTAGCTTTTATAAAATGTCAAGGCATGGCCTGGACCATAAACATGGAAGAAACTCTGATCCATGACAGCCTCTTCCTTGAATGCCTTGACCTTCGTAGATAGGTTGCTGCAAGTCATATGCTTATTTACAAGAATTTCTAGCATCTCTAACCTACAGATCTAGAGATACTTATGGGAGGCTCTTATATCAATAATTTGAAGATATATGCAATGGAATGAAAAGTAGATTCTCAACTCTCACTATCATGAAATACTTTACCTTTGTTGATATAAAGCAGGAAGCCATACCAGCTGTTGCTATGAAGGCCCCTGCAATACCAACCCTTCGTTCTCCAAACCTCTGTGTTAGCAAACCTGCAATAGGACCTACAAGAGCAGGCCCCAACCAGTATACATGTCATCCAAGCAAAGGCAACAGGGCTGTGCCCAGCCCCAAAACAATCTTGATGTTAATATTAGAAATATTGATAATTTTGATTCGTTCAAAAATTGGTTTAAAAAAACAAACTTAAAATAAAGGTTAATCAAAATATAAATCTTTAGTATTGTATTCTCATTCCATCCCATTATTAAACCATCATACCTAAATATATTATACATTTATAATATTCTGCTCTCAGACTGCCCTCATCAAATAAAATTTGATAAGTTAAGAAGAAATGGGTTAAGACAGAAGCTATACCTACCAACTAGAAAGAACATGCCTATGTTCAGTGAAGTTATTATAGAGATAATTTCATCTTGTGAGTCCAGTGCATTCTTAAAGAAGATGTAGAGGACCCCAACGGAGTACAGGAGGCCTCCCTCCACTATATGCAGGAGGAATGAAGCAATGCACACAATCCAAGCATAGCCTCCATCCTGCACAGGCTCAGACATCACTGGGGTAGACACAACCTATCAAAGATGTAAATTGTGAATCATAAATCATTCCCCACCAACCTGTGCCATAACAGAAACATTGTGCAACCATACATTTTTTTTGTCATTTTGTTACTCACTAAGATGGTGTATCACAATCACATTATTGATGGTAAGGGTGATACCTCACCAAATCAGAACGTTATTATAACATTATTTTTTGGTGAGGTTAGGCGAAGCAAAACAGAATGTTATGAGAACCTACTATTAGGTTGAAGAACATAACTGGAATGTTATGATAATGTTGCAGTGCAATGTAACAGCAGTATGTAGCAGCAATGTTATTGGGAGCCATCAAAATAATGTAACAAGAACTAAACCAAAACTTTGCTGCAACGTTATAATAATGTCACTTGTTTGGCTGGGTTGGGGGTGTGAATATGCACATTGACACTATGTTGTTCTAAAGGCTGTCAATCATTTTTTGGCATAATGCTTTAGAGTCATTTACTTCATTATATATATTGTGGCTCATACTGAATGAATAGACTTATTATTGTGATTAATTTTGGTATTTAAGCTAGATATTGATTATACCTTTATCAGGATGGAAAATTCTCTGTCCCAAAGAACAAATAAGGGATCTCAGATTTGTCACATGGTAGATGCAGCTAAAGAAAGTTTGTCAATAAATTATTATTGACTACAGCACACAGGTCCTTTGGGGAACTTTACCCTCTTAGGGTCTGACCTACTTCAAGATGCAAAATCTGAAATCTCAGTCAGAAAGAGCGGAGTTTTGTAAAAAGTGATTATTACCTAATTCAGAGGCAATTCAAATTCTATTAGCTCCCTTGCCTTAAGGTTCTTGGAGGGACTTATTGAAGTGAAAATTTTGGCCATTATCGTTTAGAATTTGCCATGTTTCCTGACCTTTTGTAGCATTAGTTTGATATGGCTGATACCATTTTACAAATGTATAAAACACATTTGCAACCATTGTATCAGAATAGCATATTTACATGAAGTAAATGTTCTAAAAAGAACACATAGAAATAAAGAAATGTATTCCCTGTTATATTTATGGATGTAAATGATAATCAAGACCCCTGAAAATGAAAATTCTTGTATCTAATAATATAAGAAAGTCAATGATTGTCAAAACTCTAGAATATGAAACTTGCACTCTCTTCTGCTATTCAAGGCTGCTGAAATATGAAAATGACAGATGTAATCACTTTTGATAATCAAAACTGTGGAAACACTCCTACTTACCTGTAATAAATGAATCACATGAATTTTATCATTCACACCTGTTGATGAATGTACCCTGCTTAAAATGCTTCAGCTGTTGTTTAACACTGTATTATACTGGATCCAATTTAACAGGCCTAAGCAGTGAACCAGTATTGGCCTGACGAACAATGAACTAATACCAGGCCTGAGAGGACGAGCAGTGAATCAGTTCCAGACCTAAAAGTAGGACAGTAGAGCAGCATCAGAATTGCACTTTGTGGGTCCCCATTTCGCACCATAAAGAACATGGAATAAATGACAATCTTAAGGGCCATACCCACTAAGAGATTTTGGGTCGACCGATGGCAATCAGCGTTGGCGTACTCGTTGGCGTACTCTTTGGTGTAAAATTATCAAACATGCTTAATAATGCTACATGTTCTTTATGTACGCTTGTCAAAACTATGTCGACGAGTACGCCAATGAGTATGCTGATTGTGTGTGGGTGTGGGTTGTTTATCAGAGTCAGCCGACAGCCGCGCCAACGGCCGCACTGACGGCCACACCGATACCGACACCGATTCAGCTAAAAATGGCCTAGTGGGTATGGGGCTTAAAAGTTACCCTCTTGACAACACTAGACAGCTGTCTGCTCTCAGTCTGCCCTCATTTCAGCAACAACTTTCCCCAACAACTCCACTAAAACTTGCCATCCATGGTTCAAACTAGCAACAATCCTTCATTGTGCATATATCGACTCACCAAATTGTTCAAAACTGCTTGTCAACCCATATTTACTTGGGAAAATGAGTCATTTCCAACTTGAACCGGGGATGAGGTGCCAGAAATCCAATATGGTGTTAATAATGCATGGATTTGACTGAAATTTTGTACAAGTGTTCAATAAATATAGGAGAAAATGACTATTTGACAGATTTTCATTGGAGTAATTTTTTTCAAATTTTGATTTTTTGGCTTGCATTTCTCAAATATTTTTCACGGGTTTTAGGGTTGTTCCCCCCACAATTTGAACATTTTCCCAAGACATTCCCCAAGAATTTAGGGGGTATGGGGGGTCTCCCCCCATAATTAAGGCATTTTCATCTGACATTCCCCAAGAATTTAGGGGGGCATGGGGGGTCTCCCCCTAAAATTCATGCATTTTTACCTGATATTCCCCAACAATTTAGGGGGGTATGGGGGTCTCCCTCCATAATTCAAGCATTTTTGCATCACATTTCCCAAGAATTTAGTGGGGGGGGGGGGGTATGGGGGTCTCTATCGCAAAAATAAGTTTCTTTCGAATCCCTATCTATGCCCCCCAAGTACCCACTGACCATCTACCCTCCTACCCCTGTGGTACTTTCTTTTTCAAAATTATGATTTGTCTATCTCTATGATCCTGCCTGGTCCCCCTACCTGAATATACTCCCTTAACAAAACCTCCCAACAAGTTAAATGTTACATCTCAAGCTACCCTCTCTTGAAACTCTCTATCCTCTCTGGTAGTGGAAAGAGTATATCTAGTGACACAGTCATGTGGCACTAGCATACACACTGCAGCCAGGATTGAGTAAAAAGACTACATACAACACTACAGTAATACCAAACTAAATAATATAAATGATAAACCACTGTATTATACATAACATCAATGTAAATACATAACACGAATATAGATAAAGTGAACAGTTCCTAGTTTACTGAAACAGTAAACAGAGTAAATAGTTCCTAGTTTACTGAAAGAGTGAACTGCAATAAGAAACAGTGCATATAGTGAAAGTGCATGAAAAGGTGACAGCGTAACCATAGGTCTAAAGAAAGCCCAGGAAGTGACTGAAGAATTAGGTGACTCTTCACAAGATAAGGAAAAGGTTTATCAGAGGGCACTTGGGGTTTTGTGTGGTGTAAATGAAGAGAAGACTTGAAGGCAGAAGATGTTGTTGATATTAACTATACATTCTCTACAGTCTCAGGATTGTAGGCCTAAAGGCCTGTTGTTGCTAAGTGGTTAGTGTGTTGTCTTCAGCTGCTGGACCCAGAGTGTCCTTACAGCATACCTGCACCTACCCACCTGACCTCTGATCGGTGACCTAATTACATCTGACCAATAGGGGTAGGGAGAGTGCTAACTGATTACCATAAACTCTATTATGTAGAACCTTACATAAATATATTTCATATATCATTTTGGGAATTATGATATCAATATATTTGATAAAATAAATCTAGTAAATGCTTGTAATCATTAGAGGAAGGATATGCCATGCCTAAACTTAGGTATGACTATATTGGAGTGATCAAAGAGTGGTCTATCTTGGAGGGGGCCACACATCAATGAACTGCTTGATTGTAATAGGGGTTGGACCCCAATACCTTAGGTGACGTCGACACAGCTTGATATTCAACCTGTGACATTTCCAGAACATTTTCAGGGATCTAGCGACCGCTGTGAGGCGTGTGTTGACAGGTGCACATCATAACATTAAGTCTCAAAAAGACATTCTAAGCCTTATTCTCTTGAACACTCAATCCCATATGTGACCCGATCTGACAAAATGAGTCGCAAGTCGCATGCAGTCAAACTGAGATATGGGCCTCTGAAGTCGGAAATCGGCCGCACCATCGAAAATAATGTTTTTGCATTTTCTTAATCTTTTATATCAGGACTATCATTTCCAAAAATATTTTGATGAAATTAAAATTCTAAGTGTGTTAGAATGGCCCCCAAAGTCGTTCTTCTGCTTCAGTGAGTTAGAACAAAAGGCTCCTGAGACGTCGAATTTTATCAACTTTGCCGACTTGCGAGCCGTTTAAGCCAAAAAGCGCGGGACCTCCTCTGGCCAATCGCATCGTTGGATTTTGAATTTGGACGGGGATGGACCAATCAAGAGGTGGATCGTGAAAGCCGTCGCCATAAACAATCGTCGTCAAGGAGGTCATGTGTTGCGGTCAGAGCGCTCTGATTGGCTAAGAAGTAAGATGCCCTCGGCATGCCGGAAGCGGGACTGTCTATGAAATTTAAAGGTCAGATCGACAGAAGCAGGTGCGCGATCAATGAGGCCTGACGTGTTAATGAGAGTGTTATTGTTTGAACTGCAAGTGCAGTTTGGATCCCAAGATTGTTAGGATTCGATGGCTACCCCCAAGGAGTGTGAGGAGGCTGCGGAAGCAGCACTAAATACAGTTGTTCGGACTAATCTTCATGGCGGCGCCAACGATGATCAATGGCGAGAACTCGTGGAGGATTATTTCGTCTTTGCCGAGGACGATGGGGACTTATCGGAGGGGGAGGAGGATGCTACCCTGTCTGAAAAGGAGATAGAGGCTTTGGAGGGGCCTCAGGATCCAAGGGAGGATGAGGATGAGCCCCTGATTATCCCTGCTCTGACGGAACAACTGCTGCAGGAGGAGACTGATAGTTGCGAAAACTTTAGGTAGACTTGTGATCAAAATTGCCCATGTTGTGTCGCTTTAATTCGACAATTACTGAAAGTACGACGCTGTGACCTAGTTAATGGCCAAGGAACAGGAGGAACTGACTACCCCTGCCAAGCAGGCGTATGCCGAGGCAGGCCACCCAGCGCTCGGGCCACACACTCCTTGCTCCTCTGACATCCGGGTGCATGTATCTTTCGACTACGCACAGCAGGTCCACCTCCCCTCCTCCCCCATGCAGCCAGAACCCCTCTACTTCCTCGTCCCACACAAACTAGGCATCTTTGGCGTGTGTTCCGAAGCCATCCCCCATCAAGTAAACTATCTTATTGATGACTCCCACTGCGGCAGTAAGGGTTCAAACATTGTCATCTCCTACCTCCACCACTACTTTGCCACCTACTCCCTTGGTGAACGGCTCCTAAACCTCCACTGTGACAACTGCAGTGGGCAAAACAAGAACAAATACGTGATTGACTATCTCATGTGGCAGGTCTTGACTAGTCTGCATAAGCAGATCACTTTGAACTTTCTCATAACCGGCCACACCAAGTTTGCCCCCGACTGGTGCTTCGGTCTCCTCAAGCAGCGGTTCGGCTGTGCCGAGGTGTCCTGCCTTGCTGACCTGGCCAAGACGGTCTGGGACAGCACCCAAAAATCAGAGATTTGATTCGATGGAAGAACTTGTAACCAGACAGGAATCGAATTTTGAAATAAAAAAGAAAAAAACAAGAAGTCAACATCCCTCAGCTGTGTGGGTCAGAAGGTGGGGATGTCTACGTCCCAACCTATAACTGGCAAGCCTTCCTGACCCCATTCACCCAGCCAATAAAAGTGATCAAGCAGTATCACCACTTTATCTTTTTCATCAAACAGCTCTGGGAAGGTAACCGTCCAACAGTACATTGACTCTGAGCTGGAAGAAGTGGACGTGCTCACTGTGGACCCTCGAGCCATCCCAAAGGTCCCACCACCGGTCACACCTTCCCCTGGGCTTCCCCTTCATCGGCAGTGGTACCTCTTCAAAAACATCAGAGACTTCTGCACAGAGGAGACCAAAGACGTCATGTGCCCCAAGCCCACGGAACCTGAGCCTGAGGAAAGCAGAGGCACCGAGGCGGTGGGACCCATCGCCAGATGCAGGTGCAGGGCCCTCAGGAGCAGGCGGAGGTGGAGATGCAGGGGAGGAGGAGGAGGAGGAGGAGGAGGAGGAGGAGGAGGAGGAGGAGGTGCCAGGATGGGGACGTGGTAGAGAAAGGGGGTGAGGTCGGGGGCGAGGCCGAGGCCAAGGTCGGGGGTGAGGGCGAGGTCAGGGTCGAGGTCAAGGTGGAGGTCTATGTGGAGGTCAAGGTCGGGGTCGAGGGCAAACCCCGGACTCGGGCTCAGAGGACTCAGACACAGAGACAGCAGCCCAAATGCAACGTGAAATGGACACAAACTCAGACACTTCCCTGGAGGTCACTCCTCCACCCAAATGCTTTTCAGGCGTTGTTGGTTTTGTTGGTACACCTGGCATGCCCCCCCCTTAAATCTGCACCTGGATAGGTCATATATATACTATGGGAATAGTGTATTACACATTGTAGGTTACTGTACACATTCCTCATGATATTATGTAAGAGACTCTAATATGTAAACTTCCCCAAACCTCAAAATTCGGATAACGTGGTGCGTGGTCAGTCAGATGTAGTAACCACCCAGCTAACAATTTTATGTTGCTATAATGTTGCTACAACATTGCAGTTTGGTTGTAACAACGTTGCAAATTTACGTTGTTACAACCTAAATTTGTGGACTCCCGGAAAGGTTGCAGCAACGTTGTTCCCAACGTTGTACTATAACCATTTCACAACCTTTTCACAACTTTCTTTTTTTGTCAAAATTATAGGCATATATAAATGATATAAATTATTCAATATTCATAAAGACTTTCTATATTGTGTAAAATATATCTGGACTGATCCCAGATATTGGCAATATTTTGTGGTGTCCTTAAATCATTAAAGAATTTTTTTTTAATTCATACAATAAATTATATAAAAGATATTATGAAAAATATAAGCAATCTTTATTGATAACCCCATAATTTCATTCCAGATGGCATTATGCATCTAGAAACCAACACAATGATCAAGTATGTTAGATCATATCAGGTTGATGACATGTTGTATGTACAATTGCAATTTAAATGTTTAAAGGCTGAAAACACTGTACCGTTTTGACAAGGTGCAAAACAGGTGTTTAGGTTAAGATTTTATTTCAATACCCTTCCATGAATCATAATAAATCATGATATTAAGTCTTTATAACCATAAACAATATTCCCTTATTTAAGATACCTAATTTATGAATTAAGTTCGGGAACAAATATCAAATTCCTATTGTAAATTGCATAGTATCAAAAACGTTTTATAAATTTGGTACATTTTAGACAGTGCTGCCACCTGTGTGCTGATTTTTATGTTCTCTTACAACATTGTAACAACTTTGTGAAAGTAATGTTGTTACAATGTTGTGAAAATGACGTTGTGACAATGTCATCTTGAAATGTTGCAAGGATGTTTAAAGAAAAACGTAAAAAATGTTGTGGCAACATTACTGCCACGTTTTTCTTTGAATGTTGTCAAAAGGTAATTTTGCAACATGCAGGCAACGTTATTTTACCACGTTTTCATCACGTTGTGATATAACGTTGTCCTTTGAGGTTGTAGCAACGTTGCTGGGAGGTACTCCCACAATATTACCAAAATACAGCCTAAACACAACGTTGCATTTCCGTTGTGTGTTTGCTGGGCACCTGGGCCTGGCCCAGGGTGGCCACTATATCTGAAGTGCACTGTATCAGTAACATACCTTAGAAGGCTCCGCCACCTGTATTGTACTTCCCAAAACGATGTTGGCCCTAAAACCACACCACTTCCACTGAGCGATAATAGAGGTTGCAGGATGGACATTGTTCCATTTATACCCTACTCCATGTGGTGTTGCTGAGGCCTGCCTCAAGTGGGATCTGTAGCCAGCCAACTGCAACCACCATCTGCTATAGGTTCTATCAATGCATGCACAGACTACTTGAGCTAGTTTTACATCATACAACGAGGATGGCGTCAGGTTAGAGGTATGCCGGCAGACCCGAGGTATAATGTCCAAGATTACTTGACTAAACTGAAGACTCAATATCTGGACTACTTGTGTATGAAGGTGCCAAGAGAAGACTAAATGAACTGAATCTGAATATTTGTCAAGAAAACAAGTTCTATGACGAAATTTTACAATGTTTCGACCTACCAAATGGGGAAGGTAGACATGTAGTACCTAAACTGTCAGTATGTCAGATGAGACAATCCCTAAGAAGACCATAGAAGAAAGTATGAGACAATGATGACCAATGTTCAAATGACGAAGAAAACCTGGACCTGAGGGAGATCATTTTAGATTTGAAGAAAACAAGTCTTGACAAGGCTGAAGCTATGTTCGAGGCCCAGGAAATGAAGTTTAAACACTGGGAAATCAAACAAAATCAACTAGAATTGCAAAACAACAAGCTTAAGGCTCGTAATGACTCACTTGAGAATGATAGAAGGGTGAAAAACATAAAGATTGACGGCATTAGGGAGAATGACAAAGAGGACCTACGACAGACATTCCATGACCTAGCCGGCACCAGTCAGTCACGATGTAAACACACCAACCTGACACCCATCTACGAGTTTGGGAAAAAGCATGAGGGTCAGGCAAGGCCAAGGACTATTATGATCAAGTTCAACACCATTAAATCGAGATACAAATTTTATGAGGCAAGGTTCAACATTAAGGGAAAGAGACTGAAATTGTATCTGGATTAATAATAACGTGAATGAAAACACTTTTCGGCACAGAGAGGCAATGAGATTGGTAGCCATGCTGTGTCGGGATCGGAAAGTCAACCACAAACTTTAGTCTGATGGGATAATCATCCAAGGCAAGAAGTACTACATAGATGATCTTGAATCCCTGCCTGAGACATTCATGCTTGGAGATGCTAAACTTAGAACCTACAGTGATGGAATCTATTTCCAATCGGAGGAGGCGTGGCCCAGCAGCATGGTGAAGACATGTGTTGTTGTCAACAAACATCTGTAAGACTGCTCCAAGCAGGCCCTTATTGCCGTAAAAGCTCTGACAAATGGAGATTTCAAGTCGTGTCCTTATGAAGCGAAGCAAATTTGCAACAACCTTCAAACAACCCAAGAGTGGCTAAAATGCCAATTTGACATGATGTACGAAATAATCTACACAAATATGCTGCAAAATCCAACGCTCCAAGCATGACTGCTAGCAACCGGAAATACCCGACTACATGAAGCTACTTGATCAGACACCTTCTGAATTGGCGCTGGACTACATAGCCGTGCAGCCAGGGAAAATATGTGGACGGGAAAAGATATCCTTGGTCAAATCCTGGAAAAGGTCTGAGATGACTTTGCTGTAAGTGAGCAATAACAATTTTTCATTTGTTCAATGCATTGTAGGCTTGACTGACTGACAATGATATAAACTACAACTGCACCTGAATAGCCGTGTGTAGGTTTGTTAATGGTGACCACCTCGGATTAGCCAATTATACGTTTGATAATGGCGACCACCTTTGATTTGCTTTAAATATCAAAAGCATTGCTCAGAATAACATACCCATAAGGTTGTAAACTTGTAACTGACATAAAATAAATGTATCTTCGAACATATTCAATTGGTTATATAAACTATTTAGGTGAAACAGTAAGCATTCATCCAACAGGACTTACTATTATCTATTTTTGAAAAATCACTAGTAAAGTCATCTACATCACTACTAGAGTAAGGTTATTTGTATGCACTACAGGTAAAATGGCCATTATTGACTATTGTAAAGTTATTTATAATGCTGGAAATTATGTTGCAAATTAATCAGTTGACTTCCCTCTACTGTTCACATTGGAGGGACACAGACAGATGACCTTTCCGATATTACATATCTTCCACTCAACAACACACAAACTTTGATGTGAAACAGTAAGTATATAGCCAAATGGAACTATTAGAAATTCTTAAGTGAATATCTTTGGGTGCCTAAATTGGTTGAAGATGTTTTTCTTTCTATCACTATGGATAATTACTTGCAAATATTATAAATGGTGACCGATGACCTTGTGGCAGCTGGTAAAGCCCCTCTTTATTTATGATGGTAACTATATGAGTTGTTGTGAATTGGGGTCTTGGGGGGGGGGTCCTTGGATGAGAAGCGGCTTGTTAACTGCACATCATAATGGATAGTTTGTCTGGTGTATTGAACCAAAAGGTTTTCAAGGGGCTACACTACAACATTCGTAGCCTTTTGAATGAATTTATACAATTCCAATCAAGTATTGAAACTCTGAACTCAGACGTGCTTACTTTATCAGAAACCAGGCTCCATGAAGGAGTAAGTAATGAAATACTAAAAATCAAAAGTAGTATAAAAAATGGACACTATGTATACATGCACGTCTCGTCTGTTATGTCCTATGTCTGTCCTGTTCTCGTCTACTAGTATAGTTTTCTCAAATATACAAAAATCTCAGAGAAGAACAAATAAAGTACAAATGTATGTTGATTAGGGGAGAGGTCAAAATTAACAAGAGCAGGTCAAAGCCAATAGTCAGTGACATTACAGCAAATAGCCACCACTCTGGGTTACTAAAGGTCGCAGCCTGTTGCCATGGGCTGCAGCCTGATAGGAAAGGGTTGTGGATACTATCTAAATGTCTTTTGTTGATAATGTTATGTAAATTATAGCCATGGTTCTGTTATGAAAGAGTAGTCAATGTCAAACCAGCCATAACCTGAAGTTCCCATTCCAACTGTGATTGATTGTAACAGGATAGAAACAGTGTACACCCAGAAAAGCAGTGCCTAGCGTTGAGGCGTGTCAACTGTATAAATTGTTGAAATAAAAGAAATAATAATAACAATAATAAACAAACCCAAGAGGAATGACAGTGCTAGTTCTGCTGCAACCTGCTGAACCACCTGCTGAGCCACAATAGGTCCAGTCACCAGTCTAGCCACTACCTGCTGCATCAGCTGAGGTGGATCTACTGCCTCACTACCTTAGGCCCAAACTGCTACTTCAGCAGCCGATGGTCATGGGTAACCTACCTGTGACAGCTGCTGAGCTACAGAGATCTAAGGAGCCAGTTCAATTAAATTCAGTGACCATTTTATGTTCTTCCGAGACAATTGGCAGACCACATCAAGCTCAAAGGAGACTAATCTCCAAGTTGTAAGAGTGTTAGGAAAAAGGAGGCTCACTTTAGCCAGAATGATACCAGAACTCCTTTTCTGAGAAAGTGACAGTCAACCACTTTCTCTAGCTATATTTGGTTATTTGCTATGTGTTTTATTTATGGTAACAAGTAATAGTAAAAAAAACTCCATTGATGCAAAATGAGTTATTTGATATATCAGACTATCTCAGCAAAGTGCTAAAAGTATTATATCTATAGCTGAAGAGAGGAGCTTGTGAAATTTGAATTTTTCTAACTCCGAAAATCTCCTTTAGATTTGATGTTAAACTGTAATTTTATCACATTACCATAACTATCAATAATGACCATGCCAAGAAAAACTAGTCTTTAAACCAAATAACCCCTCGGATCCCTTGTCCACCCGAGGGAGGACATCTGTATGTGATGTCACACAAATTAAAGAAGCTGTTATTCTAAGATTTAAAAATGTGTAATCTAACAAATGCTATATTTTCTATAAGTTTTCCATAAGTTATTTGATTTGGTTAATTTAACACTTAAAGCCTAATTAAGATACCTTAGTAACAATTATTATATCTAAATTCTGATGCAGTTTTCTATTTTTCATCCCTTTTGTTTGTGACATTACACCCAGAAAAATGTACAGTGCAAGGTGCACCAGGTTTAGGAAGAGGCAGTTATTATAACTTATGAAAATGTGTATAAAACAAAAGAAGATGAAAACGTATAAAATTTGGCATAGCAACTATCTTTGTATCAAGGATCACAGCAGTATGATGATTTATATTCACTGGTCCCTCCCTTTCAAGAACTATAACTAATCTGAACAAGGTGTAAATAAAAGAGAGTTGCCAGTGAATATATATTCTAATAGTGCCGTGTTCACCACCATCCAACAAATCAGTATGCCAAATTGCATGCGATTATCTTTATTGATTCAAAAATTATGCAGAATTATTTGATTCAAAATAAGTGTCCCAGTCTGCAGCTTGTGCAGCCTTCACTGTGCACGTCTCTGTGTGTGATGTTACAAACAGACAATGTGAAAAATAGAAAACTCAAAAAATAATGAAGGATAACTTGATCCCTTTCCCACAGACTTCACGCACAGACGTCCATTTCCAGACAGTCAGGGCTTTCAAGGTGTATTCTGATATGATAACTTCATTACGAATAAAAAAGAACTATCTATAGCCAAAACAATATTATGTATGTATTTGTTAGCATTAAATCTAAGATATAGAATATGAATTGAATTTCACTGGCCCCTCCCTTTAAGTTACAAGGGGGTTCCTGGGTGTCTGGTACCCCCTTTGTTTTCTCAAAATATAAGGAATCTTGCCAAAAATGTTAGTCTGAACCACCTTAGATTTGCCTGGAGCCCCCTTTGACTTCAGGGCTGGCTATGCCCCTGTACCCGGCACCAGTGTGACTACAGTCTAGATGTCGCTACAGGCACATTTGACTTGTTACTGGGAATCTCTTGTAACCAGCCTTATTATACCAATAAACCAGCAGTCTAAATACCAGACATGAAGTATGTTCAAACATGTTGATATAATTATCGGTGTGAGTATATGATAAGGACATATAGCTATATACATTGATACAAGTATGCTAGACTAATTACCTTATTTGACACCAGAGGTCCCCGTATCCCAGGGAACCTCCACTAGGTGTCAGGACCACACCGCTTCACTGTTATTCTAATACTGGTGGTAGACTGATAACTAGGTCCAACACTCACCACCAGGGGTGAGTAGTAGGACAGATCATGTCTACCATTGGAGGTGGGAATTCCCACCTCCCCCACAATGCACTGGGGCAAATGGCTGACCACTGGTTCCTGGCTGGTGGGAGAGTGATTTACCTTTTACCTATACCTATTACCATACGCCTGTTATTTCAGTTCACTAACACTGCTGGGCTAAGTTTGACCACAGGCATTCATAGCTCAGTGGTAGAGCACATGCTTCATATGTGAGAGGTCCCAGGTTCAAGGCTCAGCAGCACCAACTTCTAAAACTACAACTATTCTATACTAGTGATAGTATACAATGACCAAACTCTCTTTTTTCATAAATAAAAATGTGGAACTTAATGATTAATGTTGAAATTCTTAAAATATGTACCTATTCATTTGATGTATTTGTAGGGGATATTATGTATATAAGATAAACATTGTAGAACAGACTCACTGTAGGCTGTAATACTGAAAAAGTATTTTTGGACAATTCCCTTTTAGATACATAATATCCAGCAATAGAAATACTTTATGCATGGACTCTATTTTACACATTGCCTCTGACTATTTTGTCATACAGACCCTAATAGCAGTGGGACATGTAGCTTTACCCACGTTTCAAATCTACCAGGGTGTAGCTAAGAAAGTAAATGGATCAAAAAGGTGTCTACATTTATCTCCTACAGGAAAGGTGTCTAAAACGTTTTGCAAACGTTTTAGGGGTGTTCCCTCCTTGACCTGGTCACCTACCTAACCAGAAATAGCAGGCCAATGAGATAATTGTTCTCTTCAGGTGGCACCTGACGGTGTTTGACCAGTCAGGTCCATGTTTTCAACACCCATGAACGTACCTACTGGGCCTGAACAGTGGGGACGCTTACGGACTAATACTGGTGGTGGCCACATGTTGCACTGTTTCTACCTTGAATCTGTAGAATAATAAAAATAAAATGTGCAATTCAATTTGCAAATTTCTTTCAGGTTTTTAGACCTAGAAAAAAGACTTATCATCATGATAGCCTACATAAAAGCCATGTCAGTACATCTATAATTAATGTGCACTACTCTTTTGTATTTTGTTGATTGTATACCTGAATATGTCTATGGTCGAACTTATCAGTCAAAGCAAACAGCGAACACTTTAAATGGGCCCTTTAAACTATCTTTGTCCTGTTTTACATTTTATAATCTCTAGGGCAGTATCACTGAGTTTTATTTCTTTTCACATCATAGTATGTATATTCATCATATAAAGTGGAATAAGAGGTTATCCCATGTACGTGTTACACCCCAAAGGATAGTACAGGGCTGTTAGAAGTAACAGCCAACAAAAAAAGAAACTAAATATCTAATGCTGAAATATCTATTTCTTACAAGAAAATCGGGTCTCACAAGACTGCCATACAATATTTTCCTTGGGATTCGTTGCCATTTCAACATAGCAAGCATGGAAAAATCCGTATTTTGAATTGAAAATTGTTAATGACAGTTATTTACATGTCCATGGTTGGTAAAAGAAATGTGCTTCAAAACTTTAGATTTCAAGTGTAAAAGATAAAAAAGAAATTGCCCAGATTGTAACAAATCTCAAGGTAAAAATCACAAATGGCGAATGGGGCTTTAGTCAATTCATGGGTTTAGGCCTTGATCCAAAAAGCATAACTTTTGTCTTTTTAGTGTTTAATGAAAGTTTGTTGCGATTACACCAAGTACTGATTGATGAAAGGTCAGACTACAAATTATGTTTTGCTGTGTCAATATGCAGGTCACTGGTACACAATACTGTATCATCTGCATAATAAAATATATCACAGTATACATACTCACATGTAATCCCAGGCAAGCATCGACGTAACAAGAAAGTTCTGCGACTGTACTTTTTTAAAGTTCATCTGATACATATCCAATTGTCACATAACAATAACATTATTTTAGGTATAGTTACCACTTATCAAAACAGAACATTATAATTACATTATATTTCGGTCAAGTTGTGACCTAACTATTAAGAACGTTATTATGATGTAAGTGAACATTACAAAAACATCACAATCACGTTATATTGCGACGTCGCAAAGTTAGGTTCTAAAGACGTCTTTGGGTGCCATCAAAATAACATAACAAGAACCAAAGCATAACTCACCAGAACATTATAATAATGTGAGATCTTTGACACCCACTTCACAGTAGTATCACAGATAATACCTATGACACCAAGTACCAGCACAGGTGATAAGCACAGCTTGAGATAAGTGGATCCTCAAATGGAATAGAATTAAATTCTTCAAGTACAAGCTCCTCACATATGAACTTATCTTTTAAATGTTGACAAACTGCTTGATGGTATCGGGAATTGGACTCTGGCTTCTCTTATATCTTAAATGTTTCTACATTCTATACTTCTAAGAGAGATCTTTTACAGTCTTGTTAGAACAGATTATCTTGTCAGAGATCAATATTTGAACTTTGGATGTGTGTTTTTTGTTGTGTGGTTTCATAGTATTTAAAAGTTAAGTAAGCTGAAGTCATAGGGAAAGCCCAACGCACCAGGACATAGTTAGAACACAGCTAGTGGCAACGTCAACACACAGGAGACACTAGAAGGTAATTATATACATCATAATGCATTGTGCTTAGATTTAATTGTGTGGGAAACAAAATATATATATATCATATTACAATATATACAAAAAAGTTTAAATTGGATTTGGCAGTGAGATCAGGTTAGTCATGGCACCAGCAGCAGTGAAACACTGGGCACCAGAATTGACCCTGTTTAGCATTGGCTCCTATGAAGAAAATAGGAATTTCGGTGATTTTGGAAACACTGGACATATTAGCAAAATGTGTGGCATTGTATGGCATGAATGGGATTGATTCCAAACTTGTTCTCGTTTACTATATGAAGATTGAAGCAAGTTAACCACATTTCTCCTATAGGATCCTATGTTAAAAGCACCACCAACCTCCGTTTGCGATTTCTCCTAAATTTTGGTGCGCAATGCCTTTTTTTCAGACCCGCATATAGGGGCGGGGGGCTGGCACAATGTCAATGCTACTAATTAGATCAACTAGATGGTATGACCTAGCTAGTTAGGTTCGAAAATGTAAATGAAATAAGCCTAACCTAAGTATTGGAAAAGAAGGTCACGATGACCTACTTTTCACTTGTCTAATCTGAATCTAGGGAGGGGTCATGTGACCTTAGTGGTTGTCTAGTCTGAATCGAGGAAGGGGTCATGTGTCCTAATTTGCATAATAAACCTTTTTCCCCCTCCCCTCCTCTGAGGGTCAGAAGAGGGGGTCCCAGAGGGTAGAAGGATCACAAAATAATAAATGCAAGCAGTTTTTTGAAGGTATTGAATATTACTCAATTGGAAATGTACAATGTATAAACTTTTTCACATGCAAGTGGGACACATTAAGACACTTATACAGTTTTGAGGAAGACTTGACGATTGGAGGGCGTGAGGAAGTTATGTAACATCTTGTGTAATTTTTTACGCTGTTGTGTAATACTGTCAACAGTCTAAAGGTTCATTCCTTCAAAAAGCAAGAAATATAAAAAACAATTTCAAGTAGGAAGGAATATCAAAAATAAACAATTTCCACAAAGGAAGGAATATCGAGTACAACCAGTAGGTGTAAATTTACAGTAACTTTGTCAGTTTTTTTCTTTTTGAAACACCCCAATACAGAGAACTGAGGTCAATACCTGGCAAGAATTAAGATTAAAGTCGTAACTATTTCAAGTATTAGATTTAAGTCCTAGGACGTTTATACTAAAGCTATGAATGCAATTTTAAAAATAATGGTCATCAGACTGCGATAAACTAGACAAAATCTAATAAGTCAATAAGTAAAAGAACAAAAGCCTATTGATGGCTATATGCAGTGTCAATGGCAGGGGAGACAACCATAGGACCGATGTTCACATGATGGCCAAGCAGGTATACATGAAAATCAATAAAGGGTAGTATAAAAGAACACAGTGGAACCTGAAAGGGGAGAGCAAGAAACGGTTTGGACTTGGATGCATTGAAAATCTCACTGCAAATATAGACAAAATAAGCAGAACCATAGCTGTTCTACAAGACCAAATGAAAGAATTACAAGAAGGGGGTTCGTATTTTCATGCGGCAACAGCTCTTTTGTGCTCTAAAGAGTTTGCACAGAGACTTACCAGCATGTAATCCACTTCCTAAAGGGTTCCTTGCATATAAATTTATGAGCATCCAGATTTTATGTATTCAACTTCAGTTATGTATTGTAAAAATGTTACAACCAGAAAAAAGGCAAAATGTCATGATATTAGATAATAATTCAGGAAAGAAAACTTAATCAGGGAATTCCCTAACCTCTGGGCTCTCAGTGCTGTCCTTGCTACGTCATAATAATGGGAATTCCTTTCCAAATTAATTTGGGAATCCCAGGTTATTGGATAAATTCAGGTCAGTAAAAAATGCAATTAAAGATAGACCATATGGGTTCTGATATAAGTTTGTAATGCTCAAGTTAAATTTCCATTCTATGTGTTTTTGAGAGGTGGAGATTCCCTTTGATTGTAAGCTTGGGATTCCCAATAAGTGTCCTTGTGACAGCACAAATTTGGGAAATTCCCTTAAAAACACATAAGATAGTCCAAATATTAAAGTCGCATAACGTTATCCACACTTGGAATATCTGTAAGATATTTATTAGACTATATAGAAGAAACTGTTGGAATCCATAAGTGGGCTGTGTGCAAATCTCCCAAATAACTGACCAAATTTGCCTCCATGAAACACATGCTAGAATGAGACTATTTTTGGTGCATACTTCCCCTTCTATGTATGGATGAAATAAGCACACCAAGATGTTGATAGATAATTCAAAATAGACAAAGTATTCAATAAAAGGATCAAATGTGACCCCAAAGAAGGTGTTGTCCTTATTTTATAAGTATGTATGGGTCATTCCATGTCAATTCACCGAGGGTCCCACACACTTCGTCTCAGATATTCTTTAAACCCATAAGAATGTCTTCCTAAACATGTTGAGGAAACATTATATTTCAAATTTGAACATCAAATTCCTGAAACTTTTGATGATATTTCAATTTTGGTGACCCAAGGTTGGGCCAAATTTTGCAGCAAAATTGGAGCTCTTAATGTTGAAGACAACTTGGTGGGCCTATATCTCTGCTGAATACGCAGTTAGAGCCTTGAAATCTTTGGTATCCTGAGTCCTATAAGTACCCTCCAAGAATGTATCAAGCTTGATTACAGCAGATGTTTTATAGAGTGGAAGGGTATGTGTATGAAAATGGGGAAAAATGCAAATAAAAGTAAAAAGTTGCTATATTTTGGACCTAATAGAAATAAATGTTTTCAACCTGTGCCTTTAATAATGCCCAGTCTTATTGAGACCCTACTAGATATTGTATTACTAGGATTGGAGTCTCTGAAATTGGGTATGTTAAGAAATATTAGTCATTAAACTTGAAGAAAATGCAATAATGACATATTTTCAGATGAAAAAATGCTGATGTGGGTAGCCTTCAAAATTCTTTAGACTTTGTTATACAAGAGGTCCTTAGGTGTACTTTCTCTGGATAAAAATCAAAGCAGCCATTTTTTGTCTTCATGTGCTATATCTTGTCTCCTCAACTTATTTGTTATGATTATTACATAACTTTTCACTTTTCAGACTTCTGGAAATAAGTTGAGAAGGAAGGATCCTTATCAAATAGTGAACAAATCATGGATGGCTTGAGAGTAATTTTGGTCCTTCTGCTCCTGATCCTGGTCCCTGGATGTTCATCTAAATCTGTGGAGATCTCATCAGGCATGGGGAGCCTGTGGACGAAGAGAGAAAGTGAATTGGTAGGAATGAAAAGGTTTATCATGGACCTCAGAGGATCAGCTGTTGATCTTGTCATCCTCTTGGATGAGTCTGAAGCAAGGAGACAGGACAATTTCTACCAAGAATCCAAAGAATTGATCCTTGATGTTTTGAGATTGTATACCAATATAGACCCCTCCTTTGTCAGAGTGTCATTGGCTTCATATGATGAAGCATTTGAAGTTCATCTTGATGGGATACAAAATAACATCTCAAAATGTGATGTACTTAATGAGCTCTCGAAGGATGTTACTTTGAATCGTTCATCTGTTTCTGCAGTTAGATTAGGCTTTCAGCAGGCTATCAGACATTGTGACACTCTTCTCAAAGGAAGTAAACGAGAAAGTGAAAAGTATATATGGTTCTTTGATGGTGAATGTATTGTGCGCGAGACTCCTGCAAGACTGACATCTAAAAAACATTTTAGTATATTGGTGACAACTCAGGTAATGGAGAGAGGTTGCTATAACACATATTCAAACAGTTCTGTCTTCTATGCTGCTGACATTCCAACAACCTTGGCTGCATTTAAGGAGGCTGAGCCATTCCATGGTAAGTTAATGCATTGTTTCAGCCAAAATTATGAAAATTGCTACATCACGCAAAACTGCAATAACCCCTAATTATCATATATTTGTAGTATAAATAGATAAATGCGTTAGGAAGACAAACAGCATAATAATATGTTTATCAGACCTTTTCTTACATAAATAACAAATCTTATCTTTCTTATTACTCCTGTCAGACCTCTACTCCAATGCCAGTATGTGTGACATCCCTGCGTTGGAGACAATGGGTGGGTACACAGTGTAGAGTCTAAGGAATTTTACTTAATTAGTCTGAGAAAATTACATAGTTTAATTAATCTACTACTCTTTTTGTGACTACATGTGGTAAAAAAAAACAGGATATTATTCTCTTTGTCAAACAATGACACTTCGAAAGTACTTGATTAACTTTTAGAATATTATGAATCTACAAAAGTGTTAGTCTTATGAATATTTTTCAATGTTAAGAACAGCATAAACAATTGCTTATACACAAAATTTGTTATCTATTCTAACTTCTTTCTAGTATTGTGAAGAAGTTCCTCTCCTAATACCTTCCTAGTTTACAAATAATTCCTTTCAACAATGACACAAGTCTGGTTACAATTTTTTGGAAGGCTTTCTTTTGATATTTTTTTAATTCTGGGTGTGATGTATTGAATAAGGCAATTAATACTCCCCATGAAGATAAGGGGTTAAGGTGTGGATTATCCATTCTAGTCTTTAAATCTTACTCATTCATTTCTTAATTCAAAAGTTATGTTAATATCTAAAGTACTTCTATCTTACAATGAGAACATCATGAGTGAATTCTAATTTAATACCATGTTTCCTGAACAGGGTTATCAAAGATTGAGTGTGTGATGCCCTTTCTATGGGACATTACACATGAAGACTCGTTGCCGCTGTTTGAAAACAGTAGAATTGTGATCATGGGGGCATATTTCATCATAATCATCCCATAGATATGATCAACAGAGGCTTAAAAAGAATTACCTTGTGTAGTCTTGAAAAAGAGTAGATTAGATGTTAAACTATCCAAACAATCTTACAAACCTCTACTTAATTAATTCATCATTTCAGTATTTGAAATTCAGCTTAGATTATGCAAATAGTGGTTTTGAGAGCATGATTTTTAAAGTATTTTATCTTTATTTATTTTTTTTTTTTTTTAAACAGGTTTATTTAGCTGGACGGATTTCAGTTTACATAGCTGGTTTCCTGCACCCAGCACTTTTATCCTAAAACCATTGAAGTTATATGGGATGTTTTTGTAGATTTGTCTAGGAAGCATGGCATTATCATTGGGAGTGTAATTGGAGCTGTGATATTTGTTGTCTTCCTGATTTGTGTCATTTGTGTGTGCTGTAGGAAATACAGAACCAGGTAAGTTAATAATGGGTAAGAGATTATCTATAATATATAGCATGAATATTTGTTTGTTGCTGAAAGAGAGGACATTAAAGATAAAAAAAATCACCTGCTCAAATCACCCAACCTATTCATTGGACCCGATCATCCAACTCAAACTAATTTCAACTGAATTGCGGTTAAGGTTTTTGATGAGTATACCTGATGTAGTTGTTATAACATCCATGACCCCTCATAATATTATGACCCCCATGACTACTGTATGATCTCCTTATGATGTGCCCATGAAGTCACTGATCTGCTCATGGTTACTCGTGATCCCCACGGCCTCCATGGCATTTTTCTTTAAGAAGTAGTTGTAACTTTTATTGACAGAAAGCAAAGTCAAAGCAAAGTCAAATTTTACAAATATGAGATAATGTACTTCTAGGTAACACTAGACTAGGAGTACATCAATTAAATTTAACTTAGAAAAAAAGAAAAAAGGAGTAGGGGTTTAAAGTCATATATGATGTGACAAATAATTAATTAAAATCATGGTGGGGTTGCTGTTAACATTCAGGAGACATACTAAGGAGGCCAGGGATAATAGGACTGTGGGAAAGGTGCTACTGTGTGACACTGAACCACCCTAAACACTTGTGCAAAATCAACAAAGTCAACATCCAATACAATCTCTATTTTTGTCTTAATTCTTTTGTTCAGAAAATATTGTGTGGGTTTTTATTTCTAAAGAAAATATAATAATCAACTTCATCAAAACAAGCAAAAATGCAATGGACTCGCATGATCATTTAGGATAATGTAGAACATACAGTTAATTTGATCCTTTTTTTTTAATCCAAGAAAATATACTGTATAGTTACTAAATGTTTTAACAAAAAGTGACCAGCTCTGCGGATTTGGGGCCTAACAATATACACTTTGATAGGTCTATGCTGAATATTTAGACAGAAAATGACCAAAACAGATAAAATAAGCCAAAATTTGACAAAAAATCTAATTTTGTGTAGTTTAATATGAAACTTTAAAATTTTCTAAAATTTTACACATGTTGCCATGTTAACCCTAGAATTACTGCTTTGATGTGATCTTTATTCTAGAATTAGAAAAACCTAATAGTAGAACATTCAAGCTACATTATACAAAAAACAAATTGTAGCTATCTTCGTTAGAAAAAAAATGAGAGTATTTTATTTGCATCTTAATTAATACGGCTCATATTTTACTCTATATTCAACTGTTGGTAACTCTGCCCATACCATATATATCGCAATTTTAATGGATTTAAGGTTTCTGACCATGTCATGTTCAGAAGCTCACAGCTCAGCTTCTGCTCAAAATATCTAAGAGCCATTTACATTTTTAGAAAGCCTGAGCCTTGTTCTACATTCACTATTTACGTCAAGTAGCCCCAAAATCACAGAGCAGGTCACAAATCAATCATTCCCATCAAAATGACCCATTCGTTACCTGGTTGCATGTTACCATAAACAAACAAATGAATTTTCAAATGCCATTAAGCAATACCATAAAGATAGAGTGAATTGATTGTTGTGCTATAATTAACTAGCATAGTGAATATAATAAATAGAGAGGTTGCTTGAAGTCAATGGCAGATTTGCTGAAAAGTGAAATGTTAGTTCTTTAATGTTTGTAGATTTAAGTTATGTATTATATATAACTTTTCCTTCAAACATTCAGTCGGATGCCTACACAGTGCTCCTGGAAGAACATGCAGCTTAATAATCTATAAGATTGGAATACAAATTATTGTCTGATCAAATCTGGACTCACATACACCTGTAAACACATATGCTCACCAACACACATACACATACCTGATGACAGGCATGCATAAACACTTACACAGCAGTACTGGTCCTGTTTGCCCTAAGTAATGTTTCTAAACAAACCCTTTGATATTCTGAACACAGCCTCGGAAAATTAATTTCTGTATGAGAATTATAAAAAAATATAACAATAACAATGTTATTAATACGGAAAAACATTCTTCAAATATGGCATGTCTAGATACAAACTGATTGAAACAATGATTGATTTTTTGATAGATGATAATATCATAATGGCCTGTTTGTCTGTTTCCAGATATTAAGCCCAATCCCGTAGCGTTATTAACAAGTAGAATACGTTCAATATCAGCTATCACTTAGAAACAGCAATTGTATTATCTAGTTGCATGTAATCATAATCAAAGGTATTATGATTCGTAAGCAGTCGTTAAGTAGTATAAAAATTAGTGTTAATTATTGTGGTTTCATAATAACAATTATTGTGTTATCTGGTGAATAGAAAGATTATATGAATAGAAAGATTGCTTGAAGTTAATACTTTTCTTTTCTCTAGTGTAAGATGGACAGGTCTACCGAAGAGTTAAAAGTCAGTTGATTTATGTTTGTCAATTAATTATTTGTATTTCATGTAATCTTTTCCCCAACTTTTCTGAATGGATTCCTATACAGTGCATACTTGGGCACCGTGATTACATTCGAATCGGAAATGGGCATTGAAGGGTAAGTCAAGAATATAAATACTAGTTAAAACATTAATTAATTTAGAGTTATAATGACATTTGCTCTGCTGGCTGCCACTGCACGAAATATAACCTTTAATAGGTCTTTACATTCCACAAAAATGTGATTTAAGGCCCCTTTTAAACATCTTTACATTACATTTACTCAACTTTTGCCTGACACAGTAAAAGACTGAACTGTCAACATATAATTGGATTTAAGTACTGAATCAAAGGTTGTAATTGCCCTCTTTGTATGTGATTTACTTGCTACTTGAATATGATTATTGACGTATTGTCAAGCCTTTGACTCATATTTACTTGGTCCGGCTTTAAGTTGAATTAACTGGATTTCAGTAATGTCTAGATCTAGAGCTTCCAGCACATTTACATGCAGCTCTTATCAACACATTTAAGTTCCTTTACTCAACATCATATTTTTAATCACTTTTACATATACAGCATTTCAGTCCATTTGAATACATTTACTGGGTACCATAGATTTTACAAATCCATCTTGGAAGTACATTTAAGCATGTTTCCTTCGAATTAGAGGCGGCCAGCACCTTTAAGCATATATCTTTTCATTGCATTTAAGTATGTTTATTTGATGTGAGGGGATTTAATCATCTTTAAACAGAGGAACTTCACTGAATTTACAGGACATTTGATAACATTTCAGTAAATGCATCATCTTCTTTTTATATTTAAAGATCCGGTGACATGTGCTCACCTATATCTAATCATAGAAATATGAAAACATATCCGTGGTTTAGACAGTTCAAGCTTCTAGCCTGGCAAAGTTTTACCCAAAATGAGAGTGAAAACTTGCAGGAGGGCCAGATGACCTAGAAATAGCGAACATGCCGGAAGTGACGTGCCAAGATGCCTATCTGCTCCCTGGTTACTGATTCCCACCTCTTGATCAGGGGGCATAATATGATCATTTCTATTCTGTTTGCAATCTTTAGAACAGATTAATACATGCATTATCCTCAGGGGTCTGATACAGTTTACACGACCAGTGCAGAGACTAACATTTACAACACAAACAAGAAAGGGTGCGAACAGGATGTGTTAATTATTGGAGCCAGCTAGGCTGTAGGCCAGTTCCCGCCCCTGTTCTGCTCAGCTCCAACTAAGCGGTCTCATAAGGTGTCGCGCAGCCTAGGCAGGAGCCCACCTGACACCTGACTCAAGAAACCACCCTCAAAGTCACACAGCCTCTCAACTCTAACCTGTAAAATAACTTCAGAAAACCGACCTCAAAGTCGCACAGCCTCTTACCATAACCTTGTGAATTTCCTACCTTAAATGCATGGAGATGAATATTTTTTATTTGTTAATATAGAGTGGTTTCTGGCTAGGTGAAGGTCGCACATTTCCCCATATCAGTGGTATATGTAGATTACCACGGGGAACCAGTGTAGCTAGGCCGGGTCACCTTGCCAGCTAACTAGCCTCCCACCTGCCAACAACAAAGAGGTGGCAATGGGCAATTTTGTTGCAGCAAGCATACGCCACGTTTTGTTTAATTAAGCCACAATTTAATCAATTTATGTTAAACTGAACTCATCAGATGTAATTTTGAAGACCTATAGAGTAAATCTGAGTATTTTCGTCCATCCCAGGCAAGAAGCGACGTAACAGAACCATTCTGCGACCATACCATTTTGGTTGGTTTATAACCCACATAAAACTACGTAACAGTTACGTGATTTTAGGGGGATGCTATGACATCCCATAAAAAGAACGTTATAATGATGTTCTATGAACATCAGGTCAGAACAGAATGTAACTGATACAAACTAATTATGTGTGGTTATGACCAAACCTAAAAAGAATGTAGTTATGACGTGTTGATTAGGTGACATAGAGACATAACTTAAAAAGTACATAACTGATACGTACTGACTGAGTGAAGTTGTAACCAAACCTAAAGAGACATTCTTGTTACGTGAGATTTCGACGTTGTAGCGATGTTTATTTGATGGCTCCCAGAAATGTCGCTGCGACCAAAATTGTGATGTCTTTGTGACATTCTAATAAGGCTAGGTCTTAACTGCACCTTAACAGTATGTCAAAAGAACGTTGTGTTTAGGTTGGTCTGAACCATACCTAATGATGATGTCATAGCGACGTTCTTTTAAGGTAAGGTTTCAACCCTACCTAATTGTGACATCACAGTGACATTATGCTTAGGTTCAGTCTTGACCTCACCTAATCACCATGTCTCAGTGACGTTCTGGTTAGGTTAAGTCACAACTTAACTAAATCAGAACATCACAAGTACATTGTTTCCTAGTCTAGCCATAACCATTGATAGTACTATTTTTCAACACCAGGTTCAAGGTTTTGTGGTTTATGTCACTATTTTTCAAATATGTTTAAATGCTGCTGAAACAGTATTCTTTATGAAATATTAAACTATCTTCTAGAAACTTATTTATAGTTTAGTTTAATTGTTTTGGCTGAAATCAATGACCAGTACCATGAAAACACCTTTTTCAATCTTTCACAATGGGATACTGAGTGTACCTGTCCCCTGGCCTGATATCTGACATTTGCCAGCTATAGAAAGGGCCTGGGTACACAAGTACTTACTTAAAAGGCCTCAAGTCACTGTGACCAAAGCTGGAAACCAAGATTTCTTGTCTTGGGAAAGTTACAGTATGATGTATAGTGTAATGTTTGGTCATAAGTGGGTCACAAAATAACCTTAACAGAACCTGTCACAAAATAACCTTATTGGAATATAATTTGGGTTACAATATGATATTATAATCATGTCGCCAGTATGTTATGATGCAGCAGTAGTTTCTAATCCACATAATCATTCTTTGAAAGTTGCAATGTGACGTCGCGGAAACACGTACCAAGAATGTTATTTTGTGACGTTGCATTGGAAGTCTCAGAGACGTGATTGGGAGCCATCAAATGTAGTCTATAGAATATCGAAATGCGACGTACCAAGAACCAAAAAATGACGTCACAATAACGTTATTATAACGTCGCATTCTTGCCTGGGATGTGTCTAATTTTATGCATAGTTAGGATCAAACAGGGTTGTATCAAGCACAGTAGTATATCTCACATTGTTGCCCTAAAACGTAGAAAAAATATGTTAAATTATACTAAAAATCCCTATAAAAGTAGGGAAAAAAAGTGCCGACAGAGACCCCTAATTGAGTGATATATGAATAAATAAAATCGGATGTCAATGTTTTACTAACTAAAAAGTGTAAGACATAATTTGTACTGTAAAAAATATAATGCGTGATATACCCCCTTTTTACCTACATTTCTTTGAGGCCTATACATTATTTTTACTTTGGAAGCAAGAATCCTTTGGGGAAAAAGTGCATCGTAATCATACTGAAGATTACATATTTCTGTAATGCACTTACGCTGGAGTCACCAGAAAACACTATCACGCCAGGTTAATAAATCAAATGAAAAGAAAGTACTGTCCTAAGGCTCTATTATTATTAATAGAAGTGTGAAGACACTCACACCTCACCTTTTGTCTGTCACTGTCACTATGCACAACTGCTGTGAGGTACTAAATATAAATTGTATTCAGTAGAACAAATAGAATTAAACATTCCATAACATAAAATAGCCAATTAAATCATCTATCTTTTGATGTGCATCTTTAAATCACAGGAAGGCGACCATGACAGGACTGAGATAAAAAAATCTAAATAAATGGATAAATGGGTGAAAATAAAAGAAAATGGAAGACTTATTATCATGAAATAACACAAGTGAAACATTGCAAACATGCAATCAAGAGATATTTAGATAATTTCGCAATTGTACACATAAAATGTGTTTACTGTATATACTAATGTGCCATACTCATAAGGCATCTTGTGACGTCACAGCATGGCTATCAGAGAGGGATGCAAGAATCAGCAGTGACACCTGGCTGACCCCTGTGCAGGTGCTGGTAGGGGGTGTCCTGTCGCGTAGGTGCACCTATGAAACCCCTTACCTTTATCAAAACATTTCATTTTGAACACTCTGCAATTATATTGCCTTTTTCACAATAGTTCAGATCGTGTCCCTGGATCTTTAAGTCTGCAGGAGTCACCAACAACCAGGGGACAGGGAAGACGCCGGGCTGGTAATAGATTTCATAGCAAAATAAGGTATAAGTATAGAATTATAGCATCAATTATAAGCTAGACACAAAAAAGGTAATCTGATAATGTTTGTAATTTCTATTTTTATGATGAAATATGATGATGACAATGTTTAGTAATACAGAAAAATGTTCTCCGGATACTTTGTATCTGATTACAAACCTATTGAGATGCTGTTAGACACCACATGTTTCTTGGATAATTGACAATGGGCGAAAGGGATTTCTCCTCTATCCAATCCCCACACAACCTCTTTGCATAAAACAAGGAATGGGAAGATGCAAATTATATATATATTTTAAACTAAATTATCTATTGTACTGAAAAGGTGCTATAGTATTTCCAACCTATAATCAAATTTGGAAAATAAATCAACTACACCATTTTATGTATCAGAGCTTGCATTAACTAGCTTTTTTCACTGAACAAATAATAAGCAAACTAGTCAACAAAAAATGTAAATCAAGGCAGGCTAGGGTTAGGGTAAGATTATGTTTCAGTGTACATATACAGATGAATACTCTCATATAATTAGCATATAAATATGATCATTTGAATATGGATGTGAAGTTCAACAAAAATAAATTATACATTGTTGACAACAATCATGTGACAATTCTTTAATTTCTTTCATAGAAGTTACCAACACAGAATGGAAGTTTGTAAAAAAAATTGTTTATGTACAATTCAATGGAGCCTTCCATTCTTATCATTCATATACCAGTTTCATTATCTGAATGAAAGTGTCACTGCACGTGATTATACCTAAAAGTAGAAAGCCATATGACTTGTGCATGTTTGTTGCTATGTTGGAATGTTGGTACACTCTTTGAGGCATCAGTCTCCTTTAAAAGAAAGTTAAATTGTGCTGTTTATTTTTGGTCTAGAAGGGAAGTATGAGAAAATGCTACATTTGGATCATCGCCTATTGGCTAAAAGCACAGTAATCCCTTTCAGTCAAGTCCACTTAATACTGTAGACACATATTGCTATTCTTCTTTTGTCATGAGATATCTCTGAAATTTCTACTAAGAGCAGTTTAATCATCCAGAACAATAATATGTATATATCAAATTTTATGAACAAAGTATGTATTCTGAAAAGAGATTATGAGGTAAACCTAATACTTCTGATAGATAATAATATCATAATGACCTGTTTGTCTGGTTCCAGAGACATCCCTGACAGATCTCTACTACCAGAAAGGTATGAATTCTAAACAGCCATTAATAATACCATAAAATAAAGTGAATTGAAGGGTTTTTCTTTGATTTTCTAGTAAAGAGAATAGAAAAAATTCTTGAGGTTAATACATTTCTCTGCTCTGATGTGAGGTGGACAGAACTACTGAATAGCGTAATGCTAGTTCCTTAATGTTTGTAGACTTAGGGTTTGAATTATATATAACTTTTACCTCAAATCTTCTGATTGGATGCCTACACAGACCACCTATGAGACAACCTGGATCTGCAAGTGGCTTTCCCAGGTAGGTCGAGAATATAATTACCAGTTCACATGCAAATCAAACTTAAAGTCATAAATGACAGTTACACACCTGTCTGTATCCTCCTTATTCAAGTTCCCATTTCAATTGCAATTTAGAGTCAGATTAATCATGATTAAGTTACTGTTGAAAATTGTTCAACTGTGAGAAAACATGGCGGAATATGATTGGAATAAAAATTGTTGTCTGATTGAATTTGGACACGTCTATATTTACAAATGCACATGCCCACCAACATTAACTAGCTTTGTACAGTGAACAAATAATAAACGAACCGGTCAAAAGAAAATGTAAATCAAGGAAGGCTACAGTTAGGGTGAAATAATTTTCAGTGAATACATACAGGTGAGCACTCCCACTTAATTAGCACATAAATATGATCATTTCAATTTGAATTTCATTTAATATTAGATATGATCTCAAAAAGAACAGAAACCCATATGATAGAATTGGAAAACACATTATATACATCAGACAATAAATTATGTAACAATTCTTTAATTCCTTTTATAGAAATGACCCAATACAGAAAATAAGTTTGTGAAAGTAACATTTATGTGCCAGTCAATGGAGCCTTTGGTATTTATATTTGTGTGATGAATGTCTATTCATCAATTGGTAAGACCGAAATATGAAAAGTAAGATAATATGACAGAGTAAAGTATATTTTGTAAAGGGCCCGAAAAGCCCGAAAAGCCTGAAAAGCCCGAAAGGCCCGAAAAGGCCCGAAATTGTAAAATCCCGAAACCCGAAAGTCCCGTGAAATATGTAAACCGGAAGTGATAAAGTAAACCGGAAGTGACGTCATTTGTAACCAGGTGATCAGAGACAGCCAATCAGGGCTGACCACTAGACTATAAAAGGGGCGGTGAGGCCCGAGAATAAATGAGTTCCTTTACAGTACTCCTTGTATCAACATGTGTCTTCTTCCTATGGTAACCGATAAGATGATCCAATACAGGCTCATTGACTAGAAGTTTAAGTAAAATAACAGAAGTTTGAAGAAATTAGGCGAAACTTAGGATGGGGTTCCGAAAGCCCGAAGGACCGAAACTGCACGAAGGCCCGAAACTGGCCCAGATGGAGTCCCGAAAACGAAGGACCGGACTGGCACGAGGGCCCGAAACAGGGAACGGAAACCCAGGATCTGGGGGAACGAAGGCGCGACCGGCTCGGCCCCACGCTACCAAACAATAGGCGACCATCGGCCCGACATCCCCGCGGACCGAGAACGAGGGTGGATCGTCCGCAATAGGCCCCGAAGAGAGTATCGGCACTAGAGAGATAGAAATGGCCTACTCCTGCCCCCCTACCACTTTTTCTCCCCCGCAGTCCTCCGCCCGTCAACGGAAGTGCCTGTACCCCGCCCGGTGGCTGAGGCCCCTCGGTACACCCCTCCCCCGTCGACGAATACCGATTTCCCGATCGATCCGCTCAAACCCCCCTCCTGCGCGAGGCACGACTCTAAATATCACATCTCGGTTTCTTGCCCGGATTCCTCGTCCGGCTGAGACCCGAAACAATCCCCACGTCCCTCTGTTGTAGAAATCGGAAACCCTGAACTACCGAGGAACGTCACATTTGTAATGAAATAGATAAATATGTTACATAATCATAATGATACATATATCATCATTCATATACTAGTGTAATTATTCTCATAGAAATATCATTGTGAATATACAAAAAAGAAGAAAGCTCTATAACATGTATGTTTGATGCTATGTTGGAATCTTGTAACAATCTTTGAGGAATCAGTGTCCTTTAAAAGAAAGCTAAATAGTACCATTCATGTCTTGTTTAAAAGGGAAGAACAAGATGATGCTACATCTGCATGCATATGGTCACTTATTGGCCAAGAGCAAAGTATTCCCCTTCAGTCAAGTCCACCTAACCCTGCAGACACTGAGTAAGTATAGCTGATCTTCAAATATGTAATCAGTTGTATGTTGCATGTGACAGTCTAAAGGCAGAAATATCTGTTATAGGTGTTATCAAGCAGTTAACATCTTTTTTTTTATTTGTTGAAGCATTTTCAAAACTGAATTAGATACTTTCTTTTTCAATTATATCCAGAAAACTCCTTTTTCTATATGTATTACCACATTTTTGATAAAACATTAAAACTTCCTATAAGTTTTTGCAATGAGAAATAAGTTAAATGTAATTTTGTACTTTTCTCCTTCAGATCTGGAACCATTTTGATTTTCCCTGTGAGGGGCACCTTGTTTTTTCTAATCAGTAAATCAGCTTATACGGCTTATAAATCAAGATCTTACTTAAATATGATAGCCCCGTCAGAACCATTACCGACATCACCCGTCAAACTATTTGGAAATGTTATATTTTTACTATGATCCATGAAAGGGCAAGTTCAAACAACACAGTTGTTGTTACACTTTACACTTCACTATATCTCAGATAAGAAGTTATGTTTGTTAAAGTTACATGACACTTTGCAACTTGATATTCAATGGCAGACAATATATCTTATTTTGTGTTTTGCAACTTTATGCCTAAAGGATTGTATAGAGACAAAGACAATCAACATTCACGCTTTGTGGAAAGAATTGGAACCTACTACAAAAATCATTAACCATTCATTCCAATAAGAAAAGAGTCTATTTTTGTTACATATTGATAGCACCACCAACAATATTCTTCATAAAACTTGGCGTTTGTTCAATATTGGTAATGACAAAAATATCACCAAACACAAAAATCTAGTTTCACCTGTTTCATAAAAAGCTTATGTACAATATGTTAAGACGAGGCGTATTTAGACCATTGAGTCATTGACCATTGGCCCGTTGCACAATAGAATTTCGTTGTGAGGATCAAATTAAGATAGCATAACAAACTTTTGCTTAACAGGGAAATATTTCCTTGTTATGAAAATTTTCGTTGTTACGAAAATAGTAAAAATCTCTGGTTCTAATGAATGAAATTGAATTCTGTGAATTGATTTAAAAAGGGAAAAAATTAGAAAAAAATCAGTTAAAGTTACAACTCTTTGAGGGCTTTCTAAATATAGAAAAAAAATTGTTGCAAAACGATCTTTGTTATGAAAATATTTGCAAATAATTTATTATGCAACAACGAAATGTTTCGCTAATAATATTATTTTCATTGCTAGGAAACCCATTGTGCAATGGCCACATGTAATCAATATTTACTCTTGCCGAAGAGAAAATGGGTTTTCCATTATTTTCTTTATAACATGATACTCATAAACAATTTAGAATAACATGAATTGTAAAATATTATTCTAGTCCTCATTTAAACATCCAGGTTACACCAGAATACATGATATACCGTTAATGAGCAACATTTTCAGAATAATTTACATAAACTATATATGCATTAAACATTGAAGCAGTACAACTACCTCCATTTATATGCCTGGTAACAGAGCGTCAAATAATCTGACCCTTGGTACCAGTGGCCCGTTGCACAATGGGTTTTGTAACAACGAAAATAATTTTATTAACGAAATTAATATTTTCGTAACAATGATGGTTTTGACACATTTTTTTTCTATATTTAGAATGCCCCCAGAGAGCTGTAACTTTTACTGAATTTTCTCAATTTTTTTTCCTTTTTACATCAATTTACAGAATTCAATTTCATTCATTAGAACCAGAGATTTTACTATTTTTGTAAAATCATAACAAAGAAACCTTTGTTAAAGATATCTTTGTTTGATCCTCACAACGAAATTCTATTGTGCAATGGGCCACAGTAGGTGCCAAGAAAAACCCCTTGTCACAGCAGTCAAACCTTTAAGTTAAAACTGTTAAGTTACCTGTGGCCCGTTGCACAATAGAATTTCGTTACTAAGATAAAACAACGAAAGCACAATGAACATTTGCTTAGTAACGAAAAGTTTCGTTGTTACGAAAATGCAATATCTCGGGATATAATGAATGAAATTAAATTCTGTAAATTGTTCTAAACTAGAAAAAAATTAGAAAAAATTCAGTCAAAGTTACAGCTCTTTGAGGCTATTCTAAATATAGAAAAAAACTATTGCAAAATCATCGTTGTTAAGATAAAAGTAACAAGGAACTCTTTCGTTGTTTACAATATTTTTGTTGTTACGAAACCCATTGTGCAACGGGCCACTGGGACACCTTTAGAAGATCCCTCACACTCCCCTGTTTGTGCCATTTTATCACACTCTTTTTCTCAGCAGGGGACGTCTCAACATTTTTGCAATAGGATGCCTCACCCCTGATGACAAATCTTGATACAGACAAACTTATATATGTATACACACACATAGATTATGATGCATTAAAGGTTCATCTTACTTTTATAGGGATGATGATTGGATGAGAAAGATGTTGCATATCAAAAAGCTTAAAGATGCAGCAGAACTGAAGGAAAAGCTTAGAGATTGGTTGACAAAGTATGATGACATCATTATTCTATTATCTTATTTTTATTTGCATATTGTTGATAAAATATGTCCATTTTGATAAATAGGATGTGATTGATATTGTAAAAATCCTAGTGCCTGTTCAACAAAGACTCATAATACAAGTAGAAATGTGGCTTAACAATTTTAGCCAATTTTGAATCAACAAAATTATTAAACATATTAGATGTTACATTTTTTTCGGCACTCATAACATTACGGCTGAACATTCACCCTATACACCTACACTCTAGTTCTATAAGAAGTAGAGACTAAGGAGGTCTCTTCTCCTTGAGGTCTCTTCTCCTTGAAGGAGTCTAATTTCTTACCCCAACCTAACATGAGGCTCAATGCTGAGACCTGCTTCTTCGTTGTGTGAGACCAGTTCACACATCTCTCCTCAAAGAAGCAGCTCTCAGCATTTGAGCCTCATGTAAGGTTGGGGTCAGAAATTAGGCTCCTTCAAGAAGTAGAGTCCTCCTTTGTCTCTTCTTCTTATAGAAGGAGAGTGTAGGTGTATAGGGTGCAACATTTCCATGTGGCTTTGTTAAATTGCAAAATCAGATAGAATTAATGTGCTTCAATCCAATGTATTTCTTAAGCTCCATAATTAGTATTTTTCTTTTTTTCCATCACAGATACCAAATTTTATATTATTCAGGTTACAATGACCGTGTTCTAACAAGTAGAACAAAATTATAATGTGAAATATTGGTAATTGTTCCATACAATTTTTTCTGCAGTCTTTTTCCTACTAATCTAAAATTGTAATCTAAAATACATGGACAAATTTTCAAATTCACCATGGCTTTGGGTAGGGATATAATTCAATTTTTTTTTATCAAAAGGCCATTGTGGCCCAGGTGAGATGAAATGTAACGTTGAGAAAGTTTTTTGATGTTCTTCCAGACTATGGGAATAATTTGAAATTTTTTGTCTCACCTGCTTCATTGAGGAAAAAGATCTTTAGTAAACTTGTAGAAATTTCCTCACTTTGCAGGTTTATGCTTGGTTCTGGCATTGACGTAGATGATCAGAAACTTACTATCTTTATTCCTGAAGACCTTCAAAGTAATCTCATTCAGCATTTAGAGAATGAGCTGAAGAATATTGAGCCACATCTTTGCAACTGCTACAAGATAAGTTTGATTACTGAACCATTTTCAATTGAACGTGAGTCACAGAATGCTGGAGCCGGTTCAGTGATTTTCTATGAAATAAACAATGTTCCTTCTAAAGTTACTATCGGAGCCTTTTTTGTAAACATCATCAATCAGAAGTTGTACATCCTGACAACGTGTCATCTGCATGACGCAAGAGGTAAGGTTTTTTCTCTTACAAATGAAGAGGGAACTCACGAGCTTGGGAAGTGTGTGGCTTACATCTGTCAGACAAATCCAATCATCGAAGCTTGCCTTGTGGAACTTAACAGAGACATTTTAGACAAATGCTCATCTCTCATCTCAACGGATAATGCTAGTCCATTGGTGGCTTACAGAGGCCCATACAGAGGATCCCTACCAGAACTCCTCGCTAAACCGCAGGAGGTGATGAAATGTGGGGCATCCACAGGTATCACAAGAGGCAAGATGAAGTACTTTGCATATGACTTTTTGGATCCATCAACAAACACCATGATCTATGGTGGTATTGTCACTGTTCCTATTGATCGGTCCCAACACTTTTCTAACCCTGGAGACAGTGGTTCGATCATATCAACAGCTTCATGTCAGTCATATTTTGTGGATAGTTGGGGCATAAATGGTAATGGCAACAACCTGGTCGAAAGAGATGCCCTACCCTGCAGTGCTTCATCTGATGATACTGAAGTGAAGAATGTTGCAGAAGCATCACAAGATCAAACTGTCCCCAAAACAGTTGGTGAAGACAACAGAATGTCAGAAGTCATGGCCCATGAGGCCATCAGCGTCCACTGTTTTGGGTACCACATGAATATTCCCGAATATGGTCGTGTCAAAACTTCTGTTTCTTTCCGGGCTACTCTAGCCATTGACAAGCTTCAGGAACAAATAGGTGCACAACTTGCAATGTTACCTATATTGAAAGATTCTTCCCATAACCCTTCTGTTTTGTAAAAATATAACAGTAGGAAGTGTATTTGTAGTTATCAATATTTCAACCTCCATGTTATTGGAATAAGAAGTGCCTAGTAAATCCAGACCTTTAAAAAAGCATTTCTTTGATATATACAGTAGGAGGATCCAACTGCTTTCAGTGGTATACAAACAGGTGTAACTTGGTTCTGGTATAAAAGGTTGAATATGAGTCCCATGTTACAATTGTTTTATATATTGTAAACCCCATACCCACTAGTCAAGTTTGACCAAGTCAGCCTGCTGATTGGCCTCACAATTGACAGATTCTCCTAGTATAATTGACAGATTTTTAGCACCATTTCATTTTGTACATATATTTCAACAATGTATACTGATTGCAATGGTGATTTGAATTGTCAGAAAAATCTGCCAATTCTTGATAGTAATCACCTGATTTATGAGCCTATTCAGCCTTGTGGGCAAAGGGCATCGATGAAATTTGAATATTATCATAACACATTCACAATTCTCCCTACCACTGATAGCACATTTACAGTATGTTAGGCTCCTACAGCTTAATTTGGACTGATTGTGTTGACAAAAACACTTTAGAAACTATAGGAAATATATGAATATTTGCTATAAATCTATCTGTAATGAATTAACTTTCAAAGATAATTTCCCATCATTTTAAAACAAATCATTCCTTGACTATTAAATATTTGTGACTTGTCAACATATTTCCCAGAATGCATCCTGACCTAGGAGGGGGACGGGATGGTGTAGTGGGTAGGGTGCTCGCCTCGCACTTGGGAGGCCCCGGTTCGAGACTGGCCTCTGCCTGCTACACCACCTTGCCTTGCCGCCATTCTCAACCCCATAGATTCGGTCAGCCAAGTGGTAGGCAAAAACCGGAGTAGGTCTTGATATAGCTGAAACATTGCTGAATAGACCTTGAATATCATCATCATCATCCTGACCTAGGAAAACCTGCAGGTATAAATCAAGAATTTTGGCTACCCGTGGTTGGGCGAATTAATTTGATGCCATAATAATATTCTACTTAGATTTTTATGATGTCAGTCATTTGGTACAGTTGAAAATGGTTAGTGCCATGCATTAAGCATGTATATAGATAACTAATTCAATCTATTTACTGGGGTAAAGCATAATCATAGTCGTAAGTGAAAGAATAACTTTTAGCCACACAGAAATAGCTAACACATATCTAGCTTATCTTTAAAAACTAATAAAGCTTGTTCAGTGAGAGAAACCATTCTTTATTAAGGTTAGTTTACTTACTAATGGGGAAAACAAGCCTCATAATCCAATTGATATAGGTCCCGATTCTATAATTAGTATCCCCTCTAGTGATAAGTTATGCATTATGCTTGAGTCTCTATGACCCAATAACAGAAAACTCTATGCTATTATATATGCTCAGAAAAGTTGTAATCCTTTAATGATTACATTGACCGGATTATAGCTAGAGTGTTCTGTGTTCCATGAGCATGATAAGACCTACCCAATGTTCTCTTTAAAAAGAATAAAGTTGTAAACACAAAGCAAGGGAAACAGGATAGAAATAGAAGGAATATGTAACCTTATAAGAGAAAAGAATACTTAATGTTGGATTCCATGGAATATTGTGTCTGTAAAAGATTGAATCTGGTTTGTCCAAGTGTACTGCCTTGTTTGCATTTGTATAGAAGGGCAGTTGCATCTAATGAAGAGAACAATTGTTATTGCCCTTTGGGTACCAGCAACAGGATATCAGTGTAACATGCCGGGAACTTTCTTTGCCACTAGTTCCCAGTGTGCATAGGGAACATACATCCCTAAATGTTAACAAGCATGTTACACTTTTAAGTAAAAGTGTAATATTATATTTTAACATAAATTACACAAACAGTATGCCAATTCAATAAACCAATAGCTTCCCTTTACATAAGGAACTATGGAAATGCGAACACTCTCCATCACAACAATGCCCCCATTCAGACCTATCCTGACCAGAGAACTGTGCTGGGAGAGTGACCAGGCATGTCCAGCAGTCCCCAAAAACCGGCCAAGGATGCCTTACATGAACACATGCTGGAAAGGACTCTTTAAGTTTGAGAATATTTCCCATCCTCATAATGGATAAATGATAAAATGCAACATCTCCCTGATACATTGTTTCTCCTGATTTTTATATGCCCATTTAACAGAAGAAATGTAAATCTTTCCCCTTAATATATAAGGCTAAACCATGAGGCCACTCACCACCTGGCGACAGGGAGTCCCTCAGGCTAAAAATAGCTCCAAAGCATCAGTGACCATGCCGTCTGGCCGTCGCTTGCCTGGAATGCTGAGCAACTTGTAAATATATAATATAGTGGCCACCTTTCTCCAATTACACATTTCTAATTTAATTGTGTTCATAAATGAAGTAATGCTTTTATGTACACAAAATGAAAGTATAACATTTAGATGCTGGTGTTTTGTAACCCTTCATTAATCAAGAAGTGATACAATACATCCTATGCTAATTCAAGATTTTTGATCATTTATACATTCTCCAGACCATAAATAGCTCGATTCCAACATTGCACCTTAAAGGGAGGAGCCAGTGAAATTCAATCTTCTTTTAATTTGTACTTATCTTAGATTTAATGTCAAGAAAGACATCTATACCATTTGCGTTGCTCTAGATTATTTTGATAAATAATGACGTTATCAGAAAGATTAAGATAATCTTATGAAATTTCACATGGTGACTGATTGTATGGTGAGGATCATGGCACTATGAAAATATATATTCACTGGCTCTTCTCTTTAAGATGCAAGTTATAATATGTTGGTAAGCCAAAAGGCTTTGGGATGTGAATGTTTATAAATCAGAGCATCACTTGTAGTTTAACATGATGGAGAACTAGCACTCAGTACTTGTCAGTTTGTATCTGATTACATTAGAAATTTTCAAAATTAATGGAAATGTATCCTTTCAAGCAGGGTATATGGCAACAATTTCTTATGAATGTAGCAAAACAAACATGCAGGTGTGAAAAAAACTGTAAATCAACAATTGTGGCAGAAACAAGTCAATGGAAATGAAAGGCTTGCAGCTACCAGCACCTGCTAGGAAAGTGATGTGCTCCTGGGACCCAATGCACAATACCGATAAGAAAATGGATTGTTGTAAAATAGTGCAACCGTTATTCACTTTGATCATTGTCAGGTCTCTTTTTTAACATTCATGAACCTATTTAGAATGTTGTAAATGAGCAGTAGTCTTGACAGCATGTAAACTTATATTGTCCTACCATAATCAATTGATATAGTTTGGTTTGATCCAGTAAAAAACTGTTTTAGTGTCAGCCGTTGTATAATTAATTTGCATCTACTTGGAAAAACATGTATATGAAAGTAGTTAATTATTTATGAAAACAGCTACTTTAGTTTTACCCTTATTACACTTTGTGTTAATGTGTCAACTGTGTTCTAAAGTGTTCTGAAATAAAGTGCTTCTTGCTTGGTATACTTGTTTATTGAATATCTCAAATGAACCTTATATTATCTATTAATTTAAAGATTACACGGGAGGATAATTAGGGTCATCACTAATTGATTGATAAAGGCTGACTTTTGGCAGATAATCTCACACAAATGAAAGTTTGCAACTCTGGATCAGTTGTTGCAAATATATCATGTCACAAATACAAAATGTCACTAATGTAATGTGTCACAAAGACACTGATGCAACAGTGACGGTTCCTTCTAATTTAGTCCTATCTAGGCAGATATGGTTTTATACTGACAGCAGCAATAAATAAAGTGGATCTCGTCAAAAGAAAACAGTGGCTAAGGCTGAGCTAAGTCTGTAGGCAGGAGCAGGACAGGAACTAGACATCACAGGGTCAGCACTGGGGCAGAGCTTAGTCCCGGTTAAAGCCTGCAGTGATAGATGCAGGTCCCTGGGGGTCAGGGTGGCCAACATTGGGGGTCAGAGTAGCCAACGTCGTTGAGGCATTGGTACCACTTGTTGGCATTGGCACTGCATGGGTTCGAGTCCCATACAGTGCAGCATGAAAAAATGAAATTTGGATGACACCTGCATGGAATTGTGCCCAAATGGTCCACAGGACTGCAGTGGAAGAACATTTAATAAAGTGAACTCAGCCTGTATAAAAATCCAATAAAAAATAGAATAAGCTCCTCGAGTGAAGGTGGTCCTGAGAGAACTTCCCTCACCAGTTGCCCACTTCTCTTCTTATAGCTCCAGTCACACCTACCTTGGTTAAAGCTTCAGAACTGATCTTGGTTATAGCTTTCACAACTTAAGTGTTGAACAACAATATGACCGTAATAACTGAAAGACCCGCACTGGTCTTCACTTAAGGTTAGACACCAGTGGTCAATGGCCAATTGAAGAAATTGTTTATGTCAATGAATTCTTTAATATTGCTATCATCCTAACATATTACACATCATTTAAAAACTCATAATTTTCTCTATCCGTTTGTTCCAAAAGAATTAGAGAAATGAAAAACTGAGATTTCAAACTAATTTTTTTTCCTTTTGTTTTTTGAACATAAATACCTTAGTTGATACTTAACCTACTTGAATAACATTTAACATACACCTTCATGACAATCACATGCAGGGAATGATGTCTCAGGTTTTTTTTATTTAGGTCCTAGATTTCATTTTATGGAGAAAAACGGTCCAAAACGAGTAACTTCTTTACATTTTTATAAACTTTTCTACATTTCAGAAAAATATAGCTGAGACCTATATCCAAAAATATGAGACATGCTTCACAGTGTTAATATCTCAAGAATATGTACTAGAAATTTTAGATGTTTAGGTTGAATATTAAGTGAGATATAAATGTTCAAAAAATAAGTTTGAATATTAAGAATTTTGGGTTCCTGGCACGCCTACACAGCCTTCATTCCAGTTATTACTATGCAAGTTATTTGTAAGTTTGATTATGTCCTCATTAAAGTAATAATGTAAGAAACAAATCTTAAGGTTGTGGTGAAAGAGAGCGGTGCTATTCACGCCCCAACCACTGGTGTCTATCCTTAAGAAGGTCTACTCTCAAGAAGGTTACGCCTGCGCCTGAGGAAAATTAGGTAAACAAACAAGATGTCGACATCACCGAAACTACCAAAACAGCGCCGTTGGCACGATGACAATGCTGATTTTTCAGTAAATTTGTGCTTTTTTATGTTTTTAGCCATTACATAAAATAAAGAAGACACTTTTATGTCGTATTCAGTGAGACATATTTACCCCAAGGCCATTTCAGACCTTGGCCTAACGGCCGCAGTCCGAAATGGCCTTGGGGTAACTATATCCCACCTCATACTCCATAATCATGTCTTCTTATTATAATAATTATGGCTACCCATGCAGACCTCTCAAGGTACTGCAGGGGCATGATCCAAAGATTTAATTAAAAAATGGGAAGGGGGGCACCCTAATACAGGATTTGAAGGTGTACGTGGGAAGGTCATTCCTACACAATCCTAATACAGGATTTGAGGCACCGCATCCGAGGGCCAGAATTTTACATTAAAAAAAATCCAAATTTGGCTAAATATGGGAGGGGGGGGGGGGGGGGGCTTGCCCCCCCTCTATATCCGTCCCTGACTTTGATCATTGTTATACACAAGTTTTCAGGAAAATGTTTCGTTGTTGCGAACACCCTAAAAACTCTGTTTCTAATGCATAGAATTAAATTATGTAAATTGATATATGAAGGGAAAAAATGAGAAAAAAATAAATAAACATTACTGATCTTTGAGACTATTCTAAATAAGTTTTTTTAGTGTCAAAACGATTGTTGTTATGATAAAAGTAACAACGAAAGGTGATCAGTATTGTGCAACAGGCCACATGAACTAATCCTACAGTGCCCCTTTTAACATCAATTTACAGAATTCCATTTGATCCAGTAGAAAAAGATATAGGCGGTCCTCAACAGAAAGATGAATTTGTAAGGAAACATTGCCTTGTTGTAATTTCATACTGATTGCTGTTACAATCGATCATTGTGCAATGTGCAACTGTTTGCTACTCAAACTACATGAAAAGGAAAGAAAATTTAACGTTGCTGTGGTACTTTGAAGTAGTTGAAGACAGTAGCTAAGTTGCAATGGTCTTTATTGGTAACTTCTCAGAACTTCTACATCTCGCAATGGAGCCTTCCCGGTGTGGGGTAAGCAGAGCCGCTTAGCACAACACGAATAGTACCTCTTATATTATAGAAAACAAGGCTTTCCTGCCATAGCCTACGACAGTTGCATTGTTAACAATACTGGGGGTGTAGATGGGGGGGGGTCCCATGTCCTGTGTCAAATTTAAAAAACGGCCCTGTCGCCTGTCGATATACACTTGACTTTAAAGGCGTGTCCCATGGGGAATCTAAGAAATAGCCATGTCCCCTGTCACTATCTTTTTAAGGCTCCTGTCACCTGTCGCATTTAAGAAAAGGGCCATGTCATTTGTCACTAAATTGCCATGTCGCCTGTCCATTTTAATAAACAACCATGTCACCCTGTCGAATTTAAGAATTGCCCCTGTTGCCGTGTCGATTTTAGGCATCCGCCCCCATAATACTTGTTAGAGGGTGGGTATGTCATAATAAACTTTGGCATGAAATAATAGTTTTATCAATCAGTCTCGTAGGTATACCTGTCATCCCATCCCAAATCCCAATTAGGATAAAAATTACATTACGCAAATTACAATGTAATCACAATTGTTCCCCAGTCCAAGATCATACATAATCAAACAAAACTATCAAACAGGGGCGGATCCAAAGGTTTTCAAAATTGTATATCAAAAAAAGTAAAATTTCAAAAAAAGAAAAAGAAAAAAAACCCTCCCTTCCTTTCTAATTCCGCCACGAAGTAAGCTGATTTCATTTTCAAGAAAAATGTGGTTTACATGTGGCGCCATCTAGTGGTATTGTTTGGAACTTGGCGGCAGTGCATGGATGTTTCAATGTTGTTAGTCCGTCCTGAACCCGCCAGATGTCTATTCACGCTGTGGGGGCCCATCGGAGTAGGACGGAACTACAGTCTGTCGGCTCCAGCGCCAGCATTACTCCCCGCGCCCCCCGCCATCACACCACACCCCGGCCCGCCGTCTGCCGTCCCCGCCTCACCACCACAGCCACCGCCATGGAGGGAAACTCGCAGGTAGGCCTTTCACATCTGTTGGGGGTAAACTGGGGGTTCATGTGTATGATATGTAGCTGTGGTAAGTTACACACACTCCTTATAGAGGCATAAACGCACACAGACAGAGACACAACCCAACCACAGACACACCCACGCACGCAGACACACAGACAGACAGACCTATCATCATGTGGTGAACACAATACAACCGCCTATCATCATGTGGTGAACACAATACAACCGCCTCTGACAGTGAAACCGCCTCTGACAGTGAAACCGCCTCTGACAGTGAAACCGCCTCTGACAGTGAAACCGCCTCTGACAGTGAAACCGCCTCTGACAGTGAAACCGCCTCTGACAGTGAAACCGCCTCTGACAGTGAAACCGCCTCTGACAGTGAAACCGCCTCTGACAGTGAAACCGCCTCTGACAGTGAAACCGCCTCTGACAGTGAAACCGCCTCTGACAGTGAAACCGCCTCTGACAGTGAAACCGCCTCTGACAGTGAAACCGCCTCTGACAGTGAAACCGCCTCTGACAGTGAAACCGCCTCTGACAGTGAAACCGCCTCTGACAGTGAAACCGCCTCTGACAGTGAAACCGCCTCTGACAGTGAAACCGCCTCTGACAGTGAAACCGCCTCTGACAGTGAAACCGCCTCTGACAGTGAAACCGCCTCTGACAGTGAAACCGCCTCTGACAGTGAAACCGCCTCTGACAGTGAAACCGCCTCTGACAGTGAAACCGCCTCTGACAGTGAAACCGCCTCTGACAGTGAAACCGCCTCTGACAGTGAAACCGCCTCTGACAGTGAAACCAAATTTAAGGGTCTTGGGGCCTCAACGTGGCACTATATATATAGGCCTACCAATTTCTTAAATTTGACATGCAACACCTGCCTTTACTAGCAAAAACAACATGCGACATTACATATTTGATGTATGCAACTAAAAGCATGTTGATTTTAAGAAATCAACATTATTGATTTTGTAATCCCCTACCACCAAGGGCCCCTGGCATGCATTAGGATGCTTTGCATGCTGTGGCTGGCAGCAGTGACACTCACTCTGCTAGTTCATTGATCTCTACCCGAGAACCATCTCTGCCATGTAGCTGCAACTGGGTCAGTGCCTGCAGCCCAGACTGCACAAGCAAAAAACACCAGACTATTATTCAGCCGCAGGGCTTAGTAACCTTCGATGCCAGTATAATTCAGGGGCAAATACAGGATTTTTTTAAAGTGGGGGGGGGGGGGGGGGTCTCAGCATAAAGGCTAAAGGCCGTATTCCACATACCTAAAGTACGCGCTGCCGATTTGAGTGTCTCCATGGAAATGTTCCTTATCGCATCGTCCACTTTCGGTGCAATATCGGCAGCTGAATTTACATTATCAGCGGCCGTAGTTACAATATTGGCGGCCAAAATTACAATATCGGGCCGGCAACTCTGACAGAATCGGCAGGAAAAATTTACCAACATGTTGGTAAATTTTATCTGCAGTGCCACCGATTATACATCGGCAGTAGTGAAAACGCATCGGCATGAAATCAGCAGTGCACTTTCGGTATGTGGAATACTGCCTTAAGTTCTAAAACCACATGCAATGGCACATACATGCATGGCTTTTCCCCCTATTTTTCTAGTTTAGGGGTCCACCAAAACGGGATGGGGGGGTCAGGACCCCCAGGACATCCCCCCCTCTCGATACGCCCCTGTTTATGACCATTTGTGACCTACATCAGAGAGCTTGTTACAATGGAAGTAAGGGGGTGCTGGGGAGAGTGCAATGACAATTACTGAACTAGGTCACCCCCCAACTGCTCCCCACCCCACTCACCAGCAACTCACCCCCCTTCCCCAATACCAGCCCCAAGCAGAGGCACCACTATTGGCTGTAGACCCTTAACACACAGGGCCACATGGGCATTGCATAAAATCAACATGGCATTAAAGGGAGCCAAAAGCAATGATGTGTTAAAATATGACAACATTTTGCAAACTCAAATAACTATGAAAATACATTCCAAGAAGTCTAACTTAACCAGTGGTACAGAATACATCATGATAACTAACTATAACTTTATGAGAATCTATGATACTCCTGTCATTTATACCTGAAGACAGCAATGTTTGTAAACAAACCAATTTTGGTGGATCACCAAAAATATACCAGGGACACATTTTAATGTATTTTGATGTATTTTAGGTCTTTATTGACAGTCTGTATTTATCACAGGCCTAGATTATTGCCACGGAAGATAACTCAATAGTAAATAAAACTTGCGAAATTTTGGACCCAGCACTGCCTTTGGCTCCCTTAAAGCCAATTACAAGTGACTGTGACAGGGAATGTGGGCGTTTCTTAGAATTGTAAAGGCGACATGAGCATTTCATAATTCGACATTGGCGTTTCCTAGAAGTTACAAAGTCGCATTGCCATTTATTTAAATCAACATGAGCTAATCACTAGCAGCATTGACCAGGCGACATAAGCATTTTGTAGATTGATAAAGTCGTTTCTTAGAATTGATTACAGGCATTTCTTTAATTGACATGGGACATAGTCAATCACTGGCAACAACAACAGGGGACATGTGTGCTTCTTAGAATTGACGTGACAACATAGTCAGTCGCTAGCGACAACAACAGCGTACATGGGTATTCCTTAGAATCAACAGGGCAACATGGGCATTTCTTAGAATTGACATGGGATATACTAAATATTAACGACAAAGACAGGAGACATGTGCATTTCTTAGAATTGACAAGGCAACATGGACATGGGACATTGCCAATCGCTAGCGACAACAACAGCAGACATGGGCCTTTCTTAAAATAGATATTGCTTATTAATCACTAGCAAGCAGTAAATGGTATTGCTCTGATTATAAGTATACCATTTCAGCAAATCCCGCATTGGCCCTGTTCCTCTATACTTAATCAGAGTTATGATGGTGGCCCATGCCACATGCCAACCGCTGTGTTCAAGATCCAATAAGTCGACTAATTACAACAAGTCTTCACTCACCACTAAATCCACATTGCCCACAATATATCTACAAATGGAAATGGGTTGTGGATGGGGAGAAGGTGGGGGAGTGGTTGCAGAGGGGTAGGGTGGCACAGTGGGCGCATGTTGCCTGGAGGGAAGAGGATCTGATGTCAATATAGAGTTACTAATGAGATAGGGGAAGCCTGTGGGAGAGTTTGTATATATGTGCTAGTCAGTGCTGCTTGGCTGTCAGTATAGCTGAGAACTGTTAGCAGTAGGTACTCCAACAGACAGTCTGTTTGCCAACTGACATATTGGTCAGTCTGCAATCGATTAAGAAAAGGAAAGAAGTCTTTCACTATGGCAGGGAACTCAGAGGTAGGCAGTTACATTACGTCACGTTATAGTGAATCATGTCATGATTCCTGACTATGAGATATCCACAGTATACAATTCCATAGAACTTGTGCTCCGTCGCATAACCAAACTCTCGCATCAGCGAGACCACAGCGAGGGTTTAGATCTGGGTCTCACAACAGCGGTATCCTTAATGTTTTCAAAATGCAAACCCTCGCTGTTGCGGTGGTTTTGACCACATTTTGACCACAATCTAATTGAATGATTAATACATTTCTGCCATTTGCCTATAATGTATTTTATAAGCTAAAGGGCACAGTCAACATCTGGTGAAAATAGAATTTTAATAGTCCCTCCAACACATTTAAAATTTGGGTGTGCCAACCCTTGCCTTGTTATTCAAGTTGGATTCATTCAGTTTCATTGAACAGCGATGACTCTCGCTGTGTGTGGCAGACCCGTTATGCGATGGGGCTCAGCTGTGATAGACATAGGACATGGTGCTATTCAGAGCATGTTTACCTGTTCATCCTGATATAGCCTTATAGGGTTTTACCTGTATTTGGTAATTGGCAAGGCCAAGCCTGTTAAGTACAGCCTATTTTCCACCTGCTGAGTTTGCTGACAAATCTTTAACAATCTGCAGTGGGAATAAGGGTTAAAAATAGACATGTTTTACGTCATTAGAATGGTCTCATAATTATCTTTCAAATGGTATGTACGGTGTCATGTCATATTTTCAGAGAAAATTAAACAAATACAATGGTACCTTTGGCTACTTCATTATTCCAACCGCCTGTCTACTCGACATAGATAGATTATGAACATAGACATAAATCTTGGTATATTTAATTCATAACAACCAAAAGATGGATCATCATTATCATTTTATATGTGAGTAAACTATAGGGGTGCTAAGTGGTGAACCCTCTTTCCTTTTATTCCCCTATAATAATTTCATCACTTACCACAAGTGAAGCTGGCTATCTATAACAAAATAAAACTGAGCATTGCTTTAAAACTAAAACCACACCGTGCCTGAGGTATCAACCTCAGTGCAGTGGTACTTGAAGGGGGTAGTAATTAAAGCAATGCCATATATGTACCTCATTTTCATAACTTTCTACATAATTTAAAATTTGTTTGGAGGACATAATAAAGGACCTTAGGGATCATTCTCAGGTTGCATTACAATCCATGGACATTGTATATTTTATATACAGATGATTTTGTCCGCTTCATCTAAAGTACATATCCATTTCAAGAGGATATTTTCGTCTGGAAATAAAGATGTGGATTGATATTTTCATATTAAGATTTTCTCATTATTATTATTACATCAAAAACCTGTATAGTATATTTAGTCAACTTTTCAAACAATTAAGATTATATAATTGATTTCAAATCAAAACATTATTCTCAGGATTTCAAGACAGCAGCAACAAAGGTGAAGAGTCTGAAGACCCAGCCCAGTAATGATGAGCTGTTGCATCTCTACAGCCTCTACAAGCAGGCCACCATGGGCGACGTCAACATACGTAGGTACAATGTATACATACAACCCTGTAGAGGTGTTATAGCCTCAGTAATAAGGGCTGTAGAGCCTCTACAAGCAGGCCACCATGGGCAACGTCAACATACGTAAGTACAATGTATACATACAACCCTGTAGAGGTGTTATAGCCTCAGTAATAAGGGCTGTAGAGCCTCTACAAGCAGGCCACCATGGGCGACGTCAACATACGTAAGTACAATGTATACATACAACCCTGTAGAGGTGTTATAGCCTCAGTAATAAGGGCTGTAGAGCCTCTACAAGCAGGCCACCATGGGCGACCTCAACATACGTAAGTACAATGTATACATACAACCCTGTAGAGGTGTTATAGCCTCAGTAATAAGGGCTGTAGAGCCTCTACAAGCAGGCCACCATGGGCGACGTCAACATACGTAAGTACAATGTATACATACAACCCTGTAGAGGTGTTATAGCCTCAGTAATAAGGGCTGTAGAGCCTCTACAAGCAGGCCACCGTGGGTGACGTCAACATACATAAGTACTACATATATATGAACCAAGATGGATGGAGAAAACAAAGGAACTAAACTGTGAATATATCACGTATTGCTCCAGTGAAGTGGAACCCTATAATCTCACAGCACACTCCTTCCATCCACTCTACCTGTGTATGTCATGGTCATGCTTTTTTTTTTTTTTACACTTTTGCAGTTAACTTTTTTAATATTCAATGTAACTATCAGGCCTGTACCGGGGAGGGGGGGCGTGATGGGGGGTGGTGGGGGTGGTGGGGGGGTGGGGGGTGGTGGGGGGGTGGGGTGGTTGTGGGGGTGGTGGGGGGGTGGTGGGGGTTGGGGGTGGTGGGGGGTGGGTGGTGGGGGGGTTCATGGGGGTTGTGGGCCACCCCCACAGAGCATGACTCAAAATTAGTTCCACCCAGGTAGAAATATTCTTTCTTCCAAATTCCTTAGAGTCAAAAATCAAAGGAAAAGTTCAATTGAACCAGCTAATTGACTGTTCTTTTCCTTTTCAAAAACCTTTGGAATTTACTTTTTAGGTGCAGGATGCTGCTCAATTTTGGATAGTGAACATCTTACTCGAGACCTTGCCCTGTTTCATGGGTTTTCTTCAGGTCAACTCTGGAAAACTAGTCTCAGAATTTTGATAGAAGTCCTAGTTTTAGTTTATGAAATATGGAAAGTGATGTTTGATTAATTTACAAAACTGCACCATTGGGTTTGCCCCGCCATTTTCATATCCAAATAGAAATATTGTTTAACACAGAGGACATGCTCTGCCCCAATTTTGTACTGTGAGATTTTACATGGAACTTTTAAAGTGTTTTCCCAATATTGTATAACCAAAAGTATAGACGAGTTCCACTTTATGGAACTCACCACCACCCCGCGGCCAACCCTGGGTACGGGCCTGACTATGAATAGTAAGCAAGTAAAATGTAGCCTGTAATCTTGTTAACATAATGCAAACGTCAAATATGTAATCACTTGCAGTTTCGGATTTTTCATAATATAATGAAAATTAATGTTAGCATTAGGTAGGATGTTATATTCTGCTTTATCAGATTTTCTGTGATTTTTGAATAACACTAAATCCTTCACCAATGTATTTTGATGTGCCTTCTACCCCTTTGTTTTGCAGCTTGTCCTAGTGTGACAGACATGAAGGGAAAGGCTAAATGGGATGCATGGAATGAAAGGAAAGGTCGGTTTTTCATATTGTTTATATTGCAGTAGGTGTCATTCTGCTCAGATAAATACAATCTGCCATAACTTTCATGTAAACTTGTGAAAGATATTAACAAAAATGGTGTTTTTGTTTCACTTTATAACATGAACTTTATGCTTTGTATTATGGACTGTACTTAAGACACAATCTTTTGTTTTTTTAAAAATTTATAACATGAACTGTATTTCTTGCATTCTAAATGCATACCCATATCGATACTTTGTACCAGTCAGGATCACTTCAAGTGAAGAAACTATTAACTAAATTCCTTCTAAAACCAAGACTAACTTTTTTTTAAAGTAACAAACATCCTTGAAAAGTCTGTCTTTGTTCCCTGTTGCATATCTCATCTGTCAATACAGTCAAGTTGTTATTTGACAAGTAATTATTTGAACCTTTGTTTTCCTTCCCCAGGTATATCTAAGGCAGATGCTGACGCTCAATACATTGACATTGCCAACAAACTAATCGCCCAGTATGGAACCAAGTAGGATGCTACAGTAGAAGGTGGGTTATTGATAAAATAGAATGATGAAAAATGTTTTTCTTAAATCAGTTCTGTAATCACATTGAGAAAACCTTCAGTGTTAAACCGCCTCCCCACTTGGGTGACTCATATCTTAGTAGCCCGGTATTGAGTGTTAACCCTTTCCTTCAATGGCAACTAGTGGTTTTCAGTGGTCCTGTTTGCCTTTGAAAGAAAGGGTTAATACTAATCGCAGGACTACTAGAATTTTAGTTGACCAAGTGGGGATGGGGCTTTTGACTTGATGTTCGATATCATCATGGAGACTATCACTGACTCTTTACATATCTGGGTTGTTATGGGGTTCTTTGTCTATATCGCATTCGGGAGTTCCGGTCTGCGCATGCGCACACCCTGACCCAGTTTCCTGTGGGTGGACAAGAGCGACATTTCAGCCTATCAGGACCATCCCTAGCCTAATATGGCGGCGCCCACTGGGCCTCTCCCGTACGCGATATAGACCTTGTGCAGACAGGGTCACATGACCAGATTTTGTTGATCACCATGTGGTCACCAGAACCATGTAGCTATCAAATATATCCAAATTTCATTGATAATTCTTGTACAAAATGATTCCATGAGTTAACGCTAGATAAATTTGACATATACATATACATTCTAGTTACCTAAGTTATAAATAAGAATCAATTCAAATTGATCACCAATATGGCGGCCAGTACATTTTGGGTAGTGTGACGTCATGTGCACAACATCTATAGTACTTGCTTATTGTACAAAGTCTCAAGCACCAGGCTCGTAACTGGGTGGGGGGGGGGTGCCCCCCCTCCCCTCCCCCCCTCCCCTCCCCCCCTCCCCCCCCCCCCACAGAGGAAATTTGTGAAAAAGTTACACCTTTTTTTAGAAAATCACTGAAAAACCCCTAAAATATTAGGAGAACATATTGAAAGGTTCCACTTTGGGAACCTCGCTAGCCCTCTTTTAAGGTTATAATTATTGAAATTATAACAGGGTGCCCATACAGGTATTATAAAGTCTTAAAAGGTCTTATTATGGTTTTGCCATTTATAAGGCTATTAGAAAGGTCTTGTTTTCAGTCCGGAGGTCTTAAAAAGGTTTTCGTTTTGGTCAGTTTGAATTCATTACAAGATGTAATTTTTCCTTCTGTCATTTCTCATTTTGGTAGAATGTCTCAGTGTTATAAAAAGTCTCGAATTTTTTTTCAAAACGTCTTGGCAGTCTTATGTCATTTCATGGTACCACAAACAAATACTGCATAATGGAATATGCTCTGTTTCAATTGATATACTTATGCATAGGCGAAATACGTGAATATAAAATTGATACATTTCTGCACACCCACTATTTCCTAATTAGACAACTCCTTGATGCCATTTATTACACCTTGTGTTTTTGAAAACTCAAGTTGGTAGATTTTGCCCAGTGCAAATCACATTTAATAATTTTACTAACATGTTTGTAAAATAACGTGAGTCTAGGGCCTAGTGTGCACAACTTACATGATGTGAATGCCAGCACAAACCTATCTTTTCCCTATACATCTTTGCCGCCTTGATGGACTAAATTCGAAACAACTTTTTTTAAATTTTCCTATCGTTAAAGGGTTCCTTACATATTTTTTTGTATTGAACACATTGTCTGTCTGTACCTTATATTACCTGTATCTTTCAGATTTCTACAGATGAGGTCTACATTTATCTAGTCCGACAGATGTTTACCATCAGTAATGATTATACTGAAAATTAATACAATCAACATTTTATAGGTATATGTAGCACACAGTCACAATAACAACCATCCTCTTAATGATGGACTACTCAGAACTTACTGTATCAGATTCTGTATTTTATAATCATTGGCCCTTGAAATATTGTGCACATAGAAAAATTACATTAGAAAATTTATAATTTAAGCCTGTATTCCACATACTGGTTTTGATGCTGCCAATTCTTCAATTGTTTAATTTTCCCCGTGAATATGACATGAAACCTTGCATTCTATATACCGTTTGGAAGATAATTCAAAACCCTTTCTAGTCATATATAACATATTAATACTTTACCTTTATTCCAACTGATGATTTTTAAAATCAGCAGCAATATCAGTATGTGGAATATGGGCTTCAGGTATTTCATTGATCATAATAATCAAAAACCTAATAATTGTAAATACATTAATCATAAACACATGCATCTGACCATATCTGTCACAAAGAGAATATCAATACTCATGTTTGTAGGATATAAATACTCAAATGTGTAGGATTAAGGTGAATTTTAACAAGAAATATACCTACCAATCATAATGATGTGCTGAATAAAAATTTTGGAAAACGTAGTTTGTTTTGTTGAGTTTTATTTTTCACCTTACCTAAGCCAGTTGGTTCAGTAAGATGTAGAAATAGACTTTCGGAATGTTAAATGCTTGTTTGAAACATTCGCTGAAGGGAAGAATTTCTCAAAATAAAAAAAATGTTTGACAATTTGCGTATATTGTTGCCATGGTCACACTGATGTTAATGGAATGTCAAAACATGAAATACTGCTAAGAAGAAACATTTGGATTCCATGGAATTCAGGTCACATGACAATTATTCAGAATATGAATAGAAATATGATAATAATTTGAAGCTATATTATACAAAAAAACAGCTTGTAGCCATCTTCATTAGAACAAAAATCTGAGTATTTTGTTTGTATCATGATTTATGGCGTTCATATCTTATTTAATATTTAACTGTTACTACCTTTGTCTAAATTGCTTTTTAAGTATTTTTGAAGATTTTGCATTGTCTGACCATATCATCTCCAGAGGCGAACAACTCAGCTACTAATAGGAATATTTGAAAGCTGTTTACATATTTAGAAAGCCTGTGCTACATTCTAGCAATGTCTATTTCGACCAGAGTTTAAGTAAGATAATTGCCCAGTCCTCCCTCTCCACTTCAACTTCCCGGTAAACCAATTTCACAATAGTGTGTAAGAAATACAGTTTTCAAAGTTTAAAGGGTTCCAGACATTCTTAACCCCAATCCCCTTTCATGGGTAAAGCACTGGCACTGAGTGTAAGAGCAGGCAGATTTGAGATGGAATCATCAGTATTGGATTACAAGGGTCTTTGAACTCCAAGTGTATCTATTATAGGTCAAGCTTTTTCCTAGCAATGCCAACACCTACAAATGCAGAGCCAGCAACGATTCCCAAAATACCAGTAGCCGTGAAGATAAAATCAATACTTGTAGATTCCAACAACAACCCTGAAAACATTCAGACAAGAAACAAATGAATTGATCATTGTAGCCAGGGTGGTAATTATCAATATATCGAGAAATAAATCAGAAACAAAACACCTTTGTAAACCTAGTCTTACTGTGAACAAACTCTATAATTGTCCTTGATTACAATTTCTCATCAAGAAAGTTATTTAATAATGTTAAGCATAAAACATTTGAAATCTCTATAATTAAATATAAGTAGGTCTGTGAAATTTAATATACATATTCATATCAGGGCTGCCAACTGTTCCCGATTTCCTGGGACAGTCACAGATTTTAACTCCTGTCCTGGACGTCCTGGGAAAGTGCACAGATGTCCCGGAAAACAGGGAATTCAACATTGATATTTATATATGGAAAATAGGAAGATATTTTTGCCAAAAAGTCCATAAAATACCCTCATTAAATACAAAATTTCAAATATTTTTCTCAAGGTAAACTGTGAACAAATGTTTACTTTTCAATCTCAGTAATCTGTCTATAATTTTTCACTTTTTTAATCCCAGTCCTTCCTCACAAAAATAGTCATAAATCTTGGTTCTCCCTAACTTGTCCTGGATTTTCCCTAGCACAGGTTGGCAGGCCTGATATATGTATGTATGGTGGATGGAAAAACAGGGAGGTAAATTTTATTTACCTGATAGAGGAAGTAGTACTGCTAGCCCCAACCCTTCTGCAGCAAGGTAAAATGCCAACCCAAGGTTTAGGTTACGTTCACCTACCAGGTGATATATGAGACTACTCATGGAAGTATAAGCAAAGGCAAGTGTTGCACCAAGTGCTGCACAAATCATCATATGACTTAGAAATGAGTTACAAAAAATCGACAGGATACAAGCTAATCCATATAGAGCTGCGCTTATACCGCAAAGATAAAACTGATTTACACATTTCAAGTCCCCAATTATTCCTGCCGGGATGCGTAATATACAGGATGCTATGTTAATACATGAAAGGAAAATTGCTGCTTCCTCTTTTGTGTATCCTTGAATTACACATCTGACAGGGTAATAGAGGTATATACCATTTACGGGGAAAATGTTTAAAAAGGCTGCAACATAGTGAACAGCAATCATAAGAAACTTCACTCGCTTGGAATTAGAATTCATTTCTTTTGCTGCTAATTCACTTTTGTATGTTTCCTTTAAATCATGGTTAGTTTCATCTACAACAGATGTTTCTGTAACAGTAGTTTCTCTTCTGAATGACACCTTTTTGCATGTTGGTATTGTGATAATAAATGGTAAGATGTTTAGGTTAATGGCGGCCATTATAAGAAGAGCCCCCTGCCAGCAGTATTGGTCTATTGTTAATCGAGCAAATTGAGGCCAAATGAAGGCACCAACACTTAAGAAAAAGGCTGCTGCTCCACTCGCGATGTTTCGTCTCTCTCCGAAATGATTTTGAATGATTGAAAATGCAATGAGCCTGCATGAATTAAAGCACCATCCTGAAAATAAAGCCATTTGATATGAACATTTTGACGATTTACCTTCTGTATGATGACCATATTATAAGAAGGCATGTTTTGGATTAATTTCATTCTTAAAGAGAGAGGCCAGTGAAATTATCATTTTGTTAAATTCACATACTACATTTTAGATATGGTGATTAAGGATCGTTATGTAACATTACTATAAGTATAAAGTGATCCCTTGAATACAAAAGCCTGTTGATATCTCACATCACACTTTGAATCCTCTGTCCACCTGACAAAGGACGTCTGTTTGTGACGTCACTCAAAAAAACAGTTATATTCAAATTTCAAAAATCTAAATTTCTAAGTAAACTATAAATTTTCATATTTTTGTAATAGATCATACCATTTTGTGATGATAAACATTGTGAGACACATAAGGAATACTAAGTAGAATTAAACATTATTATTTTTTCAGTTTTATAATTTTTCAACTATTCTGCTTGTGACGTCACACACAGAAAAAGTCAGTGTACAGACTGTATCACGTGCAAGCAGGGCCACTCAGATTGATTCAGAAAAATATGTATAAAACAGAAACTGCTATAGATTGAGCTATAAAACTTTGCATGGTTATTTCCTGAATGATATTGATCAATGCAGTATACTTATTTACAATCACTGGCCCCTCTCTTTAAAGGCTATCTGTTTTTCCTAGTAAACAGGTCCAGACTAGTACAGGTTCCATGATAACAGGATGGTCCATGATGCAGGGCCACAGATCATCCCGTGATCATTCCTGTCTGGTCGGGTCTTCTAATTTATTTGGAATAGTGCAAACAATTTGCACTATTTTACCAGTAGCAAGGCTAACTTAGCCACCCACCCTTTTATTTTTATAAATTAACATCTTTTTACAAAAATGAATTCCCTGAAATTTATTTATTAATTATATTATATATTAACCTGCTTATCAACCTAATTTGATTAATATCATTTATTCTGTACACCATTGTACAATAGCCGTTCAACTGTGTCGTGCCCATGCGACCCCCTTGCAAGTGAACACATACCTCAGCAACTCTGTCTACAGCTTGAAAATTGCTATGCATGAAACCGCAATTGCTCTAACCCCCCAGGGGTTATTACCCAATAAGTGACCCCCCCTAGACATCATTCACATGATGTCACTGGTCACTCCATAGCAACAATGCATGTGATGTCATCATGTGTCATGTAACCATGATGTCACCATGGGTACTACTGGTAAAATTACAAAGTCAGTGAAAACCCTGAATGCTACTTCACATGCAGTTGCTGTCAAGAACACATCTAGTTATCTCTTCTGTCAATTTTAATAAAACTAAGAATACTGATTGATGGAAAGATGAATATTCTAATTCAGTAAGTTTGTCAAAATTAGTATATCCAGTTGTTTAACTCTTAGGTAGAAGTAGAATGTGTACATTTTTTCACCCTACCTATGGGTCTCTGCATATAAAAGACCACTTGCCTTGGTAAAAGTATAGGGTATGGTCTCTACCTCCTCATAGATTCAATTAGGAGCAAGGGTGAAACCTCCCAGTGCTCCAGAACCACTGAGTCTGGTGGTCCAAACCAACAAACAACAATCAGCCCAACTTAACAGGTCAGTCTAGCTTTATCCAACATCCCATTAAACCTGGAAATACCGACAATTCAGGAAGCTCCTGTATTCCTATGTTTTTGTCCCCAACCTGGTGAATTTAAGTGAGAATGTAAATACAACATAAGAGAAAATACAATACCTGCCATGATGCCATGCCCAATGAAAATCATTGGTAGAGAACTTGCAAGTGATGTGATGATAAGGCCAGCAGATCCTATGACAACACTCACTCCAAGTGTAATGGGTGCACCAATTCGGTTTACAAGGAATCCAACAAGGAATGCTGAGAATCAGAATTTGCCATTGCTTGAATACGCATCCAGGAAAATAAAACCTTACACTTAGTATCACTACCAAAGAGTATTTTCAAAACATTACAACATGTTTTTGAAAATATTTTCTGTACATGCTATATCATATATACTGAGTTTGCAAATTGAAATTGAAATTAATATTGAATTTCATTTGTCTTCATTATATGAAATTTGAAGCACATTGCACTTATTTTATTAATATGAAAAAACAGCTGATGAAGATGAAGCTTGGAAGGACAAAGCTTGCAAAGATCTACCAACAACCAAGTTTGAAAGGAAATCACATTTACATACATGAACCTACTGTTGTGATTCCAAGTTGACATGCACTTAGCCATGACAGTTGTTCGATTGTTGATGAGTGGAAGTATTCATGAAACTCAACGGTAAATATGCCAATCACTGTATAACTTAGTGGCCTGATGAACATGATAGTACAGCTAGCAGTGAGAAGTAGCATTGTATGAAGCCTACAGAGGACAATACTGCTTTTGCTCTCCATTTCTAGAACCTATATCAAAGAAATATATTCTGTAATGTTACATATTACTAAGTGACGTTTGTGATACTATAGGTGCCTTCATTATTCAAGCAATACAAAATACCCCCTGCACTAATTCATGATTGTGTGATGAATCTGTTATCACTTCGTAATTTAATGGCATGAGTTTTTAAAAAATATGAACCTAGAATTAATCAATCATAAATCGATTGAAATTTGTTGCGCAAACTTGTCAAGTACAGGCCTGTATGGTTCCCACTGTAGGAGAGAATGATGCCGCCTCGAAAACCTCTGACGTCATGGCTTTGTGGGTTCAAAGTACACATATGGCATCAGAAGAAGGGCATATTTTAAGCTTGAAATAGCCGATAATCCAGGTATGTCTTGGTAGCCTTGTAGAGGATGTTCTTGTCAACCAATATACCAAATCTGGTAAAAATCTATCAGTAAATAAAATACAAAATATTTTCCTAATAATCTTTATTCTTTTCAGCCTGCTCGCTGGAAAACACCAAAATTGATGGGTACGAAAAATGTGGTTGAGGGGTTTGCGCTTTCGCATATTTTATTGGTGATGCATTGTGTCACCTTAGACCATGTAGATTTGAATATCTTTTGTCTTAAGGCAGTGAGGAAAGCAAAATGCGTTTTAGACCAATGGTCGATGTCATTACAGATGGATTACCACAGGAAAAGCTTGAAAAGCGTAATGGCCTTCTCAAAAAATACACAATTGGCAAAAAAATACTAGAAAGTCTTGGGGGATCATTATCCCATTGTGCCCAGGTTGTGGATAGAGGCAGAGTATACTGTCGAAGGGTATACAATCTGTTTAAAGTATCATTAAATAATAATTTAAAGGCAATAAAAATAGGCCAGTCATGCAGGAATGATTTGCTGTGGTGGTTAAATTTTTGTACAAATTTTAATGGCAGACAGGTTATGAGGTCATTTGAATATCTGTTATTTTATGAAGATGAAGAAAATTAATAGGTCAGACCATGATACAGCAATGACTAGAAATAGGAATAGAGCTTTACCTAACACTGGCACGGCTTAATGTGAAGGTGTTTAACATGCCCACTCTAATTTATCATATGTTAGTTGGAAATATATTATAGTATATAATCAATGAAATCCCAGCCAAGGATGCAACGTTATCATAACATTGCAGCAACGTTCTGGTTGGTTCTGTATTTATATTTTGTTACATACTTTTGATGACTCCCAACTACGTCACTGCAATGTACTGCTGTGACATTATTACAACATTCTGGTTATGTTCTTCCACCCAAACAGAATGTTCTTATAATGTTCTGATTTAGTTTTGTCCAAACCTCCCCAAAAAATAATGTTATTATAGCATTCTGATTTGGTGAGGTTTCAACCTCACCATCAATAATGAAATTGTTAGTACCATATTAATAAGTAACAAATTGACTAAAAAAGCATGGTTGCAGAACGTTTCTGTTACGTCACAAGCTGGCTGGGATCAGTTGAACATACTTACATTTCCCACATCTCATCAAACAGGTGCTCACCTCGTGGCGTGTAGGCTTGGTGTGCTTACTGCCAGTTCCAGGCTCCTACTGTGGGTGTAGACCCCTAAAACCGACACGATTGGGTGTGGACCCTTAAAATCGGCAGCGTGACAGGGCTATTTCTTAAATTCGACACGGCGACATGGCCGTTTTTAAAATTCGACATGTGACATGGCAACTTAGGGACAAATGACACTTGCCTTTTCTTAAATTCGACATGGGACAGGAGCATTAAAAAGATAATGACATGCAACATGGCTATTTCTTAAATTTGACATGGGACATGGGTCTAAACCAAGATATAGGGACAAACGACATGGACATTTCTTAATTTTGACATGCGACATAGGACCCCCCATCTATACCCCCACACAACAACTTAGGCTTTTCTTAGAATCAGCAGGGCGACATGACCATTTCTGAAAATTGACATGGGACATGGACTTCTTAGTGATATGTGACATGGTTGTTTTTTTTAAATATCGACAGGGCAACATGGCTGTTTTTTAAATTCAACATGCGAAAGAGCCAAGAATGCCAAAGGTCCCGGATTTTCTGGGACAGATTTCAACCCTTGCCCTGGATGTCCCAGATATCTCAGTAAAAAATTGTAAAGAACGATCGAGAGGTTGTAATAGCATTTGAAAAATCTGCATTCATTCCTAAAGTAAAAAGAGAAATGCGACCATAACCTACTAAATTTCTCAAAAATTCTCAATCTAAATTCTAATCTGTATTTTGTGGAATGGGAGAGCATAGATAAGCTTATGATAGAAATACCTATCAAATTGACTATTAACTTACTATAATACATGAATCTTGCATGAAATTATTGTCATGAATAGACAGATAGCACTGAATGGACCTTAATTTGAGAATATTAAACAAGAATGTGTCATGAAATAATGAAATTTATCCTATTATTATACCCTTGTTACTTGATTTCTTAGCTGCTTAGCGACAGTAGCGACAAGGCTTTTTGCTTAGTGACATGGGACATGGCATTTCTTTAAAATCAACATCTACAGCCCCCCACTCCTAACCAGACGGGATGCTATCATTTAGTGGCATAACAGACTCCCCATTCATCTAGTGGGCCCTAGACCCCTAAATTCGACACAGTGACATGGCCATTTCTTAAAATCGACATGCGACATGAGGCTTAGTGACATGACTGAAAAAATAAATGACATGACATAGCTTGTTTCTTAAAATCAACATGTGACATGACAGCATCTTAGAGGCGACATACGACACGGGGAGGTAAATGACAGGCGACATGGCCTTTTCTTCTATTCGACATGCAACATTGGGGACCCCCATCAAGGGCCCCATCAAGGGTCAGATGACCGGCTTGAAGGGCCCGGCGACCTTGTGTTTGTCACTAAACTTTCAGCTACTAAAGTTGACCCAATAACCCAGATAATATAGTCTCAGGAAAATATTGGACTTTACTGATCACCCACCACAAAGCCACACATCAATCACAGATATGAAGATTATTGTCATTTTTTGTTTTCAATATTCTATTACCCTGAGAATTACAATTAGGCTCGTTAGCCTGTTTTTGTTGCATCTCAGCATTAACGTAATGCCTGTATTACATTACATATATGTATATAAATATATATAGCAGCAATGAACAGTATATAAAAAACAAAACAATGCTTATTTAAACACAATGTGTAATAACCGAAAAGAAATTCCCTAACCCTCTCATAATACATAATATATACATGAGCAGGACTCTGTGTTAAGACGCTATCCTACATACAGACGCTATCTGACAAAATCCAGTATTTTTCACTTAGCAGCAGTATGAAGACACTATCCTACATACAGATGCTATCCAACAAAACATGTTGTTGGATAGCATCAGCCACCTGCTGCTATCCTACATATGGATGCTAACCCATAAGGGAGAGGTGGTTGGGGGGTAGTGTACTGTTTGTAGGATAGCGTCTTAACACTCTGACCATGATGACACCAACCAATCCTTATTAAGAAAATCATAAATTCTTTATTACAAGTCTCATAAACTTGACTACACCCTAGAGGACAGAGAATACTAAAGAAGTTTTACATATAAAATCCCCATGATTAACTCTCTGTTCCTTGTACAATGACTTTAAGGATAGACACCAGTGGTCATCAGCAAATTCAAGGAATCATCAATGAATTCCTTAATGTCACTCTGATCCTGACATGCTATACACCATTTGAAAGGCCATATTTTTCTCTATCTGTTGATTTCAATAGAATTGTAAAGAAATTAAAAACTGAGATTTCATCAATTTTAAACAGAATTTTTCACTTTTATTTTTTGAACATTGATATCTCGGTTAATACTTAATCTACATGAATAAAATTTTGCATACCTGCTCTTGATAATCCTATGCAGGGAAGCGTGTCTCAGATTTTTGATTTAGGTCCTAGATTTCATTCTATGGCCAAAAACGGCCAAAAACGGGAAACATTTTTAGATTTTTATGCATTTTCATTGTCTACATTTCATAAAAACATAACTAAGACCTATATCAAAATTCTGAGACACACTTCCCTCCATCTATATGTCAAGAAAATGTACTAAAAATTTCAAGGCTCTAGGTTACATAATAACTGAGATATCAATGTTCAAAAAATAAATTTTAAAATGGTGATTTTCAAGTTTGCACCTATACTGTACATCCTTTGTTCTACCTATTTTTATATAATTTATACCAATAGATATGGTCCTTTAATGGCTATGTAATGATGTTATTTATTAAGTAATACTATTTGAAACAAATCTTTTAAATTTGATCAAAGAGAGTCACGCCATCCACACCTTAACCACTGGTGTCTATCCTTAACTGTATATATATATATATACAACCAGCACTGATTAAAACTATACACCTACCTATGAAATAGATAAGACAGAACATATGAGCCATCCAACAAATAGGGCCCTACATACATATCTAGATGGTCCAAAACTGTACAAAATCTTGCAATCTGGATACAGGCCTGCGAACATTTCTTCAGCACTTAGAAAATAGAACATTTACATGCAAAACGGGACACTAATTATTAGTATTCCTAATTTGAGATCTATTTTCGGCAGAAGGTCTTACAATGGGCCTAGATAATAAATATGGAATAAGATTATCTGTTGTCAAGAACAAATAATTAAGAAATTTAGAGAGAAAAAACGTGATAGAAACGTAATTTCCTGCATTCTGTGACATCTAGTTTAAGTATCATTAATTTTTACAGGCCTGTATACAGAGGAAAAATTTTCACAAATTTCCAATTGTCCATCTTTCCTTCAAAATTTTATCACAAACCTTTAGTCCCAGTTTATAAATGTCGATATGAGCTCTCAAAAATATCTTTATCCAGTTTCAGTTTAGTAATAAGCTAGTAACAGTTGATAACATTATTGTATCACATTTTGTCACCGTGTTTAGTTCCCTAAAAAATTGTCGTTCGAAAATAGAGAGTAAAGTATTTGCTTGGAAAATAACCAATAGAATTTGGAAAACCCAGAAATGAAAATATGTATTTGTTATCGGAACCAATACTCAAGTCTGCCAGTTTGACTCATAGAGGTCTATCCTTGATTGCCCTGAAACACAGCGTTTTGATTATCTGGCACTACTATGAATTTTAGGAATGATTAAATTTATCAAGTCAATGTCTGATTTAAGACCAAATTTCCACCTTTCCTTCAAACTTTTATTAGAAACCTTAAATATTTTGATCTGTAATCCATCTGTAATTTTCATATTTTCAAACAACTCAGGAAAGATTGAACCTATATTGATACTGATTTTTTATCATTTAAGAATCAATGATAATTAGATTTATTCAATGTTGATCTCCCAATAATGGAACAGTTCATGAAAATTCCTATGCGTAGGCCATGATTTTTGTCGACATTTTACCCAGCATGCATCCTGTTCTAGGCTTACCTGCAGGTAAGATTCAAGAAAATGCCTATCCGTGGTAGGGAGAATTGAATAAGGCTATTATCAAAATATACATGATATACCACTGTGTGCAAAATAACCCTGTTTTACCCTGTGTGTTTTCCCCACCCCCACCCCCGAAATATTGGCAAAAACTGATTTTTGTAAAACCCAACCCCAACCACTACATGTATGTAGGCGGTGCTCAGTTCGTGCACAGTGTTACACAGCTGCCACAGGCAGTAAAAGGTGGATATGTAGTATACATCAGTCACATTTAGTGGAGGACACCTATTCTGTTCTTATCTTTGGTATCGGTGACTCCCCCAATTGTTTCACAGATAATCATCCGGGCCATGTACAGGACATCTCTCTCACGTTCTGGTTTAGTGTAGTTGCGAATGAAGTTAAAGAGGATGCGCTATCACATTCTTTTTTTGGTGTAGTCAAGATTGCACCTAAAGAGTTCTGTTTTGGTGTAGTTAAGACTGCATGTAAAGAGAACATAGCTGTCACATTCTGTTTCCCTGTAATCAAGACTGCACCTAAAGAGAACATCTCTGTCACATTCTGGTTTGGTGTAGTCAAGACTGCACCTGAGGAGGACGTTGCCGTCATGTTCTGTTTTGGTGTAGTCAAGACTGCACCTAAAAATGACCTCACAGTCATGTTCTGTTTTGGTTTAGTCAAGAACCCACCTAAAGAAGTTGCCACTGTCACATTCTGATTTGGTGTAGTTAAGTCTACCTCAACAGGACGTAATTATAAAGTTGCATAAACGTTATGTACAAGCCTCAACATTTTGAAATTTATGGTATTATATTGGATGAATATTATATTTATTGGGCCCTCTAGGCTATAAACTGATATTGGAACCATTTCCCCTTATCTGATACCTTAGTAGCTAAATATCATAGTATTTCTCAAAATTGGTCAGCCATCTTGGATTTTGGATTTCCGCATTGACTTCAAACACAGTCAGAAAGACGGATGGGAAGGGGCAGGAAGGGACAGGAAGGGAGGCAGGAAGGGAGACAGGTAGGGATCAGGAAGAGAGAGGGACTAGAAAGAGGGATGGGAAGGGGCAGGAAGGGAGACATGTAGGGACACAGGAAGAGAGAGGGACCAGAAAGACGGATGGGAAGGGGCAGGAAGGGAGATAGGCAGGGGATAGGAAGAGAGAGGGACTAGAAAGAGGGATGGGAAGGGGCAGGAACGGAGACAGGTAGGGACACAGGAAGAGAGAGGGACCAGAAAGAGGGATGGGAAGGGGCAGGAAGGGAGACAAGTAGGGGTCAGGAAGAGAGAGGGACCAGAAAGAGGGATGGGAAGGGCCAGGAAGGGAGACAGGCAGGGGATAGGAAGAGAGAGGGACCAGAAAGAGGGATTGGAATGGGGAGGAAGGGAGAGAGGTAGGGGACAGGAAGAGAGGGGGACCAGAAAGAGGGATGAGAAGGGGCAGGAAAGGAGACAGGTAGGGGACAGGAAGAGAGGGACCAGAAAGAGGGATGGGAAGGGGCAGGAAGGGAGATAGGTAGGGGTCAGGAAGAGAGGGACCAGAAAGAGGGATGGGAAGGGCCAGGACCAGAAAGAGGGATAGGGAGGACAGGAAGGGAGACAGGTAGGGGTCAGGAAGAGAGGGACCAGAAAGAGGGAGAGATGGGGGGACAGGAAGGGAGACATGTAGGGGTCAGGAAGAGAGAGGGACCAGAAAGAGGGATGGGAAGGGCCAGGAAGGGAGACAGGCAGGGGATAGGAAGAGAGAGGGACTAGAAAGAGGGATGGGAAGGGGCAGGAACGGAGACAGGTAGGGACACAGGAAGAGAGAGGGACCAGAAAGAGGGATGGGAAGGGGCAGGAAGGGAGACAAGTAGGGGTCAGGAAGAGAGAGGGACCAGAAAGAGGGATGGGAAGGGCCAGGAAGGGAGACAGGCAGGGGATAGGAAGAGAGAGGGACCAGAAAGAGGGATTGGAATGGGGAGGAAGGGAGAGAGGTAGGGGACAGGAAGAGAGGGGGACCAGAAAGAGGGATGAGAAGGGGCAGGAAAGGAGACAGGTAGGGGACAGGAAGAGAGGGACCAGAAAGAGGGATAGGGAGGACAGGAAGGGAGACAGGTAGGGGTCAGGAAGAGAGAGGGACCAGAAAGAGGGATGGGAAGGGGCAGGAACGGAGACAGGTAGGGACACAGGAAGAGAGAGGGACCAGAAAGACGGATGGGAAGGGGCAGGAAGGGAGATAGGTAGGGGTCAGGAAGAGAGAGGGACCAGAAAGAGGGATGGGAAGGGCCAGGAAGGGAGATAGGTAGGGGTCAGGAAGAGAGGGACCAGAAAGAGGGATGGGAAGGGCCAGGACCAGAAAGAGGGATAGGGAGGACAGGAAGGGAGACAGGTAGGGGTCAGGAAGAGAGGGACCAGAAAGAGGGATAGGGAGGACAGGAAGGGAGACATGTAGGGGTCAGGAAGAGAGAGGGACCAGAAAGAGGGATGGGAAGGGCCAGGAAGGGAGACAGGCAGGGGATAGGAAGAGAGAGGGACTAGAAAGAGGGATGGGAAGGGGCAGGAACGGAGACAGGTAGGGACACAGGAAGAGAGAGGGACCAGAAAGAGGGATGGGAAGGGGCAGGAAGGGAGACAAGTAGGGGTCAGGAAGAGAGAGGGACCAGAAAGAGGGATGGGAAGGGCCAGGAAGGGAGACAGGCAGGGGATAGGAAGAGAGAGGGACCAGAAAGAGGGATTGGAATGGGGAGGAAGGGAGAGAGGTAGGGGACAGGAAGAGAGGGGGACCAGAAAGAGGGATGAGAAGGGGCAGGAAAGGAGACAGGTAGGGGACAGGAAGAGAGGGACCAGAAAGAGGGATAGGGAGGACAGGAAGGGAGACAGGTAGGGGTCAGGAAGAGAGAGGGACCAGAAAGAGGGATGGGAAGGGGCAGGAACGGAGACAGGTAGGGACACAGGAAGAGAGAGGGACCAGAAAGAGGGATGGGAAGGGGCAGGAAGGGAGACAAGTAGGGGTCAGGAAGAGAGAGGGACCAGAAAGAGGGATGGGAAGGGCCAGGAAGGGAGACAGGCAGGGGATAGGAAGAGAGAGGGACCAGAAAGAGGGATTGGAATGGGGAGGAAGGGAGAGAGGTAGGGGACAGGAAGAGAGGGGGACCAGAAAGAGGGATGAGAAGGGGCAGGAAAGGAGACAGGTAGGGGACAGGAAGAGAGAGGGACCAGAAAGAGGGATGAGAAGGGGCAGGAAGGGGACAGGTAGGGGACAGGAAGAGAGAGGGACCAGAAAGAGGGATGGGAAGGGCCAGGAAGGGAGACAGGCAGGGGATAGGAAGAGAGAGGGACCAGAAAGAGGAATGAGAAGGGGCAGGAAAGGAGACAGGTCCCAGCCAAGGATATGACGTTCTACTAACGTTGCAGCAAAATTCTGCATTGATTCTTGTCATGTTACACTGTTAGGTTGCAGTGAAGTTCTTTTGGTGACTCCCAATTACTTAGCTGCAACCAATTGTTGTGATGTTACATTGTGACATTCTAATAACGTTCTAATAATGTTCTTGTATGTGACCCCACTTAATAAGAATGTCATAACATTCTACAGTGTGTTGGAGACCTCAATTAATGAGTATGTAACAATAACATTCTGTTTAGGTTAGGTTGACACCTCACCTAATCAGATGGTCACAAGAGAATACATATTTTTCAGTCCTCTGGACTGAAAAAACTTGGTTTGGTGGTGAAAAATAATCATCTATAGGCCTACTGATCAATGACATGTGACACACCCTTGCTGACTACAGCAGACAGGTATTGGTAGGGCAGAGCACTTGTCATTGTCAGTCTGAGTACAAAGCCCTGCTTCTGCAATGAGCCACTGTTCAGGCAGAGGGTGGCATCCACCCCACCCACCCCCACCTTACCGTCCATGCACATGCCAGCAGGGGCAGTCCTATACCCTGATTGTTGACCAATGACTACAGCCCTGAGTTGTGTACCCCCTCACCTTGACTGTCCAACACTGATCCAAGCCTGAGTGGCGTCCCTCCCCTTCCCTCCCCCTATCACCTACCTTCCACACAGACGTCATTTGGGGCGGTCCTATGCCCTGATTGACCACCACTGATCCAGGCCTAGGGCCAAGCTAAAAGAAAATGTTGTTTTTGGTCGACCACCCGACTGGGTCTATTTTTAGCTGTAGTTGGGACCTCTTTAATTTGGTATCTGATACAATACATTACCCAAGATTCCAGTGGCTGTCCACTAAATTGAAAAAAAGAGAAAAGAAAAAACGGTCGACCAGAAACAAACTTTTTTAAAGAGTGGCCTGAGTAGCATACCGCCCTCACCTACTGTTGGTGCTCACACCAGCAGAGGTGGTCCTTCAGTGGTAGCTGACAACTACTAGACAGGGCCCTGAGTGACATACCCCCTCCCCCTCACCTATTGCCTATGCACACACCAGCAGGGGCAGTCCACCACACCTCCACTACACTACACCCCCCCTCCCTTCTGTTCATCCGTGACCACTTTAATTGTTACAAATTGAGTACAGGTCAAACACAATAGACAGATGTCACACCCCATTGATTTTATACAAAGAAAAACCTCCGACAGTAAGGCTTTGGTGACCCTGCTCTTTACCACTTATAGCAACAACGGTCACCAAACCAAAAATGATATTCTGTTTAAGTAAAGTTAAGACCTGACATAATCAGAACATCACAATAACATTCTGTTTAGGTGAGGTTGGGACCTCCCCTGGTCAGGAGGTCATAACAATGTTCTGTTTAAGTGAGGTATGGACCTCACCTAATCAGAACGTCATGATGATCTTGATTTTGACCTAACCTCACTAGAACGTTATGATAACATTCTATTTGGTTAGCTCTCAACCTCCCAGAAAAATAATGTAACAATTATGTGACATCTTAGTAAGTACCAGACAAACCAAAAATGTATGCTTGCATAACGTGACCCTTAAGTCACACCTTGGCAGGGGTAGGGGACAGGAAGAGAGAGGGACCAGAAAGAGGGACGAGGAGGGGTTGGAAGATATCAAAAGATATAGGTGTAGGAAGACTAACAGGTAAGAAAGGATCAGAAAGGTTGTAGTAGTATGGTATGTAGTAGGACGGCAGACAAATAGGGTTAAGTATAACCTCTGTTTAAGTACATGTCATCAGAACATTTATTTCTAAGAATAGATATCTATCATTTATGACAAAACTGTGATTGAATAGACAACAGGAACCACATATCTTTTAATCATTCTTTTATTCTGACCTCATTGAAACAACAACAGAAGGACCCTGGTAGTATTGGACACAGGTGGGTCCAACTGCGCATGGTTTTTGTCTGTGGTCTCATTCGTTTATCCTTCTCTCTAATTATCACACAAATACTGCCTCTGACATTTCTTGGGCATCTTCAAGGAACATCAAGTGATAACAAAACTTAAGCATGTACTTCTGGAGTAATGGACTGTGCAAGAATAATTATTCTATAACACAATTGTGACATAAAATCTACAGGTTATTTCATCAACACTTTCTCTTCTTTGCATTAAAACTAGAGCGGTGGGCAAATTCCATTGCATTTCGCAGATTGTGTGCAGAATGTGCAGCATTTAAAATGGCTTAGAATGGACAAACATAAAATTACAATTCTGAATTCTCCATCTAAAGCTTCATTCAGGTGAACATCCAAACATCATGGTATGAAAACCAAACACTGTCCCCTTGTAAGTATTTTCATATCTAATGAAGTGAGAAAAAATAGCTTGTTGCACAGTTCATCCAGCAAAAAATTATCAAACCAAAGAGAATTATGATTCAGATAAGATACATTAGAATCAAGCACCATACAATCACATTGGTTAATATAACAACAACAAAAAATACACCAGAATTATAGGCAATCAAAAAGACTCAGATGTTATTTTAGTAATATTGTCAATATGTGTGACCATAAAGAATTGGTTTGCTTCAAACCTACAGTAATATAACTGGTAATCTAAATGTGTGGAAGTTCAGAGTCAATGGTGTTTGGTAAAGTTGTACATTGTACCTTCTATTCATGAGTAGAAAATATTTCTTACATATCTAGCTTACACTGTAAAAGAAGACAATATAGCCTGCAACACTGCAGAAATGATTAAATGCATATTTTCAAACAAAAATATGGACCTTTCGTCATACGACCTGACAAAGAGTAGCTCTGGGGGGATTCATGGACTGATAGATAGTTTCCTTAACTGTATTTTCTTCAATAATGAATTAAGTAAATAAGCATGAAGAGTGTATGGAAGAAGAACTGTTAAAACCATACGGAATGATAATACAAACAGAATTGAAAATCATAAGTACACATCTTAACCATGGTATAAGATTACAGTATGTAATTTTGAAAAGGAAATGGGAATAGTTATTGGTTTTGGTTTAACAACTTCGCATGCTATAAATGCAGTAATATTCCAACCATTGACACATATAATTTGGTAACCGTTGGGTCTGCAATTTGAGTCAAAATGCAAAAAACTACCATTTGGTCTGTTGTTTTCACTATTCAAAACATTATGGAATATTGAATATGTGTGGTTTTACTTCATAAGTACCTAATTTCTAACACTTTATCCTACAGACTAAAACTCTGACTAGCTTTCTAGCATGCGGCCCCTGACTAAAAGGCTGACCGTATTCATTTCGGAAACCTCCCGAAAAAATAACCTATGAAAATAATGGTTATTTAGAACCTTCAGTCAGGACATTAGACAGCAAACTTCCATCCTTACTTTCAGCCTGTGAATTCCCATTTGCATTTGCAGAGAGGGCCTTCATAATGCAATTTCATGTCAATCTTTTCACTTTCCAAATTACTTCTTTCTCCATACTCATTAAACGGAGCACAACATCAGTATCTAGATATTATTAGATTAAAAGAGAATCTCCAAGTGATTTCACATATATTCCAGTCCCAGACTTTAAATCATTAAACATCACAACAAAGGTCAATCAAGTGGTTATCAGGTGAAATCAAAATATACCCTTTGTTTTGCACTTTTGAGTTTAATTTGAAACTATCATCTTTCTTCATATTAATATAATTAATCATTTATCAAGTCAAGTAAAAGGATACAGTGCTATGCATAATACAATCTACATGTTCTTTCACAAAGAACTTATATGACTTAAATTTTTCAACCTCTCAATAAAAGTCAGTCAAGTGTTTCTCAGATTATGCATACATTCAATTTCACCAACTAAATAGCTACAGCCCTCTGTTAGCAGACAGACTAAGGAGATGTATGATCCCAATATTGCATGCAAATCACAAACTTACAAGTCCAGAAGAAATAAGAACTTAACTTGTCTTGCAGTTTATACATTCCTTGTGGGGTTATGATACATTGAGAATGGGAACATTTTACCAGTAATCAGTCAACTTTTCCACCACCTTTAATGGTGACCAATGAACCTTAATATGGCAACAGGTACAACATATAACAATTGGTTTATATTTCTTATATTTTAGAACATCACAAGTAATATGAAAGGTAGACTTCTGAAATTCCATGGGTTGGAATCACAAGGGTTCAGTAAAGTATGAAAACTTTATAGACTATACAGACCTGGTCACATGGCCAGATTGTGATGGTTACCATATAGTAACCATGGCCTCTTTTCCTCCAGACATAAAGAGATACATTGGATATTTATGCACACATATGTTAAGTAACATAACATATGGATATCAGGTTGATGCAGAGCTAATTTATGATCATGATGTATCAATTAATATGCTATAGGGGATCAATGTTAATTGATCACTAACATGGCATACAGCCCATTTAGAGCCTGGTCAGACAGGATAATGTGATCAGGCAACCTCATAAATAAAGATTTCTTCCCCACATCTAGATGTTATTATAATTTCATGTGGATTACTGAAGAAAATCAACATATCATTTATAACATAACATATGATTTCCTTACTAGCTTATAAAATGTTAACCATTGACCAATAGGATGCAAATCCTTTTTTGGTAATGCGAAGTCATCTGCACAATACCTTAAAGATAACCTCTGCAAGACATCGCAAATTGATTGGCTGGTCAAAATGATTATTCACTAAGTCTATCTATGACACAGGGATCTTCACTGCTATAATATCATGTTCTTAGTGATTAAGTACATTATTCAAAAGGCACATAGCTCTAAGTCTACACACTACAGATGAAAACATATAATCAATAAATGCATCAACCAAGAAAATTAGTTGATATCATAAATCTAAAGGCATCTTGGATTCCTTCCTAGAATTTAAGCAAATGGAAAATACTTAGGCAGCATATAGATATTCTGTTATTTTCAGAAGGAGCTCCAGACATCACAAATTGGTCATTTCAAGTGTAACAAGAATGGATGGCAAACCTGAACATACAAATATAACTTTTATAAATAATGTCCTGCTTCCAACAGCAAGCACTGCACCTCAAGAAACTAGAGAATTCTAATGGCATAAGAATCCATCTACACTACAAAGGGTTTCTACTTACATAATTAATGCTCAATCCTTAACAACACATTTAATTACTTAGCATTGGTAATATCACTTATTTCCACCTCAAGTTAAATGAAATTAGATAATGTTGAATAACATATCAAACCACACATCTCAGGGGTGCATGTATATGCTCTGCCTTATAGCAACTCTAACATGCTGGTCTCCAAGTGATATTGGTAATTCTATGATACATTGACATGGATATCAGTAAGGAGCATCTAGACGGCTGGTTCCTAATTTAGCCTTGAGGCCTGCAGTGTCATGGAGAGCGATGGTTTAGGAGCGGGCATGAGGCGCTGAGAGAAGGCACTGAGGGGTTAGCAGGGTACATCACAAGAAGTAGTCCGGTCACGAGCAGCATTAGATCAGTTGTGGGGCCACCTGGTGAGCAAAACAAAATATACTGAAATTAATCTTGTCAATTCATGTAAATACTGTAAGTGAAAAGCAGTGTCTGGACACAACTCCATTGTTGAAAGGTGAAGTGGCACAATAATAAGTGGACATTTTCAAGACATTTTAAAACACTTTCTAGAGTTCTTAAAATTGCTTTCCACCACATTTATACATATAATGCTTGTTGCGAAGGATAGCAAGGTGATCATTGTATAGAGTTCTCATACTATGATGAAATTTTGGCTCAATTTTCACATTATTATTCTGAATATCTACTAGTCCTGTTTTGTTTCTGACACAGCTTTGCTTTTCTTTTCTGATCATTGTCTAAAGTAAGCCTAATTCCTGTCATGCTGTCCAAGAAAGTTGTAAAATCTAGGCTCAGTCAGTTTTCAAATTTCTTTTCTGAATATCTGCTGGTTCTGTTCTCTTTCTGACACAGCTTAGTTTTCCCTCAGTTGACACTTACCACAGAAAGGTGACCGTTCTTTCCCTTGGCGACAGTATACTTGACGCCTGTCGTGAAGTCGATTGTGCCCTGTTTTCCATTATGAAGCTGATGGGTAATACTGAAAAATAGGAGTACTTGATCTTCAGTACTGTACAAAATGGTGTCAATCAGGAATAGAACTACTTTTCTGGGTCTTTGGGTACCAACAATAGGTTATCAGTGTACCGTGTTGAGAACTTTCTTTGCCACTGGTTCTCAGTGAGGTACACCAATAGGCTTGGCTGGTTTGCAGTGGCACAAAAACGTTGTTCTGCTTCTCTATGTAATTTGCTTTACTCAGGTTGTGATATCTGTTATGTCTATCTTAGAATCATTAGGATTCCCCATAAATTTTGATGTTATACAGCAGACTTATGTTTATGAAAATCCCAAAATTTGTGATCTTTCCTTCATGTATCGTTGGTGGAGTGACCTGACCTTACCTGCTATTAGTGATGGTGATGGCGCCCACCAGGTTAGCGTTCATCGCCAACTTGACAACTGCCTCGTAAACATAGTCTGTTGCCAGGATTAGATCACCCTGAAATAAGAACACATTGTGATGTAATGGTAATAATGTGAACAATGCCTTACTTCACACATATGTTATATATAAGGGAGGTATTTTTAAATTGTAGACCTGGAATGATGAATATGGACAGGATTAAAGAATATTTTTTACACGATTAAGCTTCTAGCCTGGTCCCCACTAGGGCAATTAGATTTTATTGGTCACTGGGCGGCTAAAGTCGTTAGTAGCCTGGCAACCAACTCCACACTGGCACCGTGATGTCTGATGACTAAACCACTGATCGCCGGGGGTTTAGGTCAAAATATTTGACATGTTTAATATTTGTCCATAGCCACGGGAGACTAGTTAGTCATTAGGCGATGTACTCAAGTGTCCTCTAGTTGCCAGCATATTTATTTCATCGTGGGGATCCCGGTGACTAGTTAGTCACCCGGCGCTTATCATTTTCTTCTTGAACACCGCTGAAAACCTCTAATCGCCATCGTTAGTTGCCCAAGTGGGGACGCAGCATTAGATGTGCAAGGAAAATAATTTCAGGGCGTATATGCTCTATCTGTGACCCTCACCTTACAGTTGTTCATCTCTGGGTTGGAGTGGACCACGAAGACACCATCCGACAGCGAGCTGACAGAGATACCTGAAAGTTGAACAACAAATCATACAATGAATTTAAACTAATTTGCTACTCGAGTAATGCCTGAGTCATTTATCAAAAAATTAACTAAACCGGAACGAAGATGACTTCTTGATCAGAAAATACTCATCCCTATATTTTGAGCTTATCCTTATATTTCTAGTAGAGACATATACTGATGAGGTCGATTAAAAGCTGGAACTAATTTATTCTAATAATAATCAAGGAAATAAACAAAATCCTGACAAATGCATTTAAAAAAAATCATATCAGAAATATCAAATGTTTCAAAATGGAATTTACATCAGCCTATTAACATTTAAAAGAGCCGATGTTGAAGGAGGATTTTGAAGGTTTAACAAACTTCTACAATTAACTGTGCAAGTATTCTTGAGATGAGGGAAGACTTGAGCAATCCAACTCGCCCTTTGAGAAATAAACCCATTTGAAATAGATAGATAAATAAATAAAACACCATACCTTTGAGACTGGTGAAGGGTATTTTCTCCTTCAGTTTGAAGTCCTTCTCGTTCAGCATGTACAGGTTTCGGTCTGTTATGATTATGACGCGGGGCCGCGCGTGGTAGCCATTACGGTCATACTTGGTCATCGCCGCGCAGTACTGAGGATGGATAAAGTATTCAGAGAGTCATAAAATAGGCCAACTAGCATAATATTACTGAATAATATATATATGATAAATGATTGCCTTGCTGCTATAAGGGTAATTTTCAATTATATTAACTTAAGCACAAAAAAAACCTTTACTAAACCAAGCCAAGCATATCTGCAAGGCCATATTACCAAAGTTTATCTTAGCCAGGCATATATGGGAGCATATTTGGGAAAAGGTACCTAATGACATATTTGGCCACCCTGTGGCCGCTAGTTCTGGAGGTTTGTTCATATCATGAAACAATCACTTAACATGGAGCTAAAAGTTATGTTAAATAATGTTTCTGAAGTCCCAAAGTTTCTTCTACTCTTTGTTTTATCATTCTACGATATCTAGTTCCTTCGCAATCTTACGTACAATATAGGCCATTATGCTCAATTTGAGCCAAATCTGGCAGTATCTGACAGAAATTGACTCTTTGTTACATTAATCATGAAATGTATGGGGGGAAAACTATTTTTTAAGTTTTTTTGTGAAAAATTGGGACTTACATGAAATTTTCTAAAGATTCTCATGACATTGACTAAAAAATCTAAATTTTCACAAGCAATGCATCATGGGAAAATCTAAATGGAACGTTTTTAGCAGAATTTCTGTGCATAAATTAGGTTAGCGAGTTACCATGGTTACGGTAAAAAGAATATAAAAAATCAAAAGAACATTTTTTCACAGGTAATGTAGAAAATGTTTTTACCTCCTCAAAACTGAAAACAGTAAGTGGAACAAACATTCCTGCCAGTAGTTATGGCACTTTTAACATTCTCGGAAATAAGAAAACTTAATTTCTTGATAAACATAAGAACCTTTAAGTCGCCATAACATGGAAGTAACAACAGCAATTGGGAATAAGGGGTTCTCAGTGTACAAGAGGTGGGTAGGTTCATACATGTTTATTTCAGGTTCTATCAGGAATATTTCAAAATGGTTTGCAGCATTTGAAAGAGTAGGTTCTCTACAATAAGAATAATGCTGACACATTTCCCCATGTTTCATTTGATTTTGTGACCTCATTAATTGGCATTAGGTACCTTTTCCCAGATACGCTCCCATATCTGTATATCGATTTGTAAAACTTAAGGTTATTGATACTGTTACTTAATATTGCATTGTAATACCTGCATAGAAGAACATAATGATGGGTGTGATCGATAAATTAAAAAAAAGACACAAATACATTTTCACGTGGGCCAACATCATACTCCTTAGTCGCTTCACATTCACCAAGTAACGATTACATGGGAATCAGAAGCGAGAAAGGAGTGTGGGGCCTACATTCAATAACTAGCCTGAGAATGACAAGAATTATGTTTACAAAAAACAGTCAACTAGCAAAAAGGGTTAAGTGTACACAAACTTTAGAAGTTCAATCATTAGTGTTTTATGCTTGATATGTTCACCGGTGGTAGGGTAAGGGAAAGGGCCCTTTTTAAAAAGGGAAGTATATTTTGTCCAATTGCATTTCCTTCCTACTGGATTAAATATACATTCTGTTTCTAAACAAAACAGAAAGCTTTTCACATGAGTGGATGAATGACAAAGAAACGCTTCAGTGGTACTTTGGCTCATAATGGTTTGAGTTGGGTTGGGCTTCATGGGTAATATCCCTTCTCTATAACCCTGGTTCATCCCAGTTTTTCATATTATACATGTTCTGTTCCTTCTATCCCCACCCCAGTCTGGGTGCCTGTATTTACCTTGACTGTCTCCTCTGGCTCCTTGAGGTTCAGCTTAAACTGGTTGTTGAATAACGTCTCGTGGTGAATGGCTGCAAGACAAGGTTATAATCATGAACATGGAGTTATCACAAGGAGTATGGCTCAGCGATCAACTGATGAAGCTACAACTGTAGTTATCGGAATGATTATGGCTCAGCGATTAACTGACGAAGCTACAACTGTAGTTATCTGAGTGATTATGGTTCAGCGATCAACTGACGAAGCTACAACTGTAGTTATCTGAGTGATTATGGTTCAGCGATCAACTGACGAAGCTACAACTGTAGTTATAGGAATGATTATGGCTCAGCGATTAACTGACGAAGCTACAACTGTAGTTATCTGAGTGATTATGGCTCAGCGATTAACTGACGAAGCCACAACTGTAGTTATCTGAGTGATTATGGTTCAGCGATCAACTGACGAAGCCACAACTGTAGTTATCTGAGAGATTATGGCTCAGCGATCAACTGACGAAGCTACAACTGTAGTTATCTGAGTGATTATGGCTCAGCGATCAACTGATAAAGATACAATTGGAGCAATTTGAATGATTATTGCTCAGCAATAAAATAATAAGGATATAACTGGAGTTATCAGAATGATTATGGCTCATCAACAGAATAATAATAAGGATACAACCATCGCCAATTCTCTACTTTGTCCAAACTCTAAGGCAAATATGTATTGCTTGGTTATAGATATATTTGATTAGCTGTAAAAAGCTTGACACAAACTATAATAACTGAATACATAGTATGACAATCTAACCTTCTGTACTCGCCTAACCAATCAACAATGACAATGTCGATAAGATATCTTTGTTACAAAACTACTATATCTTATCTGGATCAAATAGCATTCTGTAAACTGATATATGATGTCTAAATACTGTAATTAAATATGCTTTTGGATGGGCAAAAGAATGGCCTAACGATGATCAAAGTGGACAAGGAATGCTTTCGTTGTTACGAACACGTTCATTGATACAAAATTCATTGTGCAACGGTCCACTGGTCTTACTCACCTAAACGACTGTCGACAAATCGATCCCGAACGCTCTGTTTGTACGAATCCTTCTTGTCCTTAAACATGTCCTCAGCCACCACCTTCTGCTCCAGCTGGGGTGGGGAAATAGGGATAAGATTAACAAATGCTGTTCCCAGCTGCCTGTCACATAATACATCATATAACAGGAAATCATATACTTTTTGAAATAAAAACTGTTGTGCAAAAATTCAGTAATACCTTTCTCCCCACTAGAATGCTCATTTTGGGCATACATTTTATCATTTAGATATCTAACATTTGAATCTAATTCTTAAGTTTGGCTTGTTGGTGTAAAAGAAATACAAAAAAAACATAGCATTTCTACTTAACAATACTGACATATATGTGTGTGTAATGATCGGACCATGAGCCAAATCTGTGTCATTAGTATAGTCCGACCTAGGGGGCACGAAGCATTTGATATTGCCCTGGTTTGCACACACTGTCACTCAAGGTGTTTATTTTGAAACATAGGGTTGTACAAACTAGGGCAATGACAATTGCTGTGTCTGCCTACAGTCTTTTCTTGATTTATTATTTATAAAGCAACCTCAGAATGTAAAGATAATTGTAGTAACAACACCAAAACTGTCCTTAACCTACATGGACAAGCATTATTGCCCTCTGGGGCAATGCGGCTCTGATCATTCACCTTCGAGAGAACAGGACAGTAGTGAAGGTATAGGGGTTGGAACCCTGATAATCAGGAAACTCAATTAAAATGCATCAAAACTGTATTTTCAAAGAAGAAAAAGGTCTACTCTGCCATATTAAGTGGGAAAAGAACTTATTCCCCCAGAAACACAACAAGGACTCGCCCAGAAAAAGTTATCAAGTTTTATATTTTGTCATCAAAAGCTAACAGCGCTCCTGGTCCCCCTACATAAAAACACATTCTCCTTCGATTTGAACGAATCTTATACATGACTCAAAATGCTTAAAGAGTGGCGAAATTCCACAGATCCGCAGAAGTCTGGCATGCCTGAACTCTCCCATCCATGGATAGCTTAATTGTTGAAGTGTACCAGCAGACTAGCCTAAATCAAGGTTCATTCTGGGAAATATGTAGCCAAGTCCCAGCGCTTAAGTATAGAAATTTTCAAGAATCATGGCATAACTTTGGTTTAAATAATGGAAAACTAGCATTCATTTTATTTTGTTCCATACCTATAAATGTTTATCATTTTTCAAGTTGGTTTGAAAATTCAATCATTTCGAATAGAAATATAACAAATGTTTGTAAATTTTCTAGCGTTTTTCCAGAGTTTTTGTCTGCATAACCAGTCAAAATTAACCTGCAGTTGCCTAAAATAACTAAATCAGCTATCTGTGGTACGGAGAAATGACCATACACAAACCCCACCCTGCACTCACCTGCCACTTGTCCTCCGGGGAGATCTTCTTACAGTACTTGAGGATCATGTTCTTCATGTGAAGCTCCCTCAGGTCCTCAGATACCTGCAACAGTCAGGCACAGCCAAGTCAAAACTAATGTTGTGGATGACCATGTAGTGGGCTGTCAATCAATAATATATGTACACACACTGCAGGGGCGGATCCAGGGGGGATGGGGGTGGGGGGTCCCTGGGGGTCTTGATGCTCCCTCCCCTCCTTTTGGTGGACCCCTAAATGCCAAAAAGAGGGGGAAATGTCACACGTGGATGTGCGAATGCACACAGTTTTAGTAATTGACCTTTATGTTGACCCCCCCCCCCCCTCCCACTTTCGAAAACCCTGTATCCGCCCCTGTATTGATATTTCTTTACATAGATCCCAAGTGCAACCCCTCTGTAGCATGTAATACGTCCTAGGAATGTATGAGAGCTCTGGACCCCCCAATCCCTTTCTCTGTATGTAATTGATGGACTGCTCCTGTAAGGTAGAATATGTTGCAATGCAGTTTTAAATAAAGATTAATCAATATGCCCAGAAACATGGATCCTCCGTAAACGTAGCTTTATTTGTATTTTTCTGATACTGATGGTTAATTTTATACTATTTCCATGATTAAAATACGATTTAGAGGACATTTCAATGCCAAATGCACCTAAACAAACACATTTATTGTTATTGTTATTTACAACAAAGGACAAAAACCGATGGGTTAATTCACAGCCACACAGTAATCACAAAAGTCACCAAGTCTGTCAGCCTGACTCATAGTTTGTACATCTGTGAGGGTTCTAGGTCTTTTGCCCCCCGGACCTTTGCCCCCCGGACCTTTGCCCCCCGGACTTTTGCCCCCTGCACTTTTGCCCCCCGGTCATTTGCCCCCCAGGACTTTTGCCCCCCAGGACTTTTGCCCCCCGGTCTTTTGCCCCCTGGTCTTTTGCCCCTTAGGACTTTTGCCCCCTGGACTTTTGCCCCCTGATTAATATAAGAACTAAAGCCAAACAAGCCTAGGCTACATTATATATATTGGTAGCATTGTTGTAAGTGTAGGTGGCATCTGACATCAACAAGTTCATTAGGAATAAATTAACAAGCTTACAAGGCAGCCCAAATAAAAAATATAAAAAGGTTCAAATCTGTCTTTGAATTATGATTTGAACCAAAAGATCAACTGATCCTTTCTCGAACCTGACTGAACAAAATTAATGTTCAACAGAACCTCAAACCATAATATGGGGGGTAAAAGACCGGGGGGCAAAAGACCTGGAGGGCAAAAGCCCAGGGGGCAAAAGACCGGGGGGCAAAAGTCCTGGGGGGCAATTGCCTGGGGGGCAAATGCCTGGGGGGCAAATGTCCAGGGGGCAAATGTCCAGGGGGCAAATGTCCAGGGGGCAAAGGTCCGGGGTGGAAAACACCTGTCACCTCTGTGAGGCACTACAGAATATATTGTAAAAGAAATCGTTGTCCAAAACAATCACTTCTGAACCTTATTTTACCCTACTACTACTAAAGTGATGTCTGTTTGCATGTAGCAGTCTACACACTGAACTTACTTCAAGTCATACCAAGAACAAGTGAAATAGGCTGCTTCCAGGCAGTCCATCTAGTTCCTGTTTTGTTAAACTGCTTATCAAAGGATTTGTGGGAGCCAGTGAATTGGCTTGTTACCCCTTTATTTAGTTCAACTCTCATCCTCTATGTGACTTCATAGTGTAGTGGTTAGGACCCCACCTCCAGATCCAAAGGTTGTGGGTTCGAATCATGAACGAGTTTGTTATTACTGTTGGATTATGTTAACGTTTACAGAATTCGAACAGCAGTTAAATTATTCCTATTTGAAAAACAACGACGTTGCTGTTAAGTTGTTGGAAAACATGCTCAAAGTGATCTTTGGTTGTTGTTATGAATGGTTATTCTGCAAGAGACCTGCACTAGGGCCAAAACTCCTGTGGCCCATTGCAGGATAGCAATTGGAACAATGAAGGGTAGGTCAACAACAAACACAGTCATTGTCCACTTTGATTGCAGTTAGGTAATTTTTAACAAAAAAAAAACCATTTAATATAATGCTTTAAAGGAGCTGTAATTTTAGTAGGAAAGTTTTTACTGAGGTTTTGCAACAGAGATGTAACTCAGATGTCGCTTGAATTCAACCACTGGTGGTTAAAGCAATCGTAAAGTTTTCGTTGTTATGATAGGTCATGGTTCGATTGGAGTCGTAAAGTCCACAGTCATACATGAATTTTACATACAGAACATTCATAAGGATTCTCATATTTCAATCTCGAATGTATTTGTCATATCCAAAGAGGACCTTGCAAACGTTAGATTTGTAGGATTTTGCAGTTTCTATAAACCAAGCAGATTGAACAGTTAACCAACCATTTATAAGTTATTTATAAATGAAATAAATCTGTGTTATCATGTTAGGTTACTTAGCTTACAATGTATGGCTACCAAGTGAAACTGTTGTTAGGAAATAATAGATAGTTAAAAAGTCAAAGTTAACTGGCTTGTGGGTATGTTATTGGGTAATTAATGGTAAATACAATTAACAAAATTGACTGCTATTGTAACATTCCCCAAGTATATTGGACTGCTCCAAAAGGTTTACAAAATGTGTGCAGTGATGATTTATTGACTCTTTACAAATAGATTTCTTATAGAAATATCATTGTTGTACACTCAAGACATTTAGATTATACGACACGTGTTCCAGTGAAAGAAGACTCAATAATGAAATGGCTCATCTATAAAAATTGACTTTATAAAATACTGATTTAATCTTGTTCTACATCTTTATGTTATGTACATTTATCACTGCAATCTATATATTACCGTATTAGAAATAACCGGTTAGTCTTACCCAAATCACAAATCACAAAAGGATGTTTTTAAGGCACATTTTGGTAGCTCGCTTCCAATTGGAACAAACTTAACAGTTGCCTGCATTAAGAGGCCATTTTTACTATTGTTGACCTGATGCTGATACCCTCGCTGGTTATGGGAGGAAGCAGCAGTTAAAAAACGGTCTATTTATCATACCCTAGGTTGATACGGATCTGTATTTGAGAGTTTAATGCATCACGGAAACATGCAGGGTGATAACCAATGTCATATCACCCTGGAGGGGGATACAGAAAGTAGTGCTAGCAGTAGAAAACAGTTCTGCCGTACAGTTAGTCTAAACTTTAATTTTAAAATATTGCCAGGGTATGATAAATCCATAACCAACCAGGGAGAGGGTCCTTAATGGGATGTCAACCCTCGGTGTGTCAGGGATATCGGCGTTCAGGCACCCCAATGGACCCTGGTGGCAGACTGATATTCCTTACATACTTTGGGTTGATAACCCACTGAGGACCCCCTCCCTGGCTGGTTATACATATACAACATAGGGAGGCCACAATATCAGGGTTTACCTGCTCCAATAAGGGGGTGGTCTGGTCCTTCTGTGTCACCCAACAAAAAGACCAAGGTTCAGAAAAAGTTCTAGAAAACGCATCATCTTCACCATCTAATTTTTGTTTAAGCAGCATGAAAGAATGGTTCGCATGAATCAGAAAGTTATTAATTCAAATCATTAGGGTAAAATTTAAAAGTAAAAGGGACAAAATCTAATTAATAGTAAAACACACCAAGGTGGAAAACATGAACATGTAATTAAATCACGTTTTGAGCGAAATATTTTTTTAAAAATTTAACTTTTTCAAGTAACCAAAACATCTTCAAACAACAATGAAAAATGCAGGAATGTAAGTCAGGGTTAATGAAAAAATCTCAAATTCAGGAAAGATAATTGAAATTAATTGAAAATACTGTAAAACATGTTGTAAGAAATTAATATCAAAATTATTATTGAAATAATGTTTAAAAAAAGACAAAACAGACAAAAATCTGAAAACTCAAATCCATGTAAGAAACCCAGTGCACTACATTGGTTGACAACTGTCAATCACCCAGCAGGCCACACCCACTCAGTGGTTGACAGCTGTCAATCACCAGTCTAGCCACGCCCATCAAGTGGTTGACAGGTGTCAATCACCAGCCTAGCCACGCCCACTCAGTGGTTGACAACGGTCAATCACCAGCCTATCCCAGCCAAATCAGTTGTTGACAGCTGTCAATCACCAGCCTGGCCCCACCTACTCAGTGGTTGACAGCAGTCAATGACCAGCCTAGCCCTGTCCACTCAGTTGTTGACAGCTGTCAATCACCAGTCTGGCCCCACCCACTCAGTGGTTGACAGCAGTCAATGACCAGCCTAGCCCCGCCCACTCAGTTGTTGACAGCTGTCAATCACCAGCCTAGCCCCGCCCACTCAGTGGTTGACAACTGTCAATCACCAGCCTATCCCTGCCCACTCACCGTCTGCAGCAGCTCCGGGGGGCGTGGCCACGACTTGTCAAGTACAGTCTTGGGCAGGTTGGCCTTGAGTCTCATCAGGTAGTTGTACCTCATGTGGCCGATGAAGATCTTGTTCTCCTCACAGGGGGCGTCCTTCCGCAGGATGAAACCCTTGATGAACCTGAAAGGGGCCGAGGGGAAAGTGAGAAAGTGTTTATCTCTTTTTCTTATATATATATATACATATGAGATGAGTTAATTTTGTAAATAGGTCTCTTCAATCATTTATCATGATCATGCAGAACCCCTTGATGATCCTAAAAGATGCCATTGTGAAATGTGAAATAATTTTATGCGTAAAATGTTATGTTTATTCATTGCACCACATTAATATTCGTACAATATGATCTCCCATGTAGTTTAGTGTCAAAGACATTTAACAAGGTCTAATTAAATCACTATATAACTTATAAAGTGTTGACATTCTAGTTTGCGAATGTATATTATCTTAATTAACCATAAAACAATAGGTCCCTTCAAGCAACAGGATGAAACATTTGTAATCATGATCAAGCAGAAAACTGAAAATATCATTTATGGAATACAAAGAAAGGGGTTTTCGTATGTTATACAATTTATAAATTTTCAGACATAATTATAACATAGCAAAGTAACCCATTCATATGAAAAGGCATTGTAGGAATGAGGCTTAATGGGAGTACCCACTAAGATATTCAACTACAATTCTGGTAATTTCAGAACTGATCAAAATCGACCAACACTGGTCGAAATGTATTCCCATTGTGCAATATGATCAGAAATCTATGTAAAATCATCGTATTGCTTGGAAAATATCTGATAATGTTAACTTACTTGCGGATGTCGTTGGCGGCCTTTCGCCTCTTCTCTAACAACTTCTTGGCGGTGAACCGTCTCCAGTAGCAGGCGATCAAGGTCACTGCAACCAAGGGAGTACAAAGGGAATGTTCTTATTGTACTTTGAATTATGCATTGATAATGTACAAATTGTATTGAAGAATTAAAGGTATACTTTCATGACTCTAGCTCTAGTCTGCTATTAGATTAGTAGAAGTACTTTTGAAAACACATGCGTTATAAATGTCTTTGTGCTTGCTGTTCTTCGGTAATGAGAATAGATAACAATTAACTATGTAGTAGACGTATGTTACTTCCTCCTCAGACGGCAACCATGAAGATAACAATTAACTAATTAACTAATAATCTTTAGTAATTGAGTCTTAGATACACAGGGAACCAAAGTAGCAGCCCCCTTCTCTTTGGCCTATAGTCGCGAACGGACCGGAGGTTCTCCACTCGCCAGTGTCGCACGCCATAATACGTCCCGAAAACGACGTTGCGCAAGGTGCCTATGTTCCTCGCAAAGTGTCAAAATGTGACAAACCTTTGCAAACTCCCATAACTGATAACTATGGAAATACATTCTAAGAATCTAACTTTAATTTGTGGTACAGTATAAACTTGTTTAAACTTTGCTTGAAATCATCTCATTCCTGCCCGTAGACAGCAATGTTTGTTAATATAGCAATTTACGTAGTCACCATATTGGACCAGGGACAAGTTCAAATGTATATACCAACGAGGTTTTAGCCTGTATTTCAAGGGTAATACTTTACCATACATATTTTACTGAGTTGCAAAATGGTTTTCAGTTGTTAGTTGGGTTTATAACGTTTTGACCGTTCTTTGATTTTGGCTCCCTTGAATATATCAACTGCATCTGTGGCATTTACTTTCATTTGTACTATATTCACAGTGAAACAGAAACAAAAAATGCATGTATTTACACACACGCATGCAACATTTCCCCCTCTTTTCCTAGTTTAGGGGTCCACCAAAAGGAGGGGGTCAGGACCCCCTGGACCCCCCCTCTGGATCCGCCCCTGAGATAAGGCCGACGGTGCATATTTATAACTGTTTTATACTAACCTGCAGCGCGCTGTCTCAGGAATATTTGCCGCTGTCGGTGACCCTTGTACTGTGCTTGGATCATGGTGGCTGGAAGAAGGAGGGAGATTAAGACAAGGATTAAAGGGGGATTAAAGGGGGATGGTTAAGCTTCAGCCTTCTCCAAGGATGCATCAACCTTACTACGGATAAATGATTTACAGTATGTTTAGTCACATGCAGGTAAATTTGACAAATTTGCTGGACAAAATAAGGGAACACTATAGAAAATATATTCTGTATAGGAACATGTGATGAACAGATTTTCAAACAAACTTTGAGAATTCTGATAAAACATAAATACAATCAGGAAAAATATTTATTGCTGGTTTCATGACTTGTCTACATACTTCCCAGCATGCATCTTGACCTAGGATAGTCTGCAGGTAAAATACAGGGAATATCCTTTCTGTGGTTGGAAGAGTTGAAAAACTTGTTATAGTAGAAGTGGCAATTAAATTTAAAGTAGGGTTGGGATATTTGTTGAAATCTGATAGACGGCTGCTGAATAGTAAATGATACAATTGTGTGAGTGATTATTCAAATTCCAATGGAATCCAAGCACATTTTTACCCACATTATCTGAGAGAAGTATAGCAATATTTCCCAATGTACTCTCTGTTGTAGAATCGTCGTAGTGAGACCTAATAAATCCCGGTACTTCCGGTTCCGCCCACCTCGTGAGTCGTCAGCTTTCTGTAACATGTTGTCAGTGTGGGATTTAAAATCACTTTTTCATAAGGTTAAAGGTGGGCAACCGAAGTCATTTTGATGTAAGGTGGTAAAGTAAGTTGTTGACTTGTAATCTGACCGAAAGATTTGTATTGACATTGCCTGTATTTTGTATTTTTGGTGTTCAGTAGTCAGAGCACATGGTGTCAACTAGGTGTCAACCTATGTTTAGCATTGTCAACTCACTGTCAACTGTATTTTCAACCACCACATGAGTCTGTAAAGTGAAGACCATGTCCACTGTAACTCCTAATCCACCCTAAGCTGTAAGTTTACCTATTCTGACATTCAGTAAAGTGTCATTGTGTAGTGTCAACATAGTTTTAGTGTTAGTGTCAGTATGTGTTAGTGTCAGTATGTTTTGACACAGGTAGTAGTGTCAGTACACTCTTAGGTGTTGGTACAGCATGTTGTAACGCATGCAAATTTTTTGTATACCCCTTTTGAGACACAGTGTGTGTAGTCATTGCATTTGTGACAGAATTGTCAGTTGTCAAAATTTTTTTTGGTGGCTAATGTATACAGTCAACCATGTCAACCAGTATTTTCAAGGCCCCAAAAGAGCTAGATTTTCAGGGCAATGTTGCCCAGGCGTGGAGAAAGTTTATCTCCGAGTTTGACATTTTTTTGTGCGCCACAGGTCTAGATGAAAAATCTCAGAAGAGACAAGTTTGTTGTTTGTTAAACACCCTAGGGCCAAGGGGTCAGGCCGTGTATGACACTTTTAACTTCGACGAAGAAGGGGATAAGTTCAAAATGGATGTAGTTAGAGCAAAGTTCGAAGCCCATTGTATCCCAAAACAAAATGAGCTCCTTGAAAGAGACAGGTTTTTCATGAGGAAGCAGCAGCCCGGTGAGTCCGGTGTACAGTTTGTAAGTGCGCTCCGAAAGTTAGCAGAGACATGCAATTTCGATGTACAGGAGGACAAAATTATTCGTGATCAGCTCGTGAGAGGCATGTTGCCCGACGAAAAGCTTAAAGATAAGTTATACGACGAAGATGATCTAACCTTAAACAAAGCGTTGAATATTATTTCCACCTACGAAATTCGCACTATGATGACCAATGCGGCGAGCGTGGATGCCGTGCACAAGCAAACCCAAGGTCGTGGGTCGAGTCATGGTCGTGGGGCGAGCTGTGGTCGTGGCTCAGGTCGTGGTCGTGGATCGAGCCGTGGGCGCGGACGTGGTGGTTCGCGAGGACGAGGCCGTGGGTATGGCGAAGGCCCCGGTCCGAAGACAGAAAACAACCAGCCGTGTGGTAATTGTGGTCATGTTACTCATAGTTTTGGTAGTTGTCCCGCAGCCGATGTAACCTGTTACCATTGTAAAAAGAAAGGTCATTTCGCCCGAAAATGTAGATCACGCAATGTACACGAAGTCGAAGCCGAAGAAGAATATGATTCAGATAACTTCTTTGTAGAGACCATAACCGTTAGCACACCCGAAGTTGTTAGTATTCGTACCAAAGCGTCAAATGATGTACATGTTTGTAACGTTCAGTCAGTTGAAAAACAAACAGAGAAAAGGGTGCCGCTGAATGTAGAAGGCAAGAAAGTTTCGTTCAAGCTAGATACTGGTAGTGAAGTCAATATTCTACCTTATCACATGTACCAAAGTTGTTACAGTCATGTAAAGCTTTTATCTACGAAGGCAACGCTTGTCGGTTATTTTGGTAAGTCTAGTAAGCCGTATGGCAGAGTGCTCCTGCAAGTAGAGCACAAGGGCAAGTTTTACCCTGTCGAGTTTATGGTAGTCGCTAGCAAAAATCCTATTGTAGGTCTTTCCACTTGCCAAGAGCTCGGTCTCGTAAAGTTTGTTGACGATGTCAAGCAGTCCGGTTCATCAAAGCAAATCCTAAAAGACCCAAAGTACAAGTCTGTCTTTAAAGGTCTGGGTCATATCAAAGGTGTAGTGTATGATATGAAGATGAAGTCCGATACGAAACCTGTTGTAAACCCTCCACGTAAGGTGCCTCACCCACTTCAAAAAAGGTTAAAGGACGCGCTCGACAAAATGTGTGAGCAAGATATTATAGAGCCTGTGACAGAACCTACAGACTGGGTAAATTCTCTAGTAATTGTTGAGAAAAAGTCTGGCGCGCTGCGACTTTGTATCGACCCTAGGTCTCTGAACGAGGGTATCCAGCGCGAGCATTATCCTATGCGTACAGTTGAGGAGGTTGCCGCTTGTTTAGCAGGTAAAAAGGTATTTTCTGTATTAGACGCAGGTCAAGCTTTTTATCAGATCGAGGTTACGGAGGCCACGTCAAGGCTCCTAACGTTCAACTCGCCATTTGGGCGATATAAGTTTTTGCGTATGCCTTTCGGTATTTTGTCAGCTTCAGAGGTATGGGAGCGTACCATCACCAGTATGTTCGATGACATCCCAGGTGTAGAGGTCATAAGGGACGACATACTTATCGCAGGAAAAGATGTAGAAGAGCATGACGCTGTTTTGAGAAAGGTGTTAGACAGGGCACTAGAGAAAGGCCTAGGTTTGAATTCTGAAAAATGTAGTATCGCAGTAGAATCTGTAACGTACCAAGGCCATGTTTTCTCTAACGAAGGTGTAAAAGTTGATCCTACCAAAGTTAGTGCCATTACAGATTTTCCAACCCCAGAGAGTGTAGAAGACGTTACCCGATGGTTGGGTATGGTGACGTATGTTGGTAAGTTCGTACCTAATCTGTCCGAAAAGTGCGCACCGTTACGGCTTCTGCAAAACGCAGACATCCAGTGGCACTGGGACAAAGCACAGCAAGACGCTTTTGAGTTGTTGAAAGAGTGTGTCGCGTCAACACCAGTTTTACGATATTATTCTCTAGACGAGCCCATAACTGTTAGCGTAGACTCATCGTCCTATGGGTTAGGAGCGTGTTTGCTCCAGGGTGACAAACCTGTCGCGTTCGCGTCACGCTGTCTAAACAAGAGTGAGAAAAACTACGGTCAAATTGAAAAAGAAATGCTTGCTATCACATGGGGTTGTGAGAAATTTCATGATTATATATATGGTAGGTCAGACATGACGATCGAGACCGATCACAAACCATTAGAAGCGCTTTACAAAAAGCCACTTGGTTCTGCCCCTCCTCGCATCCAGCGCATGATGCTGAGGATACAAAAGTATTCCTTCCTTGTTGTGTGGCGAAAAGGTAAAGACTTAGTTATCGCAGACACCCTCAGTAGGGCACCACAGCCATACACAGAAACTAGTAAGGTCGAAGGGTACGAGGTCCATTCCGTACGCAATTTGCCGATCAGCGATGTGAGGTTAGCTGAATTTCGTGAAGAGACGAACAAAGACCTTATCCTACAAATGGTACAAAAGTATGTTAACCAAGGTTGGCCTGATAGTAAAAATCTAGTCCCGCTAGAGGTCCGTCCATATTGGTTTGTTCGTGACGAGTTGTATATCTCCGAAGGTCTTGTTCTTAGACGGGAAAAGTTAATTGTCCCTACTTCGCTCCGCCAGTCCATGTTAACAAAAATCCATCAAAGTCATCTAGGTAATGACAAATGTACGGCGCGAGCAAAAGATGTATTCTTTTGGCCAGGCATGTCGGCCGAGGTCACGCAAATGTGTGAACAGTGTAGCGCGTGTGCTGAGTACCGCTCTAAGCAGCAAAAAGAACCTATGATTGTATCTCAAATTCCTGAGTATCCATGGCAAAAGGTCGCCAGCGACTTGTTCTCTTTTGACGGTAACGCGTATGTTCTAGTTGCCGATTATTTTTCGAAGTTTGTCGAATTCACAAAACTAGAGCGTGATACAACGAGTCTATCTGTAATTACTTTCTAAAGGAACAGTTCGCTAGGCATGGTATCCCAGAGCAGTTTATCTCGGACGGTGGTCCCCAGTATGACTGTAAAGAGTTCAGCGCTTTCGCAAAAGAGTACGGTTTTGTACATATTAAGAGTTCTCCAGAATACCCGCAGAGTAATGGTTTTGCTGAGAGCCAGGTCAAGATTGTGAAAAATATCCTTAAAAAGGTAAAACATTCTAAGTGTGATATCAATCTGGCTATTCTAGAATGGAGAAACACTCCTGTTAAAGATCTAGGTTCTCCAGCCCAGTTGTCGCAAGGGCGTAGACTGCGTTCTACCGTACCAGCTACATTAAACCAGCTCCGTCCAAAACCTATTACTGTGAACATATCAACCGCGCTTGAATGTAAGGCCGATAAAGCCAAATTTTATTACGATAAAGGTGCTCTATCTCAGGAGCGACCAGAGCTGGAACAGGGTGAAAAGGTTCGCATGCGTACACAATCAGATTGGTTACCCGCAAAAGTCACCGAGAAATGTACTGAGCCTCGCTCATATTTTGTACAAAGGGGAACGAGAGTGTATCGTCGCAACAGACGCGATATTATGCAGTCGTCTGACGTTGAAACGCAGAATAACGATATACCCAAAGAACGTCCTGTAGCTGCCAAGAAGGTTATTGAAAAGCCTGCAGCAAGCCCGATTGTACCCCCAACAACCACTTGTGTACCAAAAACCCCTATCCCAAAACCCAGTGTTGAAAACAAAACTGTTGAAATCCAAACTCCAGTTGATACGGGTAGGCAGGTGAAAAGTCCTGCAACGGTGAAAAGCCCTGTAAAGGTTTATACAAGGAGTGGTAGAGAGGTAAAGATTCCCTCTAAGTATAAGTAATCATGTTATCATGATCTGCAAGTTTATTATTTGCCTGTATAACCTTTGATCTGTTCTAAGGGTTTTGTGCTTTAAAAAGCTATGTGTAACTTGTTCTATTATCATATTGTCAGGTCTAAAAAGATAAATATATAAAAAGGTTTATCCTGATGTACAACCAAAATTGTATTGGTTCAACCATATCACTCACTATGTCATGACTATTTTATTGTTCATGTACAAGGAACATTTTTGTGAAAGATCTATATATTGTGTGTGATTATCCTAAAGGAGGAGATGTTGTAGAATCGTCGTAGTGAGACCTAATAAATCCCGGTACTTCCGGTTCCGCCCACCTCGTGAGTCGTCAGCTTTCTGTAACACTCTCCTTTGACAATGCATTACGATCCATAATGTTAACGACGTGTATGTTACTTACAGAGTTCATGCTTCCGTTCTTGCAGGGCGTCTTCCGTAGCGAACAGGACTCGTGGGAAACGAATGAAGATTTTGGTGCTGAAATAAACCATACATACATTCTAAATCTAATTCTGATCACATATTATTATGGTCGACAAACTAGCATAATTCAGGATTCTTACTATGGTGAGTAAATTGTGCTCTGTGATGGCAGCGACTACTTAGGTCAATGCCCTGGAAAGGACCCGAGGTGCGGATCACTTATTGCAAGGAAAAACTATTTTTTTTATTTTGATTTCGTGTAACATGAAAGTGATTTGCAGGAGTTACTTTGAAAATATTTTGTTCAAAAGTATGATTCTGTTTGTAATACTTTGACTGTAACAACGTAAAATGTACGTTATAAAGGGTGCTTCTATTGCCTAATGATGTCTATCTACCTAGTAAAGCGTATGTGCGTAAAAGTCAGAAATGGACAAACACAGTTGGGCTTAACGATATGCCAGTTGAAAGGTTTAGTGAAAACGGTGGACTAACGAAAAAAAAACTATGATATCTGAGCAATATGATTTGATATAAACAATGTATGATAAATGAATATGAATTGTCATGTTAATGATACATATCTCTACTCTCAAAAGCGGCTATTGAATTGCCAAAAAGTATGGGATAAAGGAGACCCCATAGTCGTCTACACTATGCATTTATTATACAGTTTGTGCACAACAGAATGGATTCTAGATATGTGCGGATTAAGCAACTGACTATGGTGTAACTGTATTTAGTTTCTATAAACTTCAGAAAAACCGTTTTTGATTTGTGTTAAGCACATTAAAGTATTGTTTGGGGCACCCTTATTTTAGAATTAATAATAAATCTTTAAAAAATAAATTTATCTTGGTTATTTCTGATTTAATGTTTCTGAAGCGATTTTGTGTGCTTATATCTTACAATCTTTAATATAATGTTTCATGTATTATCATCATTATTAAGAATCACTCAAAGTGAATTCAAAGTTGAGGAAAACATTCCATAAAAATTGTTTGAATTCATAGACCGTTTTAGCATTATGTTTCATGCTTATTATTACCAGTACTATTACCATTTAGAACTGCTTATCTGGATTCAAAACTTTCAACTTCACTAATGTGGTTTACTCCAATAATGTGTTTTGTTAATCACAAGGTAATCAGGTAAACCCATTTCAGTTATCCGGTACCCCCTATATAAAGATTGAAGAAAAGCAGAAGGACTAATAATCTATTAAGTCTCTGGCGTTTAACTTTCTTACTTCCCCATGTGGTAGCTAAAGAAATAGTTTCATAAAGGTAGAGCACATTCATGATTCTTTTGTAACGATTCTTCAAGTTATCATGAATTCGAAGTGACTGAAACCAAGGGAAACCTTGGTGTTTATTCTATTCAAAAAACCTCTAAAAAGATTGTTATTAACTGCCCTGTGTAGACAAGACAAGGAGTGGTTAGTAAGGTACAAGTGAATCCAACTATCCACACTTTATGTGCCATGAAAAACCAGGGATGAAAGCAGCCATTTACAAAAAAAACAACAGAAAATTCTTCACAAGGGAACCTCTTGTAACTCTATATTAATCCCCTCTTCTTTCTCCTCATGTAGTCAGTGGTGCTGGTCTAGTAACGTATTACACCAGCCATGTAAAACCTGGGGCGGATACAGGATTTTCGAAAGGGCGGGGGGGGGGGGGGGCAGCATAAAGGCAAGTACTAAAACCGTGTGTTATCATATGTACGCATGCGGCATTTCCCCTCTTTTTGTAGTTGCCCCTGAAAACATACCCTTCCTGTAAAACGGGAACCCCCAAAGAGGGCAAAGTAGGGTAAAGGATAACAACTCTTCTGCAATCGTAATTATACCTAGGTGCAATTGCTGGGGAAAAAAAGTGTATTGCTAAATTGAATCTCCCAGTTTAAATACAATAATAAAAAAAGTAAAACATGGGTTGCAACATTTAGGGTAAATAATATATACCTGTTTTGTATTACATGTTTATGTGGAACTTGAAAATGATTTGGGTAACTTCTGGCAAGCTTTCATCTCTGAACAGAATCACAAGTATGGAAAAGCTGACAGGCTGACAAGCATTAACATCCATCAACATTGTGGTCATATCAATCTCTTTGATTGTGTGCATTCAACAACATGCTGACTTTTATGTCTCGAAATATGTGTTGTGCTTAAATCAGGGAAACACTGTTATGGTGGAATTACATAAATTTAGTTTCTATGAACAGATAAACTGCTTATTTGACTCTTTACTGACAAGTGAGTTAATGGTACTTTAATTAAAGGTGAGTTAAAAGAAAACAAACCAAGAAAGAGTCTGTAAAACCAAATAACAATAGAAATACATTCTGTGTCTCCATATCATGCCTGTGGTAAAATATCCACCATGAAAATCAGGCTTAAACTTCTTTGAAAAACAAGTTCCTGACCAATGTTGGTGACCTACCATGATTAGTTTGTTTACAAACATTACTCATTACAATGGAGCAAGGTGGGCAGTATATACACATACTACCCACTGTGCCAATATACCTAAAATACTTGATGGCAGTGTCCACTAAAGCCTGATCCCCACTATGGTGACGAAACTTGTTAAGTCGCTGAGCGACCAAGGTGGTTAGTAGTCCAGCGATTTACTTCACACTGGCGCCTTGATGTCTGGCAACTAAACCACTAATCGCATGGGTTTGGGGCAAAATATTTGAATTGTTTAATATTTCCACATAGCCACGGTCGATTAGTTAGTCACTGGGCGATGTTTAAGTGTCCTCTAGTCGCCAGCAAATTTAAAACAAGGGCGTCCCAACATGGGGAGTAATTTTTAAGTAACCCGGCGACTAGATGGTCGCCGCTGAAAACCTCTAATTGTCCAAGTGGGGATTCGGTATTAGTATTCATAACCTAACCTGGCTATATATGGCCAGGTTAGCCATAGTATTCATAAATTAACTATGTAATACTTAATGTATACTCACTGTCCCAGTCTGTAGCTGTCCTCCTCATAGTTCAGGTGCTGACACAGCAGGCGAACGCCCTCCTTAGCCGGGCCGTGGTAGTTGGGCCAAGTCGATGGACATAGAGGTTTGTATCTGTCAGAATTATAAAGTATTTTATTATAAATATTTCAGAAAAAAAAAGTAGGTTTTTGGTATAAAAAAAAAAGACATATGTTTATTGGGGGATATTACAGGGTTATCAAAAAACACTTCCTACTATGTAGAGGTAAGATATCTACCTTGATAATTATTATGATAAAAAAACTGACAATGAAAATGATAAAAAGTTTAAAAAGCCATTGCATGAGCAGTACACCATTGAGGAAGTGCTCATACTGGCGACGGTTGGAGAAACAGGCCTGCCGCCATAATGTTGTTTATAAATACATATTTTTTCTATATAAAATATGGTTACATAAAAAACTCACCTCTTGAGGAAGTGCTCGTACTGTCGGCGGTAGGCGAAGCCGGCTCGCCGTACCCGCAGGTTCTCCATCAGACCGAGGTATTTCACCTGGTGACGCACATTCTCCTCATTCAGGATCACTGAAAGCGTATACGTAGACAGATTGTGGTTTGATAAGTACAAAATACATAAATATATTTGTACATATATCAAATGGGGTCAAACAATATGGCAATGGCATGGATTAATCCATTAGGTTTAGACCCCTTGCCACAATCGATAATAAACATTGCATCCATATAGATTTGTCATTATCTCACACCGATTGATTTTTCATAGAGTCAAGGGGACTCTAACAAAAGATAGGACCAAGATGCTGTTTACAACCCAGTACCAAAGTAAGCTGCTCATTTGGGTTTACGAAAAAAGTGTCATACTCACTGGGCTGCTTGTGGTCGTTGGGTTTGATACAGCGGATGTAGGAAGGGGTTAATAACAAAGCGTCATATACTCACTGGGCTGCTTGTGGTCGTTGGGTTTGATACACCGGATGTAGGAGGGGAGTTAATAACAAAGCGTCATATACTCACTGGGCTGCTTGTGGTCGTTGGGTTTGTTACACCGGATGTAGGAGGGGAGTTAATAACAAAGCGTCATATACTCACTGGGCTGCTTGTGGTCGTTGGGTTTGATACACCGGATGTAGGAGGGTTCTTTAGACATCAGGATGTCCATCAGTTGGGTCAGGCTCTGCTTAAACTGTGTACCAGCCTATATTGTGGGGAAAGATAGACTCACTTTACTAAATTATCAGAATATGGCATATGTAAATAATGAATAAACATGTATACCATAGGATATATATGCGTGTGTGTGTGTGAAATATAAGTGGGTCATTTCAAGAGAATTGTCCTCACTGCATGCGCAATCGCGTAAGTATAAAATTGAATGGAATAAAAATTTGAGACCCGTCTTCCTGGATATAATTAAAACTTACATAATCCTAAAGAACCTTCATTAAATCTATACTATACAGGTTTCTTTTAAGAATAATTTATGCTCTAAATAATCAAATTCTTACAGACTAGGCCTCATAATGCACAGTTATGTAGTTATACAGCCTTATAGAATGCACATTTTGAGGTTAGTCTGTGATGGGTGCAATTTTTTTGAAAATAACTTGTGATTTATCACAATGCATTCAAAATAATTTTTAAATTCAATTAGTCTGTGATGGGCATTATCTTTAAGTCTTACCGTGTCGGGCCTCTTCTTACTGTTAAGGTCAGAGGTGGGGAAACAGGCCGTAGTGATGGGGTTAGTCGTCTTACTCATCACCTGGACAGATACAAAAACAATTATAGTTTATAATTCCATTACCCTACTACTTCTAAAATGATTACCTTTCACATGTTACAGTCTGCTCACTGAATTTACTTCAGGCCATACCAAGAACCAGCGAAATAGGCTGTTACAAGCCAGTCCATTTGGTTGCTGATTTGTTAAACAGCTTTTTAAAGGACCTGTGGGAACCAGCAAATTAGGTCAGGACACCATTATTTAGTTCCTCTCTCATCCTCTATGTGGCTTTATAGTGTAAGGGTTAGAAACCACTTCCAAACACCCATGGTGTTGGTTTGAATCCCGGAGGGACTTGTTATTTACTAAATTATTCACATTAACAAGACACGGCTACTGTATAGGCATTCTGTCTACATAGGATTTTGAACTTTGAATGTACACTAGTAGTAAGCGGTTTACAAAAGTAAGATGAAGTGAATATGCAAATAAAAATTCACAGCAACTCAAAATCAGCCCTTTTTACATGAAGGGCAGATCCTGAGTCAGTCATCTAGAGAGATGGGGGTGCAACCACCTTATCCCTTTCTTCACCCTTTAAAGAAATGGCAATTTGGTTTTTATAAAATCAAAAAAGTTGGTTAATTACAAAATCTATCCCTCAGTCAGGGTCTGTGTAGGGGGAGGTGGAGATACCACCCCATTTCACATTAGTATTCTGACAGAAATACGAATGATCCCCATATGAATGAGGATACATTAATTTTACTGTTCTAGGATATTGATATTTTATAACTTCAGAGATAATATCGTTTCCTATCCTCACCTCCTTGAGGTCCCGGTAGAGCAGGTCGTTGTTCTTGTCCAGGAAACCCTGAGTCTTGTAGGTCACTTCTCCGGCATAGTGAATTAACCGGAACTCCTGAAATACATAATAGATCGAATAAATTTAACCCTCCGTAATGCCTGGTGAATACTGGGATACAGGAAGTCTTGATAGCTTATCCAGCTTCATATCATCTAACAAACTAGACACGTTAAAATGTTTTGTGTATGACTACCTTTTCAATAATAGTTTTTATTATGTTAACGTCCACTTTTAAAGATGGGTGGGCCCAAGTATCTTGGTGATCAATTCTAACATTACAAGTATGTTACATTATTCCAAAGTTCAATCTCTGTCAATAGACTTCAAGATGGCTGGGCTGTCCATCTCAGGTGCGAATATGTAAGGGTGACCCCCAAGGTTATTGGTGATCTAAAGTAACTCATAGTATGTTATATTCTCACATCTCTGTCGATGGTCTTGCGGGTAGCGGGGCTGCCCGTTTTGTGTGACAAGAAGTGAGGATGTCCACCCAGGTTCTTGGTAATCTTCTCCAGGAAGGTGGCATCTGATGGCTCGCCCGGCCGCAGGCACTCCTCATCCTGAAACAATGGGAACATTTTAATGAAATTACCTTCTTAAGTTCTTTCTTAGAGATTGCAATAACACTGCAAACCTCTTTCCTTGCCATATAACTGTTGATGTGATCTACATAAACCTGTCAATTATTATGAGAATACAATCAGATTGGGCTTGGCCCCAACAAGCTCAACTTATATATATATATTAAGAGGTTGTACTTGCTCAGAAAGCAATGAGACTGAGACTGAGTTACTTGGCCTTAACAACTGCTCTTAAAGCCGATACCCACTGGGCTGAAATGGTGCACAAATCAGTCAATTCCCAGTAAAATAATTGTTGCACTGATTAAGATCACTAATTAGTACATAATACTCAAATGAACATGTGTGATGTAAATCGGCACTAAATTTGACAGATCTTTCTGGTAGAATCAGCAACTTTTTAGCGCCAACCGACTTTGTCAAAATTGCCTATTTGGTATGGAGCTTTACAGAACTGTTACAGGCATTACTTACCAAGAAGGCGATGAGACCGATGGGCTTGGCTTCGACAAGGTCACAGATGATCTTGTTGTTAAAGTACTGCACGGGCTCCCACTCGATGCCCTCACTCAGGTACTCCTCCTGCTCGGACTTCAGGGTCAGCTCGATGAACAGCTGCTGCAGCTTCTCATTGCAGTAGTTGATGCAGAACTGCTCAAAGCTGGGAGGGAAAGAAAGAAAGAAAAACAGGTGTGTGAGGCTTTAGTTGGTTGGTTGCTGTTGCTTACTAGGTACTAGGGTGTGTTGATACAGAACTGCTCGAAGCTGGGAGGGAAAATATACAATAGGTGTGTGAGGCTCATGGTGCTCTTTGATATGGTTAATCTAAAAGAGGGGATATTTTCTAATTGTACAGAAATTATGGGATAATGCACCTGAGGTACTTGATATCTGATGTTATCACAGATTACTTAATATTCTACCACATTTCAGCATGGAGATAACCAGGTCAAAGCTGTGGGGGAAACAGGGATGTGGAGCTCTATATGCCTTTTGATGTAGTTAATATAAAAAAGGGAATATTTCACAACTGAATAGAAATAAATAGGATAATGAAGTTCAGGTTATTTCTTCTTTATTCTTATGTTAGCACAGGTTACTTGATCCTTTACCTCACCTCAGGAGAGGATCACAGAAATGATAAAAAAAATGAAGCTGATTGCATTTCTTACTAAGCACTCTGGTAGAACCACAAAACATGAGCATCAAATATTGGTATTTTATATAGTAGTTATCTCAGATTGTAGCATGCAGGATAAAGCCAAATAAGCATTGGCCTCACATAAAATTCACATCCAACTCACCTATTTTTGGCAAAGATCTCGAAGCCATAGATGTCGAGGAGGCCAAGAACCGTCTTCTGTTCCTGGTCCTTCATCTTTAAGGAGGAGTTGATCTTGTTTACGAGCCACGTAAACATCCGCTCGTACACCGCCTTGGCAAGAGCATCCCGGACGTACACTGCCTGGTCACGGTTGAGCGGAGAGCTCAGCTGCCAAGGTCAGAGGTCAAACAATGATTATTATCATTTGACATAAATTCAGAAAAAATCAAGAGCTGACTGAGGTTTATTTTCAGAACTGTTCACAATTTTATAGAAAGCTTTCTGAAGCAGCTAAAAGCACTTTAATATAAAGAGAGCTACTTTACTTTCTGAAATTCTTCCAACCACGGATGGCCAACTTCTTGAGAGTTACCTGTGGGTTAGCCTAGATCAGAGGGCATTCTGGGAAATATGTAAACAAGCTGCAAGGCTTAATGAATAAATTTACAATAATCTTGATGAATTAACGGTTTAACCTGATGGAAAACTATGGAAAACTCTCCTTGACTACTTTTCCCTTTTGTATCTGTATATCTATTACTTTTTCAAGATGGTTTGAAAATTCAATCATTACGGATAGATTTATAGCAAACTTTTGTATATTTTGTATAATTTTTCTTGTGCTTTGGTCAACACACTCAGTTCAAATTAACCTGCAGGTGCCTAAAATACCGTATTGTAAAGACTAAAGGCCATGATCCACTATGCAACAAAAGGCCAACCGATTTTCTTCTCATGCATTTCTCACATATTTAGAATAAATTTTTCCGGTGAAAATACCATTTTGCTAAAATGGCTTATTCAAAACTCTTTGGAAAATTATATAAAAAAAAATTATTGTATAAGAAAAATGATTATTTAACAAACTGATTTTCAAAATCGGTTCATAATTGGTTAAAAACCGCATCATGGATCATGGCCTGTAGGAGCCAGGTTCTTCAGCAGGCTTACCTTCTGTCGGTCGGCAGTAATACTCTTATTAGTCAGGGCGAACAGCAGGTCTTCATTGGAGCACCCCAACAGCTGAAAAAGGCAAGTTACTGAGATGTCAAATAAATACATGATACAGAAAAGGGCTCTCATTAATGCTAGATATAAATCAAATGGAGTCAGATGGTAAAGAATTGCAAGATTACATTACATTTAGATTTAGATTCATGGGCCATAGCACTGATGTGTCCTGCAATATGAACCAGAGCTGGCCCCTCCTCCCAAAGGTCCACATTGTCCAGTCTACCCACCTTCTTCTGTCAATATGCTCGTGTGAGTACATGAATCACTTCACTGATTCATCACAACTATATATATGCCATGTCAATGTATCTAGTTTACACTATGCACATTCTACCTACCTCAGCCATAGTGTTGATGGGTCCCGCGTTGTGCACCTTGGCCTCCCCCTCCTCCTCCGCGAAGCCAACATTTCCAAGATGGAGGACGAATGCCACTACAGACAGCAAGGCCTGGAAGGGGGAGAAAGCGGGGTTATAAAAAGGTGACATACTGTTAACACAGTATCATAATGATTATGACAGGAATCACTGTCGGAGTATGTGCAAGGAAACATTCATTACATAAAATAGCAATCCTACATGTCAAGTTAGAATCCAATTGCTGTGGCCCTTAGGCCATAAAGGCATGTCATAGCAGCCCATGAGCAAAAGGTTATGGATGACAATATTACCTCAAGTTCATACTGGCAAATTAGAATATAACTAGGCAGGTAGTCTGCTTCATGACCATTAAGGGAACTAGAACAGTATTGAATAACACCAGGAGGTGCTGATTACTCATTGTTTGTCTAAAATGACTTTTGAACATTACAGGATCTAAAAAGTAAATATTCTGAACATATATATTTTAGCAGTGATAATTATTTTTAAAGTACATGATTAAACCCTGCCATGCACAATGAATGTTATGTGTCTTTGCAGGTTATTTCCCTATTTGGCATAATTATAGTATATTAATTTTTCATTCACACCAATTCTTTAGCATTTTTAGTGGCTCACAACTTGTTTGCGAATTGTTCCTGCAAATATGCAAACGGCACAAAAGTTAATAACTTTTAGTTATCTTTGAGATGTTCACAACTGGTTCATAAGTTGTTCTTATGAATAAACATGCAGTGCAAACATTGAAATAGTGCTTTTTCATCGCCTTACCTCTTGTTCCTCCTGGGTGAAGTCACACACGTTAAGCGCTTTCTGAACTGTCTTAAAGTCACTGACGTCGTCGACCGTGTCAACCACGATACACCCACCCTGTCAATGGAAAGCATGGTCTGTGAAGGTTATGTATTTTCATTTTCTAATTGATACCAAATTGACTGTTTTATTTAACTTGGACTAACACAAAATCTTTTCAGAATGGAACTGAAATGCAGACATATTGAAAGATTCATAAAAGTATCAATTTTCATTATGTTCTTAGTAATACAGAGTATAACCTTTTTAGTATATCAGAGAGAATGTATGCATGTATTTACATGAAAGAAAACTATATTACAAAGATATATAATTACACCATATCTAAGGCACTTGATACCAATGAAGAGAGTAAAGATGTATAAGTGAATGTAAGGGTGCAACTGTGTAGAAATACTGGACTATTATCTATTCAACTATTCTGTATCAAGAATTACATAGTGTAGTCTCTGTAACTATCTGTGTAGAGGTATTCCTAGACAAGCATATATTACTGAAGGTGCTATATAGTTCTATACAAGTGGATATAACAAGGAACTTATCATTAGGAAAAGACTATCAAAATGCTACATGATTCTATACAAGTGAAAATTACAGGGAAACGCTACCAAAAATATTCTAATTGGGAACAACATTGCTGTACTATAATCATGAACTGCCCAATGTTCAATTAGTATGCATGTGGACAATTAGTTTGTCAAACAATTAGAATCCTTTGTCATGCAAATAATTATACAGAGGTCAACATTGTTATTAGTTAAAAGAAACTGGAAATTTGTCAATAATTTGAACGATCGAAAAGAATAATCAGCATGCATATCAATTTAAACATAAAATAACAGAAATGAATAGGGGACAGAATTATGTGTTGAACTAAATTCTGGTTCTGGGATCTCATTAAGAAGGAGATCAACACATGTTAGAAGGTAATCATCTTTCACCAGTTGTAAAATACTCAGAAACTTAACAGTAGGTAATATATTTTACATGATAAAATAATCCTATACAATGTTTTGGGAGCATGATTCAATGCTGTTTTTGACAAACATTAACTTCTTTTGTAAAATGATGAGATATTCTCTAAATGAGGCTGTATTCGTTCTCTTGTTATAATATTTACTTGTGGATCAATTAGATTATCTGGCTGCCAGCAAAGGTACAATCCAGCATAACTGACACATCATTTCAAAAACAGTGTTATCAAAAACCTATAATACACCGTGTAGTTTTCCAATTTTGGAATGTAATATACATATTTTCACAATAGACTTGAAGGACTTGGTAACATGATGAGAATAGTAATACCCGTTACTACTTGGCAATTTCTCCTATGATTGTTTGTGATCTACTAAATTGGTGGCCTAATGTTTCAAATAAATCATTCGCTGTTGATATCCCCATCCCACTAAAAACAAGAAATAAAATTAGCTGTGCAACACAGGCTAAATACTGTTATCTATTTCTAAGTTAGCTTTGATTGCTTTTAGTTACATTTTAGCTAGGCATGGCTTTAATATGGATGAAAGACACCAGCGCTGAGGATAATACATATTTCTATTAAAATACTGTTGATTAGATTGTAAGTTTTGCTCAAAATGCTAGTTCAATCTTTATTTCTCTGGAATAAAACCTTTTCAGTAGTTGAGAAAAAATTGCAGATCATATAATCCATGATGAACAGGTCTAGGTCTTTACATTAATCAATAGTCAACTCTCATTGGGTTTGAATAGGGGAAAAAGTCATATATGCTTCTTAGACAAGGAGCTACACACATATGTTAACATGAATTATCATTCTAGACATATACAGCTTTCTTTAAACAACAAGGGTCACAGACAATCAGTAGGGTTAATTGCTAAGTGTAACTGGGCTGACATCACAATGGTCTAGTATACACTGCATGAAAATAGACCTTTTATGACCTTTAAGTTTCATAAATGGGGCTGTTTTAGTACTTAACCTGTATGCGGACCCCCCCTTTCTGAAATCCTGTATCCGCCCCTGATATAAATTCACAAAAGGCCAAGTCTCTTGCAGTGTTAAGCCCCATACCAACTAGGCGACGTAACTGTTGATGGGCGATGGGCAACTAGGAGAATCACAGTTTGAGTTACTGGGCGACTGGATTATTAGTGAATCGCCCGGCGATGGCCCCGTGGGTATGGTCTGACTTCTTGTTGACAGGCGACAGGATCACCAGCAAAAATCGCTGTTCAAATATCAAACTTGCTGAATATCACAGTCACCCAGCAACAATGATGGCCCCTCTCCCAGTCGCCCGTCGCCCGTTGAAGGTAAAATCGCCTAGTGGGTATGGCCCTTTAGTTTGTTGTGGTTAGACACACGGAGGGCTGAGTTATCACACACTCTGCCTTACCTGGAGGGGGATCACCTTAAACACAACCAGAGCTCACAGTTAGAGGTCTGGGTCAACACAGAATGGCTGATTCCATATACTGACTTTGTTCACTTGCCATATTGGAAGGAATCAGTATTACTGTAATACTGGATACCACCCATATATTGGTATTTTCGGTTGCTGATACATTTTGGGAAATTTCATTGTTCACACGGCCGATTTTGTATTGCCAATTTCAATTGTCCTTTGGGTGGTGAAAAGAAAATTGTGCAATGGAATGCAGGTTTTAGGCTCCACTATAGAGGGGAGTCATTTTCAGCAAAACTAATGATTGTAATTATTTGTCCGCGGGAAAAAATATAATCCCAACGCACATGTAGCTTACAGTTATCTGGAGGTATGAACTGAAACAGCTGTACACTTCGGGGAGTTTACTTTAAATACAACTTAAACATGTATTTATGTTGATTCTTGAATATCTGATAAAGACCCAAGAACACATGGAGATCACCTTGAACATACCAGGAGCTACAATAACTGTCTGTGTGTATTGTATTGAAATACACCCACATTTATCTTAAATAGACACCTTCTCACCAATACCTGTAGTAGTTCTACCAAGTAGTCTAATATCTACAATACCTTTTACCACTAGGCTAAATAATATGTGCACAATATCTAAGATCCTAAGCCAATCACCAATTTAACTAATCACCATGATTCTGTCTAACCATCTACCACTAAAGACAGAACAAAGATTGATTGAACATTTATCTACCGATACTAACCATTGGAGTGTCACTTGCATGTCTGTTCATTTGCTACATTTTGTTACCCAAGTGTAACCTTAGGAAGGATTATTTTGTATATTCCAATTTCCTTTGCGAAATTAGGATGAAATAAAAAGATCTTACTTGATCAAAACTGATCCCTAAAATATCTAGGTTAGGCAAAAAAAAACAGTTGGAAATTAACTTGAACCTTGATTTTCTAGTAATTTATGTTTATAATTTGTGTGTCCATTACTTTGTTTTTTACCGAACCGAATGAAATGCCCGTCCTTAGGAATCTTTTTTTAATTAAAACTGAGTCTATGATAAACCAATTGATTCTAGTAAAAGATAATGTCCATGATATTTTCCTTAAGTCACCCTTCAATGGTTTCTCTCACAATCAATGGCTGTCATGTTGCGGTCAGTGGAGTTTACTGATCAATGAAAACCAGAGTATTTCCCAGCATTGATCAGAATAACCCACCTAATACATCAAGACAAACACTAAAAATCACAACACCACTGGACTTAAGCAGCTATACAAAGAAGCAGCTACTGGGGTTTGGGGATGGGAGAGCTGACAATATGAATACATCTAAAGGTGGAATTACACTACACAACATGAGCAGCAATATGACGATGTCGCATAGAAATCGCACATATTAGAGAACAGATTCTTTGTACCACTTCTGTATAATACTCCAAATTGACAATTTCAAACAATTATATCACTCCTGTATGTGAATTTTTGGTAATATCATCATATCGTGCCGATATTGCAACACAAAGTCACGTAGTGTAATACCGCCTTAAGTAGAATGTGGTTAATAAAGGACTTTACCTGGCCCTGTGAACAGACGAATACAGTGTTAGATACACATAGTGAAGAGCAGCAACAGAAGGTGAGATTCAGAACATTAAATGGTTGTTGTATCGCAAGAAATAAGACTAGATTTAACTGGATGAACGAGTGGGGACAGTGTAACCGGTTTTTAGGTCCCTTTGTCAATAAAGAGGCTTTCATATGGTCAAATATTACCCTGTTTAGATTGACCTTATGTTTATTCCTTACATGTTTCCGTTATTGCTGGTATATGTAAGGCCCTTCAAGACTTACTCTGTAGTTTACCTTAATTTTCTCAATTTTTACTTTGTGTTGCCTGTGAAGCAAAATTCCCTTTCACCATCAATCTCTTACATATTCATAATATTCACCTATGTCACTCTTCTTTCTGGATTTCCCTAGTATCATGCCTCTAATTTCACCTACCTGGTTAAGGCAGTATTAATCTATTCAATCCCTTTCCCAGCCCCATGGCATACCTGGTTAAAGTAGTAGTCATCCCCTTCCCTGTCCACTTTAGGATGAATTACTGGCATGATACAGAGGTCGGACATAATTGCAGTTTTTGCACAGTCAGCCACTGACACAAATCTGAATGAATGAGTTAGTACTTGTGTTTTCTAAGTCAATAAGGTGTTGATAATTGAGGATGAATTATTATTTTCTCTCAATTAGGTAATTACCTCCATTGTAGGTGAACCAAAATAAGGTATGTTTTTGTGATTTTAGGGTTGGACATTGTGATCAAAGCCAAAGGGCTTTAACACTGTTCCCTATGAAAAAATGCTATGTTTGCTTTCAAGTCTTACAACTGCATATTTAACATCATATTGAAAGTAAAAGCTTATAAAGTTTAGTTTTGGGTAGTACTACTAGGAAGATTACTGTGAATCAAGTATGATGAACATTTTTCTAAAAATGTTGATATCATAGAAATGAGGGGTGGGCTAGCTGGCAAAGTGGACAGGTCTGATTTAACCCCAGGGCTTATCAGGTTAAAGCTGTTAAAGTTACCCCTGCAAGCTCTGATCAGAATGTCATGACATACCTGGTTAGGTTGGCACTAATCCCCCTACTCCAAATCCCTTGCTAGAGCACTGTGACATACCTGATTAAGGTAGTAATAATCACCTCAATCCCCCAACAAGCATTCGCTGTGATATACCTGATCGACATAGAAGTAGTCATCCTTCCAATTCCTTCAGCAGCACATCATAATGATCCTAGTTAAGGTAATAATAGTTTCCTCATCCCCTCCCCAAAGCTGACTTCTGTGACTTACCTGGTTAAAGTCCCCCTTCCATCCCTCGGCAGAATGCTGTAAGATACTTTGTTAAGAAAGTATTTGTACCCCCTTCCACACCCCTGGCAGATGATTTAACATACCTGTTTTAGATAGCACTAGTCCCCGCAGAGCCCACACAACATACCTGGTTTAGATTTGTTAGTCCCCCTCCCACAACTTTCACTGCACATACCTGGTTCAGGTAATGGTAGTCTTCGACCCGCGTGGTCAGCCCCAACTTGTCCCTCAGCACCGGGTCTGACCCCTTGTACCCCCTCCCACCCCTTACCAGAGCCCACATAACAGACCTGTTTTAGATAGCACTAGTCCCCCATCCCAGCCCTAAACAGAGTGCTGTACGTACCTGGTTGAGGTAATAGTAGTCCTCGACCCATGTGGTCAGCCCCAACTTGTCCCTCAGCCCCGGGTCTGACCCCTTGTACCCCCTCCCACCCCTTACCAGAGCCCACATAACAGACCTGTTTTAGATAGCACTAGTCCCCCATCCCAGCCCTAAACAGAGTGCTGTACATACCTGGTTCAGGTAATAGTAGTCTTCGACCATCGTGGTCAGCCCCAACTTGTCCCTCAGCACCGGGTCCGACCCCTTGATCCCCTTCTACCCCGTAGCAGAGCCACATAATATACCTGGTTTTGATAGTAATGATAGTAATGCTGTACGTACCTGGTTGAGGTAATAGTAGTCCTCGACCCGTGTGGTCAGCCCCAACTTGTCCCGCAGGCCCGGGTCAGACCCCTTGATCAGCTGGTAGAAGACGTGGAAGTTCCGCTCGCCCTCGTTCTGGTTCACGACACGTGACTTCTCCAGGAGGTAGTTGAGGATGACGCCCCCTACCGGTGCACCCTGGTAACAAACAATAAACAAATGGTTACAATTAGTTGAGAGTAATGTCCTGTATAACCCTGGTATCATAACAATCGTGATTACTTTTAAAGAACAAAATAACATAATTCGATCAGAGTCTTTTAAATATAGCTATTTAAGTCTGGGGAAAGAATATATTTGTAAAATGATATAGAAAAAATATTCATGTTTTCTCTTCATCAACGCTGTGTACAGATATAATTGAACACTTCAGCAGTATCTCAGATAGATTGTGGTCTGTCATATTTTGGGAAAAATATGAGGATTGCCTGTATACTTGGAATATCATTAATATCGCTCACGCTTCGAATCAAAACACAACTCAAATCTGCCTTCTGTGACTCGTTTCCCTTTAATATGTGCAAAAGCGCAGCTGTTTCCGTGCAGTGAAACTGAATGATGATAAAGTATACCTTAAAGTCAAACTGGATGTCCATGTACTTCCCGAAGCGACTCGAGTTGTCATTCCGGTTCGTTTTGGCATTTCCAAAGGCCTGTAATAAACAAAAGAATAGTAACAAGATATTCACAGTTCCCATATATGTTAGAATAAACTGATCTTTCAACTCAATAGCTGTGCTATGCTGACTTATGATGTAAAGCATGTCAATTCTGTAATCGTCAATACTGATTTATAAATCGCCATTGTGAATACCATGTCCCTTCTGACTCAAGGACCCAGTTTAACAAGGGATCAAGGAACTTGGGCTGGTATGATACCGTATTTAACAATTTATAGCAAAGTAACATGAGAGGCCGCCTAACAAACATGACTTATATCTTCCACTAAACCTTCCCAATATATATACTCTTTTCAAACAAAGGTGAAAATACACTTCGGCTAAGCCAAAATTACATATAGCCTGAATGACTACCTCAATCACAATAAAAAAGATATACCAAAAAAGAAAAAAGAACAAAAAGAAAGAAGGAATAACACCCAGTTCAGCCCTAGCATGGTGAGTTGGCCTGGTGCCTCTGCTGGTCGGTAGAGGGCGTCGGCACTATACGTTATTGGACAGGGTATGATGATCTCTCCTGTTTTAGGTGATAACATTGCCATAGACCTACAGGGAATTATTGGCAGCTACTGCTGCGACACAAAATCGTAATGTTTTACAAATGAAGATAAACATAACCAGAAACAACTCCTAAATAGGGATGCTAGCCATGAAACATGAGAAAAAAGTTCGGAAAAGTAGGAAGGACATTTCCGGATTTTCACTTTTGTAACTTAAAGGTCGTCAAAACTGTTATCAAATATAATTCAGAACTTTTGTTATCACAATTGATGTAACATAAAACATGCAACATTTGGTGGGTAATACGTGATATCTTTTTCACCAAGGTAAAAAGAGATGTATTGCGACCGCGCAATCTACCCTTGTATGGTACTTGGCTCATACCCCTGCTCAGAGCTATAGGTTTAATGGCCTGATAATTCCCTAATAAAACTTTAAACAGATATAATTCTCACAGTTGCCGCTACATGAAACACAGATGTTGGTGGGTGATATTTGGTGATATGTGATTTTTTTTCCCACCAAACTGACAGACATGTATTGAGCTCTCCCAACCCACCCCTGTATGATACTTGGCCCATACCCCTGCCCAGAGCTATAGGCAATATGGCGATTGGCCACGTGATCACCGTGTGGTAATGGAGATTCGATGGGGGAACAGTGTGGACGATAATAGGTGAACATGCCTCTCATAGAGTGGGTGGTAATAGGTGAACAACCCTCTATATAGAGTGGGTGATGATAGAACAACCCTCTCTAGAGTGGGTGATATTAGGTGAACTTGCCTCTCTATAATGTGGGCAGTAATGGGGAAGTCAGGTTCTCACACCAGGGGGCGTCCCGTGACTATATATCACGTGATCAGAGTCTGACATGGTCTAACTGTCCACAAAAGCAATAGGGTTGGAAATGTAATGGTTGTTACATGGTTCCTTTTCTGCATATTACTTTTCTGCATGATATGCAGAAAAGGGACCATGGAACAACTTTTAATACATTTCCAATCCTATCGCTTTTGTACGAGAACATAATATATATATATATATATATATATATATATATATTATATATATATATATCATATATATTTATTTATCCCCGTCAACCACGTTGGCTAAATGTTCTATAGAGCGTTAGATTTGAATAGTGAATTATACATTTTAGTGAAGGCTAAGTGGACCAGATATTATATCTGCAACTTATCTGCAGGCATTAACCCAAAGCTGTAGACACAGGGAAATACTCAAAACCTGTAGATTTTCTGTCACCTTCTGATAGTTCTTCGTTTCCTATATTTCCTTGTTTTGCAACTGTAAAGGCACCCGGTAAAGGCATACCTGAAGTTTATTAACCACAGGTGTGCTGTTGTCTACTTAAGATGAAATAAAACATCAATTACTCCCATATTTGCTGACCAGATCAGTGACTCATATTTAAGCTTTGCATGTCTATTCTCATAACATTAATATTCTATACGATTAACCCATTGATTTTCCCTCTCGTATCCCCCCTCTATAACCTTGACCTTGACCATGACCATGACCTTGACCTCACCTCGAGGATCGGGTTTGACTGGAGTAGCATGGCCTTGACCTTCTCGGTACCCGTTTCCGGACCAAGAACACCCCTTGGCCCCTCATATCCCCTCAGTCCCACCTATAACTAGAAATCCACCCCCATATGACCTTGACCTTGACCTCACCTCCAGGATGGGGTTGGACTGGAGCAGCCTGTCCTTGACCTTGTCCACGTCGTGGCTGTGGGTGGAGGAGGCTGCTATGTAGTGGAGGATCTTCTTGGAGGCCTCCGTCTTCCCCGCCCCGGACTCCCCCGAAATGAGTACGCACTGGTCCCGGAACTCAGTACGCATAGACCGGTACGCAGAGTCGGAGATGGCGTAACTGGAAAAAAGATTTTTGTTGGCTTGGTTAGATATAAATAATGTTCTGTTATTTAGAATAATTGTATAGGTTAATTACATATTACTTGATAAGAAGTGTACATGTGTAACTCCCCAAGAGGAGTACACACGGGTCGCTAACTGAGTACACATCGACAAGTAAACAGAGTATGGGATGGCATAGCCAGAAATAAGGGATTCCTTAGTAGGCCTTTTGTTCAATTTTCCCTACCAATGATAGCTGATTTACTTTATTTTATGTACCTAGGCCTGCCTTTGTTTATTTTGGTAGACAAAAACATAGAAAACTATAGTAATAATATACACAAATCTATATAGCTATTAATTGAAGACTATTTGGTTATACGTACATGTGTGGAGGGAGTTCGTAGAAGTTGACATTGCGGTAGGTCTGAATGATACTTTCACTGTAGAGGTTGGGGATCTGCTTGTAGGGGTTGACCGACACCAGTACCGGCCCGATGTATGTCTGAAAAGGGGAAAGATGTCAGGGTTAGGTTGAACATGGGGATCAGTAGACAATTTGGTAGAAAATCTAAATAATTATTATTATCATACAATCTTTTTTTGTTAGAGTGGATTAATGTCAGCTATTGTTTGCTGCTGTAATTATTGAAGATTGTTTGCTAATAGAAAATTGATTACATCTAGCATGAGGGCGACATGCAACTATTATAAATTACAGTGTCTCTAGAAAAGCTTTATACCAATATCACTCCGGAAAAAAACAGCAACACTGATGTACATCCTCTTGGTTATCTTAGGCAGCATGAAAGTCTGTTTCCGATCAACTGCTTATGTCCAGTTGGGAACATTCGTTTTTTCTTTTTCTTCCATTTTCTTATCAACCCAATTAAAATTATTTACAAATTCCAAGCCATTCTGGTGATCACACATACTAGACTGGAAACATATTTTTTTCATTTATATCCTTATATTCCTGATTACAATTTTCCTGGATTCAGATATATAAGGACTCACATATATGAGGTTCTCCTTGAAGCGCTTCCTCAGGTTCTCGATGAAGGCGTCTGTACTCTTGTAGTCCTCCAGGAGCACGAAGTCCTGCACGCCCGTCTTGTCGCGGGCATGTAACGCCGCCTCCATGCCTAGTGCACTGTCTCCCTGGAACCATAGCAAAATCACACTGTAACCATAGTGACTCAATGGTAATGATTCCATGAGACACTGTTACCATAATGGCTAGTAACGTAAAACAATGTAAGCATAGTGAGTCACTGAAAGTAATTACATAAAAAACTGTAGTCATAGTTACTCACTAAAGTAATTACATGATACACTGTGTGGTAGTTTGAAGTAGTAGAAAGACATCAGCATCTTCTAATCTTCTTTATTAAGCTTAGGTAAACAGGAACAATCCTAACTTCGAGGGCCGCATAACACAACACAAATAGTACCTCTTATATCATAGAAAATAGACGTTCCCGCCATAGCCTACGACACACTGTTACCATGGTAATTACTTACATGAAACACTGTAACTATGGTGATTTACTAAAAGTAATTACATGAATCACTGTTTCCATAGTAATTAGTTATATGAAACACTGTAACCATAGTAACTCACTGAGAGAAGTTAAATGAAACACTGTTACCATAGTGATAACTCAGTGAAAATGGTTATGTTGAATAGTCAGTTACCCATAGTAATTAGCTACATGAAACACTGTAACCAAAGTGATTCACTGAAAGCAACTACATGAAGCACTGTTATCATTTCAATAAGTCAATGGAAATGGTTGCATGAAATATTGTAACCATAGCAACTAATCACTGAAAACAAAGTTATAATATGTTTTAACCGTAGATTGAACATCAGAACCAAAGCAAAAGGCATTTGCAAAAAATCTAGTAACAACATTGTAACCATTGTAGGAAAGTATAAAAATAGGAACAATAGCAATAACATGCTATGTACATGGTTATAACTCACTGAAATCATGAACAATAACAGAAAAATGTAACCGTAATGATCATGAACTGTTGAAGTATTGGGGCACCTACTTTGTACTTTTGCAATTACAATACTGGAACCTTAGTTATACAAACTGTAACCATAGAAGGCTAGCACTGTCACTTTAGTATGTTTTATAACACTATATACACTGTACCCTCATAAGGCTGAGACCATAACAAACCATAGCTCTAAAGCAGGTCATTATTTATAGCTTTATCATATACCTCGGCCACCTGACGCCTTTATATACCTGTACTGTTAGCATATCTATACCTGCATGCAGATCCCTCACCAGATGGATATGCCATGTATGTGTAACTGCTACCATAAATAGGTCTATTATCTGACAGTCTTTTGTCTTTGATACCTCTGAATACTGTCATTAAGTTTCGTTCTTACTATTGTGAGCAATTACTGTATAAGTAAAATATCAGGAGTCAAGGCCAATGATATTGTAAGGAGGATTTTTTCAACATTTTACTAAAATTCAATCTAAATATTTTCACGAATGCATATAGACAGAATTTTTTATATCAGAAAACTCATTTGAGATGATAACAATAATTGTAGAAGGTAAATCAAGGAAATTATCAATTTTAAAACTATAATGTCAATAGTTAGAATCTGCAAATGTTTTTATTATAGTTATATTAGAAATCAAAAAGAATTTGATCGACCTACTCTTTTTTCACTATTATTTTTTGACTAGGAAAAGAGTCAAGGAAAAGGCCTGAAAAATCTCTCTAGACATGTTGCGATATGATAAATATGATATGAATTTTCAGGGTTGAGCTGCTTCAGTTAAATAAGCCTGAATAATAAATACATAAATGATTGAATAGAATGTCAAAGGTGAACTGATGTTCAACCGGTAGGATGTCAGAGTGACAGGACAAAGATACAATCTGATAAATGCGATTGAGATATGAACAATATGACCACATAACATGCTGATGGGTAAAATTATTTCGATCATAAAAAAAATAAAATCCTGAAAACAAAAACGACCCATGGAAGCTGTTATCTCAAGTCATTGTATCAGTGTAATGAATTAGAGTAATTCTGTGAATCAGCAAAAGATGACTATACAGTAATTACTGTGCAGACAAATTGCCCATGCAGTATCCACTGTGAAGACATAATAGTATTCTGTGCAGTATAGTTATCTTGCCAGACACATAATGTTTCATAGCTAGCTCGACAGTTCAGAACCCTCACAAGGATGTTCATATCATAGAATTTCCTCATTATTTAATAAAATATTTGACAGAATTGGTTACAAAGAAGAGTCTGTTTTCATCATAAGTGCCGTTTGTGAAGTTTAGGAATTCGATGTCAAAGGCGCTTGTTTATATGTTGTATAACCTTATCACTTCCGGCAATGTACGTTCAAACTGTTTTAAGGAGGGAGCCATTGGAAAATGAGCTATGCTTGAACATTTTACCTGTTCAAAACTATTAAAGTCATATAAATGCAGTCATTGCTGCTTATGTATATTTTAGTATAGGTGAGCTTGGTACACCAAGTCAACAACAATGATTATTGTTGTAACCTACCTCCATTATGTGTATGTGACGTCACAGCCTGTGTGTAAGTCAACTCACAGCCCACACCAATGTGAGGCTGTTGACACCCAGGAAGGATACGCCCCTTTGGCTATAAACCAAATCAGTGGGTTAGCCTTTGCACAGTGAGGTCAGAATATTGGCATCCAGTCAGTATTCTGCATCCTCTCCTCCTGTCCTACCCCGCCCTACGGTGATATGTCTCCAATATCGGGGTAGGGGGTGGGGTGCTAACAAGGCCAATCTGACCTCTCTAAGTGGCCAGGGAGTGACCGCAATGACCTTCAGGTAACCTTGACGTGTCCTTCACCCTACTGCCCTCTCCTGGCATCAGTGAGTGTCTCTTGGAACTGATGAAGCTGGGGGGTCGATGAGATTATCTAATACTAGGTTAATATAAACACCGTATCAATTCTAGTCTGTCATCAAATAGTTACAGATGTAGCTTCTGATGTAGGTGTGGCAATGGGCACAGGTTGGAAACCCCATACTCATCTAGCCAACCAGCTGTAGACTGATACCAATTCTGGGCTGTGAACCACTGTAGCCTGTAAGTTTCTCTGATCTGTGACCTGATGAGGGTTTTCTCACTGGGACCTACTGGTGGGTCGGCAGGCCTCAGGTTCTGAGATAAGCTGTGAACTACGTCTCCATGCTGTGAATCAGTCCATTCATTGTGCCAATCAAGGCTGTGATCTGCTGAGAGCTATGAACTGTGAGTCTGTGAGGTGCTCATAGCTATGAGCTGTTCTATCCTGTGAGCTGTTTTAACCTGTAAGTCAATCCAAGCTGTGAACTAATCCACGCGGTGAGCTATTCCAGCCTGCGAGCTGCCCAAGGCTGTGAGCTACTCCAAGCTCTGGGCCAATCCTGACTGCAAACTAATCCACTCTGTAAACTGTTTCAGACTTAGCTGATAAGAACAGGGAACTCAGAAGCAGGCTACTCCATTCTGTGAACAACTGAAAGTATGAGCCACTGTCAGCATTAGACAAGCTCCAATTGCAAGCTATGAGTTGTTCCAAATGAGGACATTAAGGCTGTGAACTACGTAGTCTGCGACTACTAAAGGGTATGGCCTGTGACGAACTTCAGGCCGTGTGTTGTTCTAATTCAACGATTCCAGACAGCACGTTAGCTCCTCCGGTGTATATGAGCTGTCCCAGGCCTCGGGATGTGAGCTGACAATTAGTGCTGTAGACACCAGCAGCTCTGCCCGCGGTGAGAGTTGACACCACACCTAGAGCCCACCTGTACCTGACTGGTCACCTGGCCTAAGGTAGACGCCGTGTACCTGATACCTGCCCTACCAGCGTCCATATAGGTTGTATTCCACTACGAGCTTTTACTCCGACTTATAAATAACACCAGTGGTAATTCGGATTAAACATAATCATGTCACATATCATTAGAAAGGATTTTTGATTCCCTTTCAAATGATAAGTAACATGCCAGGGTTCCTTTAAGATTTTTGATACAAACTAATAAATTGCTAAATTCCTGAAAGTCAAAATCACCTGGTGAAATATATCACCTGGTTGAATATAGGCTTAAAACACACCTGAGATTAAAGTGGGCCTAATCTAGACCAGCGTCTGAAGGGCGGGGCTACAGGTGGTGGTGCGGGGGGGAGGGGGGAGGGGTGGAGGGGGGGGGGCGCTGATAAAGTACATCCACACGGCTTCCTGAAACAGGTGCAACAAACAACCTGTAGATTAATCAGAAACCCTCCGTATTGATATTCGCAGGAACTAACACTGAGTGGGAGGTTGTTTGTTGTAGGATAATTTACAGGAGGTTGTTCTCTGATATCAGATTGATACTATTTGAGGCCATGTAATTCGCAGGAAGCAATAAAGACCGGATTGGCAGGTGAATGTTTGCTTTTGTAAAGCACAGGACGTTGTCCTCAAATATTATTATATACATATATTATATTATTTGACGTCATTGAAGAAGTTCAGAGCCATGTAGACATTATATTGCAGTCACAAAGCACTCCTTTACCAAAGATTAGCCAGGTATTGAGTGAGTGAGCGAGTGCTGGATGTTTTACGCCGTACCAACAGCCAGGGTCATTTTCACAGCGAAAAACAAGTTTGGACGAGTTCTGTCTTTGGTGATTGCATCTATAAGATGAAGGTGACAGGGTGGGCAAACAACAGGGGATCAAAACCAGGAAATCACTTTTGCTTTACCTCATCCCTTAGTGAACCAAGCACTGACTGAGAATTGAGCCCAAAGAACCACTTGGTCAGTGCAGGGTCCCCCCTATCGTCATCTTATACGATCACCAGGGGATACTGGAGGCCTATTCGTACACGGACCCCCATGGGGTTGAAGCATCTCTGGTCTGAGAGTAGGAGATGGCTGCTTGCTGAATTACAGAGCACAGAGAGGTGTCCTCAAATATCAGGTTTATATATCATTTTATGCCAGGTAATTCAGAGGAACAAACAGCAACTGGACTGGGCGGTGAATGTTTGTTGTGGTGTAGACCACAAAAGGTTGTCATCAGATATCATATCTAGCTGCACCTGGAGGTTGTGGGGTCAAGTGCAGCCGGTATCTGTCTATGTGAGTGAGTGAGTGAGTGATGGAGGTTTTACGCTGTACCAACAGCCAGGGCCATTTTCACGGTGAAAACAAGTTGGGATGAATTCTGTCTTTGGTGATCTTATCTATCAGATGAAGGTGACATGGCGGGCAAACAACAGGGGATTAAAACCTGGAAACATTTTTGCTGTACCTCATCCCTTATTGAACCAAGCACTAACTGGGAATTGAACCCAAAGAACAACTTGGTCAGTGCAATCTGTCTGTGGTAATGTTTACAACTCCCCGTGTATCACTCCTCCTCCCTAGTCCCCACTCCTCCAGGGTGGGCGGGGCGTGGTCGGCCGGGCGTCCCAGGTGAGGCAAACACCTGGCCGTGTGAGATGGCACACCTGTAGAGGCCAGGTGAGGGGCTCAGGGGACGGGCTCAGGTGAGGGAACCAGGTGAAGCAGGGTTAATACTATTAAACGATACCCCGTTCTATACCTGACAACCTCTTCCCTTGGCCTCCAGGTCTGGTGGGCTGGTCCAGGTGTGGTCAGTCGGCAGGTGTATAAGGTTTACCTGTCTAGGTGATGGGATGTGGTGGTGGGCTACCTGTATATACCTAGTGAGGGATAGTGAGGGTTATACCTGTATATCTTTACAGCACTGAAACTTGCAGCCTCCGGACCAATCCCAGGTCCCAGGCCGGCTCTGACAGATAGGTGTCATGCATGCAGGGACTCCTGTTTATTTTATTTATGTATTTTTTGTTCTTCTTTTCTTGTTTTTTTTTGGGGGGGGGATCCCATAAAGAGAGGTACTGGGGTGCGAGAGCCTGGGATCAAATGGGAGACACAGAGCGTTTTATGTAACAGCATACATAGTGATTAGGGGTAGGGGATATAACTTTGATATCTTCCTGTGTTTTCTTAAATTGCCAGAATTGTTTTTTCATATCCAATAGCGTCCTCTCATCTTCAATATAACTATATAAAAGATTGTTCGAAATAATCGTTTCTGGTGACATTTCGTGATTTCATAAAGGTTATTATAATAGTTCACTTGATTAATATTGTTTCAATTGTAATCAATTGTAATCAATTACCAGTTTCACCTGGGCCACTTTCAATGGCTTTGCTATCCCCAGGTAGAACTGCGCAACTCCATATTGGAAGTTAAACAATATTCCGTGTTTCGGGTGTTACTCAAAACACAGAATGTTTACAATTCAGGCTGGTAATCCATGGGCCCGGGACCATTAACCCTTTCCAGACTGCTGAGAAGCCACTTTTTACCTGTTTTACAGTGACAAGAGAAATCAAAATGCTAATTTAAACTTTTATTCCAATGTATATCAAAGCATATTATGCATCAATAGAAAGCTTATAACCTCAGGATTCTAAATCTGTTATTGTTATTATGGAATTATGATTTCATGGTCATGTGACCAGGGTCATGTGACCTGACAAATTTTAGGAAAAGTGGAAAAAATTGAAAAAAATTTCAGAAAATCAGGCATAAAAGGGTTAAAAATTGATTTTTCAACCAAGTTTACTATTAAGAAAATGTAGTACATGGTAAAAGGGAGAAATTGATGCATCAGTTTGTTTAGTGCATGTAGGCTGTATATTAAATAATTGCCAATGATTGAATACATGTTTGACATGAAAATTTGGGTAACTAGACAATTTTTCTATATTTCCCGCAATTTATGGCAATAAATCATTAAAAAAAAGCCAATAAATATGGGCAAAGTATTCTCAAGGTGATATATTCAGAAAGAAAAGGGCTTTACCTAATTACAAACTGGTTTTGAAGTATATGTAGGTAATTATCCAGAAGTAATGTGGGTAAAATAAGTAGCTATACCAAATGTGAAGCCCTCCACTTGGCTACCGGTGACCTTTTGACCTTTCTGGAGAATATATGCAGCAATGATGCTATCTTTTGTGCCATATTCTATATATTATGATTTGAAAAATCAGTGATGCTTTGCAATATATGAATTAAGTATAGCATGAACATCATTTCTGGTTAGTTACAACAAACAATATTTTGATATATGTTATATTTTATCCAAAAAAAACTATATAAAAATGAATAAAAGTTAGCTTCAAAATTGTGGATAATTTATGATGACAATGAAACATTGAACCTATGCATATTTAGAGAATACAAAAACATAATAATAAAATCAAATGGGTCAAAATAATATTTGTTCATCTTGGGCAATCACATGAGCAATCATTTAGGCAGAAAAAAATGAAAGAATTCATTAAAAATTGAAAATAGGGTGAAGAAAACCAGTTATGGTACATATATGTACCAAATTTGCATTGGCGGTCTGGACTGGAAAGGGTTAAAAGTGTGGCCGGGCCAGTGAAAACATTATTGTGACTGACTCTCCCTTCTATAGGTTTGTCAGTCCTGTCCCCCTCACCTGTGTCACGTGACCAGTGACGGGCAGAACACGCCCTATGGACTACTGCTGGTATATATATGCACATCTAGACCCAGCCACTCGCCACATATAATGATACATATTACATTACAACCATAACAACACTGCATTACCCCTAATATCAAATACCATATTTGGAATCCCCATTACCAGAATTAAATCTGAGAGGCCCTCTGTGTATTATGAGAATCACCGAGCAATTTAGCCTTAAACTAAAATTCTGTCACTAAATAAACAGTTTTTCATCTGAAAACGAAACTAAAAATCTCGAGCAGGTTATATGAGAGCTGTACTCGTACGTAGCACCTCGACTTCCAAAGTACGCTTTCAATAAATGATTCTTTCATCTGATAAGGAAACTCGCAACCAAAACATAAGACCTAAATATGAAAACTGACCCTGATGTATCTACATATAAATAGTGCTGTTCCCACCTCCCGTATGTACCCATCAGACCGACCTATCACTTTCCGGGTGATAAATACAGAATACGTCCCACCGAGTGTCTTATCAGAACACCACCAGGGGGCACCTGTTTACACAAACACCCCTATTAATGAGGCTCCCGGATGTGGAGGTATAGCGGACAGGCAGGTCCTGCCAGTCTGTTTGTGTGCTAGTTTGTTGAAGCCCCGACGTGTTTTTTTTTAAAGGTTTACAAGTGGGTTCCACCGCTGGGCGGTGAACCCAAGCCTCCCACGATGAAGTCCGGCACCTTACCCAAAAAGCCACTACTGGTGTACCTGTGGGAGGGGCCAAACTATGGGTGTGGCTGGCTATTTTTCTGGGTGCTGGTGTTCTACCCTTTATTTCATAGTGATATGTAAGAGTTCAGATACCAGCATTTATCTCAACTGACACTCTACCTCAGACTACTCTGTATCAAATGTTAGCTAGCATTGAACAGGTGGGGTTTGGTGAAGATTGGAAGCAATGGCGTTTTATTATAAGGAAGGTAATAACGTAATAATTATCTAAGTTCACCCTGGTTTTTCAAGATGTAATATTATACTTATTATGTATACATTTTGAGATAGCAAAGTTTGGAAAGGCAAGGAGGAAAGAAGGATAGCGTAGCTTATTATAGATCTTTGCTCACATGATGGTAAAACGACAAGGCAAAAGACAGTCGTTGGATTATATCATACATACTGGCAACAGAAGTCTGTAGATGATCTGTGATAATGTTTAATCTGATTTTCTGTTTTCATCCATAATCATTCATCAAATCATAATATTATGGAGTGTCTTCCCGAACTAGTTCCGTTCATAAACAATGTAGTTCCGGCTACTCAGATTAGTTAATTCTGGACACACACTGGGCAATATATGCATATTATAAACATTCCAGTCGGACCCTCCGGCCCTCAATAATTATGGGCCCTATATCAAAAAAGCCCCCTCCCTCCATAACAATATTCTCAATAAGGTATATTCTATACATAACCAGTGGCATTTTATGAGGCCCAAGGTACTCCGTCAAGAGGTCAACGGTCAAGAGGACGGCCCTTAACCTCCTGGTGGTCTTCTGGTGTAGCAGTGTTGACCCTTCATCCTTATCACTGATAAAGGAGGGTGTAAGATACGGTAGGTACTTGGGCCTGAACAGTGTCGTCCAGCACATTATATACAGACTATAGGGTATACCATGATACTATACAATAATATATACTGACATGAGGGTATTGATCCGTGAAGTACATGGAAACAGCGTAAGTGGGCTTGAGGTTTCTGTGAGAGTTTATTGATTTACTCTGATACAGATAATAGTTGAAGATTAAGGATATTTGATGTTAGGGAGAAACATCTAGACCTGAAAATCTAGACCTGTTCTTGATCTGTTTTAGATTGAGTTTTATACTAAACGAAGTTAACTCCTTTATAACTGGCCATGCTCAGAAATCAAAGGTAACTTCAAACAAATTAAGTTCAAAGCAATATTAAAAAGCAAAATTCTAAAGAAAGAATGAAAGTTGCCTGAATATATTATATCATCCATAGTTAGAACAGTTAGGCACAAGAATTATACCCAGTAAACACCTTGAAAAGGTAAATTCTCTGACGTTGACAAAGCAAACAATCGTGTTTCCTGTAAAACCACTATTATTTATCTATCACGATTGGGTAAGGTGCCAGTGGAAATATATTACGCTTCCTCTCTCTCCCACTCACTACCTTAATCCTACCCGTCCAGAGGGTAAAGACGGGAATAATACGGAATTTTACTTAGTAAACAATTTAAACAACTAGATTGCTTGCATACAGACAAAAGGCCTACAATTGGTAAATCTTAGCCCCTATATTGCTCACCATAAGGAACTAATGCATACAGCTTGCATCCCCCAACACGCTCACCCACTAATCCATCAATCCCGGTCCTCCACACAGGTAATGTCACGCTCCACTGAACGTGACGTCACGCTCCATGAAGCCACTTCCGGTTACAGGAAGCCGCTTCCGGTTACAGGAGAGGCGAGTCAGAACAGTGCTTCCGGTAGAAAGGGAGTCTGAGAAGGTGTGCAAAGCCTGTACATGTAGGAAAGGGGATCTAATACTGGAGCTTTAGGCTTGACAGAATCATGATTAATAGATTAAAATAATAAATAGGCTGCAGTGGCATAATCATTTAGAGAGAGGGGGACATGCCCTCATTTCTGCCCTCGAATCGATTGTTTTGTAATGTATAATTCGCAGCTTCAGAGATTTGCCCGATTGGCCACACCCCCGTATTGTTTTAAGTTCCCTGGATCCGGCCTTTTAAATACACAGCCCCACTGACTATGACACAATCCTTTTATAACGTACCAGGATGTAGGCGGACATTCTATAGGGGATAAGTGAGTGTTGTGTCATTGTTCAGGGACGGTATGGGTGTGGTACGAACATCACAGGTATAGCCTTATAACACAGAGAATTAAACACGATGGGTCTTTAATCTAATTACTATAGAGGGTACGTGTGAGTATGACGCTGGGGCTTCCCAATGACAAATAAAGCCTGGTTTCATATGTATATACATATATATAACATATATACGGAAGTTTGTGTGTCTATGTAAATCCCCATCTCGATCTTCACATTAATAAGAACTGGTTGAACGACAAGAATTGGTAAACACGATCAGAAATGGTCGAAATTAACCAACCAGAAAATGTGTTCCCTTTGAGCAATCAGAACGCCTTCAAAAGCATGGTCTGTCAATCGTTTGGAAAATATGTAATAATGTTAGATACTGGTCGCTAGTGGTATCTTATTGATATTCAACCAGAATTCCAGTCGCAATGTTCAATGGATTCCCCTCATACATATGGTCACCTCATAAAAAATGCGGTTTGGCCTTGTCGGTATCATAAATATGTGTATGATTAGTTGTGTAAAAATTCAAGTCAAAAGGAATAATCATGTTTCGAACACTGTTTTAATAAAACATGTTTTTTTGCAAGATTGATATTGGCAATGTTGTAGTACAAATTATCATAACAAGTATCCCGACAACTGAAACCACAATGTGAACGGTCTTTTTCATGCAAAATTCTAGGAATATGTAAAATAAAAAATTGAAAAATGAAAAAAGTAAAAACAAAAGTAAACAGACAACATTTTTTGATTACCCTCCTCCATGGAATTCTCGGGACTATGCCTCAGCAGTATAACCCTTATAATATAGGCCTATCAATAATAATGCACTGTATCGTTGGAGAGCCCTTAATTATTCCAATATTACCATACAGTCCGGTATAACCCACCACATCTGATTCGACTGCTGACAAAAACTGGTCGATACATGGGCGCAGGGACAATATGCGGAAATCATTTACATCATGACCGCTTGAAAAGTGCCGGGTGTGCTGATTTAAACAGCTAGCCCTGTTTTTAAATATGCTGCTTTATAATGAGGGGTTATAGTTAGATTTTAATGCGTTTCTGTCACTAATGGTTGGGGTGAGGTAAAACGTGTTGTTGGGTCTAAAGGCCCTATTACACTAGACGAATGTGAGCTACGATATTGACGGAGTGTGATGATATTACAGAAAATTCGCACAAATGAGTGATATAATTGTTTGAAATTGGCAATTTGAAGTATCTTTCACACGTGTAACAAAGATTTTCGTCTCTAATATATGGGATTTCTCTGCAACCTTGCCATACCACAGCTCATGTCATGTAGTGTAATAGGGCCTTAAAATATGTGCGCACACATTCATGTATACATGTGCATCAGGACTGCAGAGCTGCAGCAAATGAGCAGTCAATGAAAGCATTCAGTAGAGCGGACTCGGCCCCATAGTTTGGTTTGATTATGTTTCTAAATGAGAGCAGCCTAGTCCTCCATTCACGCCCCATTTCACTGTACCCCACCCTGTTGGCAGTTTTTCAGTCCCCCGAAATGTCAGCTCCATTTTACCTGGTCGACTGATGGTAGGACAATGCCAGGTTTGTGTTGGGGTTGTGAGCGGCTCGTGAATGGGATGGGTCTGTTATGTACTGGTTGTTCAGAGCGAAGCTCTAAAGTTTTTCCAAAAACTTTAATGTACTATGTGCATCGATCAGTGGTTGTGTATCAATGGCCGCTTCTGAAAAGTGCATATATCCTGAAATGCTTACTCCATGCAGTTTTTCGAATCCCCTATTGAATTTGGAAACAAATGTCACTCGATCCATATGCCATATGGTATGGCTTTCATATCATACAGCGGTGAAATACAGGACCGAAAGTCCCTTATGGCAATGCAATTAACTATGAAATACTATGATTAATTGCTTTGGTAGCAAACCTTTGCTACCCATTACTTAGGATGTCGGAGTAAATTATCTGAAACCAGATTAGAGTATGAAAACTTACATCCCTGTTTATGTATGTAGGCAAGGAGGTGGAGGCAGTTATATACGTATAGAAGAGAGTGAGGTGAGCGGTCTGGGAGCAAAGAGAAACAGGAGGTAAGGGTGAAACCACCCCCTGCTGCACCTATCAAGGATCCAGTGACCTATATTTCATATATCTATACATGTAATATATGTATGACACCTGAGCAACTCGCCCCTCCAACATTGGGGTCGGTGTCATGCTGTCTCTGTCATCCAATCAAACTCCATGTCCTTGGTTTGATAAGGTTCACGTAACTTTGACGTGACCTTTACGTAACCTTGACATGTCCTTGATATAACCTTGTCAGGACCTTGACGTGACCTTGACATTCTCTTGACATGAGCTGCTCACTCGAATCTCACCTATTCAGTCAGACTTTGACGTCATCAGAGGACTACACCAAAGACATGAATTGGTTTGAAATGTAGTTTTCTTAGATCTGAAGTTTCGGTTGCACTGAACCTGTCAGAACCGGGATGTGTGTGTGAGGCCTTTAGATAAGTAGACAGTTTGCTACCGCTTAGGTCTAAAATAAATTGTTGAGTTCAGGTAACCCGACCTACCCTGAATCTTAAGATCTACCCTAATCGTTTTTGGGGAACATTTTTCCTATTTTTTTTCCTTTTAATCCATTAGAACTGACCTGAAAAATATAGATCAGCATGGAAAAGCATACAGTTGCTCAGCAAATGTATTTTAGAAGCTGACAATTTTGATTCAAAACTCCAGAGGTCTATTCATAAGTTTAAAAAAACAACAACAACAAAAATTGTTTCTACCTACACGACATTTCTTTTTCTTTGCCGTTTGGAGGATGTAGGAGCCTTTCGTTTTCAAAACATTTCTTTTTCTTTTTGGCCTTAGCTAACTCTTGACATGAGAAATTGAAAAAGCACCTCTTGAAAAAGGTTATCCCGATGAAAAAAAAAAGCTGAGTAATACAGAGACCAGATAAGCCATATGGCTGACCCCTTTCGGTTTAACCTCTTAGTCAGTTCTGTAACACCTGTAGAAGATAAAGTGGCCGACTGAGGAGGGCAGACCTCAGGGGTCTGTGGGTATACTCAATGCAGTCCGACTTGTAAACATTAAACAGCTCCCGGCCTCTCAGAGATAGGGCAACTCTTGTTACTATTAAAGGTGATATAACACTACACGACTCATGCTGCTATAAGACAATGTCACAGAGAAGACACATATATGTTAGATATATAATTCGTTGCTAAATACATGTGTGTGTATATGTGTGTGTGTCTGTGTGTGTCTCTGTGTGTGTGTTTGTATGTATGTGTGTGTATCTGTGTGTGTGAAACATACCAAATTGTCTGTACTATCATTATATCACGCCGATATTTCAGCCCAAGTCGTGTTTAGTGTAATACACCTTAAAACGTTTTAAGGATAAACCGGCTTAGACAGATTTTGTAAAAAAAGACCTTCACGTTCAAGGAGCTTATCTAATAGAGAGCTAACCAACCCAGTTTTAAACATGGCACCAAAGTCTAAAGCAAAGTCAGAAAAATGTAAATTCAAAAAAAATATCAAGCTTGAGTGGGATACCTCAGAACTCACCTGGTCGTGATCAGGGTATACAGTAGCACAGGCATCAGGCTAGCCCTTTTAATACCTGAAGGAGGGCAGTGCCTCAGGCACAGGGGGGGAGTCCACTACTAACTGCCAAACTACACCTTCTTTTCATGACAGACCCCCCCCCCCTGCCCCCTGGGGATACTAGGGTGGGGCTTCCACTCCTGGGAAGAATATGCCCCCAGTAGCCCCTGCTGATCGTAAAAGGTGACAATGGTGGGGACCCAGCACTGACCAAGTGGTTCACTGGCTTCGATTCCTGGTTGGTGTCTAAGTTCACTAAGGGATGAGGTACAGCAAAAATAATTTCCAGGTTTTTGATCCCCTGCTATTTGCCTGGCCTGTCACTCTCATCCCATAGATATACAATCACTAAAGACTGACCAAGTCAAAAGACATGTCTGAAAAGTCAGAATTCATCCTAACCTGTTTTTGCCATAAAATATTACCCTGAAATATGATGATTATTGAATATAGGAGCAAATCTTTGCTATCTATAACTAAATCTGAAGACTTACGTCCACACTACAGAGCAGGAGGTGGAGGTGGCTACGTAAAAGACTCCCTGCTGCACCTATCAAGGATCGAGTGACCTATATCTCATATATTTATACATGTTATACATGTATATACATATAAACATATACATATACAAATACATGTATATATAATATATATATAAGAGACACCTGAGCAAACCCCCCCCCCCCCTTCACCTATACCCGTGACATTGAGGTCATTGTCATGCTGGCTCTATCATCCCATAAAAATGTATGTCCTTGGCCTGAGAAGGTTCACGTAACCTTGATGTGCCTTTGAACTGACCTTGAAGTGACTTTGACATGACCTTGATGTGACCTTGACAGGTCTTTGACATGAGCTGCTCACCCCTATCCCACTCAGTTCTGCTCAGTCAGACTTTGACGTCATCAGAGGACTACACCAAAGTCATGAATCGGTTTGAAATGTAGTTTTCTTAGATCTGAAGTCTAGGATGCACTCCACCTGTCAGAGTTAAGATGTTTGTATGGGCCCCATGGGGCCTTTGGATTAGTTGAAGTTTGCTACCACTTAGCTGGCTCTTGACATGGGAAATTTAAAAAAGCGCTTCTTGAAAAGGTTATCCCGATAAAAAAGCAAAGCGATACAGAAACCAGATAAGCCATGTGGCTGGCCTTTTTGGTTCAACCTCTCTGTCAGTTCTGTAACACCTGTGCAAAATAAATTGAAATGGTCTGTGGTCTGCGGGTACTCCTGTCCAACCTGCAAATATACAGGTACCACCCTCTCAGAGATAGGGGAACTCTCTCATGTCACGATGGAGCAGGTATAAGATTACACGACTTGAGCTGCTATAAGACAATGTCGTTTAGAAGACACATATTATATTAGATATAAAACTTGTTGTTACATGTTTGTGTGTGTGTGTTTGTGTGTGATATACCAAATTGCAAATTGTCTGTGATATCATTATATTGTGCCGATAGTGCAGCCCAAGTCGTGTTTACTGTAAATACACCTTAAGACGTTTTAAGGATAAACCTGCTTAGAGAGATTATTTTTTAAAAAACGTCCCTTCACGTTCAAGGAAGCTCATCTAACGAGCGTAGTTTTAAACATGGCACCAAAGTCTAAACCAATGTTGCACAGTATCCATTCTGAGATAGTTTCCGACTTGATACCTTTATTTATAAAATAGAAAACACGCTAGTTGTCTCACTGTCTAGGCTGTAACAAGTTAAATAAATGAATAAAGGAAATTAAAAGAGAAAAAGGAGCTTGAGCGGGATACATTGGAACTCATCTGGTCCTGATCAGGGTATACTGCAGAGGTATCAGGCTAGGCCTTTAATACCTGAAGGAGTACCTCAGGACCAAGGGGGTGGGTGGGGGGGGGGGCACTAACTCTTTGACGGTCACTACTAACTGCAAAACTACACCCTACTTTTCGTGACTGACATCTCCTGAAATTTGGGTACTCCTTATTTCATACTGTACTCACAGCGCTGCTTTTGCGGTTCTCACGGATACAGAATAATTCCAAAATTGCTTCTGAAAACTTTTGATAAAAATTTCATTATGCTTTCTGTTTCATGGGATAAAGTTAAAAGAAAGGTGCACGTCAAACTGTCGCTCATATGCTGCTCAATAGGGGTGGTTCACAATCACCCCCCCCCCCCCCCACCCAAAAGAAAAGAAGAAAAAGAGTAAAATTATGACGTTAACTTGATACATCCGCTTCACATGCCCGTTTCGAGTAGAGGATCCGAGATTTCGAAAAGCGGAAGGGGGGGCACTTTTGGGCAGAATCTTTTTTTGGCCCGAATTCGCCCCCTCTAAATCCACCACTGGTTTACCTGAGTGTATCCTTTCAGACCTAAGTGCCCCCCAGCCCCACCCCGCCCCCACATCTCTACCTCCAGCTCCTAGGGTCAGACGAAGGTCACACATATTGGCACATCCTCATGTCATAGATACAAAACTGGGACTAGGACTGAGCATGGGCTAATTAGGGAGTGTTGTCACTATCCAATCTATGCTTAGTCAAGAAAGATTTCGCATGGCAATGTGTAAATTTATATCAATTCTGAAATACCTGACCATCAGATGGATGTATGGGGCAGGATTGATCGGGAGGCACACCCCCGATATCACTTTTATTTATTTATTATTTTTTATCTATTTATTATATATATATATTTGCCAAATCCAGATTTTTCAATGGAAAGTTCGCGCAAAATGTGGCACTTCAAATGTGTAGAAAAGTGCGCACTGCTCTCCTTTCCTTGGAAGGTCTGGATTCTTCCTTGTGACTGGAACTTTAAAATTCTTGGTTGTGCCTTTTCATTTCCTTTTGCATGTCCAAATGCCAGCGACATAGGAATGCGAACCCTGCCTCTATACCTGTTGTTATCAGTTTTTACGGTCATGTCGATAGCAGTGTCGAGAGTCTGTACATGTATGCAGACAGGCTGGGCGCCGGACATGTTAAATCGACCCGGGCATGGAGATATTGGCGGAAAAATTAGATAAGTGGCGTCGCCAATTTCTGTGAAATGATATCGCAGGCGCCATCGATAGCGGGCTGTGTTGTCGGATTTGCATTGTTTACACATATATATATTTCATGGGACATGACAATGCTTTTTCAATAAGGGGTTGTTTACAATGCCTGCAGTTAAATCATCTCACATTAAAGGGTCCTCAAAAATTTAGAAGAAAATAAACTAATAAATAAAAGACCAGTAAGACAATATGATAGGTGTAGATCTCTTATACCAACAGGGAAAATTAGTCGTCTATTTTATAAATATGTACCCACAAAATGATGCTTGACTACACAAGGTGAAAATAGCATGGGTTTGTATATCTTTTAAGTTTGGTTTTTCGGAGGTTCTCCCAATCTACCTGGAAACCTAAAAACATTGCCTTGTCATAAAGTCGACATGTAACCAATCTTCACTCTCAAGTCAAGTACCACATACCCCTGGATCCCTTTGATCTAAGGCTGAAGCCTAAAGTATGTGGAATCCTATGAAAGGTCAAGTGGTTGGCCCTCATAAAGTATCGAGCTCTCAAAGTACACCTAAATCTCAAGCTATTTGGGAGGACTTTTGCTTTGGGATACATGTATTGCTATGACGTTAGAGAGTCCTCTTATTGATAAAATATTGAAAATGACGATAACTATAGAATAAGTTTCACGGGTGTATCTATGGTAAATGGTAAAGTAGTAGCCAAGAAAACTTGCATGAACCTCAGGAGAGTTCCATATTCATAAGGAATGGTTATGCTTTCGTTAGACTTTATATAAGGAACTGTGGGAATCCATATATGTGGGCCGTGTGCAAATATCCCAAAAACTGACCAAACTTACCTCCATTGAACATATGCTAGGAAGACACTATTTTGATGTATATATCCCTTTCTAACTATGCAATAGGAGAGCTTATCAAGGTGTTAATAAATAGTGCAATGCAACTCTAACCTTACCCTAATTTTGTCTAGATTTATAATTTCTTATTTAGATAGATAAAGGCCAAATCATTTTGCTTTATTCCAAGAGGTCAGCATCGAGTTACCTGTCTGCACAGTAGCCACCATGCAGACATCTGTCTGTGCAGTAACCACTATGTAGGCATATATACATAATTATGTCTGTGGAGTACTATCCTCATGAGGATGGATATATCAATGTGTCTGCTCTCCCAATGTATTCCTCTTCCAAATGTGAAAGGAAGAGTTTTTTTCTATTCTACAACTATGTTTTATCAAATTTGCTGAAGGCACTTGTTTCTTGTAAATAAATGCAGTTTTTTTAGATCTATATTAATTGAAACTGTTATTCTATAATGTTATACCAGTCGTCATGGTTTATATATTATACTATCAGCCCGAGTTAGATTTTATTCTTTTCTTTCTTTTTCTTTTCTTTTCTTTCTTTCTTTCTTTTTTTTTTTTTTTTTTTTTTGGGGGGGGGGGGGGGAGGGTTGTGACCGAGCAACTCGTCTGTTGGCACAGTATCCGGTATAACCGTATTAGGGCGTATACCGCAGAAGGTCACCCATTGACATATTCTGAATCAAAACAAGCCTGCCAGACATCGAGATTGTGACGAATTTGGGCCCTAATTATCGTTTTCACATAAAACTCCACGAAAATAATGATGATTTATACCATAGTCGTCAAAGCAAGAACTTAAATAGACAACTACAGTTTGCATATTTTGATGAATAACCCTAATTCACAATCTTTGTAAATGCGTGTACCGAAAGAAAAACATAATCCGTTATTTGCATGCATACTCCTAATATAGATTAGGAATAATAAGGATGTGATCCTTGAATTACCTCTCCTGCTTCAACCAGCTGAAGCCCTGATCCGGGCGTATGAATTACAATTCCACAGCACCCGGAGCCGGAAGCGGTCTTTTAGGTCGCACAGCATGACCTCATACTTCCAACCCACCCCTCGTTTCAACGGCGCATCCTTCCACACCCCTAACCCTTACCTTTATGGACAACAACACCCCCCCCCCCCTTCTCCCAATATACCTCCACCTTCAAGAAGTCCCACCTCAGGTGGGGCATCTACCCCTATTGTCACCCACCTACCTAAATCACAGTAACGACCTTCTGATGACTTTGTCTTCCAGCGTCCCCCGGTAAACTCCTCCAGTAGGTATATTATTGTGCCCTGTCCGTGGTACCGACGTGCCCTGTCCGTCACCTCCAGTCGTACTGACCCCTACCACCACCTCCTCCTATCACCACCCACCCACCTACCTACTGACAGCAGAACGTAGACGGGCACACGGCTTTTATTGTGTGTGTTTTTTTATGATTGAGATACAATATGCTCTACCTGGATATAAAGTATTTTCTGTTTATTTTATACAGCTAAAACTTAAGTTGCACAGAGGAATATAGGGACGATCACGGGAAATGAGATTAAAACGTTCACACACAGACGTATTATATATATATATATATATATATATATATATATATATTTATATATATAACCCTCTCGTGCTGTGTGTTGCCCTTCCCCACCCCCGTACGCAAGTGGGAAATTTAGAGGAACAAAATATAATCCTCGCTCCAGAAAAAGTAGAAAATCGTTATTAAAAACCTGTTTTTAATTTCTTATTTCACAAAACTGGTTGTTTCCAGTAAAGCCCCAGGAAAGCCCCAAGAAGCCTTTGGCATGTACCACAGTTACATTTTCCTTGATTTGTTTTAATTCTTCCTTTTAATATTGATCTATTATTTTAGGATATCAATATCACCGAGCCCTAGACACGTCTACCCCGGTCCTCCTGGTAGGACCCTTACCGCCTCCTCCAGGGCCTCTCACGGGGCTCCTGAGGCCACGGTGTACCGGGCTTATCTCTTAATGGGTACAACCATGGAGACTAAAATAAAACGTTTTAACTTTACTCTCTCTGGTACAACTAGGCCTGGATTACACTAGGCGATTTTACTCCCGATATCAACAATTCATTGCCCGTTCGAACTTCATTGAATAATATACATGTTATGTACCATTAGAACGGTCTTTAAATTCTCTTTCAAATGATATGTGGCATGTGTGGTCTTTAGCCATATTACTGGTTAAAAGTAATAAATTACTGAATAACTGTTGGTAGAAATCGGCTAGTGGAATACGGGCTTAGGGCCCATATATCACTGGCCGATGACTGTGGATAATTTGGTAAGCTATAGCTTGTCACCCGAAATACTGTAAAGGACCACATATCACATGTCCTACATATCATTTGAAAGAGAATTTGAAGACCTTTCTAATGGTATGACTGTAACATGTCTATGGTTCACCATATTCCCACTGTCGATTTTTGATATCGGGAGTAAAATCGCCCAGTGGAATACAGGCTTGAGGCCTATATTCCACTGGGTGATTCTGACTACCGGGAATTTTGCAATTTTTAGTGTGTTATTAGAAATCTGAAAGGAACCCTTGCATGCTACATATCAATAGAAAGGGAATCTGAAAACCTTTCTAATGTTATATCACATCTCTATATTTAATTGTTATTGCCATTAGCACTTTCTGAAATCGTGAGTAAAATCAGGTAGTGGAACGAGGCCACATACTGATTTTGATACTGATGATGTTGTGTTTGTTTGAAATATGGCATGAAAGCATGGTACCATTCGAAATATAATATTAAAATCTTTCCAGTGGTATACATAATACGTGTCTGTTTAACCTTAATTCCAGCTGCTGTTTTCTCAAAACAGCATCAATGTCGGCATATGAGCTACAACATTAAAAGGCCTCTGATATTTTGTAAATTGGATTGGTTGGGCATCATATATGAGATATTCACACAAATATCAATACGTCTGCTGAACCTTCATAATAGGCAAATCCAATTATAACCCTCTGACACTGAAGGAAAAGTTAGCGCAGTTATCCCGGAAGTGAAATTTCACCAAAAATAAAACGAAAAAAAATGGAAAGAAAACACTTCAGAAACATGGCCAGATGTTGGGAGGCCTCTTGCCATGTTGTGTGTGTATTTGAGGAGGGGGTTGAGATGGAGGGGATGTAGTAGGGGTCGGGGGGGGGGGTCCTACTCCCAGATATCACGTATCGCTAAGGGTCCTCACACTCGGTGATAACACTCAGCCGGGGGTCACTCTCACAGCCGAGATCGGGAGGCGGAGATGGTGTTATTAAAACAAGGATGTGCTGGGAGAGTGACCCGAGGTCAACAGCTGGGAGTTGGCTATAGGTCCCCGTGTCATACTACAGTAAAAAAAAAACCTCATATTTTAGAGATATTTTGAAATTATACAAAGAAATAAAATTCCATGAAGAATACCTAACATCTAATGGGACCGAAAATATTATAGACGCTCTTTGATGAAACTATGATATATAAATTTAGATGGATACATAATTATATATGCTTTGAACCTATAGCTACGCCATAGAATTACAATAGAACATCAAATCCGAGAGATAAGGAGTCTTATAATCTTTGTCCATGTTCTAGATTGTCTTTCACAACCTGCATATTTATCAGAAGTTACTAAGGAGTTGTCACCATGCAAAACATCGTATCCAAGCCACTGTTTTGATAAAATGTAGACTTGGGAACTCAGAGAATAGCCAGTTATATCCAGGAGGTATCAAAATATGCTTATACGATATGGGAGAGCATGGTCAAGCTACTGTAATAGCAGAGAGGCTACAAGTAGTGTCTGTGTTAATACTCTGATAGCGGCAACCTTTATCTGATAGATAAATACCGTGTGGGCAGCGGCTAATTATTGTGATACCGACTATCATCTCATAGACATTGTGTCTGACGTGAGGCAAACAGTAGAATAATCAACAATAAAACACCAACACACTGCCCAACTGTCTTAGGCCCAGGCTACAATGCCCAACTCAAGTCAACTGTCATAGCTTCTGAGTTGGCCCAGAGTGTTTCAGACTGTCTGGTCTTATAAAAATTAATGGCCCTAGACCCCTAAACTTGATATGGTGACATGGCCATTTTAGGCAATAATGATAGCGAATATTGCTTGTTCTTAAATTTGACACGTCGACAGTACTATTTCTTAAATTTGACAGGGCGACAGAGCCGTTTTTAGAATTTGACATGTGACATCGGGACCCTTCCATCTTGGTAAGGGCTTGGGTATGACACGAATCACTCATTTCACGTTTCAAAACATTTACTAATGGGTGTATTCGTATGAATCAAACCACGAGTGCAGCCAAGTTAGATGGGATGCACATGAGGGAAAAGTGAAATGAATCCGTTAAAGGAGATGGCACAGTATGTATATGTGCCGATAGTGGTAACATTTGTCAATCCTCCCTTCCACGTATAGCCAGGTTTACCTGGAGGTTATCCTAGATCAGGATGCATGCTCAGTAGTATGTACACAACTCCCAAGGCTTTAGTAAAGGCATTTTCATGAATCATTTAAATATTAGAAGTTTAACATGATGTAAAACTAAAGATGATTTGTTTCTAAATCTGTATCCATATACATTTCATGTTTTCTAATTATTTTGAAAAATCAATGATTATAGAAACATGCGTAACAATCCTATACTTTTTGGTGGGTTTGTCTACAAATATAGTCCAAATTAGATTGCCTGTAGACACATAGAATTCTGTAAATCAGCTATAGGTGGTAGGGAGAATTACAAGAGTGTTGATCATGGGGAACCTAATACCATTCTCTGGTCATACCATGATACGGGCATCCGAGCATAATCAGTATATCATATGGCCGATATATACAGCTGATATACACATATAACTTTATACAGTATCAATGAAGTGCTGCCCTCTAGTGTATGATTGTCAAACCAGAGACTATGAGGCTCTTGATGTGGGGGCGGGGGTCCCCAAATCAAATTAATGAAATACATCCAGGATGATGAACGCCAATAAAATCACTTTTCATGAAAAAAAGGTATGCAATAAAAACAGAAGTTTACATCTATTAATATGTGTGTTACAAAACATACAACTGTATAACTATATGGCTAATGGCTTCTGATACAAGTGTATCATACATCACGGTAAGTTGTAACCTTGTTCAAAGTCCATCGCTGACACTTTATGTGTTAGTCTTATTACTGAAATACATATATCAAGCCGTCAGTATTTGTATTTAGGCTCCATAGGCATTCATGGTATTATAAATCATGTAGCATTTAATTGCAGTACACAATGTCATGATTATGAACATCAGCTTTATAGTTAGATGTAGTTAGGTAGCAATATTTACATTATTGCAGTAAAATATCGCCAACAACAAGTACATGTACAATCTTCATACAGTTATAATACATTTTTCTTCTTTGGTTCAGTAAATGCTGTATTCCACTAGCCCATCTTGAACTCTGGTAATTTGGTTATTCATAACTTTTCATGAATAACATGGCAAAAGACTATACATCCTACATATCATTTGAAAGGGAATCACAACCCTGTCCAATGGTTTATAGGACATCTATGATTAACCAATATTCCCACTGCTGACTTTTGAAATCAGGAGTAATATTTTGGGGTAGTGGAATACAGCCTTTAGTTAGTTAAGAGTATAGCTGGGTGAGTACATTGTCAGACATGTAATGCTAAAGTACCATAAAGTACCTACCAACATGGCTACAGGGTTGGCCTGCAACATGTAAGTCAACGAATAAAACAACATGAAGTATCGATAAGATGTCAACGATAATACAAAATCAAAGCCCCATACCCACTAGGTGAGGTAACTGTTGACGGGCAACAGGTGACTGGGAGAATTGCTAGTCAAGTTGCTGGGCAACTAGGTTCTTAATGGATTGCCTGGCAACTGGGTGATGGGCGATGGGCGACAGGATCCCTGGCAAAATCACCGGCAAAATCACCAGCAAAATATCAAACTTGCTAGAAAATAAAGTCACCCAGTGACGATGACAATAATTCTCCCGGTCACCCGTCACCAGTAAAATTGCTTAGTGGGTATGGCCCTTTAGATGTATATAATTATAATGTATGTATATATACAAAATATATATACACATATATATATATAGATCTATCAAAAGAAAATACCTTCACTTTATCTCTTTTTAAATCAAATAAATTCAAATGTTTGAAATTTGGTTATGATTTTGTTTGTGTCTTGTGTCACCCATGTCTATCCTTGAGATGTCATGTACTGGTTTTGTAGAAACACTTAACTTAAATTAAACTCTTTATAAATCATTGCCTCTGATTCCGTCTACAACAATCCGTGACTGAAGTTTCTGCAGGTGTTGTTAATGATTTACAAATGTAAAGGCCCTATTACACTACACGACTTTGAGCTGCGATATCATCGTGACATGACGATATTACAGACAACTTGTGAGGAGGAGTGATATAATTGTTCAACAAATTGGCAATAATTTGGAGTATTTTAAACATGTATAACAAAGAATTTGGTCTCTAATATATATGTGTGATTTCTCTGTAACGCTGTCATATCACAGCTGACATCGTGTAGTGTAAAGGCCATGATCCACGATGTGACAAAACACCAAACGATTTTCTTCTCTTGAATTTTTCACATATTTGGAATGATATTATATATTTCCCTCTTGAAATACCATTTTTCAATACGGATTATTCTAAACTCTTTCGAAAATTCTATATTCTATAAGAAAAATGATTATTTAACAACCTATTTTCAAAATCGGTTCAAAATCGGCCCAAAATCGCATCGTGGATCATCCCCTAAATACAGCCTTCAGCTTGTCAACCTTGTCATTAAGACCACAACTGGCAGGTGTCTAGTCATTACCAGCCGACGACTGACGTCTTAAAGGGACGTTCTCGTCCGTGAGTATTTAGAGATACGTCCGCCGACGTAAACCTAACGACGCGACGGCCGGCGACGTGTTTTGTGACGTTAGAACGTAATCCTGTGACCTGATTGGTCACGTCACGAAATTGGCGCCAGCATATGGGAGTTACAACGTAGCAAATTACGTCCACCCCACGGACGAGAACGTCCCTTTAATTACACCCACTAAAGTCAGTGAGTGCAGAGGGAACTAAAAGGGGACCTTCCAATGGTGATTTACATGCTTCTGTCTTTGGTTTCAAAGTCAATTATAAATAAAGCTGTACGTCATGAATTTGTGATACAGGAAGGATGTGAGACCGAGAAGTAGAAGTGATAATTATCTCCAAATATATATACCGCACCCCACTCTTAGTCATGAGTGATTTATGTAATTATTTGTGTTGTGGTTAATGTTTTCCCACATAAAAAAGTACCAGGAACTTCACACTTCACTGTCATACCAAATAATTACCATTTGACTATGTTGTAAAGCTATATTCTATATACAAATTCTGATGCTGGAGATTTTGTATGTGTTCGATATGGCATGAAACCATACACCATATATATCATTGAAGCGATAATTGGGCAGCCATTCTAGTAACGTCCAACATGTCTATATTATTCTGTTATATAAAACAAATTGACATGTCGATATTAAATCTCAATTTCCACTTCCAATGTATTAAACGGCACAGTAATTTTGGCATGTGGAATAGAGACTTGATGAATCACATTCAAGTAACCTAAATAGCTGATAAAGATATATCCCTTGATGTCCTTTAGTATACAAGCTACTTACCTTGCAGTTCTAAAGAAAGTAGTCCATGTGGACGTATACACGTCCTGAAGTGGTAAAAGTAGGTCCGCGGAATAATACCACCAGTGTGTTAATTCCGGTGATAATAAGAACACACAAATATTTATAAGTAGATCCAAACTCTTTTTCCTCAATCAATGACGTATCCTTGATGAGTTTTCACGTAGGAAGAATCCTTTGTAAAATGGCACAGTTTAACTCCTCCAGTAGTGGTAAGACGGCAGTGTTAGACCCAGGCCTCTCCCAATAATATGCTGCACTGGTCGGATGTTTTATTAGTCTGCAGGTAATCCAGTAACATATATCCCGATATTTGTCGGTTATTTTCCCGCCACCTTCACCACACCCGGTTCGAATCTCGTCTGCTCTGGAAACGTGACGTCACGGCAGCAGGCCCTCTGTCGGCTATTTCTGGAACCACCTCCGCAAAGTCTGTAGGGGGTAACAAAACAGAGACACATTTAGATCACGTGATCAGACAAAGTCTGTAGGGGTAACAAAACAGAGACACATTTAGGTCACGTTGTTAGATTAGTAGGTAAGGGTGGCATAAAAGGTGAGGAAACATTCATAGAACAGAAAATATTAACTCACATATATAATGATATACCTCAAATCATTTCCAAAACACCACTCTGAAGATACAGGGGCGAATCGGAGAAGGGGAGAAGATGTTTTATATGTTGGTCCCCGCCCCCTTTTTTCTTAATCCTGGAACCGACCTCAAAATATCCTATGGTCTAGTATATCTAACCCAATGTGTTACAAAGTCAATCTTACCTTACCCAAAACTCTCAAAACAGAGTGTTTGACCCAAGGGTCTTTTGTAGGCTGAAAGTTTGATGAATAGGTATACTCCTTAATTTTTAGCTTCTTTTGTTCTCCTTTCCTCTATACTAGTGCACTGTAAAGACCAATTGTTATCCTTACTGTACTTCTGTCTACTAGCCGCTAGTATCACGTGTGCATCACGAAGAATATAGATGTTAATCCTTTTCTAGTGGGTCAATCCAACCTGACAGACTTCAAAACTCACGATCCGTATGTCACTCACAATGCGAAAACAAAGATCCACCGTCCAAAATGTAGGATAATGTTAAAAGGTGTCAAATGACCCTGGAGGTATAATACCATCGCCTGTAGCCTTGACCGATACTCTAAGCTGAAGGTTGTAATCCCACCTTGACCCCTACGGTGACCTTGACCCAGAGACGGGCATTGCCACCTGTACCCTACAGCTGGCCGCGTCTTAAGGAACGCTACACTCTCCCAACACTTACTTAGGGCTTAATAAAGTACTGAGGACCTGGGCGGAGAGTGAGGGGCGGGCCACATGGCGCATGCGCTGTGACCTGCTGACATCCGGCGTCTTGACCCCTGGATACCTTCAGAGGACGGCCTTGACCTCTGAGATGTCACCCAGGTCTGTTCTTATAGATTCCCTCACTTTAAGGTTTCTTGACCCTCTTGTTTTGTCTCAGTGAATTCGTGACACCAGGTGTATCAACATAAAGTTCACAGCTTAGGTCATGTTTCAATGACAATAAGTTATAAATCAGAGTGGATCTTTATAGTGTACCGATGGACAGTCCAGGAGCGGATGCAGGATTTCAGGGAGGGGGTGGTCTGCATAATGGCTAAGTTCTAAAACGTCACTTATTCTCACATGCACACGCAACCTTTTTTTTCTCTATGTATAATAAAGGTATCCATCAAAAGGAGGAGGTGTCCAACCCCCCGCTCCCCCCGGCCCACACTGGACACTCCTCCGCTCCGGATTCGCCCCTCCACTGGGGTCTCACGACGTCCTAAGTAGCCAAACTGACAAGTTCCTGACGGTTTAGATTAGCCAGTTGTTAAACTTGATATTCTGTATTGTATATTAATACCACATGTCATTCTATATATTTTCCTACTGTGAATTGATCAATGTTACCAAGATACATGCATGTAACACATTCAACCATAGGGCCTACTTTTAACTTCTGAAAGGTCAGACGAACCTGAAGAAAAATGAATAAAAATCTTATCAATAAGAACTTGAATAGCTAACACACACACACACACACACACACACACACACTCACCACACACATACACACACACACACACTCACTCACTCACCACACACACACACACACACACATACACACACACACACAAACAAACATACAAACACACACAAACACAAACACAAACACAAACACACATATACAAACACACACAAACACACAAACACACACAAACACACACAAACGAACACAAACACACACAAACACACACAAACACACAAAAACACACACAAACACACACAAACACACATACAAACACACATACAAACACACATACAAACACACATACAAACACACATACAAACACACATACAAACACACATACAAACACACATACAAACACACATACAAACACACATACAAACACACATACAAACACACATACAAACACACATACAAACACACACAAACACACACACACAATGTGTGTGTTTACATATGTGTGTTCATGTGTATGTGTACCTTTTCAGTGGTGTCAGCGTGTCTGTATCTATGCCTGAGGGTGTGTGTACTTCCTACACTGTTAAAATGGTGTTTAGAATTTAAATATGTTTATGGTATAAACATGTTTATAATCTAAATACATTAAACCATATCTGTTTAAAACCTAAACACTTGTAACTTCTAAACATGTGTCGGGTTAACTATGCTTAAAATCTAAATGCATAACATCAGTTGTGTTTAAAAGCTAAACACTTTTAACCTCTAACCATGTTTTGAATGGGACATGTTTAGAATCTAAACACATAATATCAATTGTATACTATGGAAAAGAAAAATGGACACTTTGGGATTAGAACCCACATTCTGTACATTCAAGGTAGAAGCCTAACCAACTGAGCTAACTTGGACTGCATGCAGTGCTCACTGGCAGAGTCAGCACCAATGAGTAGGATCTGTACTATTGTACAGATATTCAACATTAGACAGACAATAGTTCAATACTCTCATACCCCTACTTATTCAGTTAAGTAGCAAAGCTGGGCTGTGTCTACCTACAGGCCTCCATAGCTCAGTGGTAAAGCATAGGCTTCATATGTGAGGGGCCCCGGGTTCAAATCTCGGCTACTGAAGTTATCAAATTACTACTTTGAAGTAGTTGTACTATTAGTGGTTTGCAACATGCCGTCCATTTTTTTGGCCATGATTAGTAAAATGGTTTTTTCATACAATTAGGAATTTGGAACTTTGTGATTAAAAATGTTAGATTTTTAAGTTTTTGTAGCGTCATTAAGATAATCACTTCATTGGCCTGCTATTCTAGGTACGGTCAACCAACCAGAACACCCCTAAAACATTTACAAAACGTTTTAAAACACCTTTTCAGTATGATTAACATGTAGACACCTTTTTAGTTCAAGAACTTTATTAGCTATACTCTGAAGGTTTTACCCCCAACAATCAAACAACCCATGCAGGGCTAAACCAAGAAGGAAGGACATACTTGGTTATTGGCTCAATGATCCTGTAGTGTGTTTACAGGAAAAATAAAACTTTAAATGCTGTTAACATTACATCTGGTGTAAACTGTATGGCATAACACCATAGCAGTGTTTTACATGTAAAATCTACGTGTTTTTTTGTTTTTTTACACACTACAGTATATCATTTTTAAATTTAAAATGGTTTTCATCCTTAAGAATGAAAGAACACTGTACATATTATGGTATTTACTGTTTAACTTAACACCTAACGCTAAACACCTTGAAGACCTAAATGCTTCATAGATAAACACTTTAACATCATAGATTCCTAAACACTTAACAGCTAAACATCAAAAAAGCATAAGCATTTTGATTCTAAACACCTTGAGGACCTTAACACTTCATGGGTAAACAGCTAAACATCACACATTTCTAAACACTTAACCCTAAACACCAATAATTCTAAACATGTTTAGGGAAATAAAGTGTTCCAAAACTGGATGCGCCGAAGTGTTTAGGATAGTGTTTAGGTTCTAAACACTTGTTTTAACAGTGTATCTAAAGTATCGGGCCGGATTTGAGTAGCACCGCTCAATACCCTCCCCTCTCCCCATGTCAAACCCTCCTCCTCCCCCCCCCCCCCAAGCCCACCCCCCCCCCCCCCACGTTTGCCCGCTGTCTGGGGCCCGTACAGGTAGAATGCACGTGCTCGGTCTAGGTTGTCATGAGCCACTCACAGACCCAGCCTTACCTTACACGAGCAACTCTGACGCCGTTCCTCAAAAGCGGGAGTCATCACAATAGATGTGTCAAGATATGGGAGAGTCTGGATGCAAATATACAACGAGCAACCACCAAGGTTAAGTTCAAAAGATTTATCAAGCAACTGGTTTCTGCTTTGTAAATATGACCGTTACTGTGACATACACTTGATTTGCGATTTGTGACTCGTTGGCTCAATCTCATACTCATATTCATCATCACCCTCATACACTGTAATATATAAATGTATAAAGATCGCCGTGCTGCTTGAAGTACATGTAATCACATGAAATTGTCAAAAAAAGTTTTTTTTCAAAAAAATAAAATTATTGGTCCCGATTGCCAGTGTTGTCCAGGGTGGAGGAGGTGGGGTCCAGGGGTGTCTCGAACCCCCCTTTGATCTCCGAAAACAATAGTATGATATTAGAAATTGTGTGATCAATCTATAACATAATCCCTACCTTGCCTCACCTGAAATCTGTTCAGGTTTGTTTGGAACCCCCTTTGGTTTCAGGGCTGGCTACACACGCACTTTGTCGTGAGCCCCACTTTCAGATTACATGAGCTCTCTCTGATACCAGTACAGGCCTAACGTTTGCACACGTACAGGTGAGCTTGGTCTAGGTTGTCGTGAGCCACTCACAGACTCCAGTGTCAGCTTACATGAGCAACTCTGATGGCGGGGTATGCATGTATCTATTTGTACAATATACTGGGTCTATACCGTAGGCTTACATATTGATAAGTTGAGGTATACATCCTTTTCATTAAAGTGGGGCCGCCCTGGTGGATTATATTTGAAACACATTGTTGGGTCTTTTCCTGTAATAGTTAAGCTCATTTTTGGGTCTTTTCCTATAATAGTTAAGCTATGTGAAGTGAAGTGACCCAATTATCAAGAGCCCAAAAGGAAGGCAGGGTGGGGGATTGATCATGAGCAGGTTCATGGGAAAGGTGTAATGCTGTTAACACTTCATGACTGAACCCGACCTTTTTAAACGGTGTCGGACCTAAAAGAAAAACATGAGATATATCTGAGGTAAAACTCTCCTCTCAGCGATTTATATCAAATAGGAATTACAGTGCACATACTGTGTGATATGAAACACCATAAAGAATTGTTCATTTATAAAGATGTATTTGTGGCGTCAGCAGTTAGAAGTCGATAGATTATAACTTTGTCTTAGAATAGATCAAGTAATATTTGAGTTTTAATCTCAGAGGTGTAAGACCTTTCAATCTTCTCCAAAATATCCTCATGGCCAGGAAAAAAACACAAGTGGACTACCGACGTCTCTCCTTTACCCTATCGACCCCTCCTCCTACCCAGTCCACCCCCATTCCCCCCTCTCTGACAAATCGATCCCTAACCTCAGTCCAAGGAGAACCAACCCATGACGTCACAATCTATTCTACACTCTCCTAACACAACCCTGCTCCCCTAACTCCCCCGACATTGACCGTACCCAGTCTATGCCTGGAGATTGTCACCAGGAGGGTGAGTGAGCAGCAGTGAGTCGGTGTCTGAGTCGGTGTGAGTTGGTGTGACTCTGAGTGACTAATCTGTTCGGGTTTGAATTTGCTCAGTTAGTCACGGGGAAGCCCACATCCCCAGGGTTATGGGATGACTCGGTCCTCTGTCACCCCAGTCATACTGACAAGGCCTCTACCAACGTGAATGTTCCTGGAAGTTCCTGGAACATTGAGTTTCCTAGAAATAAGATGAATAAGGGATAATATTTGGTTCTCTGATATAATAGGGGCTACATAATTAGTGGTCTTTTTATGATTTTCTTCAATTCTTCCCGATAAACATATTGTTGCCCATTTTATTCTTCAGCATGATTATAATCATGGAATAAATCTTTTTACATCTTTTCTGTTATATCTGAAAACCAGTGGGAACACTGGAGATTATTACATAAAAAACCTATAGACTATATGTCATTTCATGCTCTGCTTTTCTTGGATGTACCCCTTGCATACCTCCTCAGGTAATTCCACCGCCAGCCCCCAAGTCATGAGTTACATTTTAGCTACATTACACGGTAGTTACTTCCAGGTGGGATGGGGAATGTAACAGGGAAGTCAGTTAGCAACAGAAACCGGGGGCCTATCAGGGGTGGGACACGGGACGTCACATACAGTCCTATACACCTTCTCGTGAGCCTTCACAGAGGTGTGGAGGGATAGGTTACATTTATAAAGCTGTATAGAGAATGGACTAACAGTTAAGATTTGGTCTTCTTTCTAAATTATTGTTTTGGAAACTTGCTAGCTTGGTCTATTGGTATGCATTGCATTTCAATGACTACTGCTATGGAAAATGTTTAGTGATAAACATATGTAAATTCATAAGGTTTGAAATAGTGTGATAATGATTTCAATTAACACACCATTGATTGCCAAGTTGGAATCAGTATTTGAACCAATTGTAGCTAATTAACACTACAAGTAGGTACTAAATATTGGTGTCCAGACAGGCTATCCAGCCACCTGCAAAAAGGTGGCAGCTACAATTAGTGAGTGGTGTATGAGGTTGGGCAATATATAGGGGAGTGCAGTTACTACACCACACATACCCATAAGATGCAGCCCTATATCAATAAACCCAAGGGACTTTAATCTTCACAATTCATAACACAATCCTGACCCAGAAGTTACGAAAACTCATCAAGGAAGTAGTTTTACTACTTACTTTTACTACAAATGTTAGTACCGAGGGAGCACCCTGTGTATATCCCAAAGGTTTTCTGTGTGGTAGACACGACACTGTGACTAAAGAGTTGACGTCTGAAAGGGGCCTTGTGTCCTTGTAAGTTGGATAAAACCATCAACTATGAGGGCTTTTTGGGCCTATATTTTTCTTGCCTGTGGCCCGTCGCATAACCAAACTCTCGCAAGAGGGAGCGATTAAGGATGGATTTGTTTTTTTCTCGCTGTTTTTTTCTCTCCTTGTTTTGGGGATGTGCCAATCCTCCCTGTTGCGATGGTTTTCTACACATTTTGAATTGAATTTAATTGACTAATAAATCATTTCCGCCACTTGCCTCCTATACAAATTATAAGCTGAAGGACACATCTAACATTTACTGAAAATAGAATCTTAAAATGTTAACCCCAAAATGTCCCCCTGATAACTTGAAAAATCGGGTGTTCAAACCATCCCTGTAAGGATGAAAGGTGCATTCGCTCCCTGTTGAACAGGGAGAGGTCTTTTGAAATGTGCCAATGTTCGCTACAGCGAGACCCGTTATGCGACGGGCCACTGGTGTTCCTCATACAGTAGAACAGCTTCTGTTGGCCACTTCTGGTGAAAAATACTTCCTACTCCGGAGATGTTTGTCAGCCTTATCTTAAAGGTCATATATATTAAAGCTAATGTATTTGTAATATAAATGTCAGGTAATGTCTGTGCGATTTGTATAGCTGGGAAGGTGCTTGTCATTAACAAGTTCGTCGGTATGGTCCTAGGCAATAAGGAGTAAGAGGAAAGGTCTACTGCACGACTTGGCGATCAGTAACAGTTCCTTTCCGATTATAATTGGTTCAGCATTTGGTTTTGAAATAGATTATGGCGATGATGATGATGATGATTGTTGGAGTTTAACGTCCCCTCAGCAATTTTTCAGCTATATCAGGACCACTCATGTTTTTGAATGAAAACATTTCAACAATCTTCATTCGAATCTATGCTGGAGGAAACGACTGCAAGGTAAGGTGGTCTAACAGGAAGCACCCATGCAGGATCGAACCCAGGCCGGCAACGTGCAATGCCAAGACGCTAACCACTAGACCACCCCAGCTCCCTAGTTTTGAAATAGTTGAGTGTCAATTATTACATTTGTTATTTCTACAGTTAGAAATCCATTGATAGTAGCTCTAGTGTGCCATTTAGTTTGTTAAGATAAGGATAAAAGAAGAGAAGGGCGGTCAAAGCATGTCAGTTATTATTTAAGCTTTTGCCAGCACAGAATGCTCATTTAACTTGTTCAATGCTATGTGGATAAATCGTGGGAGTGAGTGGGTAGTTCCGTCTTCTTTTTGTTGTCACCTTTCGGAGATATCTCCTGTTTGAAATAGCCTTCTTTCAGGATGTCACCTTCCAGTTTTCATTTATAAAAATCGCTCCAAAACTATTTGTCATTTGTGACTACCAATGTGGCTGCATGTTTAATAATATAAATACCATGTATGTTATGTAACACTATGTATTGTGATATACTTTTTCTCGCACTACATAGATCTTTTCTCAATCCTCATATTTAAATGTTTCTGTTTGAATCAAGGATATGGCCAAAGGCTTAGTTTGAATCACAGTTCAAATCTAATACTAAAAAAATAAAAACAACGACAAAGAAAAAAGAAAAGAAACTATCGTCACCGTGACACCAGGTAGGGGGGGGGGGGTTATAACCAGGAAGCATCCTACAATTCGACCACGACGGGGAAAGTTACGTGAATGCTGGGTTCATTTAGGTAACCCATCAGAGCATCAAGTTAGGGGACACGACGTCACAGAAAGTGGGCCGTGAAAGATGGGGGTAGGGGTGAAGTTATTACATATATGTGTGTATATATCCATAGATGAATATCATATGTATATATGTATAAATATATGTACGTACATACATACATACATACATACATACATACATACATACATACATACATACATACATACATACATACATACATACATTCATACATACATACGTACATACGTACGTACGTACATACACACGTACGTACGTATGTTTGTATGTATGTTTGTATGTTTGTTTGTTTGTATGTATGTATGTACATATGTATGTGCATATGTACATACATACATACGTATGTATGTATGTATGTATGTATGTATGTATGTATGTATGTATGTATGTATGTATGTATGTATGTATGTATGTATGTATGTACGTATGCACGTATATATATATATATATATATATATATATATATATATATATATATATATACCCTATGAGGATCATGATTTATCCAATCACTGAAACCAGAGGAACTACATTGTGTACGAGCAGAGACACATAGATATACTGAGCTTTGTTGTTACTTGTCCTGATGGATGGCTTGTTTTCAGCTCCGTCCTACATCTAAATCTTATGGCTACCAGCATCTCACACATCATAAGAGTCTCAATGAATCCAAACAACCATTACCTGATACGTATGATAAGTATTTCATCTGCCAGCGTCACGCACTATGGCACAATACAACACGAGTTGGAGGCCTTCCACTAAGTACGAACACATTAAGGGAGGCTGACATTTGTTTACAACATGCATACGTTACTGTATAAATATCCAATGTGTTTGTAGCAAAAGGGGATGAAGGACTGATATTATTTTTGATGTACGTGCGCACTTAATGGAAGGTCCTTTGCTATATTCTCAAATGTGCATTTTCAGAGTGAGTGAGTGAGTGAGTGCGTGAGTGAGTGAGTGAGTGCGTGAGTGAGTGAGTGAGTGAGTGAGTGAGTGAGTGAGTGAGTGAGTGAGTGAGTGAGTGAGTGAGTGAGTGAGTGAGTGAGTGAGTGAGTGAGTGAGTGAGTGAGTGAGTGAGTGAGTGAGTGAGTGAGTGAGTGAGTGAGTGAGTGAGTGAGTGAGTGAGTGAGTGAGTGAGTGAGTGAGTGAGTGAGTGAGTGAGTGAGTGAGTGAGTGAGTGAGTGAGTGAGTGAGTGAGTGAGTGAGTGAGTGAGTGAGTGAGTGAGTGAGTGAGTGAGTGAGTGAGTGAGTGAGTGAGTGAGTGAGTGAGTGAGTGAGTGAGTGAGTGAGTGAGTGAGTGAGTGAGTGAGTGAGTGAGTGAGTGAGTGAGTGAGTGAGTGAGTGAGTGAGTGAGTGAGTGAGTGAGTGAGTGAGTGAGTGAGTGAGTGAGTGATATTTTATACCGTACTGACAGCCAGGGTCATTTTCACAGTGAAAACAATTTGGGATGAGTTCTGCCTTTGGTTATTGTATGTATGAGATGACGGTGACAGGGCAGGCAAACAACAGTGGATCAAAACTGGGAAATCATTTTTACTGTACCTCATCCCTTAGTGAACCCAGACACCAACACCACACAATGAACCACTTGGTCAGTGCTGGGTCCCCCCTAGCATCACCTCATATGATCAGCAGGGGCTACTAGGGGCCTATATTTTTCCCAGGGGCAGAAGCCCCACCCCGGTACCCCCATGGGAGCCCTAAGTTATGTATCACAACAATTAAAATTATATATTTCTCTGTTCAAAAACCTGTAAATAAAGAAGCCTCAGAAAAGAAAAGGCCCATTAATCTGCGCGCCTGGCCCGTATAGCCCACGCCTACAGTGACTAATGCCCTTTCTTACACCCCATGTTCTGTAGATTAATGGGGCTTTAATATGACCCCTGTTTGTATACACTATCTATAGATGACGGATGTCCGTGAGTGATCTGCGTGCCCACAAACATCAACAAGCCCACGTAATCCATGAAATAGAATCATGACCCTCCCACACCCACACCCAAGCCTTGACCTCCACGACCTGCTTACTGGTACTTCCAATGGTATAAGAAGAGACAAAAAGTGTATTCAAATGAAATCCAATCCAATGCCATAATCCACGGCATTCATGACATAGAGTCCTGACCTCCCCGCACCCACACCCACACCCACACCCAACCCCCTACCCCACTCCCTGACCTCCACAACATGCTTACTGGTATTGACAGAGAAACATTTATTCAAATGAGATCCATTCCAATGTCATAATCTCATAAATAAATCAAATAATTAGTTGTATCAAAATTTTATCACACGTATCATTATAAGAAGGTCAATCAACAAAGAGTGTCAACTCATGATTTGAGCGATGGCCCGTGAGACATAATTCTAGTTGATGTGCAGTAGGAAATACTCCAAGTATTAGAACAAAATGTATATAGAGCACTTTGTTATTACAGAGAGTAGGGGCTGATCCAGGGGAGGGGTGTCCTGAACCGTCCCCCCCCCCTACCCCTCTCTTTTGGTGAGAAATTGAACTTGCCAAAGAGAACGTAACCTACAGCGGACCCCCCCTCTCCCCCTCTCCGAAATCCCGTATCTGCCCCGTGCTGCCAATAGCTTGGACCATACATTTGTATAGCAAATACCGTGAGTGTACAATTGTCTATTACGTATATATACTCCTGACTTCATTTACTATATGCGGATATCCTACTGTGTACTTTTTGCCTTCAAAAACAACACCCACTCTATATTTAACAACGCTATGCCTGTATTCCACATACTGATTTTGAAGTTTTTGTATTTGTTTGATTTTCTCTGAGAATATGGAATAGAACCAGACATACTATATACCATTTGAAAGACAATTGTAAAACCCTTCTATAGTTGTGTATTTCATATTTATATTAAACATTAATTTTCAATAATGATATCTAAGACTGACGTAACATCGGCAAAGGGAAGACATACTATGTTTTATTAAGTCCTATTATACTACACGGCGTAAGCTGTGAAACGACAGTGTTCCAGGCTAGGGAAATCGCACATAATTAAAAACTTCTTTGTTAAATATGTGTAAAATACTCCAAATTGCCAATTTCAAACAATAGTATCACTCCCTAGTGTGAATTACCTGAGCGATCATATTGCACCCCATATCGCAGCTCAAAGTCGTGTAGTGTAATAGGGCCTTCACAGTGATATAGTAAATTTCCCTATGTATGTGGCTACAGGGCAGGTCACCCTACAGGATGTATGCGAAGTTTCTGTAAAGCCCCATATACCCACAAGGCGATTCTACCAGCGACGGGCAACAGTTGACTAGAAGAATAGGTGTCACTGTCGCTGGGCAACTGTCATATCAAGCAATTTTGATATTTTTCCTCCATTTTTTCTGGTGATTCCGTCGGCCGTCGCCAAGAACTCACCCAATACTCATGGGGAATCACCCAACGATTGTGTGTGCCCTGCGATTGTGCGACAAATTTGATAGCCGTGCTTTCGCTGAACGACGGTGAAATCACCTAGTGGGTATGGGGCTTAAAGTTATGTTGTGTAATACGGCCCTTATAGGGATATGGTAAATTTCCCTATGTACGTGGCTACAGGGTATAGGTCACTCTACAGGATGTGTGGCACCTCTATAATGTAGGCCCCTTCCGTCTTACACGGACCTCAAACTCATTTAGTCAGCCTTAAACATCCTGAAAGTGTAAGGTAAACAGCGGGGCCTGTCGGTTAGAGGAGGTTTATTTGTCTGAAGTTGAAGGATGTGTGATCTAAGTAAAAACATGTTTGCGTTCAGTGCAGTTTTCCTATTCTTGTCTCCTGTTTGGGCGTATATTGACTGTATTGTATTGACGGTAGCCAGGGATTTGCCAATATTGTTAGTCCGATATAGATCTGTTTTGTTTTTCAGGGAGAGATGAAAGTGGGCTCTGTGTGTTTGTTGGGGGTGTTAGAGGGGGGAGGGGGGGCTGAGTACATATCAAACTGAATCTACTCACTATAATGAGGTATAGATCCGGTATACACTCCCAATACGGTATGGAGTATTTGCACATATGACATAAACATACACCACAATGCAATTTGTAATATTACGAGGGGCCAATGCAATGCTACTTCCATATATGATTCTTTGAAGTGGACAGAGTTTGCTGATTTATACCATTCAAAGACGATGCAGAAATCATAGACTGATCATTCCCTTCTGTAATTGGTGTACCACAGGCAAAGAACCACTCATAGGTCCCTACTAAATCCGTCCTCGCTTAAAGGTGGTATTATACGTACACTACACGACTATGGCTGTGATATCAGTACGGCATATAATGATATTACAGACAATTCACAGATGGGAGTGATATATGTTGGCAATTTGGAGTATCTCACATATGTGTAACAACGAATTTCATCTCTAATACGTGTAACTTCCCTGTGACATCTTCAAATCGCAGCTCAAGTCGTGTAGTGTAATACAGCCTCGAACACTGTCTATAGGGCAATGCCTGGCAGCAAGTGGAGGTCTAACAGGTCGATAAATCCATACGGAAAACAGGAGTCTGGGGCTGAGATTGAGACACGGAGTAGGGGATGTGGTAAATAGTTCACCAGGCATTTGGTTTTCGCAAAATAACCCATGACGCGTCGAGTGGGTTAATTCAAGTTACCCAAATGACAAGTGTAATATCTAACATGAACCAGAAGACCTTTTTTTTCTTCTTTTTTTTCTTTGCTTTTCTGCTATTTTTTTCTTTTAATATTCTATGTATCATTGTAACACTAAGCGAGTATAATGTAGGTAAGAATTGTGGAGTTGATCCATGTGCCAATTACTTTATTTCTATGTCTTCTTTTTCTAATTTTGTTACGATTTAAGGAAAAATAGAAATATAACATGCTATAGGATCCACTGTTATGTGGAGATATTCCAATCCACCGGTGGATTACGCGTTATAATCACAGCCTGGTTCGATTGTTCTCCCTGTCTACCTTAGTTTATGTCTCTGTAAACCATTGTAGATGACACTTAATCTCAATGATTCAATGAATATTAAACAAAAGTTGAGGAGAAATGCAAACAATAGTCCCCTGGTTTATGTTAGAAAGTACCCTCGTCACTTGGGTAACTTGAAATAACCTGCTCAATTGATGCCTCATGGGCTATTTCATGTAATCCAAATGTCTAATGCGCTATATCTAATACATAACGCCCCATACCCACTAGGTAATTTTGAACATGTGAGCCAACTAATCAACAATTATCGGCTGATTTTAGCTCAAACATGTCCATTTCAATATTGCCTTCTATCCGGTTATTTGATTTTGTGCAAAAAATGCAATTTGGTCAAAATCGCCTTTAAGCTTATTCTGGGATTCAGGCTGCCTGAGTCATGTATATCCACACAAGAATATGACGTTATCATAACATTGCAGCAGCATTCTGTTTAGTTCTGCTTTGGTTCATGTTACATTATTTTGATGGCGCCCAAAAAAGAACCTAATGATGCATTGCACTATAACGTTCTTGTAATGCTCTTGCAACATTCTTTCACACTATTATAACGTTTTCATAACATTCTTTATTAGTAAGGTCTAAACTTCACTAAAATACATTGTTTTTATAATATTCTTCTTTGATAGTAAGTCTCAACTTTACCTAAAATAACCTAACTGTAATGTGAAAATTAGGCAGGTTACAAACTAATAAAAAAAAGTATGGTTGCAGAACTTGCTTGTTATGGCGCTGCTCGCCTGGGAAGTGTATACCCAGTCCCATGCACACACACACTTCCACACACTTCAAGCATCCCCCTCAGCCCACCCCCCCTCCCTCCCCCCGCCCCCAGGCCCCACCTCCCTGACAGCCAACTGTTTGACCCGGTACTGTACAAACCCAGGAGGATGCAGTGAAAACACGGGCTTATTTTCCCTGATGGAGGCAGTATGTGTCTGTAAGGGTTGGCGAGGGTAGCTTGTGGAGCCTTCCCAGGCAAGCAGTGACATAACAAGAACGTTCTGCAGCCATACTTTTTTGGTCAGTCTGTAACCTGCCCAGTTTTCAGGTAACTGTTATATTATTATAGGTAAAGTTGAGACTAACTAAAAAAGAATGTTATAATTACATTTTATTTTAATGAAGTAGAGACCTTACCAATAAAGAATGTCATAGTAATGTTATTATAACAGGAAAGGACGTAACAAGAATGTCACAATAATGTTATAGTGCGATGCTGCAATGTTAGGTTCTAAAGACATGTTTGGGTGCCATCAAAAGAACGTAACAAGAACCAAAGCAGAACTGAACAGAACCTTGCTGCAACATTATAATAACATTATATTCTTGCTCGGGTAGGCAAGCATGCAAAGGCGATTATCCCTGAGTCAGCCAACAGATCACCGCTAAAATGGGACGATTGTGCCATTAGAGTCGGCTGATTTTAGTGGCGATTCATATCAAACATGCACATTTCAATATACCATACTGACAGGTGGATATAAGTATTGGCCGATTCTCCCAGTTGCCCGTCGCCCATCGCCGGTAAAATCGCCTAGTGGGTATGGGGCTTAAGGGTAACCATTCCAAGAGGCTCAGTACAACCCCCCGCCTACCCTCCGCCCTCCAGCTGGTTTTCCTTTTGTTTATTTCACAATTCTTATACTACCAGCACAATGATATAGAAAAGATATCCAAAGGTCTCAAACAAAAGTTATCGCTTATACATCAGGTCTAACAATAACATCTTTAATCTAGGGAAGGAGGGAACAAAATTAGGGAAACAGAAGACAGAAGTGAATGAAACTTCAATGACAAAATTGATAAGGTAGTCTTTTTAATTTATCATATTCAGCATCGGTAAAAGCTAACTTATTTATGACACATCAGGATGTTACCTCTTATTTAGGCACACCCCAACCTCTACATCCTGATTCAAGTCTTCCCCTGTCCCTAAAATCCAGGTGCACACTTACACCATTAGGGTGACCCACTTACAAAAACCACCTCAAGGGATGGGCCCAGGTGAAAAATGAGCTTTACAACACCACTTTTTTACCCTCGAAACCACAACTAAATTTCTCTTAACGCTATATAGCACAGAGAGCATTGGTAAAGGAAGCTACTGAAAAGACTTTTGAAAGAGTTTCGATAGATCAAGTTTGGGGCCCTAGACCTTTAAATTCTACATGGCGACATGGTCGTTTCTTAAAATCGAGATGTGACATGAGGCTTAGTGACATGAGTGAAAACAAAACAACAACAGAACATATCTTGTTTCTTAATATAAATTCAACATGTGACATTGCATCACCTTAGAGGGGACATACAACATGGGGAGATAAGCGACAGGTGACATCGCCATTTCGCAAGTTCAACATGCGACGTAGGGACCCCCATCCCCCCCCCCCCCCCATCAAGGGCCCCAAGTTTGTTTTCCAAGTCTTTGCAACAGAATGTTTTCAATAGCTCTAGGTTTTTGGTCCCTTCAGAATACGGTTTTAGAGTTGGTGAGGGATTTCCCAATTATTAGATCCTCCAGGAGTGGCAAGGGGCGAGGTTAGACTGCATCAAATGATTCACACTTGTGGTATAAGTTATAGCTCCTGTTTGTGATAGGTTGGGGCGTAGCTTGCCACCTAAACCGAGTGTACTTGCTGCGGGCACTTCTTGAATTACATTTTGATAAGACTTTGATATGATTTTGATAAAAAGTGAATGCAGTGAACTTTTGCCATGTTTTATGATCAATAATCATGGTTTTGTAATATGCTAAGATTTGAGTTTATGCATTTGCATGTTTGCATCATCGTAGCAATGGCAATGGCAGGTTTTACATGGTGTGGGTAAAGAGCAGGCTATATACAGTGCCAGTGCTCCTTGTGGCATTTGTTTTCTTATTCTATGGTAAGACAGCTTGACTTGTGGTTACCATGGTAAGACAGCTTGACTTGTGGTTACCATGGTAAGACAGCCTGACTTGTGGTTACCATGCTGAGACAGCTTGACTTGTGGTTATCATGTTAAGACAGCCTGACTTGTGGTTACCATGGTAAAACAGCTTGACTTGTGGTTACCATGGTAAGACAGCCTGACTTGTGGTTACCATGCTAAGACAGCTTGACTTGTGGTTACCATGGGAAGACAGCTTGACTTGTGTTTACCATGGTAAGACAACTTGACTTGTGGTTACCATGGTAAGACAGCTTGACTTGTGGTTACCATGGTAAGACAGCTTGACTTGTGATCACCATGGTATGACAGCTTGACTTGTGGTTACCATGGTAAGACAGCTTGACTTGTGGTTATCATGCTAAGACAGCTTGACTTGTGGTTACCATGGTAAGACATCTTGACTTGTAGTTGCCATGCTGAGACAGCTTGACTTGTGGTTACCATGGTAAGACAGCCTGACTTGTGGTTACCATGCTGAGACAGCTTGACTTGTGGTTACCATGGTAAGACAGCCTGACTTGTGGTTACCATAGCAAGACAGCCTGACTTGTGGTTACCATGGTAAGACAGCTTGACTTGTGGTTATCATGCTAAGACAGCTTGACTTGTGGTTACCGTGGTAAGACAGCCTGACTTGTGGTTACCATGCTGAGACAGCTTGACTTGTGGTTACCATGGGAAGACAGCCTGACTTGTGGTTATCATGGGAAGACAGCCTGACTTGTGGTTACCATGGTAAGACAGCTTGACTTGTGGTTACCATGGTAAGACAGCCTGACTTGTGGTTACCATGCTAAGACAGCTTGACTTGTGGTTACCATGCTAAGACAGCTTGACTTGTGGTTACCATGGTAAGACAGCTTGACTTGTGGTTACCATGGGAAGACAGCTTGACTTGTGATCACCATGGTATGACAGCTTGACTTGTGGTTACCATGGTAAGACAGCTTGACTTGTGGTTACCATGGGAAGACAGCTTGACTTGTGGTTACCATGGTATGACAGCTTGACTTGTGGTTACCATGGGAAGACAGCTTGACTTGTGGTTACCATGGGAAGACAGCTTGACTTGTGATCACCATGGTATGACAGCTTGACTTGTGGTTACCATGGGAAGACAGCTTGACTTGTGATCACCATGGTATGACAGCTTGACTTATGGTTACCATGGTAAGACAGCTTGACTTGTGGTTACCATGGTAAGACAGCTTGACTTGTGGTTACCATGGTAAGACAGCCTGACTTGTGGTTACCATGCTGAGACAGCTTGACTTGTGGTTAACATGCTAAGACAGCTTGACTTGTGGTTATCATGCTAAGACAGCTTGACTTGTGGTTACCATGGTATGACAGCTTGACTTGTGGTTACCATGGTATGACAGCTTGACTTGTGGTTACCATGGTAAGACAGCTTGACTTGTGGTTACCATGGGAAGACAGCCTGACTTGTGGTTACCATGGTAAGACAGCTTGACTTGTGGTTACCATGGGAAGACAGCTTGACTTGTGGTTACCATGGTAAGACAGCTTGACTTGTGGTTACCATGGGAAGACAGCTTGACTTGTGGTTACCATGGCAAGACAGCCTGACTTGTGGTTACCATGGTAAGACAGCTTGATTTGTGGTTACCATGGGAAGGCAGCCTGACTTGTGGTTACCATGGTAAGACAGCTTGACTTGTGGTTACCATGGTAAGACAGCTTGACTTGTGGTTACCATGGTAAGACAGCTTGACTTGTGGTTACCATGGGAAGACAGCTTGACTTGTGATCACCATGGTATGACAGCTTGACTTGTGGTTACCATGGGAAGACAGCTTGACTTGTGATCACCATGGTATGACAGCTTGACTTGTGGTTACCATGGTAAGACAGCTTGACTTGTGGTTACCATGGTAAGACAGCTTGATTTGTGGTTACCATGGGAAGGCAGCCTGACTTGTGGTTACCATGGTAAGACAGCTTGACTTGTGGTTACCATGGTAAGACAGCTTGACTTGTGGTTACCATGGTAAGACAGCTTGACTTGTGGTTACCATGGGAAGACAGCTTGACTTGTGATCACCATGGTATGACAGCTTGACTTGTGGTTACCATGGTAAGACAGCTTGACTTGTGGTTACCATGGTAAGACAGCTTGACTTGTGGTTACCATGGTAAGACAGCTTGACTTGTGGTTATCATGGTAAGACAGCTTGACTTGTGGTTACCATGGTAAGACAGCTTGACTTGTGGTTACCATGCTAAGACAACTTGACTTGTGGTTACCATGGTAAGACAGCTTGACTTGTGGTTATCTGGTAAGACAGCTTGACTTGTGGTTACCATGCTAAGACAACTTGATTTGTGGTTACCATGCTACTTTTCCTGCACCATTTTCTTTATCTTTGAGAAACAGAAGTTCAACCTAAAGTCTTATAGATTAGGTTAGATATTCTGTCTGCTAGGTAGTGTGACACATCCTAAATGTTATGATAATAGTAAAACCCTTAGATATTAACAATTTCAACCAATATTCAACACATATAAAGGTGTTTTTATTCAGCCCTTTCTACGTACCTTGAGTTAATATTTTTTATGACAAGACTCGAAGTGGCTCTTGTAACCTACTAATGTTTCATAGAGATAACTTTATCACATGGGAATCCTCTTATATGATAGACCCAATCCTATTTAGGGGACTTGATGGACCCCAGCAGCAGGCAGTGGCACCGGGTCAGGCGTGTGGGAAACCACTAAAGTCTGAAAATAGAAACCTTGGAGGGCTGCCTGTCTGACAGCGTTCTGTGGGAGGGGTGCCACCTGGAGCACCCGTCAGTGTGTTGGGGGGGGGGGGGGGGAGGAAGTAAGGTGGGTGGTGCTCGAGAGGTAAATCTGAGTTGTTTGTTGGTTTGAACCACCAGATCTAGACTCAGTGGTTCTGGGGAAGTGGGTTGTTTCACCCTTGCTCCTGGATGATTGAAACTATGCGGAGGTAGAGACCATACCCCTACACTTTTACTGAGGCAGGTGACTCAGTGGCTTTGGAGCACTGGAATATTTCACCCTTGCTCCTGGATGATCAAATCTATGAGGTGGTAGAGACCGTACCCCTATACTTTTACTGAGGCAGGTGTTCTTAAATGTACATGGTCCTATAGGCAGGGCCTACACACAATTGCCGGTGGTCCTAAGACCTTTGATAACTCTGTCATTGACACAGGGAGAAACACAGAGGGGAGCAATAGTGAACACAGCCCCAATTGAAATGAATCAATGAGGAAACAGCAGCGGATTTAGTGGGTATACTATCTATTTCTGATCAAACCTATTGTTTGTGGTTTGAACTAAAAGACACAGTATCTGGATCACAGGGCATATTCCACCCCTTGATCAAATCTTAGAGCACCCTGTAACCCAGTAATGGATGTACTGGGAGGACCGCTCCAAGATTTCAATATAGCATGGTATTATGTCTTTTAAGTGGCTGTCTCACCCATGTGTTGTTAAGCTTATGCTTTAAACTTTATTTTGCTCGCTTACAAGAAAAGCAGTATTTCTATAATACTCCTGCATCCCTTTCAGAGAAAATGAACCAACTGTTTTCCTAAGTTCTCCACAGCCCGTGCAGCAACCATCAGACTGGGTATACATCACGTGACTAGAGGCTGAGGGGAGCACTGGGACCACTGTACGGCGCATGCGTGCGGGTGGTCACATGACCTGTCTGTATAGTACCTGTGTTTGTTACAATAGCAGAAACCTTTCATGTACACACACGCACACGCACACATGCACACACACACAGACACACACAGACACACACACACACACACGCACACGCACACACACACACACACACACACACACACACATCGAGACTGTAAAGTTGGAGGGAAACATATCATGGAGAGCAGTTGCGCCCCATGGCCTGTGTTTGGAGATGATTCGGGTTGTACCATTATGCCTATTTCAAAAAAACCTTTTCTGCTGGACTAGCTCTTCCAAATATACATTGGTTATGATCAGACCATGGTCGTGGTTGACTGGTTTGGTTGAACTGGCCCCCAGGGGGATGGTCACAATGGAACATAGTATATAGAACTCCCCAGTCTGTATGTGTATCGATATATACACATACAAGGTCTCTGACAATGGGTAGGCCTCATCCATCCATCTCCATCAAACTCTAAGTACGCTCATACAGGGAAAGGCCTCGGGGTCCGCATGGGAGCACAGGGCATTGTTTCAATGGGCGCTGGCCGAAAATAATGGTACTTAGGGGCCGCAGAAATATAGTCATAAAGTGGTCCAAAATGGTTTTCATTACTTTTTTCTGCAAACAATTGCAACTTGTGCATGTAAGGTAAAAGGGGTGCTGACCTGAGAAAAAACAGGCACACCATTGGAATTGTGTGTTACCTGCTGAGAGAAGTAGGCCTATTTCAACCTACCTTCTCTGTCACGATCCAAAATTGAGTTACCAATTGAGCGATTCAGCTAAAATTGTGGCTGCTCAAATGACTTGAGATTGTCGAAACAACTGGAAATCCTTGAGAAAAATGCAGGAAAATTGTGAACGAAAAATCTGTTAAAAAGAGTATATCACTTTGAAAATACAGATTCTTTATCCTAGGATATCTCTAATTCAATCAAATATCAAGTCACATTGCTCAACAAGTTCCTGCCCCCTAAAGCCCCATACCCATGGTCACATACCGATTTTGGGAGAAATTGGTGCTGAAATCGGTTGGTACTGACATTGGCCGACTCTGATGAACAAGCCTTTACCCACAGACAAGCGCCAACACGAACGCCGACGGCTGCGCCGACCATTGTTAAGCATGTTTGGCGTTGGCCATCAGTAAATCGTCTAGTGGGTATGGTGCCTGTACATTTACAGGCAAGGGCCCCTACCATGCCCTTCCCTTTTCCTGCCTAGAATTGACATACCCGATTATCCTGGTCATAAGGACTCCGCCCCTCTAGGTATTTTCTACCTGGTGAGTCACAGACAGAAACCACAAAGCCCCATCTAAAAGACATTTAAACTGCCCTCCAGACATGAATTATAAACTGATGTGAGAGGCGTGGTGCAAATGACCTCACATCTCGTTCTGAGAGGGCTTCCAATTAGTACGCTTATTTTCAAATGGCAGGACTCCCTCACCCCCTTGGACTAAATTATGCATTGGATTTGCACAGGATAGTTCGCATACAAATTTTAAAAATCACAGACAATGAGTGGATTAGCTAGGTGACATATAAGTACGTCTTTTTAAAGGGAGCTGAGTCAGAAGCGAGTTATGGTTAAACCTTTTCAAAAACAAAGATCTACATGCGCCTAGTTGAGGGGTATGGTAAAATGTAAATCATGAAAACCATGAAAACCATGAAAACTGGCATCACATCATTGAAAATAAATTTCCCTTGCTAAATGCAATTATAGAGATCTGCTAATGCCTAAAATAAAAGAAAATATTACCACTTCTTATTGATGCCACTAAGGTTCAATACTTTACCACCGACTGCAGTTAGACCATATGCATGTTTACAAGTCTGTGAGCTTACATAGGTAGAATATGTACCTCCCATCCCCTTCACCACCCCCCCCCCCCCCAACCTCCAATGTCTTCATATTCTGGTCCAGGCACTTGTATAAAAGGGGCATTTGATTGTAAAATGTGTCATTGTCTAAATTGGCTCCATCCTACGTCGAGGATGTGCTATGTGCTGAGTGTTTCCTTGACACTAGGTCTAGGTCTAAAGGGCCATATACCCACTAGGCGATTTTACCGTTGACGGGTGACGGGCAACTGGGAGAATCGCCTGTGATATCGTCAGGCGACTGGCATATCAAACTTTCTTGATATATCGGTCGCCTGACCATATTTTGTCTAGTGGTTTTACTGGTGATTCTGTTGACAGTGATCTACTGCCAAGAATACCCACCATGACCATACCCACACGGAATCGCCCCGCAGCTGTGATTTCTGGGCGATTATGCAGTCGGCCGTCGTCGGTAAAATCGTCTAGTGGGTATAGGGCTTAAGCTTAAGGTGATACAGTATATAGATGCGGGGAGTGTATCCTACGCACAGACTGGTACTGCGGATGGATCCTGGCTCTCCACCCCCCCACTCCACCCCCCACCGGACACAGTCATGACCAGGACATTTCTGTATGATTGAAGATGACACGGCTGTAACTATAGGAACAGGACCAACCTACTCCATGTGTAGAGCTTTATAGTTACACACACGGATACACATAGCTATTCACTTACAATGTATATACGATGTATACGCAAAATGATATGTGTTTGTGTACAAATAGATGCTCATATCCTTATATCTATGTTCATATATATATATATATATATATATATATATATATATATATGTATGTATATAATCCTATTATGCCTATATATTATATATATATATATATATACAATATACACATATCTACATAATTATACATACATATACTTATATACATTCAAAATATGATATTATGTATACATAGCTACATTAAAAACATTCACGTATACATACACACGTGCCTGTATATATAACTGACAAGATACTGTTTTCTAAATTTAAGTGGTGGACTTTAAAGGGCACCTGACTCCCCTATAGTCCGTTACCATGACGACCAATGTGGTAGAGGTGACGTTTGGTGGTAACCAAGTTAGACCCCATCTGGCCACTTTACCCCAGTCTGTGGCTCTCAGCTTCCCCCAAAGCCCCCCCCCCCCCCCCAACCTCCTGCCAAAACCTTCCTGCTTTCCTTCTCAACCTTCGGTCAAGACTCCTGCACAGGGTCTGGGGGGAGGAGGGAGCTAGGGGAGGAACTGACTTTTACTCACTTTGATATGATTCTTGTATATGTGAGTTTACAACCCCCTGTTTTCTGAGATGCCAAGGGACAACCTTTTGTTTTTACTACAGCTACTGTCCTAGTCTCCAAAACAAAGCTAACAACCCTTGCACTTCAAAGATTCCATTTACAAGAAACCGCATAAAAATTAATGAATTCAAACAGCCCAACACTGGACTATGATGGTTTCCTCTGACTATAGCCACAACTCCCAGGCCAATTTAGAACTTGATACCGAAACACAAATGGAGTACCCCCACCCTTAGTAGCCCATCCCATCCCGGGGATCCCATCTTCCAATACCATTACATCCACCACACACCTTGCACGGTTGGCTGGCTACCGTTTTATACGTGTACTCATACAGCTATTTCTATTATAAAGTCTTCTATTGACCTCTCTGCTCTGGTGTGTGTGTGTGTGCATTTTAAAGTCTTGCCATATTCAGCCTAAAATTTGAGGGGTTCCAGTTACATTTGAGGAGTTCAATGCACGTCTGAGGGGGTTCAGATTGGACGTTTTTGGTAAATTCCCTAAACTATTATTTCAACTAAACTATTTGTTCAACTATAATTAGTTCAACTATCTAAACTGAATTTTGATGGAAATCTAGGTCGGAACCCCCTTATATTTACCAAGGACCCCATCAACTTTGCTTGGAACCACTTTTAACGGTACGGCTGCCTACGTTCCTAAGCCTAATCATTACCCCAATTATTCCCTTGGGCCTGGCACCAACTTCTAACTCTGACGAGGCCACCGTCCCAGGGGCGCACCCTGCACGGTACGTGAAACACGTTTAAACCCATTAAAACTTAAATTACCCGTTTACTGGTGAGAGTTCTGGTATGTTCGTGTTGTGCAAGGGGGTTGTTATTTAGTGGAAGTGGTCGCCAAAGCGTGTGGTAGTGGAGGTGGTTGGGGGAGTGTTTGTTGAAACTGCCAACCCCCCACACCCCCCAGCCCATTATAGTAAACTGTCGAAGCACGACACCGCCCCTCAATATCACCCCCAAGTGAACACAGCTATGGCGAGCCGTCTGCACAATAAATTCACAAAGGTATGTGTTTTTTTTCTAATTTTAATTGAATTGATTGTTTTCTACCCTATCACCTAAGGGTTAAGGTCTTACTGAATTGAATGACCTTCGCATGCATTTTCCTTTAACGCGAATAGACGAAGTTATGGATATTATTACTAGTAGATAACATGCTTATGCGCTGTCGAAAGGGTTACCATGTAGCCCTCGTCCCCCGCCCCCACCTCCACAGACAATTAGAATGAAAAAAAGATATTTTAAAAAAACATCACCATGAACCCACATCAAAATCCCAAAGCCAAAAATGCAATTGATGAGAGATGTAGAACCATTCCCAGTCATAAACTAAACATTTCAACGGTATTTTGGCCAAAAGATTTCCATAACCCCCTCCCCCAATATGCACACTCACTCCCCCCCCCCCCCCCCCCCCACACACACATTCTGTACACAAAGACACGTGCGCCGCACGCGCCCCAACCCTCACTCTCCACCACAACGCGGGTCAACCCAAACACACGTAACCCTGACAGACATTCGGGGAGGAGAGTGAGTGACCTGAGCCGGTCAACCCTCAGTGGGCCGGGATCAGGAATTGGAGTCGACCCGAGAAGGAGTTTTAAGATTTTAGATTTTTAAATAAAAACCCTCCGCTTTTATTATACATTCTTGTGACAACGGCAGGTTCCAGCCGATCAAATATGCCGCGTCAGCTGTTTTATTAAGGCCCTATTACACTACACGACTTTGGGCTGCACTATCAGCGCAATATGATGATATCACAGACAGTTTGCATGCAGGAGTAATATAATTGTTCGAAATTGGCAATTTGGAGTATTTTTCACAAGTGTTACAATGAAGTTGCAGGAGTAAGAGAATTGTTTGAAATTGGCAATTTGGAATATTTGACACAAGTGTAACAAAGAATCTTGTCTCTAATATGTGCATGTGATTTTTCTGGGACATCGTCATATCGCAGCTCATGTCGTGTAGTGTAATACCACCTTTAGGCCTGACAATAGACCTATCTTTGGGTGTATTTAAGCTGAGTCTGGCATAGGCCCAGACCCGATACACATATCGACGTCTGTCTTCAGTAGGCCTGAGAAACGCCGGGTGATGAATTACAAAGTGACTAAAAATAAAGACCCCAAACATGCATGTTTAAGGCAAACAGAGCGATACATTGTCTGGCTTCGATGTGCGTAACGTACAGGTCACGATATTCGTGTTAGGTTTATTGTGTATATACTTTATAAAAAAAAAATGTGGTATGTTTTTTTCTAATTTAACTAAGTCTAACAATGGTATAGTTGCTGTTATTCATGTCACTGTTCGGCAGCAGTCGCCCAGTTAAATCACAGTAAAATCAGCCAATGCTTATAAATATGAATAGGGCCTACCCAGAGCAAAAGAGGAAGTTATTTAACCAATACACATACACATCATATCTATGATAACATACTTGCCATACGAACCCCACTGGTTGTAGGCTGACACAACGTGTGCGTGCGGCCTAACCGTGCACGAGGCCGGCTGTACAGGCCTAAGATCGTGCCTCAGTCTATAGGCGTGGTCATAAATCAAACAACGCACGTGGGGCTGTTGGGCTGTACAGGAGTCTACACCATCATACACCGGTATAGGAGGGGATGGGGCCTTCCATTGAGTACTTATGAATACACATTTAAATAAATTCAGAACCCTCTCCCCAACTCTCCCTTGGCTAAAGTACTTTGGACATTTTTTAAAGGAACTAAGAAAAATTTTCATAAATTTCAGACACCCCCTCACACACATACACACATGTGCATACACATACACACTCACACACCACACCACACACGCACACACACACACTCACACACACATGCACACACACACACACACACACACACACACACACACACATACACACAATTTGATGTGTAAATACTTAATGGATAGCCCCTAAGGTATCCTATGTGTATGGTTACCTACATACGCCTATAGGTATTAATCAATTTTAGGCATATTATATACTATTATATAAGCCTATATCACCTACCTGTGAGTGTGAGTGAGTGATCCTCTAAGGGCTGTGGGTATAGGTCCGTGGTGGGGAGGTGGGGAGTGCAGTCACTCCCAGAGTCGACTAACGTTATGACCGGGAAATGCTCCAAAACCACTTAAACCGAGCCTCACTCTCCCCGCACCGCCCCGGTCACGGTCTGCGGGGTGTGGGGACCTAACATCGGGCAGGAGAGTGTTCGCTGGGTGCCGGGAAGCTGGTGAGTCAGGGAGCTACTATAGGCCGGTACAAGCGATGGGGAGACGGGGGATATGACTAACAAGGTATTGACTGAGTCATAGTCTGGAGACGGAGGATACTCGGGAGGCAATATTGAACTATAGAGGTTAAATATCCTTTCAATATTAGGGGTGCTTTTAGATGTGGTATTGTTTATGCCCATGGATATCAGCTAGCTCCATATGCAGTCTGTCGCCGACCAGACTGCTTTACAATCCATAACATAGTTCTGCATTATGAAGGACATAGCACTCAGGTGAAAGGTTGATGTTTATTAATCCCCAATGTGTGTCTACTAGTGAAAAGACCGTTGAAAGTGAACAATAATCAATCCAAAGGGGTAACGTCCACTCAACCACACCCAGCCAGCACTCCAGCTCAACTAACAGTCTATCTGCTTCAATTCCAATTCAAGAACCTAGCTTACCATGGCATCTTTCCAGGACGTTATTCCAACAACAGTAAGTAGCATTCTGCTGGCTAGTGCATGGACTGCGCCTTATACATGATATGATTTGCCTATCTAGCATCTCCTTATACATTCTCCTCTAACATCGAGTGTAACAACCTTAGCCCCGATTCTTGGTTCAACACAAGAATAGCTAAGGTAAAGTCTGGACTGATCATCCACGTCAGTACAGATAACGGAAGTATTGTCTTAATCTTATGGAACCATTGTTCATTTTTGAGGTTGGCCTATTTTAAACATGCTCAGTAGCAGTTTCATAGAATACGCAAATCTAAAGCCCCGTACCCACTATGCAATTCTGCATAAAAAAGCCAATCCCCCACTATTGGCCAAAATCACCTAGAGTGTGGGATCATGACAAGAAAGAAAAAAGGCAATCCCTGCAACAGCTCACACCCTTCAGAAACAGTCCATAGCCCGACCGGGGAGAAGTGACTCAGTACACTCTCCAACACAACCCGTCTCTCTCAAGTTAAAGGGCGAAGGGTAAATCAGTGCTGGGAGAGCGTGAGTAGGGTATGAAATGGGGGTTTGGGTGTTGGGTGCGGGTTCATAACCTATGATGGTCCGGGCAGAGGTGGATACAAGATGTTCTTAAAGGGAGGTCGATATATAGGTTAAGTATTCATCGAACTTTAGCACACACATTCATGACATTTTTTTGTGGTCAAATTTAAGACCCCACCAAAAGGGGAGGGGGGGGGGGGGGTCAAGACACCCTGGGAAAAGCCTCCTCGGGAATTTTGGGTGGGAAATTTGTCATGAGAGGCTTTATTGTGATAAATTTGAGTTCCATCCGAAAGCTCCAAAATTTCCAAATTGCACTTCCTTGTCTGGAATTTGGAAAAAGTAGCATTTAGTCGTGATTGAATAACAATGTAACCGCAGATAAAACGTCACACTACATTTTCTTTTACCCTGAATCTGATTTATAAACCAGATATCGGCTTGGTAAAGCTTTGGTGGCGTTTTACTTTGTATGCGGCTTTCTTAAGCAGCATTTCTCAAGTTCCATGAGAGGACAACAACAATTTAGAGACAAGATGAAAAGACGATGATGTGTCGGGTGGACACTTTAAAGATTAAATCGATATTACCAAATGTCTTTTTAATTTCTCAGCTGACAATTGAATGTTCTCTTTCCTGACAATAAGCAATGGTTCCCTATAATTATGTCACTATAACTTTTACCATCAGTCCTGTTGGTTTCGCTATATGTCCCACCTCACATGTCGAATAGAATAAATGCTTACACTACACGCAAGTTGTCAAAAATATAACAAGACAAAGCTTTATCTAATAGACATAGAAGTACTATGGAAACTTATATTTTCATGAATAGGGGAATGTGTTTCCCCTCTCCCGAGACGAAGGACTAGTTATGAATACCGTGTCGGGGCCATTTTGGTGAGTGGGATAATAATTCGGTACAATTATTGATTGTCCGTTTCAATGTTAAATTGATTGAAATCCCCTGCAATGTTTGACGGTAAGGAACAACACCCATCCCCTCTTCCTAAACTTCATGGACCCACCCCTCATTATCTAGCGCAATGAGGAAGTTGGAAATAATGTAGGGATATTGAAGCTACTTAGTTGATCCTTAAAAGCATTTACTCTGAAACTCAATAGGACTCCTTTAATGTGTCAGAGTGAAATACCTCACCTGTCAATTTGTCAATTACCCTTTGCTTAAGCTTTCTTTTTCCTAAGGGAAGTTTTTCCAATAGAATGCAGTCGTTACTTAGTGTATCTGTATCGGGCAGATGTAGTTTCAAAGTTCCAAAAAGTTACCATGGATAGTCCAGAAAAACATGGGTGGTCACGAACTCGCCGTTCCTTCCCTGCCCCATTACCATGTACGTTGAATCATTCCTCTAAAAATGGCCGATTTTTTTGAGATAATTGAAACGAATTTCTGTCATGGTTTACGTCCTATTTGTGATTTAGTCAACTTCCTTATCGTAGTCTTTCCAAATGTATAGCCAAATGGTGAAAAGGCCATGCTAGCTTACAATTAAAGTTTACCATGAAATTTATTACGATTGCTTTCTGGTTTTCCCCAAAGCCGGTAGTGTATAAGACGAAATAAACATGACAATCTGGTTGACAGATTGCTATTGAAGTTGGGGAAATGCAGTGAAATCTAAGAGCTTTTCCTATAGGAAACGATGTCGAAGCCTTTCAGCCCTGCATTGAATAGAGGACAAATAATTAGCACCAGTACCATACACACCCCTATTTGACAAGTAACATGCAACTTGTAAATGCCCCACTGTGACTTTTTCACAACTTTGTATTTTACCAGGAAACCGTATTTATGTCTGGACCTCCGCTGCCAACACGTGGCCTGGGGATAGGAGAAGGAGCCATGGGGGAAGAGGGAAGGAGAGTACACAACATGCTGTATGAGGCGCCAAGTGTCATAACTTTGTATTTTACGAGGATGCTGTATTTATTTGCGGACCTCTGCCGCCAACACATGGCCTAGGGAGAGGAGCAGGAGCCACCCACGATCAGGAAAGATGGGGCAAACAACATGCTGTATGATATGCCAAGTGTCATAGTTTGTATTTTACGAGGAAGCTGTATTTATATTTGGACCTCCGCTGCCTACATGTGGCCTGGGGAGAGAAGGGGGAGTCATTGGCAAGGAGGGGTAAGCAACATGCTGTATGAGGTGCGTAATGTCTTAACTTTGTATTTTACGATGATGCTGTAATTATGTTCGGGCCTCCGCTGCCATGGGAGATGAGGTAAGGAGGGACAAACAAAATACTATATGAGTCACCAAATGTCATAACTTTGTATTTTATGAAGAACCTGTATTTACATTCAGACCTCCGCTGCCTACACATGGCCTGGGAAGAGGAGGAGCCATGGATGAAGAGGGAAGGATTCACAAACATCATACGCCAAATGCTACTTTGTATTTTACAAGAAAGCTTTATTTATGACCTCCAATGCCTACACTTGGCCAGAGAGAGGAGGGGGAGCCACGGGGGATGAGGGAAGGAGGGGAAAACATGGTGTATGATGCACTAACTATCATATCTTGTATTTTCCAATGATTGTCCTTGTCTAGTCCCTATTATATTGGTCAGGTGAAACTGGGTCCCCTGTCACCTACCCCACAGTGCCTTGTAAAAGCTATTGAAGAACATGTATTCTGACTACAATATTGATTTTTGAAACAAAAAGGTTTCATGGGAAAGAAACAAAAATAATTTAGGTTTGAATGGGGGATACGCCGAATTTTCAGACAGTAATAATAGTCTCTGTGCAAATACTCGGTGCAATATTTATTCACAAATGCTAAGTGCCTTTTTCATACCTTTTAACAGCACAAGACATATTTGGGATATTTGCCCAAAGGTTTTATCGGTCTCTGTATCATGATAGTTGATACGATACATGACTTCAATACAATTGATGAATACATGAATGATTATTGCATGTGAACTGTTTCTGGACAACATCTAATTTCTCAAAATCAACAGTGCACTCGGTCCGTTCTACACATTACACATAACAGTAGTTCATTGTGGGTAGAGACGACCGCCTCTGGATCACGACTTGGGGGTCAGAAAGGGGAACATGCCAAGAAATCTTCTACACCAGAGACCCTATAGACTCTTTTCTCTGGTACCAGAGACTCTATAGACTATTTGTCATTTGTGCAGAGACTTTATGGTTCAATTGTGACAGAATCTTTACAGACTCTCATATTTTACCAGAGACTTTATAGACGCTTTTCAATTTTACCGGAATAAACATATATACCCCTTTCTATTGTACCAAAGACTTAAACTCTTATGTTCGTATATACTATATTTATGACATTGTGTGACTTAGTGCCTTGACAATGGCACTAAGTCACAAAAATATATTTGTTGTGACTTAGTGTCTTTATGACCTATTAAACATATGTATACCTATTGACCAATTACAAGGTAGATAAAAGTAAATTGAATATCAACGGTACTTCCACGAGATACATAATGATGCTTCTATGACAACTTTAAAAAATGCAAGGGAATTGCATGGTGCACGGTTTACATCAGTGGAATGGTGAGGTATTCCGATATCGAATGAAATTGTTAAGGTGATATTACTCTCTACGACGTGAGCTGCGATATGACGTGTCTGAGAGAAACCACTTATATTAGAGAAAAAATCGTTGTAAATCTTCTTTTTTTTTTAATTCTTCGACTTGCCAATGTCAGCAAATTGTATCGTTCTTGTGTGCACATGTCTGTGATACTATTTTAATGCGCCAATGTCACAGCTCAAACTCTTGTAGTGTAATAGGGCCTTACTAGAGCTGTAGGATATAGGACCTGTCAAAAAGGGCTGATCGTCGTGCCCTGAGCCTTAAGGACCGGGAATGTCCGGTGAGATTCCTTTCTTTACTTCTGACTCACCTGCTGGCCAAAGGTAGGCGGGAGGGAAGCATGAAATTTACATTAAACATTGAATAAAGCAGGAAGAAATGGCATGCCTGATTCTATAAGATTATATATACATGGGGAGGTATATTCACGATCGTCCAAATTGGGCTCTCTAGAATTTGTACTGCAATGTAGTGCTGAACAGCATATATATATAATACATACTTTTCTTTTCTGCAAATAATTATCAAATATACTGTCATCACTTTTTTATTAGAAAATGAAAGTTTTAAAACGTGTTTTTTTTACTATATATTTCTTGAACGTGGATGAAGCAGTTACGACATTAAATATCTAAACAAATTTTGAGGGATCTTAACAGCATTTGTTAATTTAAAAGTTGTTCTTAAGATGTTGCATGTCTATCCATACGACATTAAATTAATAATGATTGCCAGACTCATGATATAAACATGTTTTTCTATCTTTCTATAGGAGTTCTTCAATGTCATGAAATGAAATCAAAGTTTTGTACGTGTAAATAAACAGCATACCAAGACCTTGTCAACCAACCAATCCCCCTATGACCCCCCCCCCCCCCCTCTCCATGACTCATGGGTCGTGAAGGGCGTAGGTCCTTAAGGCCCCATCAGAACCACGGGCCAATCCAGGAGTTTGAAAAAAAAAAGACTAGTCGAGGACTTTGGGAAAAAAAGAGAGAAATGAAATAGGATGAAGTGGTGGGGGGAGGTGGAGGGTGGAGGGGTGATTAAATGGAAAGTTTCACGTTCGTGCGTGTGCTACTTGGAAAGGTTTTCTCTTTTTGTGGATGGTTGGTTGCCACCAGGGTAGGAGGTGGGCGTTGGGACCTTTTGCCATACAGCATCACAACTAAATTCACACTTATATAATGAATAAGGCCGTTTTTAAATAGTTGAGTGTACTCGCGATTTCATAGATCATCGATGTGAAAAGAAATAATCATAAGCATGTTAGATATTGTAAGAAAGGGCTTTTAATTCTCTTTTGAATGATATGTCGGTTGCAATGTCCCCTCTTGTTATTGGAGTAAACTAATAAGTACCAAACTGCTGGCAGAAATAATCGACAAGTGGAACTTGGGCTTTAAGCATAATACAATTTGAATCGGGTATTCTGGAAGAAATTATATAATTAGATAATTCAACTGACGTCATGAGAAGCAAATACATTAAATCCAATAGCACGGATCATGCACCCTGTCCTATAATGACATTAAGCGGCCCTAACTGAAAATCAGTACAGCTACATAAATTCAAACTTATAACAACTCCTCATTAGGAGATATCTCTAGGAGATCTCAGAACATATGTCATTGCATTGTGCAAAAAATTTGAATTAGAATATATCATCTTGACCTGTCTACCAATGTTCGGGACATGTTGAAACGATTGAGATAATTTTTCCCACTACGGATAGCTTACTTGGAGTTGACCTGCAGACTAGCCTAAATCAAGGTGCATTCTGACAAATATGTAGACAAATTGCAGAGCTTAAGTATAGGAAATGTCTGTAATCGTGACATGACTTGTGGTTTGATATGAAGGAATGACTATTTTTGTATTTCATATCTATATATATAAAAAAAATTTTTTTAAATTTCATTAATTTCAGAAAGATATATAGCAAATATTTGTAAATTTCTAGAGTTTTTCTAGAGTTTTTGTCTACAAAATCAGTCAAAATTAACCTGCAGCTGCCTGTTTCATAATAATTTACTATCGTTTTAAAAACCATAGTAAGGACCTTACTATGCTTTCTGTTTCATAAAAGTTCTTACTATGATTTTGGCAAAAAATGGCAAAAAATTGCGTTTCATAATAATTCGTCGTAAGGCGAAACGATAGTAAGGACCGCAAATTTTGCTCCTCAAACCATAGTAACTAAGACGACCCAAACCCTCATCTTAAGGATTTGTTTTCTTCATATTTTTTTCAAAAACTTACTTAGATGCATGAATTCTTTAAATAAAGCAATTTTTTAACAAAACCTTTGTTTTCTGTCTGTCTTTTTTGCATTTCACATGCTTTTTCAATTTACGCCACAAAACTATCATAAGCATTTCTAAAACCTTAGTAGCGCCTCAAGGTCAAAATCTAGGATGCATTTTTTCTATATTAATCAAATGAATTCCAGAGTCCTCTCATATCAAACGGGGCATTATAATGGATCATTAGTGCAATTTTCGTGAAGATTTATTAAAAATTGTGTTTCAGAGGCAAAATTGTGCTAATAAAAATATGGTCTAATGCGCGAAAATGTTCAAAACCTGAAGAATTAACTTTAATAAGTGATCTAGGAATATTTCACAAAAGTATTTTCAAATATAGGCCTACATTATCTTTTTATATGATTAATAATTACGTTAAGGCACCTTATTCCTTTGAATACATGTGCCAAAATGTGAAATAGAATCATTTTTTCTTTAAATTTTGTTTCATTATCTAAACTCCAGTTGTTAATGCATGAAAACTGGCAACTCTCCTCTAATACCATTTAGGACACCTAATCTCGCGAGATCTTGCGCCATGAAAAACCATAGTAGCTGGTACTCAAAAACGCAAAACCAGCGAAAAATCCGCTACTATGATTTCGCTACTATGGTTTGAGGTGCTTACTATGGTTTCCGTACACTACGACGGTTCTTACTATGGTTTCTTACGACAAGCTTACGACGACTATTATGAAACGCACTTTTTAAAACCATAGTAAGCTCGTCGTAAGGAATCACAAAAGTGTAGTAGCTACGATGGATATTATGAAACAGGCCACAGGTGCCTAAAATACAGTAAATAAGCTATCCGTGGTAAGGAGAATTGAAATAAGGGAAACGTGTCAGTCCATGTATATAATGTGTTGTCGTTTCGAATTCCCTTCCCTAATGCATTGTAAACCTACACATTTTTGTAGCTCGAAATAATATGCATCTTACAATTACAATGCATTTCCACCCAATTTAGATTTCACACGTCAGGTTTCCATTTATAATTTCTTCTATTTCTTCTATTGGTATTTTCTCATGATATAATCAGTACGTATACATGATATCATTCTACTTTAGCATTATGTGATGTGCAAAATGCTTAAATGTCTGTCCATCACTAGAATTATAACGATTACGGTAATGTCATGTTCGACTGGCCAGCCGTGCCTGCGGCGGACCCCCGCACACTGCTACACCCGTCAGCGCCATACCTAACCAGTCGAACTCATTGCCTCTTCTTGTTCAACAAGTGGGGTGAAAGAAAACATCACCGCCTTGGCTAAACTAACGACATTTCTAATTTCAACGATCCCCCTTTCTGGCCGTATTACACAAACTTCATTTCCTCCCTTCACGTGGGAACACGTGTCGGTTATAACGACACACGTCGTGACGTCACTCACACATGTCATGACGTCACTTGGAACAATGTGCTTTAGGCATCTGAAGTACTTTAAGTTTTGGGGTATGGTAGTACTTCCTAAGTTTTGTAAGGTATAACACAGACTCAGGTTCTTGTTGCAGAATAGATGTTGACAGTCCCAGCTCCAGCCTCCAAGAGAGAGGCTGGGTGTGTGATTAGCCTTTTTATTAACAAAGGAGGCTCCATATGGGGGCTAGAGCCCCTATTGGTCAGAAACAAAGGAGGCCCCACAGGGGGTTACAGGATTATTATCTTACTCAGCCTAGCCTCAAAGCAGGAGTGCTATATGGCTAATATATAATATATATTTTACATATGGAGCATAAAAGGCTATTGTTTGATAAAATATATAATAATGGTGAAGTGGTGTATAATTAGAACTTAGATCATTAATAATTATATATAGATTTATGAAATATAATTTAGAAATAAAACGTTTTTCTGAATAATAAAATGCCATACCGTTTTGGGTATGACATAATGCCCCCCTCCCCCGAAAAATAATTTGCCTCCGAGCAAATGTGTTGTTAACTGAATAATTTGTTGTTGTTGTTGAAAATGTTGCACTGAGCATACACCACTTTACCCATTGACTTCTAATACAATGATAGCAGCTTCTATATGATAGCGATTATATAATGATAGCAGGTGGGGTCTATCACAATTATAGCTTTAAGTTTAAAATTGCTTATCTAAATTTTCCTAATTTATTTGGATATTTATCAAAACCGAGTCACAAATTGACAAGGTTGTGTTTGCTAATACAATGGTTTTCACCTAACTTAACCTTAAGAGAAGGTTGTTTTGTAAAGATTAAATTTAATATTAGTATCCCTAACTGTTTTTTCTGTCCAAAACCCTGAAAGAAAGAACATATTTACATACTTAATGCTAGCTGAAAGAAAGCTCGAGAATTAAATATAGTTCTGTTTTCAAAATCAGAGTCAATACTTTTTTTTTTTTTTTTTTTTTTTTTTTTTTTTTTTGAAATAGGATAATTGATTATGTAGACAATTAGGGCTTTGCGCCTAAAGCACTAAAATGGTCAATACTCAAGAAATTTTGTTGCAAGAATTCGGAAAGAAAGTTTATGTTTTCATTTGGGACCGTCTATGTCAGGAACATCGACGTGGCTCTCCCCGTGGGGGCATGTCCAACATATGTACAAAACTTGGATTTTGAAAACATAAGTTAGTTATACAATGTATATACAGAATTAACATAATACAAGTGTCCAAGCTTGAAAGTAATTAATTGTTCATAGTAGATTTTCAATTTCTAGTTAGTTCATTTAGCTGTGGGCTCCTACAGCTTATCCTTTTGCTGATCGCCTGACGTTGAATCTGATGTGGTTTTGTGAGCACTTTTGCATTTTTGTTGTAATTGATTGTTCTTAGTATTGTTCATGGTTAGTCCTGCGTTAGGTATGTAGAGATGTATCTGGGCGAGACGGGTCGTGCTTGTCCAATGCGTTGTCCCATCGGTGTTGGGTGGTTGTCGGCTGACTGCTGCCGTCCCAACGTACCGTCTCGCAGCAACTTGAATGAGAATTTGAGAAGGATCAGGGTATGCATAAAAAAAACGCAGGTTGTAGTGAGTGGTTTAAGGTTATTGAATTTGTTTATGTACTTGTGATTTGAACTCCGTTTGTTGGTGTGTTTGTTTTCTTGGTTTCCTCTATTCATTTGTTCATTACTGTAAAATTAAGATATGATATAACCATTTACAGCATAAGTGGTAGGAAATACTTAACCTTGTTGTTGATAATGATCACTAAGATCTAGTAGGTCCAGTGGCCGTATGTCGGAGAGATAGGATATCTTGACATTGTTGTCCCAGTTGTCATCCCGGGAAGATTTGGAGACTCTCAGTCAGTTGGCAGTCTGGATGGACCATTAGAGGCAGGTGAAGCTTGTTGTTGACTACTTCATTCCTGTATGGAGAAAGGTGATAGTGTTTGAATGTGTATCAGAGTTTCTATAGGTCGTGAAAGTGTGTGAAAGCGAAGAATCTACTTGTGTGTTTGTTTGCGCCTACATTATCTACGTTTTTTTTTTTTTTTTTTTTTTTTTTCTTATAGAATTTGCATTTTTGAACTACTTTTTGTTTTATTTACTTTGATCTTCGCTTACACAGTGTAGACAGCATAACGACAATTTGGTGAGAAGATTTATTCTGAATTTTATTTTAGATTAGCATAGTGCCATATTCTTGTGAGTCGTTGCTGAAAAGAAGTATGAGGTTAATGTTAGTGAATACGCCCAAGTCAACCTTTACGTGAAACCACTATGAAAAATCAGGCTCAAATACCGTCCAAAGGGGTGTCACTGGGAAATGTGTAAACTTATAATAGGATTGATCCTAGTCAAGATGTTGAGTCTTGTAAGATCTACTGTAATTGAGAGTATGTTGAGCCTATTGAACCTCAGGGCGTGTGGACTGTCACACCATAGGGGTTTGGCTAGGACCCCGGAGCTTAAGCTCCCTGAGGGTAGGCTTATTGTGTAGAATTGGTTTCTATGGATAGTCGGTTGCTGCAAGTGGACATGAAGGCAGCGCTACCTACAGTCCTCAATCATCATGACTCAACATGTCACTAGATTGTTTGCTTCACCAGCTATTTAGTTTTGGCAACAATTTGCCAGACTATATTTAATCATTTATCGTTGAAAAGTTAGCAAAAATGACTAATAAAGAATGTCATAAAATATGGCCAGTGACAGTGGCTCAAAGGATCGATGGTATCGGCAATCAAAGTGTCCGTTTACGGGTATCTTTGGGGATGAATTATGATGATGTGTTGACCTTATGTGTAGTGAGTGCAAGAAAGATAATGGTTTTTGTGTTTATTTGGACATTCACATTACAATTGTAAATTTTGTTGACATTTTTGTTTATGTGGATTTGTTTCCACGTTTAGACCTTCTTCTCAGTTTAGAGTGAGTTGGTCTTGTTTTGATTGTGTTGTCCGTACGGAGTAGTTGCTCCGCTACTTTGATTTCCTTGTCGTTGATTTTCCACATCTTTTTCAGTTGGTCTCTGTCAGGGTTGATCAATCTTCCGGCAAATCTGTTGTTTCTGATTTCCGTAATTCTTTTCATTCGATCGACGTGGACGTTCCGGGTCAGCAGCTTTCCAGTTTGTATATCCCTAAGGGTGGCTGTGTGAACATTAGGCCTTTTACATACCAAATAAGGACCAGAATAGATTGGTTGTAATTTCTTTGAAGTTGCTTGTTTGAGAAGATTGGGAATATGAACATACACTATATCCGCTTTCATTATTGGTGATTGTTTGGTCTTAGAGTCATACCTTGTTTTCATTTCTTTTTCTGTCAGTTTTAGATTTTTCTGGGACATTTCCCATGCCAGATCTTGAGCAAGAACGGTATCGATGACACTCAGGAGGATGTTTTTCTCTTTGTCACCAAGGTTGATCGTTGCATCAAGAACTGTCTTGGGATTTCGTCCATAGGTCAAGAAAAACGGACTGTAACCAGTCGATCTGTTTTCAGTGTTGTTCGTGGAGAATACAATTGATGGCAAGTATAAGTCCCAAGTTTCCTGGTTACTCATACAATACGATCGAAGAGCATTTCCAATTGTTTTGTTATTCCTTTCTACAAGTCCGTTCGACTGAGGTCTATAAGGGGAAGATAACACATGTTTTATGTTGTACTTGTGACACATTTCTTTGAATTCCTTTCCTGTGTAGGATGTACCATTGTCAGTCTGAACGCTGCCGGGTACACCATGTTGGCATACAACATTCTTGACGAACTCATAAGCAGTTCGATGGGCAGTCAGATCAGCTGTAGGATAGGCTACACAGAATCGGGAGAAACGGTCTATAGCAACTTGAATGTACTTGTTTCCTTCTGGTGTTTCTGGAAGAGGACCGACAGCATCTAAGTTCCATTGTGAAAAGATGACTGGTGCTGGAGTATGAAGGGTCATTGGACTTATCGAGTTCCTGACGGCTCTTTTAGCCTTCATACAGGTATTGCAAGTATTGACAAACTTTTGCACATCAGACGTCATTGATTTCCAGTAAACTCTGGGTGTCATTGCTGATAACATCTTCACAGCTCCCAAGTGACCAGCGAGTGGGTCATCATGGAAGTGGCTCAATGTCTTTTTGACCCAAGTTTCTGGTATGACGAGTTGAAGTGAAATGTCACCAAACTTCTTCCAGAGTCTGTGGTTGATATGTACCAGGACATTTTCAATTAGAAAGAAGTCTTTTGATTTAGCCAGGATTTGAGATGCATAACTTTTGTTGTCTGGAAGTTTATCTTGTTCTAAGTAGTCAATGATGTCTCTTATCTCTGTACTTAGACGTTGATCTCTTTTCAGACTGGTGATGTTGAAGTCATTGCTTGGTAGTGAATTTAGAAAATGTATAATATTTTCTGCCTGGTCTTTTGATTTCTCTTTCATGGTCTTTGGATCTAGATTGTCAGTCTGGTTGACTTTTTGGTTGTTGGCTTTCGGTTTTGGCTTGTATGGTGGAGGTTGTTTTCTCTTTGGTTTGTCTGTAGTTGCACAAACCTGTTGTTTTGTTGGAGCAGTTATTTGAGGAGTTTCAGTAGTCTGGGTTGATTGTTCTTCACACTGTTTCAGATCAAGGTTAGGTTCATTTGGAGTTTGAGTTGATGATTCAGAATATGTGATGTCAGTTAAGCTTTGAACTGTTGATGTTATTGGAGTCCTAGTAACTGTTGTGCACTTGAAGTCAACATCTGTGGCGGCTGTAATGTCCAAAGTGTTAGTTTGAACGGGTGCAAAGCTCTTGTCCCCCGCCTTTGCTTTGTATGTTTCCTCACAGTCACAATAGTGGTAATGGGTCTCTTGCTTCAGGATTGGTTTTGGCTTGGTTTCATGCCTCACAATCTGAACTGGCATCTCCTGTTCTTCAAAGTGTTGAACATTGATCTTTTTGAAGAAATTGATTCTTTTTGATACTTTTATCTTTGGTGCAGGTGGTGGTGGGTTTGTTAGTCCTGGTTGATCTGGGTAAGGACGCCTTGAAAGGGTATCCGGACCATTCATCATTTTTGATTTGCCAGCCACATGAGTTATTGTGAAGGAGAATTGTTGGATGTCAAGGGCCCAGCGTGCCCATCTATGCTGGTTATCTTTCTTAGTCAGAAGTGGGATCAAAGCTGCGTGGTCAGTGTATAATTGAAAATGTCTACCTTCCAAATAGTGCCTAAAATGTAGGACAGAGTATACTACCCCTAAAAGTTCTCTTTCTGTGGCACTGTAGTTTCTTTCATGATTTTTGAGACAGCGCCCAGCAAAAGCTACGGGTCGTAAAATTCCGTTTTCATCTTTTTGAGATAGTGTACTTCCTACACTAATGCCTGAAGCATCTGTTGCCAAAATGAACTCTTTTTCAAAATTTGGATAATGAAGTAAAGCTTCTTTGCATAAGGCATTTTTGAGTTTGTTGAAATTTAGATCACATTCATTTGTCCAATGGAATTTAACTTTATCTTCTGTTAATCGATATAATGGTTTAGCCAAAGTTGCAAAGTCTTTTATGAATTTCTTATAGAACTGACACATGCCATTGAATGATCTCACTTGCTTGACTGTTTTCGGAGTTGGGAAAGTTTTAATAGCTTGAACCTTTTTCGGACAAGGTTGTAGGCCTTGTGGTGTTACGACCATACCTAAGAAGTCAATTTTGTCCATGAAGTACTGACACTTTGAGGGCTTTAATTTCAAATTACCATGTCTTAAACTTTCGAAGACGTCTTTAAGATCTCTGAAATGGTCTTCTTTGTTTTGAGAGAGGATCAAAATATCATCTAAATATGGGATCGCACATTTATACTTTAACTTGTTCAAAATCAAGGTTACCAGGGCGCAGAATGCTTGAGGCGAGGTAGCCAAACCCTGAGGCATCACTTTATATCTGTACTTTGCATTGGGGGTCAGAAATGCAGTTGCGTCACGGCTCGCTTCCGAAAGAGGAATTTGGAAAAAGCCTTGTTGCGCGTCGAGCTTTGAAAAGATGGCTGGTTTCAAGTCACCAATCATTTCTAAGCTTGTGTCGGCACGCGGCGAACCTAGAGACTGTTTGATAATAGAAGTGTTTAAATGCCTAAAGTCCGAAATGAGTCTGACACCAGATTTCTTTCCATCAGAGTCATACTTTTGAAGTAGAAACGCTCTACTGGCCCAAGGACCAGAGGTGGTTTCTTCTAAGATCCCTTGTTTGACATAGTCTTGACAAGTTTCTTCCATTAAACGTGCTTTGTCCGGGGCCATCCTATATGGGAGGAAGTGGCAAGGAACAGCATCAGATTTTAGTTCTATGGTGTGTTCGTATAAATCTGTTAGACCAATTTTACCGTCTTTCCCTACAAAGATGTCATCATACTCCTTTAACAGTTTTTCGATTTTTTCTTGTTCTTGTTCAGTTAGGTTTACAGAGGACTCTGATTGACTAGAGTGGTCAATTTCAGCATTGTGAGCTACAGACTCCTTCATAGCACTAACACCTTCAACTGGTCGATACTCAATGTCTTCAGATTTTTGTTCAAGTGTGTTATTAGAGATTTGGTCAGAAGTTGTGATGAAATCATCATTTTTAGATTTACAGAAAATGGCAACAATTTCACCTTTGTTAATTTTGACGTAATTTGAGGTGACATTGAGTAATACAACAGGATGTCGGTTTTGGCCATTTGGGTTTACAAGAGCTCTTTGTACCAAAAAGGGTCTACTACTGTTAGATTTAAAGTTCTCTGTTACACCAGGGTTGTCTGAAAGGGAATTTACACAGGTGATTTCTCCTGTCAGGCACATCTCTGAATAAGGAGGGATTGTTGTTCCTTTGATTGCTCGTACTGGTTTGTTCTCCTGTATTATATCCTCTGCAAAAGAAATTTTAGATTTTGCTTTTTTCAAGAAGTCTGTTCCTAAAATCAGAGGTTCTGCGCATGCTGGCATTACTACAAAATAGTGAATAAAGGGAATATTTTCTATCTTGAACTGGAGTTTTGCTGATTTCCGGACATGGCAAACGCCTCCATCTGCAAGAAAGATCTTCATACGGATTTGCTTGATAGCAATTGCATGCGATCTAGACAGAGACTGGAACAATTTCTCACCTATGCAGGACACTGAGGCGCCAGTGTCTACAAGAACTGGTAATGTGAGATGGTACACAGAAGCTGAAATGCACCCGTTTCTGATTGGGACAGTAACAACTTCTGGCACCTTGTTGCCTTGTTCACCATGTTGATTTGACCCATTCAGATTTCTCTGAACAGTGAGGGTCGCTTCGATCGGATCCACAGCTGGCGTTTTGGTTGTGCCGAGTCTGTGGTTCTTTGTCACGTCGTTGGTCGTTTCTTTCGTTTCTTCACTTCTTGTTCGAATGTCCGAGCCAATGGGCCCGTTATTGGTCGGACATTTTAGTTTTCCGGACGCCGGTTGTTCTGGTAGTTCTGGTTGGGGCGCCTATTCCCAGGTACATAATTGGGGTTGTAGTGCCAACCTTGGTATCTTGGGTTGGGGTTGTTGTAGTTCGGAGGGAGTTGGTATGCCTGTCCGTTGTTCTGTTGTTGGTAGTTGTTGTGTTGTTGGTATTGGTTTGGTTGTTGATAGTTCTGTCGCTGTTGGTATGACATTGGTGGTTGATGGAAATTGCTGGTCTGTTGGTTTTGTTGATTGAACTGGTTGGCACACATGTCCTTGAATGATTTGGCCATCTCCAGCATGGCAGTCTGAAAACCATCTGAATACTTTGTATCAGTGCTTGGGGTTGTACGGGTGGCTTGGTCATTGTACCGTGGAGTATCGTTGCCTGATTTGTGGTATCGTTGAACTGCGCAGATAGTCTCACCCTGTGCAGCACTGGCGTCAGTAGTCTTTGAGTCAGCCAACTTAGTCATTGCTGCCGCCATTGTTTCTATGGTTTGTTTCATAGAATCAAACTCCGATTTCTTGTCTTTTGTGGCACCATCAATGTAATTTCTCTCTACTTCAATCGACACAGCCATTTTGTATGCCTCATGCACATCGCTTGGTTCTTTTGTCTGCAGGGCAGATTCGATTCTTGCAGCAAGTCCATCATGGAACATTTGCAGTTGTTTGTCATCGTCCCAATTCTGGGCATTTGCGATGGTCATGAGGTCTTCGTAGAACTCTGTGACAGTTTTATGTTCTTGCTTTGGTCTAAAAGTGAAAGCCTTTAATGACTCACTTTTGAAACGTGTTCGCATGGCCGTGATTACAGCATCAAAGTTCTTGGCCATGTCGTCATCAACTTTTCCATCATACCATTCACCTGCTTGTCCATCTAAGTATGAGCGTAGATACTTAGCACGTGCATCTTTTTCTGTTTCACAAGTCTGGTCAATGTATGTTGTGTATTGTTTGACAAACCTATCTATTGACATAAGCTTGCTTGGTATTGAGAATGATGTTGGTTGCTTCATGTTGTCTCTCGAATTTTTGCAGCGTTTATTACGGGCAGTCTCTGCGTCATTTTTGTCCATTTGGGCAAGGAGAGCATCCAACAATTCTTTGTTACCTTCCTTCTGCCCTGCCATAAGAGCTCTTTGGGTTTCATGGTTTTCCCGAGATTGCTGTGCTGCTGCTTCTTGGCTCCTTCTATTGGTTGCATCAATGATGGAGGTGATTTCTTCGATGGTAGGCATTGTTGTTGTTTGGCGTTGAATTGCTGATAACTGAGTAGTGCAAGTTGAGTCGGATGAGTTGGTTGAGCAGCTAGGTTGAGTCGAAGTTAAATTTTTTTTTGTAGCGTGTTTTCTGAGAGGGGGCAGGTCATCAGCTGTAAAAAGGTCTTGAACCTTGTTGCTTCGGGTTGTCCTACTTGTCATAAATTTGTCAAGTAAAAGGTTACACAAATTGTGTATTAAAAATCCAAAATGGTTCAGTTGCAGTTGTTGAAATCTAAAAATGGTTGTCCCGTTGAGTTATTTCCAAAAATCCAAGAAGGCTGACGAAATCCAAAATGGAGTCAAGGTCCAAAATAGCTGACAAAATCCAAAATGTAGTCAAAAAAAAATCCAAGAAGGCTTGAGAAAATCCTTAGGTGGGGATAAATAAATTTCAAAATGGTTGATAAATCTAAGTTGATAGAGATGTTCCAAAATGGGTATGAAGAGTCAGAAATGGCTAAAAATTTTCATATATCTGAAAAAGTTTGAATATCTAGAAATGATAATCAATAATCTAATTACGATTTGGATAATGACTTCTGAATTTTATAAATGTGAAAGAAATGTTTGAATATATTTAGAAATGATTATAAATGGTCTGATTATAATTATTTTTGTTAAGAACTGTAGAATGTCTGGTTTGAAATCCGTTTGCAGGTTGGAACAGTTGAAAGTTTTGATTTCAGAGATATTTCATATTATCTAACAGCTGAAAATCGTGAGGTAATTGAAAATCTTTTGTCAATGAATAAGGTTGGACGTCAAGGAGAGTCTGTTGAGAAATGTAAAAATCGCGCCACACTATTTCCGCGATATCTCCAAATTTGTTGGATGGATCTGAATTTTGATTTCGTTTTTGAGATACTCGCGAAATTTTGGACAAGGTAACTTGTAATGGAGAGTGATAGTAAATGTTTTGTAGTATAAAGCTAAAAGTTTCAGTAATTGAAAAAGATGAACTTGTCAATGGGTAAGGGGCTGAGGGTTGGCCAGACGGTCGGTGGTGTTTGATGCGGCCGTCTGGTTAATTGGTTTGGATGGGGTACGTTGGTTGAAACAATGCATTAAGTGGGCTCAAAGATCACAAGCAGCAGCGGCCGTTTTCGAGATTTGCACGTTCGTTGGCGGGCGTTGGTAGTCAAGTGATGCACCCGGCTTGTAGGCCTAGTGGTGCCGTTTCCGTGGGGATTAGCGCCACTTGCAAACGCCGATGGTTAGATACGGCGTCTGGCTAATTGGCCGGGATTTGGGACAAAGGTGAAGGGGCTTTTTACGCGCCGGTTGGCGGGCGTCGGTGGTCAGGGGTTAGAGGGGTTAACGGGGATGCGCGGCTTGTTATCTCGGTACAAATGTGCCGGGAATTTACACGTCGGCTGGCGGGTGCCAGTGGCCGGTGGTTGTTTTGATAAAGCCAACGGTTCGATAGGGGCGTCTTGCTAATTTTCTGCCGGGATTAATAGGGAATGCACTTGAAACAAAGGTGGAAAGAATAGCGTCACTGCGTGTAAGTGGCAGCGTCCTTTGGTTCCACAGATTTTGCTCAAATAAAGAAAACGTTACAGTTGCATATCTCGATTTGCAGTTAAGAAAGGTCACGTGCAATTTGGGTTAAAATGATGGGTAGCTTGTGGGCCTCATGCGTTTAGGCAATACTTGGAAATTTCTTACAGATTTCCGTGTTATTTCCACACTTATTTTCGCAGGTATTTCTGAAATATTTCAAAATGATTATCGGACATAACCCGACCTGGAATCAAGATAGAAACTTGCAATTTGCGTGAAAGTAAGAGGGGGAGGCTTGTAGTAGCGGGAATTTACATGTGGTTACACGTTGGTCCGGATGGGGTTCTGTTGGTTGAGTAAAAATAATTCTTAAAACCTGACTAGTGGAGCTGGAGTAGCCTAAATCACGGCCGTTTAAGGTGGCGACTTGTTTTCTGAAATTAAAATGAAGCTAGGTCCATTGGTCTTATGTATTTCTATGGTAGGTCCTATGTCTCATGAATTTCCACTTGTTTCTGTGTCGATATCGGTAAGTATTTCTGAAAATTTGAAAATGGTTAGAGGTTTATATCTCGACCTGCTGTTAAGATACAGGTGAAACAAATGGGGGAGCAGGCGGCGTCAGAGGTGGGGAGAACGTGTTAGCTTGATACGAGCGTCTGGTTAATTGATTGCCGGGATGTCCGCGCTTGTGGTGGTCAAGTGGTCGTTGGCGGATCGACGTGAATGACTTTGACAAAGGCGGGAAGAATAGCGTCCGCGGAAATTCCTTTGAATTTGGTAATATGAAAATCGTAATAACTTTGCTCCTAGTACAGCTAGAGATTTGCCGTTTTCACTGGGTGATTGGTAATTTCAGGGAGAGCATAGGTAAATGAACAGAATACGTAGGGGATAAGTTGTGGTCGTATTTTCGAGAATTTAAAGATACAAATGAAAAACGCAATTCTCTAATAATTCGAGAAGTATATATGTGATTTAGGATTCTGTTTACAAATTTGAAATTGAGACGTAGTGTAGGAACACTCAGAGGTTATTTTGTTGATAAAGTAGCAGCTGGCAATGCGTTATTTGCGGTCGTTTCTAGTGCCGCTCTGTATTTGAAATAAAGCAAATTTAGGGGGGGAAGGTGGCGGGGAGGGCAACGTGGGTCACAGATATATTTCCGCCGAATTAGATTTAAATAGTGAACTCGTTGTATCTCAGCTTGTGGATGAGCTAGAGACTCGTAGTTTGCACCAGTGAAAAGCTAGTTTCAAGACGTACGTTTTATGGGCTTTAGAACAAAGAAATCACGCTCACAATTACGTTATTTGTGGCCGTTCTAGTTGCCGTTTTATGCGGCCGTTTTTAACAGAAAATTTCCTGGAATAAAGCACAGTAATTTGCAGTTGAAAACAAATACTCTCACCGGATTTGAAGTTCTTGATGTTTTGCAGTTTTTCTCCTGGAGTGAAGTAGTAGAGCTGGGTTTTCTGGTTCTTTGTTCTTGTTTCTTTTCTTCTTCTGCTTGGCTGTGTATAAGGTAGGGTACCCGGATTCTCTAACCAATGAAGTACTTTAAGTTTTGGGGTATGGTAGTACTTCCTAAGTTTTGTAAGGTATAACACAGACTCAGGTTCTTGTTGCAGAATAGATGTTGACAGTCCCAGCTCCAGCCTCCAAGAGAGAGGCTGGGTGTGTGATTAGCCTTTTTATTAACAAAGGAGGCTCCATATGGGGGCTAGAGCCCCTATTGGTCAGAAACAAAGGAGGCCCCACAGGGGGTTACAGGATTATTATCTTACTCAGCCTAGCCTCAAAGCAGGAGTGCTATATGGCTAATATATAATATATATTTTACATATGGAGCATAAAAGGCTATTGTTTGATAAAATATATAATAATGGTGAAGTGGTGTATAATTAGAACTTAGATCATTAATAATTATATATAGATTTATGAAATATAATTTAGAAATAAAACGTTTTTCTGAATAATAAAATGCCATACCGTTTTGGGTATGACACATCCATACAGGAATGGCTCTAGACTTCTAAAATGTACACGGCAAAATCGGAATTTTTATGATTCGGCATGGGACATTAAGTGACATGTTATAAAATGTTGTGACAGATGAAATATCAAATGTCTTATTCTTTGAGATGACCCTAGACTTATAGCCTTTTTTTTAAATTGATTTTTATTGGGTTCTCAGGTTTGGCATAGCCGTTCTTCCACCCGCTCCCATTAGAGATACATTCGTTTCGAATTTTTGGGAGCGGGGATATTCAAAAAAACAACACTACAGGCCTTGGACATCTGTTTTTTTTTTGACATGGGTCATTGAGTTAAGTGACAATTTATTAGAAATGATATGGACTACTTCTTAAAATATAAAGGTGACATTTATAGGACATATAACAATAAAAGTATATTGAGCATTGTGTGTGTGAGTGTGAGTGTGCGTGTGCGTGTGCTTGTGTGTGTGAGTGTGCGTGTGCGTGTGCATGTGCGTGTGCGTGTGCGTGTGCGTGTGCGTGTGCGTGTGCATGTGCATGTGCATGTGCGTGTGCGTGTGCATGTGCGTGTGCGTGTGCGTGTGCGTGTGTGTTTTCATAAAATTATTATAAAGCCATAGGTTCTAGCATTCGCCCATCACCCCTCCCCCACCCCATCACCCCTATGCTGTCGTGACTTGAGAGTTTTAAAGTCTCCCCCACACATCACCCTGCCTCCTGCCTCCTGCCTCTGCCCTTTGGCTAGGTATAAGACATTCTCTGTAAAGCTTCCCCGTCACGGGTCACTGACCTACACAGAGAGGCAGTGAACGGTGACAGTATGTTTGGGCCATTCCGGGGGCAGAAAGTGAGCACCAGGGGTGTTTGTGGTAACAGGTGTAATGAGGAAGTAGTAACGGTACAGGTTTTACCCTGTGTCATTATTATACTACAGTGAACTTTATCAAGGAGGTTTGTGTGGTTTGGTATACAAGTCTTGTGGTAATAATTCGGCTCCTTGCAGAATAATTGGTTTTGTTCATGTGAATTTGTGTATTGGTTTGTGTCCTATTTGGTAAAATAATAATAATATTATTATTACCAAGGATATATTATTATAGGATACATAAAATACACACACACACACACACACATATATATATATCCATATATATATATATCCATATATATATATATATATATATATATATATCCTTGTTTTAATTCTACATTTAATCAGAGAGGTAAATTTCTTGAAAGGTTAAGAGGTCTCCCATCCCTGGATCCCCGGAGTGATATCTATAAATTCCAAATGTTGGCACTGGGCCTTACCTTTCAACGATTATATTAAAACATCCCTGGATGACCGGGAATGTCGTGTCGTACACCTTTTAGTTAATAGCAGACTCTCAGAGACAGAGATAGTGACGGGGACAGACACGTCGAGATGGACAAATGCCAAGGTGGAAAGAATTCATCCAGAGGTGATGTTGGGGAAATCAAAGATCGAGATACAGGTACAGACTCCCAGCCCCACCCTCACACAAAAAAGAGATATAGCCTATTTGTAAAATAATATGATGAAACTGAAGAATCGATTATTCTGAGATGAAGGCAATGCAACCATCATTAAGAATCACCTATTCTACCCAAAAATCAGTCAATTTAAATGCACACATTATACTTGTGCTGATTATGATCATGTATTGGAGTTTTAGATCCACTCAACATTTTTGGAAACCCCAGCTTATATCTAACCCGGCTGGCCACACAAATGTCCCACAAACTAGCCAATGGACCACCCCACCCCTCTTGTTCGGTATGATAAACCCTTAAATCCAGCCCCTTAAATGCCAATTAAAACAAAATAGATATATAATGGTGTCCTACTTACAGATGGTGGTAACCTGGCCCGGTATGTAAGCTACTACTTCACGCTCCCACTACTCACAGAGGTATCCTTAACTATGCGGGTGTGTGAGATACATATATATGGTATGGTTTATACACACAATCAAGGTATGTATGTTTGTGTCAAACTTCCTCCTCTGAGGAGTTACCCACCTCCTTTGCCTGCTGGGTAAGGTCTGGGTATAGGTTTTTTGTTTCTTTTTAACACGATTGATATCTGTTCACTGTGACATGTCATATTGCCTATACAGTGAGTGTGAATGTATAAGGGGTTTTACACCTGGCGATGTTTTTACTGTGACTTTACCATCTTATTGTATGTTGCGATCTGAATGTATTGCAAGTTGTGATGTGTATTAATCCTCCCCCTAAAGTTGCAGCCTTATCGCAGCCAATCGCAGGCATCCAGTCATTTGCACAGATGAGACAAAAATAAGGATATTACATGCTACTTCAATTTCACCATTATAGTTTTCTAACTGGTGACATGAACTGTGATATCGCACAGTATTCAATATTGTATAGCACAACAATTACCTGTGAAATTATTTAACAGTTTATTAAATATAGGTGTTTGCACCTTTACTTAAAACATTTATTGTACCATCCCGACATCGCATTTGTGAATCGTGAAAAGGTGTATAAAGGACACATTGGATGTGAGATGCAAGGTATAAACCATGCATCAGGTAATCAGTAATGGGATGACTTGGCGAGGAGTCAATCTGAACATTTCGCCTTTTATTAAATCCAATGAGAGGGGCGAGGGGGGGGATTCAATGATAATGTCCGTGGTCTAGACCAGATATTTTTTTCCACCGTTTAGCTCTTTATTAGATCCAAGGGGAGTATTGAATGATGCATCCAGAGGTCTAGACTGGTTATTTTTTCCCCTTATGTATTTGTATTGCCGTATGACCGGTCATGGTCCACTGACCTCCAGGTGCGCTTTGAGGTCGGCCAGTTTAGCCAGTTTACAGGTGGTAAAAACTATAGAATGAATCTCAATTCGATAAAGGAAAAGAACTGAGCTGCCCTTAGAAGGGCTGCTGTGACACTCTGACACATTTAAATCAGGAATGGACATATCAGATTATATCCAATATTAAAAGCGTTGAACTCTAGCACACCCAACTTCGAAAGATTTGGTGGACATGCATGTTATTTATTTAAGGATCAATTTGTGTTTTTACACCAACATTTTTCGATACTTTTGAACCGTCATAGCGATTGAAATCACCTGACATTTGCCTTGGTATATCAATTATTAAGGCTGTTAAATTTTTAGACACTGTTAAAATCTTGGTGAGCATTGGCGAATCTAAGTAACTATGTGCAATAATTTTAGTTTTTCTAATTTTGTATTGACCGAACGTTCGTGAAAGTTGTTTGATTATATAGTTAAATTAAATGATTTGTTACTAGAATAAACTCCATAGTGTATGCTAAGGGTAATTTCTAAATGATCACCATTATGTCGCCCAGCCCTTTTTAGATAATATCATTGTGACGTCGCCTGTATCCTCTAATACCTAAGATAATTTCAAACATAGTTCCATTGTCCTCCATGCATGTTCTCTTGTTTGATTTTCTTAGGTGTGGTTCATAAAAAAATACTGTTATTGGAAATGATTTCACCCTTACCTTTAGCTTGACAAAAGGCGTTCCAACACAGGCACTCCCTAGACGATAATCCGCCTATACCTAAGACAACTCATAGCACAGATCCAGTCTCATATCCTCATGTTTGTTGTGTGTGTGCTAGGTGAATACCATTTCTTTTTAAAAAGACGTTATTGGTTCACACTTTGAACTTGCGGATACACCCCATCATTGCTCCAGGTCTAGACTTTCAATAATTTAAGGAGAGCTCTCATGCACTGATCGTAAGCCTGTGAGATGATGATCCCATCCACGTGTAGCTGGTTCTTGGTAGGTAGGTAACTTAGTGTACCACTCATCCTAAGGCCCTATTACACTACATGACTTTCAGCTGTGATATTGGCACAATATGATGATATTACAGAATTTTGATGCACAGGAGTGATATAATTGTTTGAAATTGGCAATTTAGAGTATTTTACACATGCGTAACAAAGAAATTTGTCTCTAATATGTGTGATTTCTCTGCGACATTGTCATATTACAGCTCATATATCGTGTAGCGTAATACCGACTTCACGTCCCAACCAGGGATCATCAGCTGGCCAGTGCGGATAGGTCACAAGGTGAACATTTCACTGAGACAGTGGTCGGACGTCTTCAGGTAGACGTGTCCAGGTCACGTGTCCAGGTCACGTGGTTGACCGTTGTCTTAGCCTGAGAGTGAGTACAAACCCACTCAGGCAAGAATGCAATGTTGTAGTAATATTCTGTTTAGTTCTGTTGTGGTTCTTGTTACTTTATTTTCATGGTACCCTAAAATATGTGAATGTGACGTTATTGTGACATTCTGGTTGCATTGTTTCACTATAAGCATTATTATAACATTCTCTATTGGTAAGGTCTCAATTTGAGTAGAATGTTACACTTCTTTTTAGTGAGTCACAACCTTACCTGAAATAATGTAACTGTTATGTAAAACTTAGCAATTGACAGGCTGATCAAATAATGAATATTAACTTGTTTATGGTTAAACACATAGGTCTCAAATGCTTTACAACGTATTTAATCCTCATCAAGACCCAATAAGGGTCCCAGATCATGTCTACGTCCTTCAAGGACACCCAGGGAGCTGTGGCCGGGCATGCGCAGAGACAGCTGGATGTCTACACTCTCCCAACAGATATTTGCTTCACCAAACCATGCATGTATACAACTTACTATGATGGCTGGACCCCTAAGACGGTCAGATCACTATAAAGCTGGTCAACCTATGTGCTAGGAAAGATTTACTTTAAAAGTTTTGCTAAACATGTACATTTCAAATATAAACCATTTTGGATATATACAATGAATATGAAGGGAAGATGCATGCTGCTATGCAAAGCATGGAAAACACAAGAAAATGGATTATCACTCTATTTATACTTCTTCATTATAATAATGAAATACCATAGAGCCAAGAAGGTTTCTATTAAGTTTTAATATAATGTAAAAGGAAAAGTCTATCTAGAATAATATCAAATTGAAAAATGTTTACAGTAAAGTATTGCCACAGTATAAACAAATGTAAAAAGTTAATGAGGCATGGTACAGATTTGTTGAATTTGCAGGCATTCATTTAAATGTAAATGAAGACTGCATCCTACTATTTCAGTCTACCGGGATGTCCATTTGATTTTACTCCCATACTTAGGGGGCGCCACCGACCCACACATGCTGATACCTAGGAGCAAACCCTAACACTACAATGTGACTGAAGCGGCTGACTGTAGGGTATTTCATTATATTTAAGTCAGATTACAGTCCTTCTGGAAACAAAGAAAAGAAATTAGCATGTCCTAAGATTAGAATTTCTTCAGAGGGTCAAAAATTTGTAGAAATGTTCGAGAATACATAGGCTTAACATTTTGATATTGGTACATAAAAGACAATTACACATCTAATTCTACTTTTTCATTCATTGACCCTAAAGACCTAGACAGGACTTCTTTGAAAAATAACTTAATTTTGAGTCAATAAGAAATAAAGCTGGGTGTCTTGTGGCCACGTCAGAATAGAAATTTAATCATGAATTGACTAACTCTGATCACCAAAGAAACAAGGTAAAGTGAGGAGCGCTGCTATATTCATTTATTCCAACTACATTGCACTGCGACATTATTAAAATGTTCTGGATACACCTTAACAGAATGTTTGAGAGTAATGAAATAAAATGTGTAAGTATTTTGGCTGACTTCTGAGGGCACTTTAGTAGGCGTTTTTCCTTGATTATGTTTTTCCGAATTACATGTGAGTTATCTGTCTGTCTTCTAAAGGAATCTTAGTAAATGTTTCCCCTTTTACCTTATTCTCAAAAGATATATTAAGATATATAGGTGTTCTTCCTTTGATATGTATACTTCCATTGGCTCTAGAAACCTGAGCAGTTATCTTTCAAAAGAACTTCAGCAGGTGAGAGTTCCTGGGCCTATCCTTGACCCTCACCCTCTGCTGCATCCCAAGGTAGGGCTTTTTGTGCTCCAACTGCCCGTGGTCCCGGGCATACTGTGCCAACTGTTTCATGAAACCCCTGTTGAACAACGCCCCCTTCCGCTTGTCCTTCACAACACGAGCGGCCTCCAGCAGAGCCTCCCCCTTGCTGACCAGGTAACCAATGGCAACGGCCCCACTGCGGTTCACATCGGGGCAGTAGATGAGAACACGACCCTGCCTGCGACTGGCGTCAATGAAGCGGAAAGCCTTGGGGAAGTGGTGGGTGATGTCATAGGTTTCGGTGTCCTCGGCGGGCAGCTCTTCGTAACCCCTGATGTCAATGTCTGGTCTGAAGGAGTAGCGCTCCTGTCGCTGCGGCCGGAGACATGGGATACCTGCACAGTTTAGGATGTAGCTAATACCTGCAAGAAGAAAAATGTATTACTTTTGAGATAAGGTCTAATAAACTCTACCTTTAGATGATTTGTTAGAAGTTTTTAGATGTACTGAAATAGGTATGGTGTATTACTTTTACTGTTTCAATTTCGTCTATGCAACAGTTCTCATCTCCCAGCAATCTGTTTAAGAAACAACTATTATTCAAATTATTGGTCACAGGTTTTACTGATATATAAATGAGTTTGGTGTTATTCATAATTACTATTAAGAACTGAACAATTTTTAATCATTGTCTTAATTTCTACTCTCTATAAATTGTCATATTCGGCAGTCTGTTGAAGGAGCAATGTAGAACTTCTTTGTTTTTCCAAATTTTGTCCAGCATTATTATATACTACAGGTCCATACACAGAATTTCAGAATGGGGATTTTCATATAGCCTAAGTACTTAGTTGTGGATTTGTGCACCCCTTACCCATCTTGTTGAGCAGTTTGATGTTCTCTGCATGGCTGACTGTCCCTAGGTACACCCCGGACAGTATCTCTGAGGGGGCGGGGACTACGCCCGTGGTGGGCGGGGCTTCCAGGAGCACGCGCAGTGACCGAGCGTAATGTAGGACCTCAGCTGTAGCAGGATCCGGGTCCTCCACACGAGGTCTGTAGTCAGACTCATAACGAAGGTACTCCGTGAAGTCATGCGTGTTCTCTCTCACTGCAAAGATTTATGAACCATTAGCAGTCTACGTACTAACCCACCATAATATATAATGACAAAGTGAGCGAGGTGACTTGGGAAAATTTTAGGAAATTTTTATTACTATTTAAGAATTACTTGCCCTTAACAGTGGGCTAATTAGTTAAACTGTGAATACGTATAATATGAACATAACTGCCCTAACAGTGGGCTAAATAGTAATAGAGAACAGAATTAAGTAAAGAATTGTGAAACATGTAGGGTGGGTTGGGTGGCAACGCGTGTGTACTGCGCAGTGTCTGAAGCCCAAGTGGTTAATTAGGTGTAGGCAGGGGCTGACGACCTGTGCAATGAGGCATGTCCAGTATGTTATTCCGTGCGGCAAATGACCTACAACTTGCTGCACATGTTCTACACCAATGAGTCCTTGGAATTTGATGGCAAGAGTATCCTAATGTGGTGATTATTTTTTTTCTTTCTTTGGCGACTAGCTAGACACCCTTCAATATACTAAATTCTTAGTTGTCGGGCCTAAGGGGGTCAGGGGCCATACGAGGCCTGTAGGCCACCGGTCACTCATAGTGAAAGTACTCCATGAAGTCATGGGTGTTCTCTCTCACTGAAATGAAGTGTTGACAGAGGATTAAACACAGAAACATCACTTTGAGTACAAAGTGAGTTGGAGGGATGTTCACATATCTGCAAACAGCTTGAATGAGCAGCATTTGTGGGCAACTGACATTCCCTCCATTTTGTTAGTATGTCTCGATCAAAAGGCCGAATCTGTCTTTAAAAAAGAGGTCCTGGTTTCTTTTCTACCTCGTATTTGTTGCAGGACTTAGCTTGGGTATGTTAGGCAAGATGTTCAACTCAGCAAATATATCTCAAGTGATTTAAAGATGAAGAACTTAATTTTTACCTTGTTATCTCCTGCACTAGAACAGATACATTGTATGAATCGACTGCAACACTGTATGAAACGATTGCAACATTATTAGTTAATCAGAACACTCTACGTAAAGGAGACCAAATGAAATGTAGTGGTGACAGGTAACTCCAAATATGGAAGTATAAGCAAAGAGTTAGCCTAAGGTATTGCTATGGAACTTATTTTGCTATGGAACTTATTTGAATTCGATATGATGCCATTCCCTTCCACCCCTTTTTGCATAGGTAGATATTACGAATGATTATACAAGACACTTAAAAGGATGTCCCCAATTCAAAAATATATATACATGTATATATGTATTCTTTGTGTTTTCTTATGTGACTTCTTTCAGATCACCAGTTTGGCCACTACATGCACATGTGGCGCCTCCTACTGGGTTTTATCATCAACTCCTAACTAGGGGGAGCCACATGTAGTTACTGCATAATTCTAATATATATTAGAATTATGCAGTAACTACATGTGGCTCCCCCTAGTTATGATGAAATACTAACATGGTACAGATAATCATGGATACACAAAACTGAAAGGATACGGAATTTCTAATTTGACAATATTAATGTTCTTTATTATATATGTTGGGACCGGACATTCAGTCATTATGATGTTTGTATTTGTTTAAGCGTTGTTTTTTTAAGTTGATATAGATGAAAGAGTCTTACTATAATATAGTATATCTTTTAATCTAAACTCTGTATGCCAGGGCAGCAAAATTGATATTAACTTTATTAATAATAATGTGTTAAAACACAAAGATTGTAGTATGAAAGTGCACATGGTAGCGATATACAGAACCAACCAAAATTATGCAATTGCTACTGCTATAAGAGAATAATGGCGAATGAATACAATTAAAAACCCTATTAAACTTTCACCAGACAAAATTTTTCAATAGCAACTCATCCTCGGTGCTGTTATCACCTGCTGCAACCCCAGAGTCCTGACTCTTGTCTCTGCCATAACATGTATATGTATGTATACACCTAACATTACTAAGTAACCATGGTAACACCCATCCACGTGCAGAAGTCCTCATGTAAACACAACTGACTTGGTGAGCTAGTACTCGGGTTTGGGAGAGGTAGAGGGTCAGGGGTGAGGGGGACTATTTTCTCCAGGAGCGTACTATTCCCGGATTGCGTATTTTGGTTTGGGATGATGCTCGTTACTCTCCAAGCATATTGCTGTTAATGTTAATGCTGCAGGGGAGAAGGAGTCTGTGTTTGGAGAGTTTGTACTGTTCGCACCGGGAGACCTCTCGACCTTAGGGTTATGGGCGTGAGACAGTTGTCATAATGGTTATTGATGATGATTTGGTATACAGATATTGTATGTAACAGACTATTGCAGACAATGTGGAAAGTTCAAACATATACAGAGGCAGTTTTTCAATCCAAAAGTGGGATATGAATCAAAGAGTAATTTCAAATGGTGCACAGTACGGGATTGATATCAGATTGTATAATTATCATGATATGACTGTAAATCAAATCAGGAATACTTAGCTATGGAAATTATCTTTCCATTATTCTCCATTTGATTTTCCACTCTTTAATTATAGCAGCAACATCCCAATCTCCGCGGCAGAGAGTTCCACTCCGGCCCCCTACGTTAGAATCTCTGCAACAACCTGCTTTTTTGGGACAGAATCTGTCCCCTACGCACAAATATATAAATAATTGTTCTTACTTGAAATAAAGTTTTCAAATATATTTTATATATGTAAAATAAAAGATTTTGTCTAAAAACATAAATATATTTCATTTTATAATGCCACAATTCATCATTTCTTGGGACTATTTTTTTGTGGATTAATGAACGCTAGTGTGTTGTTTAGGGTTAACTATAATTATAGTGCATTGTCCGAGATAATTACTGTTATTGATATTGTCTCTGATGGGTGCTAGTTGAGTGGCCATGGTGAGTAATTCCACGAGATGGGCGCTCAATCCATAACATGAACAACGCTTGGCAGTACGGTAAGTTTATTGATGGATATGGTGATGCGTACAGTTGCTCGTGATGGTAATAAGTTCCAAGGTATAACAGTTCCAGTTTAGGGTAGAGTAAGCTTCCTCCTTAGAGTCCGCCTAGTCTCACCTCCAGCCGTCGTGCGGTAGTACCGTGTAAGTCACCAGATGTCCCTGTGATTGTATAGCTATCTAAACCCCTTCGAATCTCCCGATCCATATGATCCAAACGCTAATGATCTCTCTCCCTCTCTTACACTGCGCTCTTGGTTTTAAAACAGTCTGATATTGATTTTACCCCAGGCGTCGGTGCTTGCGGGGAGGTGTGCCCAGGTGAGCATTGTCGTCAGGTATATTTACACCTACCAGCGGCACCTGCCATATCTATACTAGGTATTTTCATAAACTAAGTAATTTAGAGGAATTCTTATTATTTTGTATTCAACTGGTGACCTTTACACTAATTCAATAATCATGCACAAAGTAAATGATTTAATCTCTACCTTTGTGCATTAATAACTTTACCAGTGTGATGGGGTTTGTTCTTTCTGAAGATTTCTATCAATCTAAGTGTATTGAACACCTGTCTCTATAGCCTAGCCTAGTGGTTAGGACACTGAGATTGTATATGCAAAGGCACACAGGTTCGAATCCCTCAGCAGGCAAAGATGTTTAGGGCTTCAAGGAACTACAATTTTGAAACGTTTCTAGATAAAAACCTAAAGTTAGTTGTTATAAACCCAAATTCTGACATTTTCTAAGTTTATTTCTTTAGCAAAGAGAAAGAAATGCAGCCTATATAATCAGATTTTGCAATAAGTTATGCCTGTATTTCCTTTCTTTTTTTTCTCAATAATATGTATAATACATTGATTAGTAGTTGCATTCCATTATAGTCCGTTTATAGACATACCACCTTACTTGATACCTCTAACCTCCAAAAAGCAAATTGCCATAGAAGTCTTACACAAAGAGCTCTATGTTGGGTTCACACATGCATTGGGCATGGACGGCAACATCCATTGACATAAGTGAGGATGTAGTTCTATAAAAAAGGTGTTTCCAATGACTTGTACCAAAAAGGTGTCTACACCAACGTTTTTCACACAAACCAGGAATGGATCCAGGGATTACAAAAAAGGGGGCCTCCTTAAATAAAGATTTAAAAGGACTAGACTTTTACATCAAACTAGTATGAGTTTGTTAAACCATAAGGGGTGGTGCATGCCTCTGTTGACCTTTTCTTAGTCTAACCCTGAATAGGATACATGTTAGAAAGTAGATCCAAAATGGCGGGAGGTTGTGGCAGAGATACAAAACGTTGTGGAGTGAACTGCTTGGAGAGCGGCAACATCCCAGCAGTTACCCTTTATGACGCCACTATTCCTGGAATCGATATGCTGTGGAGCATACAACTTTAGTACATTAGCAACCCCATCCCCTTATTCATCCATTTTTGACAATTTCATCCTCTGTGTATTCCCCCATTTGTCTACATTTACCTTTAAACTTTTTCCTTGCCTTGTACGGCCTGTGGTCGTGGGTGGGGGTCCTCTTTACACGTATATTCCCCCCATTTATATATACATACCTTTAAACCTTCCCCTGGCCTTGTTTTACATGATTCTACCCACCTTTAAACTTGTCCCTGGCCTTGTTCAGCCTGTGGTCGTGGGTGGGGTCCTTCAGGCTGTACAGGGCCTGGGTGGCATTGTAGTAGGCCCTGGAGAGGGGCCTCCCATTAGACATGCTGACCACTGGAGGTTTAAAGCCACAGTGTCTTCCTCCGGGCGTTAAGGTACGCCGACGTTAGCTTGACGCGTAAGACGACGTCACATGGGACGTGTTTCGTCCTTTTAGAATGTAAGAACGTAATTGGTCACGCTACAAATTTGGTGTGGGTCAGAGAGTTACAATGAATCAAATTAAGTGCGCCTCACGGCCGATACCGTCCCTTTAAAGTGAGCGAAGATCGGTTGTGTAGATGTGAAGATGAAGGTGAGAGAAGGACCGTTGTATCTGGTTGGAGCAGCTCCCTCTGAGTTATGAGTATTCCGGGTGGTCAGCAGATACCGGATGTCACTCACTGCGCATGCACAAGCGGGAGGTAGTATATTTGGTGTCAGCTATCTCTGAGGTGAAGTCCATTAACCAAATCCTATTGTGTTCCAACAATTTCGAAATAGTCATTCATTTTCGGACTGATGTCACTGACCTTGAACCTTTCCTGCAGTTTCCTGTCCCAGTCATTAGTAAGAGTAATAGAGGGAAATATTAACTGTATTTGATATGAGTCAAAACGTTTAAAACACACATGATTTTCAATGGATTGGAAGACAAATATCGAAAGAAAAACTACATACTCAATTGCCTCTGAATTTGCGACTTCATCAATACAATGTCAGATTTTCATGAATTTACATCTTTAGATAAACTTCAGAGCATGTCCATTAATGTAATTGTCATAAGATAATTTAGACTACTACAGAGACATACATGCAACGATATTTGATAAATCAGAAATACCTAAAATAACACCTCAATAGTGTGTAGACCTATAATTATATGTAATCACTTTTGGCGGACACTTTGCCGCACAGATCAACCCAGGCCACACTCAACAACACCCCCTCCCACCCACATCCCATTATGAACCCTTACCACCCTCCCTACGATGTACCATGGATACCTATAGGTCACGTGATAAATACGTCTTGTGGCCAGCTCTCGGAAGGTCACGGACCAGGACGAGATAAGACGAGATCTGACACTGGCAGGTACATGCTGACAGGTTGATATGTAAACAGTGAGTGTTTACATTCGTATGGATGCTATTCTATATAAGATTATGTTTATAGGCCTATTATATCCCTGAGAATAACCTTATAAAGGTGGACACAATATATTTACAAAGGGATGTTAACATAAAATGAAGGCAGTGAAATCTTCGTACTGACTTGTATCACTTGTGCTAACTTGTGGCAGGTTATGTAAGTAACACTTAATGTGCAAGCTCTTAACAACCATTTCTTTCTATTGCAATGAATCTTGCGCAGCAATTTACCTAAAATGAATCGTAATTTTGTGGGTCTATGCTGATAGTCAACCAGGAGCACGGGGAGCTAGCTCAAGTGGTAGAGCGCTCGCTTAGCATGTGAGAGGTACCGGGATCGATACCCGGGTTCTCCAGGCCAGAAGTTTTCCTGACTGTATAGTCAACAAGTAGCTTCGGCAACTCTCAGTATTGAGGCGCCTTTCCACACATACGTTTGGGTGCGCAAAATCTACGCAACCCTCTATGAAAATAAAACACCCAAAACGCATATGAGAAAACAACATTAGTTGGACTTGTGGATTGGCAACCCCTCCCCAACCGCCCGCACGTGCACCCACCAGGGGAGGTTACAAATTTAAAGTTATTTAGTCTTTGTTTTCTATTGAATAAGTAATTGCCCCTGAATGTTGTTGTACAATTTCTAATGTCACTGTGAATATCATTCCTTTCACGCGGTACGTGATTGGAACCTGACACAGTGAGGTATCTTTTGGCCGCAATGGCTGAATCCTATAGTTTCAGTGTAAAATCGTAATATCTCCTTTCCCCCTGGTTCTCCCTTTGCCCACCAGGTGGTGTCGGGCATCTTCCTAGGGATGACGTCTGACGTCGAGAACGTCGACCGTCTCCGTCCTGACGTCATCACCCACGTCATCAACTGCGCCAGTAACCGGAAGCCGCTCCTCCGGCGCAGCCGCAGTCGGCCGCAGAGGGCGTCGGGGGTAGTCGGGTACCTGCAACTGGTAGCCGGCGTCGACGATGACTAGGGGCCGTTCATAAACGATGTCATGAAATTTTTGACCCCCCTCCCTCCAGAACGTTGCTAGAACATTATTAGAACGTCATATCCTTGGCTGGGGTAATAAGGGTGTTATAGTATAATACATGAATGTAGCGAAGGTCAGGATCGTCAAGGAAGTCTACAAGTATTGCTTTGACTAGTACCTCCAGTAATAATTGGAGTGCCATTTGGTCGATCCACCTTCCTTATTTATGTTTTACTACCACTTACAATACAAAAATGCTTTGTCTTGGTCATCCATTTATTACGTACCGTGTACGCATTCAGACATCGTTTAGACACCCCTTTACTCCCTTTGGTATGTAATCATTCTACCATTTGTGCATATGTGATTTATGGTGGACCCCTTAGACGAAATTAAATGAAAAAGGTTAATGCAACGAAAATTGTCATTGGTGTGAATTATTTCAATAAAAAATCAAATAATGATGTCCAACCTAATCATAAAGGTTTCATATGTACCCTATATACACATAATATATATATCCGGTTATATACTAACAAGAAAACAAAATATATGCAATATACAACAATGAGCATGGGGGCCATTGGTAAATACATGTGTATATCTTAGATAAGAGCAGTTACACATAGAAAAGAAAACCACAAATAAAACATCATACAACTGTCGAGCAGCTGAGAAGGAGGTCGTCAAACAAAGTGGACAGGTTGGCAGCGTGCCAGGACGTAGGGAGCATTGGTTGTGGAGACCTGGCCTGTCCGACCTGCTCCTACCCATTGGGCCTAAACAACCCCTCCCCCAGTGTGTATGTATTATATATACCCGGACTGTGACGTCACGTCCACCTGGCCAGTGGGGCCCTCAGTAGAGGGGGCCCCATTTTTTGTTTTGTTTTATTTTTGTTTTCTTTGACATTATATCCTGAGTTTCGTTGACAGAAACATTGGTTTTCGTGTAATTCCAGCATTTGTTTGATGTTTTTATATGGAGTAAAATTCTTAACTATAGTCTGTACAAAAGAGTTAGAAGTCATTTGTAAAATATTTGTAATGCAGGCACTTGTAAAACAGCTATACCTTTCAAAATAGCATAATATGCATAGTTAGTTATACTGTCTCAACATTTTTTTCTATTGCCTTGTATTGATTCGTGGGTCAATAAAAAAATTAAAGTTTTGAGGTTTTCCACTCATCGGATTACATGTCGCAGTATAAACACTGTCAAAATGCATGGATACAGCTTACTTTGAATTTATTGACTTCATACCATAGTTATTCTCAAGGGTCGGATACAGGATTTTCGAAAGGGGGCGCTCAGCATAAAGGCTAAGCACTAAAACTGCGTGCAATTGCGTGTACGCGAGGGGCATTTCCCCCTCTTTTCGCAGTTTAAGAGCCCACTAAATTGGGGAGTGAGATGATCACCCTGGATCCGCCCCTAGTCTCCCTACCTTTGGATAGTTGATTTACAGTATGTTAGGTAGCTACTTTCGACTAATTTTGACAGCAAAAATAGAAAACTATAGAAAATAGAAAATATATTTGATTGATGTATGAATTTTCAAATTAAATCACAAATATTGAAAATATATATTCAGTGGGTGGAGGCAACCGAGAGCTGAGAATCGCGTTTGACAAAATTATCTTTGTTTAACATTGTACATACAATGTCAAAATTTACAGTCTATAGCCCTAGGAGAATAGATCCCCCTACCCCTCCTCCCTCCTCCCTTCTCCACACCCTAGGCCTACCCCCACCCCTCCCATTCCTCCTCCTCCACCTCCTCCTCTCACCATCTTTCGGACGCTCAGCACATAGGACTAAAACCAGGGAATACCTCAACCCAAAAATCACGCCAAAAAGGCGGGAAAACCTTGACCAGCCTTTCGACCAGCAGACGCCAACCATGTCCTACTCTTCCTACTCATCCTACTCGTCGAACCCGCGTCGGCAGGCAACATACAGCTCGTCGTCGTCCTACTCGTCGTCAAGGTACCCGGAACGCTCCTCCTACTCGTCCTCCATGTACCCGGAACGCTCCTCCTCCCTGCAGCAGACGACATTTAGCCCCCCCTCCTCGGGAGGCGGGAGGACGGGCAGGGTGGACCCCTACTGGATGCTGGCCGCAGACCAGACCTACAACAGGGGTAAGGCAGGCAGACGAAAGTTTTTTTTCTCCATTATTTCACATTGAGTTACAAAGCACAAATTCAAAGTCCTACTACATAAACATGCTATATATATTAATAAACATTCTAGAATAAACATGCAGTAAATGACATAATTATGAAATAAAGAAAAATGGATAACAGTTGGCAAGTCTAACGACATCTGACTAGGGCTAGAGCTCACCATTTTTCCCATGCCATATTGTCCTTAGTATGAAGGATTCAACATAGGTGGCAAGTTGAGATTCTTGGGCTTGCATGATGTAAACAAATTTTTTCATTCGAATCTAGTCGGCTAAACTTGTCATTTAATTGCATAATTTAATAATTTTTCATTGCGTAAATTGAGCAGTGCTCACTGAATTACACAAACAACAACTTACAGGTATTTCTTTCATCTGCTCCAATGTTTGGGCTCGGCACAGAAACATTTTCTGGAACAACATTATATATAGAAACTTTTTCAACAGAGTTTTTTTTAGCAGACGATATTTAGACAACTAGGAGCTGGGTCCCGCGGGTGGACCCGGTCTGTTTAATGTTAAGCAGGGTACCGGAGACTTGTGTTTTATGTTTATAGTTTGGGTCCATAGGCATCATATTATTCCATTATTTTGAAAGAATTTCATATAAATTATATAATATATATATATATTTGACCTACAACAGGGGTAAGGCGAACACTGTGCTCCGTCGCATAAGCCAACCCTCGCAACAGCGAGAGCACAGCAATGACTTTGTTAAGGGTCTCGCAACAGCGATATCCTTAAGGTTTTCAATGTGCCAACCCTTGCAACAGCAATGGTTTTGTACAAAATTTGAACACAGTTAATTTATTGACAAAAACATTTCCACCACTTACCTCCTGTACATTTTAAAAGCTTGAGGGTATAACTATTACCCCCTTGCAAACAGAATCTTAAAATGATATAATCCCAAAATCCCCCCCCCCCCCCCCCCAGATGGGACTCAGTCCCTTTACAGCAGCCTCTCTCTGTTCATGACCGCCGACCTTCTATAGTAATTTTGTCAACAAAGTTAATACAAATAAACCTCCAAGTTATCATGATACTGGAATTAAACACAAACGGTCGCGGATAGCTGTCCATATTTTCCTACTATCCTACCATGGGTATCATTCTTATGGCAAGGCAAAACCTCTGAGCCCAATAACAGGTCTGATCAAGCTGCACTCCATGGCTTGATGCAAGGACCCAGGAGAAACCCCTACCCAGATTAGGGGTCATCGACCTTATATATAACAACAACAAACTGTAGGGGTCGTGCAGAGGGGTGGGGCTTGGATGGGGCTGAGAGGACCAAAATGTCAAGCTCAAGAGATGTAGCGCAATATCCCATGCAGTTTAAGTTCAGGAAAATGGTAGATTCTTGATGGAGGAGAGGGGTGGTCCAGTGGATAGTGTATGGGACTTCCGCGTAGCGGGCCTAGCTACAGAGGGGTGGGTCTGGGAGGATCTAAGAGCGAAGATCAAGCTCAAGAGATATAGTCCAATATCCCAGGCTAAGTTCAGGAAAGTTCAAGGCAGATTTCCTTTGGAGCTCGATGTGGATGTTATCCGGTGGATAACAATTTAGTGGGACATCTGAATGGCAAGCTCAGGTTCAAATGACAATCCCCCATGGTGTCTGTTGGGCCACCTTTCCTTGCCATAATCATCAGCCCCATAAATTTGGTCATCAGTACTTTGTACATAGCAAAAAGAAGTGAGTTGGTTATGATATAGTTGAAACATTGCATCATTATGGTGGAAACTGGCATAGAACGTATGTGCAATAGCATGGGGATCAGGCGTACTTTGTAACATTGCTGACTAGACCTTAAACTCAAACATATCATATATATTACAAATACATTATACATTATACTTTACTAACCTTCAACTGCTGGAAGATCTTACTTGTAAATAATATTTTTGTCAAATGATAATAAAAAGAAATATCTGCGGGCTAGGTATCACTGTGAGCTGCCCACCTGCCCGATGGCGGACGTCTTGTCATTCAGCATCTGACAGATATAGGTTAACCAATTTCAGGTATCGGGCCTGCCTCTCAGTGCATAGACACCAAGGGGCTTGGAGTCTAAGATTATAGAAAATATGTATGCATTCTTGTACAAATGATATGAGAATTATAGCCCACAATGAGGGGTGAGGTTGGGGTCTTTTTAAAAAAAAGAAAACGTGGGCACGTACTTAATGGAAGTCCTCTACGCTGTCAAAGCAACATACTGTCGAAAGTTTCCATGTTATAACTACATGTAATTAGACTAATCATACACATTTGGAAAAGTAGGATGTCAAGATCAGAAGTGTAGTCCTTTACCAAAACTGATGGTATTATTGCGAAAAACGTCTCAAAGAGGGATTATTTGATGTAACATTTATTCATGATAGACAGAATTTTTTTATCACGGGACACTAAAGAGGGCCTTCCATGTGCACCTGTGTTTCCCAGTGTTGCCCAGGAAACTTTGTTCAATTTCCGCCATGTGGAATCCATACTATATCGTGATTTTCTCGATTTGCCAAACTATTTACGAAGATATCGGCCCTGATCATCCACTTCAGAAGAAAGTTGTCGCAACAAGAGTATTCCAATGCCTCCCCTAATGATTTTAGTGAACAGTTTTCTGAGTTAGATACCATGGGGACTGAATGTAAGAGCTCTACAGTTAAGTAAAGCAGGCCTTCCACATAATGACAAAACACGGCAATGGCACAGCAACCAGTCTACAAAAACTCTTCAGAATCATCACTGACTGTTGCCCAGGAAAATTACACAGCCAAGCTTTTGCAGAGGGTAACAAAAGCAATTTAACATGGTAAATCTAATTGAAGCAGTTCAACAATAAACTGGAAGATCATGCACGTAAAACTTGAAGCTGCAAAAAGCAAAACACTTTGTTGCCCATGCAATTTTAGCAATTTATTGGTACGTGGAATGCCAACTTAACAGCTCTAAGTTGCTGCACCATCACACAATGCAGTCCCAGTGACTACAGGGCCCTCTGCATCCACACATAGCCACACCTTCTCCCATCAGAGAAGTTTGTAGATGTGAATCTGTCGTACAAACATACATGACCAATCATGATTGCTACAAAGTGGTGTCTAATATCCCTGCCAGGCATACTTATTTTTTACCTTGGAATCAAACCGAGTCATGTGTGAGACCCTTGGCTTATTTTCTCGCCGCTAAGTAACAGAAGGCAGGCCAACATTTCCGGGTGAGATAGCGGTGGGTGGGTGGGGATGTGGATGGGGGCGATGTCCAAATGTGCCGTGTCGAATTTAAGAAATTGCCATGTTTTGTGTCATTGTTGCTTAATAATGATCATGTTTTATGTAAATTTAAAAAAAATGGCAGTGTCCCTTGTCGCTATTTTTTAACCTTCTGTTCCGTGTCATTAGGCATCATGTTGTCCATCAAATTCTCCCTATAACGTATAGCTGTGTTACAGTAGGGTAGACCGAATTTGGACTGATTTTGTCAACAAAAACACTGACAAAACAGATAGAAATTATATAAAAATTTGCTATTATATTCCTCTGAAATAAATGGAACCCATTTTGAAAAATATCAAATACGTACAGATACAGAATGAAAAAATAGACGATGTTAATTTTCCACCATTTTAGGGCACACATTATGCCATGATTTTGAAAACCTCTATACTTAAAGTCTACTCTTAGGCCATGTGACTTGTCGGCATGTTACCCATCATGCAGCGTGATCAGGGCTAGCCTGTAGGTAAAATAACAACAACAACATATCCGTGTTTGGGGGAATTTAAGAAATAGCCATGTTACCATGTCGGTTTTAGGCTTCCCTCCCCTCCCCCCCCCCCCCCCCCCTTCACCCTGTAGGTGGTTGGATCCCGGTCCCTGGAGGTCCCCGAGTCAGCTTCCCGCTTCCCCCGCCAGAGGGAGTCCTCTTATTTATAGCTGGTTACCGGTGAGCCCCTCACCTACAGTCAACAACGCTCTCCCCCCACAGGTTGGGTTAGGGTTAGAGCCACCAGGGGCACAGGGAAGGACACCCAGAATGTGGCTGGAGAGAGTCTACTCTGTTGTAAGACCAGCTGCTGTTTAATTCTCCCAGCAGAACTTTGGTCTTTCTCCCAGTGGTTTGGGTTAGAGGCCTATCTGAGTCTGTGTGTGGAGAGGAGGGCCACCTCTAGGCCCTATATCATTCACCACCTGACCCAGGGTGACATGGACTAACTAGGACCATACCAAGTACATAGATTAGTACCCATATACCCTACTTTACATGAAGCTGAAGCGTATATTATTACATGTTATTGCAATTATTTTTAATTTCACAGTTCATGCATACCAAAGAGGGAAATAAAATAAACAAGCTTACATTGCAAATGAAACTATACAGTCATATATCTATACAAATATATATATATACATACTTATCATATAAATCATTTATCATACATTTATATGTAAGGGAGTATTTACTGGGTGAAACAATATATTTTGTCAGCTTGGCAGTATAAATGTACATGTATAGATGTTTATTATGTATATCAAACATTTATATATATATATTTTTTTTTTATTCATTAAACCACATTCATACATCCGATGATCTTCCATGTAGGTATAAACATTAGAAATATACAACAATATATATCACTGTTTTAACAACACCATACAGAATAATTAAATTAAATATATGCCATTTAATGGCTGTGGAATGGAAAAATAAAGAAAAGACAGTCTGGTAGATGAATAAATGACTGACTGACTATCTGACTAACTGATTGATTGACACTAAGTTAAGTGTCATGTGTTTAATAACAGACATCAAATCAAATCAAGTAGGTGGGTAGTAACTTAGAAGGGAGAAAAATATCTGTCGTTGTTATATCTAATAGATGCTAAGTTAAGCATCAATTTCGGAAATATATTACATAACTATCTCGAATAGTTACGTAAATACTGCATCACTCGCCAGTTTTACTTAACGTTCTAATTAGTCAATCCGGCTCTCAAGCCAAGTTTTTGTTGTCCTCTTGAACATAATGATATCATTTAAATTTTTGACATCATTAGGCAATCTGTCCCATAACATTGCACCAGTATAATAAGGGCCACATTGATAAGGACGTTTCTTTGGGGTTGTGATTCGGAAGTTGCAAACCTCTGCTTGTCTAGTATTGTAGGTGCCTTTTTCACTTATCCATTCACTATTTTCTTTATTTTTAAAGAAAATTGTAAGTAAATGTAGGTCTCTACGCTCATTTAAAGGCCTTAGTTTAACCACGTCATGCAGGTCCCTAGTCGATATATCACGTGGATTATAAATATTGAGACAAATTCTCAATGCACGATTCTGTAGTGTTTGTAATTTAGATACCTCGTGTTTTGGACATAGTGACATGATGAAATCAGAATATTCAACAGTTGGGAGGACAGTCTGCTTATAAACCAAAATTCTTGCTTGAATATCTAAGAAAGGTTTAATTTTGATTAGCTTGAATAATCGTTGACCAAACTTCCTTTTGATGTTGTTTAAGTGGGTTCTCATAGTGAGACATTCATCTAGGATCACCCCTAAATAATTATAGGAGTGGCATTGTGACAACGCTGTTCCCTTTAGATTTACAGCCAATCCATTTACTAACTTCAGTTGGTTTCGCATGCCATATAGACATGACTGCGATTTTTTTACATTCACAGTCAGCCTATTGTGTTCTAGCCATTTTTCTAAATTTTTAACTGCAGATTGTAATGAGTTTTCAATGTCTACTATGGTATGCCCACTACTGTAGATTACTGCATCATCAGCATACAGAATTATGTTAGAATCTGTGTTGTTCAGTATGCCAATAATATCATTAATATAAATGTTAAAAAGTAGTGGCCCCAGGGTCGATCCCTGAGGCACGCCATAGTTCAGATCTGCCAGATTTGACACTTTATTATTCAATTTCGTTCTAATCTTCCTGTTTCCGAGGTAGCTTTCAAGCCATTTTCGCAACTTCCTTCCAAACCCCATCATACCTAGTTTATCTAGTAGAATATTATGTGATACACAATCAAACGCCTTTGCCAGATCTATATAGATTGCCCCTACGTAATTACCTTCATTGATATTTTCTCCAATAAATTTTAGAAACTTAAAAATTGCATCAGAAGTTGACCTATTGGTCCTAAATCCAAACTGTACATCAACTAATAAATTTTGCTCTACAAGATGTCTTGTCATATAAGAATGTATATATTTTTCCAGAATTTTGCCTGGCAGTGGCAATATTGATATTGGTCGCCAGTTTGTACATTGTTTGATGTCACCACCTTTGGGAATTGGGGTAACCGTTGCCACTGCCCAGTCGTATGGAAATACTCCAGATTTTAACGAACAGTTATATACATCCAATAGTTCATCCATCAGGAATGTAAAACAGTCTTTTAAAATGAAAGAAGGAATGTCCAGTATGCCAGAACCTTTGTTAATATCAATGTAATTATTATATGTAATAGTGTATTCCCTAAGTGAAAAGATACCATTTCGTCAGCTTGACAGTATGCTTGATTAGACAGAAATATCACATTCTGATTGGTTAGTGAATCAACTTGTAAATCATCAAGGAAATCAATGAGTTAATTTTAAGCTCAGATGAAAGGGTTAATATATTCTACTGCATTTGATAAACTTAAGGGGCAATTTTCCCAAAATTTCCATATTTCAATGGTTATTTTTCACATGCTACTATCACTAGGGAATGAATCAAAAACTGATTTTATTATGATTTCAGGGTTAACTTCAATTTTTATGTTAACTGGGATGGGCATGGGTTCAGACAACCTGTAAGCACAGCCTCAACTTGACCTCTCTGTTGATGATCCTGATAGGAAAAGAGATGGCTTCAGTTCACCACTAGAATAGTAGACAGTTTATTGCTGAAAGAGGGATATCCTTAAGACAAGTACTTCTTGCCTAGCATGAAGGAAATAGTCCTAGAACTGCCCACCCCAATTAGAATTTCCACACAATATAAAGACATGTATTTTCTTGCTACAGAAAGGTTTGAAATATTAGAAGGAACGAATGGACAATAATAATTGCTGCAGCATCCATTGATAGACTTCCTTTATTGGGCCCACAATTAGGTAAACCCCAGAGTTTCCATCTAGTAGTTATAGTGGTTCTTAATCTATAATTTTACAACGTGTATTCCCTGCTGAGCTCCAGAAGTCTCTTGAGGAATAGACCAGCATTACTACTTAGTCAAACTGTCCACAGCTAGTGCTAGCGGTGTTTTTTTTACTACTTAACAATTCAAAAGAAATGTTTCAAAAAGGCCCAGAGCATCTCTCTGCTCCACTTTGTATACAGGTAGTTAAATACCTTCACACTAGGAGTAAATAAACTCCATGCAAAGTACACCGATACACTATCCAGGCAGACCTCCAGGGGCGAGGAAGAGTCTCCAGTGTCACTATAGTTTCTACTTCTGCGTCTCTAGCTTAGTAAACCATTTGATAAAACTACTTTCGACTCCAAGAGGGAAAGCAGATTTATAGAACTTGATGAAGGGGATGCTGAGGGCATTGTGAAATCATAATTCTCCCTAACATGGATAGCATAATTCCTGTGTTTTGCCTGCAGACCAGCCTAGATCAAGGGGCATCCTGGGAAATTTTTCAATAAAATACAAGGCTTAAGTGTAAAGATTTTCAGTAAACATTGCATCTTTTTTTTAGCATGATGGGAAAGTGTTATTGACCTTTTTTTCATTTGTAATTGTATATATTTATCATTTTTTAAGTTGATTTGAAATTCACTTATTAAAGAGAGATATATAGCAAATATTTGTATATTTTCTACAGATTTCCCTGTGTTTTTGTCAAAAATCTTTAGGCAGCATTAGTCTGCAGGTTCATGAAATACTGGAAATCCGTGGTAGGGAGGATCAGGCTGAATAGTGATTTGAACAATAGAACAGTTATATGAAATATTACTACCTTGAATATTAGATATTCTACATTTGAATATTTGTTTATTGGGAATGTAATAAAATGGCGTGCATTCGTGTCCATTTCTCCCTCTTTTTGCAGTTTAGGTGTCCACCAAAAGCGGGGTCAGGACACCCTATGGCCCATTGCACTATACCTTGCATGGTTATGGTTATTACGACACCTTTCACAAGCAACTCTGCACGTAACAACGCACGTTTTGAAACTAAAAAAGAAAATATTTAGAGTGTTATCAATGAGCTGATACATGAGCTGGTATACATACAGAATATAGCCCTACGATGCCCCTTCATATATCAATTTACATAATTAAATTTGATCCGGTAATAACAAAGTAATAACGATAACTATCATAATAACGACACCTCTATTAAAGTTATCATAAAGTTGGTGTTGTTGCGCAAAGTCATTGCGCAAAGTCATTGTGCAACGGGCCACTGGACCCTGCCCCCCTGGATCTGCCCCTGTTCAATGGGCAACACTGGGAACTGGGAAGTTTGGGTCGAGAGAGTTAATCTCTAAACCTCCCTCATGCTGTCTCTGCACCAGTCAGTACCTGGCTGTACCTACTACTAACTCACACCAGGTGGCGTCTGTTGTCTGTTAGATGATACCTGGTGGGGCGGAGAGGATGCTGGGAGATCTATGATATAGAACATGGAGGGGACATAAAGTCACTAACTGTCCTCCTATCAAAAACAGCAAGGGATACAAACCACACGATCAGCATATATCCATGGTGTATTATCATGGTAGATCTAAACTATAGAACATGGAGGGTACATAAACTCTCTGTCCTCCTGTTAAAAACAGCAAGGAATAACAACCACATGATCACCATTTAGCATGGCATATCATCATGGTAGATCTAAGATCTAAGATCATGGATGGGACATAAACTCTCTGTGTCCTCCTCCAATAAGAACAGCAAGGGATGTAAACTATATGCATATGATCACCATGTTATATATCATGGTGTATCTGAATTATAGAACACAGGTGGGGCATAACGTTCTCCTGTTGAAACAAAAAGAAATACAACCAAATGACCACCATAGCACAGCAGGAATGGGGTCAACTGGCCATGGTTATGATTATATTGTATGTGGGTATTTTATGCAGGTGGCAACGATACTGAGCTAAACCCTGCATTATGTATGTATACCCTCCTCCCAACCCGCACGTAGATTAACCTCAGATAGCCCATACTGCCAGTAGCAGAATAAGGAGAGGGGGTGGGTGTGGGGGTGTTAGGGAAGGAGGATGTGGGCACCTGGATGATTTAACATTAACACTTCTCCTCTTTTGCAAACTCATGGATCCGTGCCTGAGAGTGACAGTTTGCCTAGCGAATCAGATGGGATCTTCCCTTACAGAGCTCAATTCCATATTGAAGGCTAGGATATATTCACACAAGTAAACTGCCCTGTACCAAACGATATTCCAACTGGGGGTAATCCTAAGTCAGAAATAATCGTAAGAAACAAGCTTTCAGGTTGTTCAAGGTTAGTTTCCATTAAGTAGGTAGTTTGCAATCAGTTGCCTTCAACCAAAGGGTTTAGGTATCAACATTTAACAAGGTCTTTCTCTAATGAATCAGACTTGTATGATTCACCAAAAAGTAGTGAAGTTGGTCATCAGACTAATAGACTAATCAGACTAAAAAGTTTTCCTTCCAAAAATAATCACCAATTGGTCAATGAAGGCGTCCCAACAACAACTTAGAATCTCATTGTCTGATAACAATTTACTCCGCCAACTTACTCCTATTTGCTGTGGGTATTTGCCTCATGGTAACACAGCTTGAGAATCCCTCCGTCAGCATAAACAGCTTGACACCAGGGTCATCCTGGTCTCCGTTCAAGGGATGACATGGATAGAAGAAAGTTTTTGTCTTTAGCCTGTATGATTTTACCTGGCATCCTGGGGTGAGTCTCTCTGTTAGTTCTCTCCCTTTTTTCATGGCTCATGTTACTTGAGCATTAGTCCATTATGACCCAGATGACTACTCACATTATCATTTGGATGACTAGGTTTGGGTCAGTGCAAGGAACAATGCAAGCAGTGTCCTAAATTCCACCTTGCAGTGTTGAAAATGCTACAAGTTGGGCATAGAACACCACAAATGAAGTGTAACCCAGAGTATGGCATTTACTGCTATTTAGCGTGGTTACTCACCTAGTGGAAATTTGGCTTAAGAACCCCTCTGTCAGCTTACACAACCTGACACCAGGGTCATATATCCTTGTCCCTGTACTAGGGGTGACATGGATAGAAGTAGTTTTTTTTCCTCCTGTCTGAATGTTTTTATCTGGCATCCTGGGCTGAGTCTCTTCAGTTAGTCTCCCACGTCTGCCACATTTCCCCATGAGTTTCCACATCCTTAGGTTAATTGACTCATAGTCCTTTCTGATCCATATAACTTACTTGTTAGAGATTACTTTATGTTTTATTTTTTTGATTCACTGTCCTATTTGCTGCCATCCTACTCTTATTTACTGTGGTTATTAGCCTTTGGAAAACAGGTTTCAGAATCCCTATATCAGCGTACACAGCTTGACACCAGGGCCAGTTGTCCTGGTCCCTGTGCTATGGGTGACATGGATATGAAGACGTTTTTGTCTTCCGTCTGTATGTTTTTACCTGGGAACCTGGGGTGAATCTCTCTAGTGAGTGTTTTCCTCTTTTCTACATAACCCGGGTTACTCCTCTGCTAGTCGATTCTGACCTAGATATCTTCTGACATAGTTATTTGGCCAACAAGGCAAGGAACAACACAAGCAATGTCCCATATTCCACTTTCAGGTTTGAAAACATCACAAGTTGGATGTAGACTACTGCAAATGAAAGTAACACACCATAGGGTGGAATATGAAATGTACTCCTATTTACTCTGATTATTCGCCTCATGGAAACCCAGCTGGAGAATCCCTCTTTCAGCGTACAGTCTTACACCAGGGTCATTTGTCCTGGACCCTGTACTAGGGACGACATGGATAGAAGTGTGTTTTTGTCTTCAGTGTTTATGTTTTTACCCAGCATCCTGGGGTGAGTCTCTCTATTGAATCCCCTTTTTTTTCATGGCTCTTGTTACTTGGACGTTTAGTCCATTCTGACCAAGATGACTTCTCATATTATCATTTTGCCAACTAGGTTTTGGTCAATGCAAGGAACAATGTAAGCAGTGTCCTAAATTCCACCTGGCAGTGTTGAAAATGCTGCAAGATGGATGTAGAATACCACAAATGAAGGTAAAACTACCATTCGCAGTTCTAGTGGTTATTCACCTGGTGGAAATTTGGCTTGAGAACCCCTCTATCAGCATGAACAGCCTGACACCAGGGCCATTTGTCCTGGTCCCTATACTATGGTTCTCTTTGGGAAATTCCCCTCTTTTTTGTGGCTTATGTTACTTGAGAATAGTCCATTCTGACCCAGATAACTTCTCACATTATTATTTAGCCAACTGGCTTTGGGTCAATGCAAGGAACAACACAAGCAATGTCCTGTATTCACCTGATGTGTTAATAACACCACAATTTGGATGTAGAATACTACAAATGAAGGTATGACACCACAAGGAAAAAAGTGGAATGTACTCCTATTCACCGTGGTTATTCATCTGGTGGAAACCTGGCTAGAGAACCCCTCCGTCAGCATAAACAGCCTGACACTGGGGCCATTTGTCCTGGTCCCTGTACTAGGGGTGACATGGATATAAAGAAGTTTTTGTCTTCCGTCTGTATGTTTTTACCCAGCATCCTGGGGTGAGTCTCTCCAGTGAGTGTCTTCCTCCTTTTTACATAGCTCAGGTTACTCCACTGCTAGTCCATCCTGACCCAGATAACTTCTGACATAATTATTTGGCCAACTAGCTTTGGGTCAATACAGAGAACAATACAAGGAATGTCCTGTATTCACCTGATGTGGTAATGACACCATAATTTGCATGCAGAACACCACTTTTCAAGGTAAAGACCCGCAAGGTTAAATATGGCATGTACTACTAATCACCTTGATCATTCACCTCATAGAAACCCAGCTCGAGAACTGCTCTGTTAGCATACATAGCCTGACACTGTGGCTATCTGTCTTGGTCCCCATTCTAGGGGTGACATGGATATGAAGACGTTTTTGTCTTCTGTCTGTATGTTTTTACCTGGGAACCTGGGGTGAATCTCTCTAGTGAGTGTTTTCTAGATAGCCCGGGTTACTCCTCTGCTAGTCCATTCTGACCCAGATATCTTCTGACATAGTTATTTGGCCAACAAGGCGAGGAACAACACAAGCAATGTCCCATATTCCACTTTCAGGTTTGAAAACATCACAAGTTGGATGTAGAATACTGCAAATGAAGGTAACACACCATAAGGTGGAATATGAAATGTACTCCTATTCACTCTGATTATTCGCCTCATGGAAACCCAGCTGGAGAATCCCTCTTTCAGCATACAGTCTTACATCAGGGTCATTTGTCCTGGACTCTGTACTAGGGACGACATGGATAGAAGAAGGTTTTTGTCTTTAGCCTGTATGTTTTTACCCGGCATCCTTGGGTGAGTCTCTCCCGTGAGTCTCCCCCTTTTTATCTCTGCTCAGGTTACCTGCCCCTTAGTCTGTTCTGACCCAGATGACTTCTTACATTATTATTTGATCAACTAGGTTTGAGTCAGTGCAAGGAACAATGCAAACAGTGTCTCCCCACACAGAAAGGAAATTAAGCATTAAAGGGGATGTTTTAAGCTTTCAAATGGTACCAAGCACATCAAAATTGGATAATTTTCAAGGAAGTTACAGCCTGTTGAATGCAGGACTGTCGGTATCCCTAAAAATGGCAAAAATCCCCAATATTGAATATTAAATTGTATCTAAATATTTAGAAATAAATTAAAAATTGCGCATAAATAAACAAAAATCCTTAAAAAGCTATTATCTGGATAACTTTTGATCTAGAAAAGATAATCTATTTTAGTTTAGACTGTTAATATGTTGTTGTTTCCATGGTAACCAAACATCTAATGTTAGGTAATATATGGGGGGAAAACATTCTATTAACATTCCAAATAGAATATGGAATGTTTAGAGTGGGATAACTGAATTCTACACAAAAAGTTTAATATTAGCCTTAGAGCTTAAGATATAACCCCCTCAGAGCATCCTTTCTGTGTGGGGAGTATATTCCACCTGACAGTGTTAAAAACTATACAAGTTGGGCGTAGAACATCACAAATGAAGTTAAGCTCAGAGTATGGCATCCAGTGCTATCCAGCATGCATATGGTTATTCACCTGGTGGAAATCTGGGTTGAGAACCCCTCCATCGGCGTACACAGCCTGACACCAGTGTCATTTGTCCTGGCCCCTGTGCCAGGGGTAATGAAGATGTTTTTGTTTTCTGTCTGTATGTTTTTAGCTGGCGTCCTGGGCTGAGTCCCTCCGGTTAGTCTACCCGCTTTCCCCACCATTTTCCCCATCCGTAGATTACTAGAACCATTGTCCATTCTGACCAGGATAACTTAATAATATTGTCAGACAATGATTTAAGATTTCTCTTTCTTTATTTGCTGTCCTATTTGCTGCTGCCTTACTCTTATTTACTGTGGTCATTGGGAACCAGGTTTTAGAACCCCTGTTTCAGCGTACACAGCTTGACACCAGGGCTATAAATCCTGGTCCCTGTTCTAGGGTGACATCGATATAAAGAATTTTTTGCCTTCCACCTGGGAACCTTTTTTCCCTCCCGTCTGTATGTTTTTACCTGGGAACCTGGGGTGAGTCTCTCCAGTGAGTGTCTCCCTCTCTTTTACGTAGCTCAGGTGGACCCATGCTCTAAGAAAGGTTGACTTTTTCATCTTTTTACAGCATTGGCGGCTCCCTTCTTTCCTCAATATCTCATGAACTGCTGGATATTAAAGATTCATTTTTTAAGATTCCAGGAATCAAAAATCTGGTTTGTCCTCAAAATGCCATTCAACCTCGACTTGGCAGAAACAAATTGTCAGAGCCCTCCCAACAAATCTTAGCAACGCAAGCATACGACCAGTAACTGCTCCAAAAAGGTCACTTGTGAAGGATTATGAGGAACCGTAATAAGGTCAATATCGGCCTGGGATAGAACTACTGTCTACCCATGTCCCTGCCAGACGGCCAGGAGAGATCACCCAGCTAGAGTGAGCATGTGTGGAGTGGGAAGTGTTTGGTTGGAGGGGGATGGTGGTCCGGGTTTTTAGTTGTTTCTTGTGTCCCAGGAGCTAGGTGGATACTCTTGTCCCTATAGACCTGGAGGCATTTTCAGAACAAAATCTTAGTTAAAGATTATTTTTCTTTGTTGTAATAAGATTTTCTTAAAGATAAGAGAGGTTTTAAGAAGAAGAAAAAGAGTTCTTTGTAAAGGCTGTATAAAAAAATCTTTGTTCATTAAAGAGACCTACAACCTGATCTTAGACCCAGTATGGTCAATGTTATATCAATGGCAAAACACAGGTAAGAAAGTAATTTTACCTAGGTATTTCATAACATGATGTTAAGAATCAATCGATTCTTAAAAAGCATCTTTGTACAATTACACATTAAATTTGAATTAAGAATATCTTATTTCAGGTACTAAGATTCACCCGTTTCTTATTATTTTGTTATGAAAGACCCTCCTGGGACACAATAAACAACTAAAAACCCTATACATTTTCTGTCACCTCCTGTTAGTTCGTCTTTTCCTATGTTCCTGTGAATTCACCAAAATGCAATTCTAATGGCACATTCAATGTGTAATGACAATACATATGTGTCCTGTTAATGTACAACATATAATCATATAAAATAACGTTTATAATATCTAGCCAGAACCCTTAACCATTCTTTGTCACAAATGAGCTGTTTCTGGCTGACCAGGTCTATAGAGTGTGTATGTGTGGAGGGGGGGGGGGGACTGTTTGGTTGTAGGGGGATGTTAGGTGCAAGTTGAGAGCTTAACGGTGGTAGGTGTAATAGATGGTGGCCAGAGAGACAATAAATACCACACCTAAACAACTGGTGTAGCAAGGGGCAGCAGGGATTAGGAGGGGCACGTGGGGTTAATTGACATTCTGTGTTTATTTCTTGGCTATTTAGGAATAATTGCCAATGGACATTTTGATGTTCTGGTTCTTCAATGTCATAAAATGCTTATATTTTCTATTATAAAATTGTGTCAGAACTTACGGTCCTATATTTCACCTAATTAGAGCGTTACAATGAGACTCTATTCAGGATTGGTCTTGACATCACCTAATCCGAAGATCATGTCCTAGAAATAAAGGTATTTGCAAGGTTTTGATAACACTGTTCCTCATTTTTACACATGTTACTGAGATTCATGAGATTATTGTATTATTTCAGAGTGTGGAATTCTCAGTAGTGTTTTTGCTCACTGAAGTAGTTTGCAAGGATTCTAATTATGTGTAATAGTGAACGAAAACACAAGTACTGGTTTCTAAGTTATAACTGTCCTGTAGGTTCATACCATCTGATCCATTCAGTGTTTGTGCAAACCTGTTGCTTTTAAATAATTTCACACATTCATTCGTAGATCTGTAGATCCAAGTACTCACTAACCTCAGCAGGCCCATAACTAGGGGGTGTGGCGGGGATGACGTACAACCCCCCCCCCCCCCCCCCGAGAAGGTTTGTTAAAAATGTTCCCCCTTTCCTCCAAAACTTCAAAGTAAAAACCCTAAGGAAATATTCAAAAAGTTCCACTAGGTGAACCTCGCCACCCCATTTTTAGGTTAGAATCATGGAAAATATAGGCAAAAGTTCCACTCAAGGAACCTCACCACCCCCCGCACCAGAAGCTGGTTATGGGCCTGCTAGGGAGTTTCAGAACCCAGAACTCTCAGTCAACGCATCTCTGATTCAGCAAATCATATCTCAGGCTATAGATAAAAACAATTGATAAAAAAGGTATTGTATGATAGAGACACAATGATACGTTAATAGTCAAATGGTTTTTGATAACTTATAGCTGAGATGAAACATATGTTGCGTTTACATTATGTCTTGCCTTAGAATATATATGAAACTCCCTAACAAACTTGAACACGTCTTAACCTGGAACCCCCTGTTTAAATCGTGTCTTAACCTCAAACCCCCTATTTATCTCTTTTTTAACCCCAAACCCCCTGTTTATTTCTCTTAATTTTAACCTCAAACCCCTGTTAATCTCTTGTCTTAATCTTGAACCCCTCTTTATTTCTTCTCTTAACTTCAAACCCCCTCTTTATCTTTTACTTTAATCTCAACTCCATGTTTATCTTTTGTCCTACCCTCTAACCCCCTATCTATCTTTTATTTTAATCTCAAACCTCATGTTTATCTTTTGTTGTAACTTCAAACCCCTTGTTTATCTCTTGTTTTATCTCTGAATCCCCTGATTGTCTCAAGTCTTAACCCTGAACCCCCTATTTATCTCTTGTCCTATCCTCAAAAACATCCTGTTTATATATCTTGTCTTAATCTCAAACACCCTGTTTACCTTTTGTCTGTATGTCTTCTTTCAGTCACCTCGCCTAGCTATCTAGACAATGAGTTCAAGGACGAAGTCAGACTACGAGGTGGATTTATTCAATTCTAACATTATCCAAGGTTATGGATGAAAAAATAATGCTTCTTTCTTTCCTAACAACATGATCAAAGGTCGACTAGCATGGCAATTCACACAAGCTAGTTATTTAATTCTCCTTACCACGGATAGCTGATCAACAGTATTTAAAACATCTACAGGATAATTTCGACTGATTTTGTAGACAAAACCCCTGGAAAAACTAGAGAAAACAAACAAAATAATTGCCAGAAATCCTTCTTTAATGAATGGACTTTCAAAAACCTTAGCGAATATAAAATGTTCAAATATGTGATCCGCTTTGGCAATTTGGGTCAAATGTCACACTGAGGAGAAATAAATTCTATTAAGGTATTTAATGAGAAAATTCTATTTCAAAAGCCTTGTGATTTGTGCACATATTACCCAGTATGCATGCTTATTTAGGATAAACTGGAGATAAAACCCAAGCAAATTGCTATCCGTGATCGGGAGAATTAATTGTTGTTGACTGTTACTTCATTTGCATGATTGATATCTTATATAGATATAGTTATATTGCTTTCTTATTTTGACTTATAGCAATAATGATATAGTTTTTTTTATGTTGAAATGTTCATTAATTTATTTTGCTATCTTTCATTTATATTATAACAGGATGTTGCAAAATGACTATGTAGTTATGACATTTTGCGTGCTTGGCATATACTTTATACTCTTTGTGATCACATATACATTTACTAGATTGGAAAAACATAATGCAGAAGCAAGCACGACAAATTGATTTTACTCTAAAACCCCAGACCCACTAGGCTGAATCGGCGAGTAATTTAATGTAGTTCAGACTTTACTAATACAGAATGTTATGATAATATTGATTTTAGTAAAGGAACATATAAACCAAATTGTCCTCTACCATAAGGCTTGATACAAAACAAATGGTAAACTATTCCCCTAAGGAGGACAATGAGAACATTGTAAAAGAATTCAGGTCAATAACTCCAGTAGTCACTGAATAATCCTTCAAAAAATAAAAGCTGATAAATCTGTTTTGGATTCGTAATTTCAAGTGCGGGCTGCACGGGAATCTGATGAATACTTGCCGGCTGACGATGTGTACGTTGACAAGTTGAACCGCGTCCTGTCAGCCCCTCCATGCATTGGGGTGCCCCCGCAGCCCTCCTGTCTCATCCACGGCCTCTACCTTGGCACCCAGGCCAACGCCGAGAACCTCGACTGTCTCAAGGTAAATGGGTTTTTAAGGTAGTTGGTTGGTTATTGGTGTTTAATGTCCACTACTGTCGGCCCCTCCCTGCATTGGAGTGCCCCCCCCCCCCCCCCCACCAGCCCTCCTGCCTCATCCACGGCCTCTACCTTGGCACCCAGGCCAACGCCGAGAACCTCAACTGTCTCAAGGTAAATGGGTTTTTAAGGTAGTTGGTTGGTTATTGGTGTTTAATGTCCACTACTGTCGGCCCCTCCCTGCATTGGAGGGCCCCCCCCCCCCCCCCAGCCCTCCTGCCTCATCCACGGCCTCTACCTCGGCACCCAAGCCAACACCGAGAACCTCGACTGTCTCAAGGTAAGCGGGCCTTTAAGGTAGTTGGTTGGTTATTGGTGTTTAATGTCCACTACAGTTGGCCCGTCTGTGTATCAGGGTGCCCTCCCAGCCCTCCTGCCTCCTCCATGACCTCTACCTAGGCACCCAGGCCAATGCGGAGAACCTCAACTGTCTCAAGGTAAACGGGATTATAAGGTGGTTGGTTGGTTATTGGTGTTTAATGTCTAATAGAGTTGGCCTGTCTATGTATTAGGGTGCCCCCACGAGCCCTCCTGCCTCCTCCATGGCCTCTACCTGGGCACCCAGGCCAATGCAGAGAACCTCAACTGTCTCAAGGTAAATGGGCTTTTAAGGTGGCTGGTTGGTTATTGGTGTTTAATGCTGACTACTGTCAGTTTCTTTCTATATCGGGGTTCCCCCATAGCCCTTTTGTCTCATCAGTGACCTCTACCTGGGCACCCAGGCCGATGCCGAGAACCTCAACTGTCTCAAGGTAAACAGGCTTTTAAGGTGGTTGGTTATTGGTGTTTAATACAGACTACTGTCCACCTCTCCCTACATCGGGGTACCCCTACAGCCGTCCTGCCTCATCCAAAGCCCCTAGCTAGGCACCCAGGCCAACGTCGAGAACCTTGACTGTCTCAAGGTAAACTTGCTTTTAAAGTGGTTGGTTGGCTATTGGTGTTTAATGCTGACTAGTCCCTCCCTGCATTGCAGTGCCCCCCAGCCCTCCTGTCTCTGGAAATTACATTAAGAATGCATAGAAATAATAAAGATCAGTCTAGGAACAGTCCAGAATCAGTCCAACAATATTCAATATGGCAAATCATTTGTTGGCTCCTTGTTGGCTTGAAATTGGTTGTTAAATTTTTGTATCACATTTGCCAGCTCTAAGATCAGTTATTGAAAAAGTCCTTTTGTATAATCCATGGACTGATTGACCAGAACAAAGTAAACTGATTTTGGACTGACATGATTTCTGAAAAGACAATGGACTGATTATGAAATTAATCGACTGTTGGTCAACTTTTGTCACATCGAGGATCACTGCCTTTGCTGACTAGCCTCAACAATTGCATATAATTATGTTGACACTTTACTATAGTCAAAATTAAACCAATTGATAAGTTCCTTCCTCTGAACACGTAGTCTAATGATATTTTATGCCAGGATTCTTCCTCAGCAATTAGAAAATCACATAACTATGGACAATCTATCAACTACCAAAAGAAAAATTTGCTTGATTTTTGAACAATTACAATTCAGTTTTTGTTTACTCAGTTGTCCATAAAGCCATCAGGTGAGCACAGGCCTTTAGGTAAAATGAAAACAACCATAATGTGTAATAAATATAAACAAATATCTCTGATTTTACAGCGTCACAAGATTACCTATGTGCTGAACTGCGCTGGTCTGCCTACGTCCCTGAAAAACTCACGGGCATCCCGCTATGAGAAAACGGGCATCACCTACATGGAGCTGCCCATTGACGATGATGAGGGCTTCATGATCAAGAACTACTTCAGCACAGCTCACACCTTCATTGACCGTGCCCGTCTTGATGGTGGTCGCGTCCTAGTCCACTGCACCGGGGTCAGTCGCTGCGGGGCTATCACCATTAGTTACCTGGTTAAAAATGGCCGTCGCCTGCTGGAGGCCACCAAGGACGTCAAACACGAGAGGAGATGTGTGTTGTGCAACAACAGCTTCATGAAGCAGCTCGTGGAGCACGCCCGCCAACACGGTATGCTGGACCCGGAACCTGGAGATGTACGTGCCCCAAAGTATGGCCGCGAGCTGGATAAACGCAGGATCTGGTCAGCCCATCTGCCAATGGTCCTGTAAGGGGGAGGGGTCAGTGTTTAGAGGGACTTTCAATGGATGTAAGAATTAAATTGTGAAATTTAGGATTTAAAAAACCTCAAATGAAGAGGAAGAAAGGAGAAGGAGCTTAGACATTAGGCATTAGCGATAACATGACACAATGGTGAATTCATCTGACTTGGCCTCGGCTACCATAATTATATTCTTTCATTGGCCAAGAATGGCTGTCCAGACATTGTGAGCTGTTACAAATAACCCAGCAACTCATGGTGATATCCTTTATTGGAATACTAAAATCTGAAGAAACTTAGAATGTACAGTAAACAAATGTATTTAAACAGAAGCTTTGGGAATAGAAAAGGGATCCTGTAGTTAGAATGCTATATCATACCACAATGGACTTTCTAGGGGGGGATATACATGTTCAAGTCAGAGTAGTGGAGGATGCTGTTTAGGATATTCATGTACATGTTTCTAGTCACATGGGCCAAAGCAATGGTTGAGTGTTCAAACATGAAACAGATGAAGGGTTCTTGAATTTGACTAATTGAAAAAGGTTATGTACCTATATGTTGCTACATACTTGTTCTTATGTTCAAGTTTCTGTTATGAATTAATTACACAGGTGTCTAAGATACCTTTACAGATATTCTCATCTGTGTAAAGTAGGAAGTGTTGATGGAAATCTCTTATTACACCAATATACAAGGTACAAATCAATAGTTCCAATGGTTACTTGCCTTTATTGTTGATATGGTAGTATGTCTATCATATTCACTCCTAATAATGGTCCAATGCCTGTTGTATTTTACATGTTCAGCAGCTCAGTAGTGTAAAGTCAATGCCAATGACCCATCTTTCAATGAAAAAAGAAAATTGGAATTCATGATTTTTGTCCCTATTGTGGACTGACAACATGTACTCAGCTGTTTCCAATAAACATCAACCACTTCATAAGAGTTGTTTTCTGTAGCTATTGACCTAAGGCACTCAGTTCTGGTTTGGTTCTTGTTATGTTCTTTTGATGACTCCAGATTACGTTGCTGCGACTTACTGTTGTGACGTTGCACTACAACGTTATTATAATGTTCTGGTTATGTTCTTTGACCTAAACAGAATGTTCTTATAACACTCTGTTTTGGTTTCGTCCTGACCTCACCAAAGAGTAATGTCATAATAACGTTTCAACTTCCATCAATAACTTATTTGTTACGTACCATCTTAGTAAGTAACAGACTGACTAAAAAAGTATGGTTGAAGAACGTTTCTGTTACGTTGCAAGCTGGCTGGGCAGATAATAATTATCCTTTACTTGCATCTTCTCCTTCGCTGTTAGTACATGTATGATTTCTGGTGAATATTTGCCATTTACCATAATACAACAACGAATGCTCAAAATTTACTTGTGTGATACTGATTCTAGCCACGAAACAAAAATAATGATAAATGGGAATTCAAAACTGAAGTAAATATAAGGATTTTTGTTTTACTTTATCAGTAAATCCCCCGTTCTAGCTGTATAATATAATATAATCATGCCTTTAAATAGTAAGGATATTTTAACGAAGAAATAGGGAAGGCCCCTCAAATATAGAACCAGAATATTGTGAATACATGGTAAAAGAAAAAAAGAAGGAAAATATACTTGACACCATGGTCTTTTGCTATGTTCGCGTAAGTTCACCAAAACGCAACTCTAATGGCACATTCAAAGTGTAATGACAATATTTGTCCAGTTGTGGTACAACACTTTATATAAGATTACATCCATAATATCTAACCATAACTGCTAACTATCGATATGTCACAATACATAACAAACAAAATGAGCTGTTTCTTGCTGACCAGTTCATTTTTGATATCTTTTGAGAAACGTTACAAGAACCCCTGCTTGTTACATATCATTTGAAAGGTAATTCTAAACCTTTTCTAACATGACATATATATATATATATACATATATATATATATATACATATATATATATATAACATGCGCACGAAGCAGTTATTCCATCCCGCTATTTTCAGGAGTAAAATCGGCTAGTGGAATAAAGCCTAAAGCCTATATTCCACAGGTCGATTTTGCTGCCAATTTTTAAAATTGGCAGTGAGAATATAGAATAATCATTCACATGTTGTATATCATTAGAAAGGTTTTCTAATTTCCTTTCACATGATATAACTTGATGTATGGTTTCATGTCATATTTCAGAGGAAAACACAACAGATATAATTTACACCAGAGTAAAATAGGCAGGTAAGTTAATGGTTATAAACAAGAACAAAAATCCTATATTTACACAGTAACAAAGGGCTTATCTAGTAGTTCACAAATGGTATAAATCTATCAATTCGGCATTCTGTTGAATTCAATGAATCATAAAAACAAAGATTGTTCAATTCTAGTGTTTTATAGTCATTTGGCCTGTCATTCTGTGTTTTATATATATTTCCCATGAGAAATGGTATCTACTGAGGGGCCGTTACCTATATCAGCTGGGTCAGAACTGTATCTGTCGGGTCATATCTAGCCACGGGGTCCAACCCGAGAGATAATACAATGACTTCTATCAAGCATCTAGATGTGGCATGTATGTTTATGTATGCATATATATGTATGTATGTATGTATGTATGTATGTATGTATGTATGTATGTATGTACATATGCATGTATGTATGTGTATGCATGCATGTATGTATATGTAAGTATCCATGTACATATGTGTGTATTTATGTATGTATCTATGTATTTATGTGAATGTGCGTATGGATAAAGGTATGCATATTTGTACATGTACATTACCTCAGTATTTAAGTATGCATAATTATTTGTACGTTTGTATGAAAGTCTGTACCCCATATCGTGGGCAACTACGTGATGGGCAGGCACAGTTTACTGTGGGAGGTAGGGATTCTCCCCAACGCAAACCCGTAATTGTGTTAGGCCCGTATATGGGAGATGAGGGTACAGGAGGAGGGAGCTGTGAGTGTGCATGGGGAGGGGGTACTGAGCGGCCAGAGTTCTCTAATAGTGGAAATTTGTGCTAACATCTTTAATAATGTAAACCTCAAAAGGATGGTGGCGAGTAGTCATAAGTGGACATTTTCAAAATCTTCGTAATGTTCTTATGATTTTTAGGAGTTCTTGTAGTTTTTCTATAAACCTCACTCTTCCTTCAACAATCTATTGTGATTTTATTTTTGTAATTTCCAGCTTTGGTACAGGGGGAGGTATTGTATACTGTATTGTCTACTGGCCTGTTTTGGATCAGCGGCCACCCGAGATAATCTATATACCTGTATACATACACACATGAAATAATCCCTGATAACAGGGAGATTAAGCAGCTACCTCAGCCGCCCCATGCTAGGTCCGACACCTGTGGATACAGGTATATTATATACCATCTGTTGGACTGATCGGCAGATTGTGGAGCCGTGCAGGTGCTTAGAATACTGGGAATCACCTGAACATCAGTGACGGGAGAGGTGGTTAAAGGACGCATGTGATGGACCTGTGGATGGTTGGACTTTACCGAGGTATGTAGGCAGACGCAGTTCCAAGTTTTCCTGTATTTAAAACTCCCGTAGGCTAAAGTTTGCATATTTTGTTGTCAAAAGCATGGGAAAACCAACAGGACTAATGTATTACATATCTCTCTGACAAGCTTCAACATTGGTTCCTATTGGTTCCGAAGCATAGACATTTCCATTAATCATGACATGATTTGTGGTTTAACATCAAGAACAATTATCATTGACTATTATTCCTTTTTTATCCTACATATTTTTATCACTTTTTAAAAATTGGTTTGAAACTTGATTCATAATAGAGATATTAGGCCAAATATTTGTATTTTTTTGGCTTCCCTGTCTTCTTGTCTATAGAATTAGGCAAAACTAACCAGCAGGTGCATTAAATACTGGAAATCACCTATTCCTGGTCGGGAGAATAACTCTGCCTAGCAATTTGCCTTCCAACATTCCTGCTAGCGTGCTGATCTTGTTTATTCAAAACCCTTTCATTCCAATGTTTATTGAAAGGGTAAGGGGTTGTTTTCACATCAAACCTATCATTAAGGATAGATAAGGGGTCCCAATGCCCTGCGCTTCATTAATCCACACATACAAACTTGTATACTATTGGCAATGTTACATTATACATCTAATGAAAGTTCATGTTCTTCCCTGTCTGATGTTATATTAATATAGGAAATCAGATAAGATTCACAGAAATTATGAATTTTAAATTGTTTATTTCACTTTTATTTTTTGAACATTGATATCTCATTTACTATTAAAGATATTAAACTGAAATTCTGAATATATGCTCTCAACGTTCTCTTTGAGGGTAGTATATCTCAGATTTTCTATTTAGGCTTTGGTTTTCTTTTTATGAGAAAAAACGGGTAATTTTTTTGTCCATTTTTAAAACTTTGTTTTTAACAGTTAACAAAATAAAAACTAGGACCAATATACACATTTTGAGACATCCCAGGTAACAAAGGCCCGTGATGTGCAGGTTGTATGCATGGGAACCAGGAAGCAAATCACGTGTTTTAAACTCGAGTCATACTCGGGATTCTGTGGACCTCATTTCTGGTGTTTCGAAACAGATTTTGACACGAGATTTTGACACGAGATTTTGCCATATAAAACTCATGTTTGTGCCTTTCCGTTTAGAAAAAAAAAATACTGGGATTCGAACCCTGGATCCCTCACACACGTTCCTAGCACTCTACCACTGAGCCATTACATATCATCATACTGAGGGAGACAAAGTGGTTGTATTTGAAATATATCTAGAACATTGATGCACTGGGAATTTAGCAAGTATATATTCAAATGCTGCATTATAATTTCATTTATCATTATAGATAGTAAATATTGTTAGGTATAACTTCAAAGCATACATGCTACCACTCCTACTGAGTTTGATATGTGTAAAGCTGGTGCTAACTCATAATTATCTCATAGTTATCAAGTAGTTTCAACCATCATAACTAAGGTAAAACTCATGTGAGACTTGTGTTAAACACATGTTTTTCACTGATATTACACAGGTCGAAAACTCGTGTCACAGAGAGGGGGTTTTCTCAGATAATTCCAAGGGTTTTAAACAACACCAGAATTACATGTAAATAACACGTGTAAAAACTGGTGTAATAAACAAGGTTTACATAGAGATTATCACTACACCAGAATGTCACATAAATGACACCAGAATGTAAATGTATCTAAAAGCTATGGTAAGGCATTATTATGTATAGCATGATAAAAATTGATATATAATATCATATACACAGCGTTATATAAAATATAATTACACATGTGCATAACTGTATGGAATCTCGAGGATAAACTTGGTAAAATACTAAAATTACTCAGAGATTACAACACCACCAATAATACATGAATTTACCACGTGTTAAACTGGGAGAATAAACGTGTCTTGTTTGCTGGGATGCTTCCCTAGAGAAGAACCTCAATAACACATATTCCAAATTTCAAGTGATTATGTTGGATAGTAACTGAGAGATCCATGTTCAAAAAAATGTCACCAAAAATCAATTTTTCGTTTTTGTTAAAAATGTATCTCAGTGAGTTTTCATCCTTTTTACTTGAGGTTTATATCACCAAAATCGTCACATACTAAACATTTGTATATTGTATATGATATGAATTTTACTCTTTGATACAGTTTATGAACCAATGGTAAGTGCAGGTACAGTTAATCACGCACTATGACCCCTTATCTATCCTCAACGCCAAAATGCATTTATTTGAATAGATTTTCTTATTGGGAAATTAATGTTTTTTAGAGTGGCTTCACAAACTATATCGGGTCTTAGAGAAAGCCAAAAGCAATGTTGAGCTAAAATGTGACCAAATTTTTCAGACTTAAAGGGAGGGGCAAGTGAATATAAACAATACAGTGTTGTGATCCTTACTTCCAAGGAGTATCAATGTCAAGTTAGATGTCCATACCTATAAGACTTTCTTTTTTATGTATATCTTTCTAAATCTGATAGGCTGATGCCTGCCTGCACCTGGAACACCTTCTTGTGTGTGACATCAAAAACGGATTAAGTGAAATCTTTGACATTCAGATATAAAAAAATCTAAATTATCCTAACAGTTTTTGCTCCTATAATGTATAATATTGAACAGGACTTTGTTTCAGTTAATGGGTCTATAGAAATGTTTAACATTACTATGATAGGGGCTAACTGATATAGTCGATTATTGTTTCCCGTTTCCATTAGTGTAAGTGCCTTCCATTGTTTCCGTCTTGCCAGATTTGGTTCCTTTGTTCCACGCTGCTGGTTCGCCTATTCATTTGTTATCAACAACCAACAGTGGTAGCTTGGCTGTGAGATAATTTTATTTATATTTCCAATCAATTTAGATGTTATGCTGTCAAGTTTTGCATTTAGACCAAAGATAATTGAACGAGGATAATGGTTTTGAACATGCGAGAAGCCGTTAAAATGTCTGATGTATATTAAGATAATCTGCACAACCTGTTATCCAAAGTCTTAATGTCCACATGCTCCTCAGCCCGCGTACTTCTCCCAACTGGCTACAGTTGCAGGCCTTTTTAAATGGGCCCCAACCTACGCAATGGTGACGTCACGATATGGGTGTGGCTTTTGTCTAACTAAGTGTCTTTCTAAAATATTACAATTAAAATTTAAAAGTAACGTCTGTTTTGTGTGACGTCACACACAGATTTGTGTTTTTCCTTAGGATTTGAGGCATAAGACTTTTCTTAAAAGTAAATCATGTTTTGTATATGAAGGAGTCAATATCTGGCATAATAACAGGGCACACTTCTAAACTAGCATTTCCTCTAACATATAAAGTGTAAAAAAAAACAGAATTGAAATTCCACTGGCTCTCACTCTTCGAAAAACTATAAAGATACATTCTAAGAATCTATATATTATAGCTTGTGGTACAGTTCGAACCGTGAAAACTAATTTGAATTTAACTTGAATTCCATAAAATTCCTGTATTTCCTGTCTTTAGACAACAATGTTTGTAAACAAACCAATTTTGGTGGGTCACCAACAAATTGGCCAGGGACATGTTTTGTTGTATTTTGATGAAGTTAAAACCTGCTTTCACGGTCTATGTTTTACGATTGGCCTCAGTTTTGGCCATAGAATGTATTTCAAAAGTTAGTACATTTTGCCAAGTTTTGACCCGATATTGCTTTTGGCTCCCTTTAAGCATTCTAGTTCCTGTTCTCCAGTCAGCTGATTCAGGACCCTCAGAGGCCATATAAAAATAATGCTGTAGTTATACAGAACAGGGTAGGGTACAGGATTTCCGAAGCACCGAATTCTCCCTACCACGGATAGCTGATTTTCAGTATTTTAAGCACCTGCAGGTTAATTTGGACTGATTTTGTCGACAAAAACACAGGGAAACCTATAGAAAATATACTATTATTTGCTCTAGATCCATATGTAATGTATGAATTTTCAAACCAACTTCAAAAATGATAGATATGTGTGGATACAAAATGAAAAATTAGGTAACAGTGATCTTTATCATTTTTAACCACCAATTATGTCAAGATTATTGGAAATTTCTATAGTTAAGCCTTGTGATTTGTCGACACATTACCCATGATGCACCTTGATCTAGGCTAACCTGCAGGTACACCACAGTATATATGCTATCCGTGGTAGGGAGAATTGAAGTTCTCAATTTCTTTTATTACGAATTTTTGAGTTTTTATCACAAAATGTTCATGTGTCTCTGATGTGAGTAGCATATATTCGAAAAATGTAATATAGCACTTTCCCTCACCACCATGCATTAACATTTACCTACATATCCTAGGAAAATCATCCTAGGTCATATTTCCAAAGTATGGGGGCAAAAAGGGCAATTCCACACCCCCCAACCTGACCTAAGACAGATAATTTTGGCATCTCATAAAATTGTGAGATGTGGTTAAGCTGGTGTTTTTATTTTTCATTTTCATGGGGGGGGGGGGGAGCTTTCCCCCTACCCTATCCATAGAACACTCGCTCTGTATCGGCCTTGTATAGCCATCTGGATTAATAAAATTCATAGTTATATTCTTTGGGTTTCAATTTTATCATGCTATTGCATAAATTGTCTTTTTGTGCGTCACATTTATCTTCTTTTTAGGTCTTAGTTTTGCATATCCTGACAAAACTGGGTCTAATATTTCCTGATTACATAAAAGGACAGTATTTCTTAAAATGGCTTTTAGGACCTATTTCAAAATTGGGTCCCAAAAAATAAATTTTCTGAAGAATCCAGACATATTTTACATTTTTGTTGACTTACCTATCATTGTATCTCAAGAAGAATACTTACTTTACTTGAGCTATTCTCCCAGACGCGGTTCTGTAGCTAGCTAACTTAAAAATATCTTCATTACATTTTTTTATTGTGTATTAAGATGCATTAATTTTAATGGGTTTGCCATGTTTTTGTCTACAAATATGCCAACATTAGCATGAAGGAGCATAACATACAGAAAAACTTGAAACTGAGTCCGTCTGAATTGAGTATGACATCATACATGCGTCACATTTTTACTGCATCCAGGGGTCCCAGAAAGGTGCGGGCAGGTCTAGAGCCAATCTCACCCGGTGACCTTGTTTCGTCCTTCAAACTTTCAAGATGGTCCACGATGCTGAACGTGAACCCATACTCGCCAGCCTGTCAGGACACAGGTAAGTATTCATAATTAGTGAGTATGTAATTGGCCATGCAATAATGGGTTAATTATCATTCTGTTATATCAGCAAGAGGCCTTCCATTTAGTACGTACGCAAATTTTCCGAAATTCTAGACCCCCCATCCCCCCTTGGCCTATAGTACGCATTGGAATTGTACAGGAACGTACGCAAATTTTGAAAAATCCCAGACCCCCCACCCCCCCTTGCTGCGTACGTACTTAATGGAAGGCCCCCAAGTGTATTGTGACTTGATATTTTATAGATAAAAGTATAACTCTTTAGACTCCATAGGTTGCATTCATGAATTGCTTGATGTTCCCAAGGATATGCACAGGTTTCCCTCCAAAATTCCTTAAATGCCTTATGATTGAGGACGTTCAAAGACTGACCCATCCTTATCAATGAATATTATAGAAATGGGATTTTAAGTTCTTAAATAATACAAAGGTAGAGTTTATATGTTGAATACTCAAAGTGTGTACTCCTTGGGAAATGTGGTAAAATAATGAACAGTTTTTTGAGTATCTATGGACAAACTGGGGTCTACAGGGATAATCCAAGAATTGTTTATCATTATTCATTACCCTGTATCATTCATTACCCTGTAGGAGAAAGCTCCATGCCTCCTTTACTGTATACTGTGTATTATATAGTATGTATGACATTATGCCTTTTTATCCTTGTACACCCTCCCCCCCACCTACCCACAGAATCACAATCTCACATGCAATACCTGTGTGTATAGCCAATCGTAGTTATGCTTTATCACCCACTTTGCCACCGAGATTAATATGCATATTATCCCATGACTCTCTAATTCACTTGCCTACATCTATGTCCTTCTACTACTGACTTCAGTCTGTTTGTCCTATCTTTTATTTGAAAATGATTATGGAATTAAGATATTATTTAAATGTCATTCAAACTACTAGATTTTTTTCAAAATCACCACACAAAGAAACTGATTCCATGGAAAAGTTTCCATGGTGACCCATGATTTTTTTGATCATTTTGGAAGCTGTAGAGGTAAAAATTGCATTCTGGAAAATTTTGAGAAAATCTGAGTACTAGATCTATAATGGCATGATTGTCCTTAAGCCTCGGCTGCGAGCCTCCCTTCAGGACTGGACACACGAATTATACCGACCTGACCTGATGGTTGAGTTAGGTCGGGCTGAGTTGGTGTATGTGTTATACCGTTCCGACTGGACTGTCGGCTGTACTCCTCGACGGATCCGTCGGGTCGGGAATCATAAGATGTTGAAGATTAACAACTCAACTGTTGGGTCTGTGAGGCTTGGTACTTCTGTGATATTTTTCAAATATATGTTTACTCAAAAACAAGTTGTATATTTAGATGCATTATGAAATTAGCTTTAAGGTGGTATATCATAGGTAATTGTACGATCATTATTTCTAATAATACATTATGTAACTACGAATAGGATGGAAATTAATATATTCATATTTTCCTAATGATTCAATTATGATATTTTCTGAAAATCAGTCATAAACTTTATGTTCGTAGTCACATTAATTATACATCATAGCCAACACTTTTGAATGGAAAGACATCATAGTACTGAGACGAGTTGGTCACTATATGTGGCAACCCCCATGAAATTCCCTACAACTGGTTGGTCCCCGACGGTCGGGTTGTAATGACTCCCGACGATCAAGTTGGTGTATGTGTCCGGGCCTTTAGTATGGTGAAACTGACGACTATTGGAGGGTGGGAGCGGGTGCCGGCCATCACCCAGGCTGGGGCGACATTCTCATAGTAAGACTCAGCTGATCAAAGGGGCAGGGTTGGAGGGGGGCTGTCCGCGTCCTCCCGGCCACTCCTCCTCCTATTTTTGGGGCTCTAATTCCACCCCTATTTTTCTGAAAATGTAAATTAATGGAAATGCAAGTTATCTTTTATAGCTACAATAAACCGCTAAGATTCTTGCTTATCCACGATTAAGAAAATATAATTATATCAATGTAGTCATAGTTTTAATTAATATACACTGAAAATTACTGTTTTTAGGAAAATGAACCATAGACATTGTGCCGCACAGCCAAAATATCACCCCTTTTTCATTCATTTCGCAAATTTTGTGGTGAAAAACACCCCCTATTTCAATTTTCGCGGACATGCGAACTTTCCTTAAAATGACCCCTTTCTCAACGATTTTTACAACGCTGAAGGGGGTATTCCACTACACGACATGGGCTGCGATACCAGTGCGATATGACGATATCATAGACATATTTGCATACAAGAGTGATATATTGGTATAAAATTGGCAATTTAAAGCATGTGTCATATGTGTATAATAGAATATTATCTTAAATATGTGCAATTTCCTTGCGACATCGTCATAGCGCAGCCCATGTCGTGTAGTGGAATACCCCCTTGATGCGTATCCAAAAGACCGGGCCCTGGACACCTCAGGAGCCGAGTAGTGGTGCACCGACCTGGGGTGCGTTCCAATGTCTTCAGCGTTTCAGGCCGCAAGTGGCTGCGACAAAAGTGTCAATTTACATACGGACATTGCAAGGTGAATACTTACGGCAGGGGTCCATGTCGGATCTCCCCTATCTTAGTCTTCTTGTGCTTGGTGGATATTTCCTGAGGGACATGTGAATCCCTTATGCTATTGAAAATTAGTCATATTTGATATAAATCAAATTACATAAATGCATATTGATGCATTCTATCCAATACTAATCTATAACATAAGTGCATTAAACTGTCAATGTTCCCCTAAAAAATGAAGTCAAATAAATGTATTAAAAAAAAGTAATAGCCTGTATAAAAATCGAATTGAGGTTACTCAAGTGTGACCACATCGTAAGCAACCAGAAGTAATTATGCACTATAATTGTCTGTTATGTAACCATTTAACTACTTCAACAATAGGCTTTTAGTACTGATGCCAACCTTGGCGCCAGTCATCGTCCCATAGGGGTAAATTACACTTTGGAACCCAATATACAACTTTTAATGAATATGTTTCATTTTCTTTTTAGATCAAAGTTTTCATATGGTTATAGAAAACTATATTAAAATGTATTTTGTTAGTACAAAACATAAATATTTCAATTCTCATCCTCTATAAAAAAGATTTTCTTAATTTCTAATAACTATGTTATTTTGGGACTTGAAAATATCTTATGATCACAAAAATAGGTGTCATAGAAAATCATCGTATTTTACATGTCTATGACCATTGTATGACTATTTTTCTTATACCTTGCAACGGTTTTTGACTGCTATTAGAGGCCAGGGGGTCCACGACATTACATAATGGGACCCCTTCTAAGTACTTTGGAACCCAAATGTCGCATATCTGTCGTATATACTTTAAGATTCAGGATACGACATACGACAAACATCTGTTGGGACTTTGGAACGCACCCCTGGGCCACTACTGACCGCACCTCTAGTAACGGGGGGTATATTCCACTACACGACATGGGCTGCGATATCAGCACAATATGACTATAATGATAGAAAAATATGCATATGATAATGATATCATGGTTAAAAAATGATAATTTGGAGCGTGTATCATATGTCTAATGTCGAGTTTAATATGTAATATGTGTAATTTCCTTGCATCATTGTCATTCTCGGATTCGGGGCTCCTGGGCCTCCATTGCTAGGCTCAAGGCCCTATCTCCACCATGTCCTTTGGTGCAAACAACACCTTAGATACCACTGATAAGACTAGGGACAGGGAAGGTGGGAAACATTCCAACAGTGAAAACATGTTCTTAAACTATTCATTAAATTATAAAATTTCACAATATGTTCTTGGATGTGAAATAAAGAACATATGTTTCAGTGAAGGCTCTAGCATTCTTAGATCATTCACATTCTTGAAAAAACGATTCCTTAAGCATTGTCCCTAATGGGGTTGTATTCACCAACTTTCACACCTGACTGCAGCACCACCAACAAATGCCCGGATATCCGAATCCGAGAATATCACAGCTCATGTCGTGTAGTGGAATACCCCCTGTAGGAGCCGTGGCTAATTATAGAAACCCCTCGGCGGCCTACTGGGCCCTGTGACTGCAAACTGTACTAAAGAGCTCCTTTCCGCACCAACTGCCTACCGCGAAACTATGATTTTGAAGGAATCAGATGCTACGGGTAGTGTGCCTGTGACTGCTGCTACGCGACAATAGTAATGTACCCTACAGGTACCAGTCACCTTGTCGCAGCGGGCCAGGGAACAGCTCAACTGCCTGCAGTGCGCTACATTTGTAATGCGGCTGCAGGGACAGAGCGGAAGGTGGTAAAGTACTTCAAGTTTTGTGTCAAGTAGTGTACTTTCTGTGTATGACAGGAATAAGGACAGGGAAATTACGGGAATAATGGCTGGGAAATGACGTGAAAAAGGGCAAAGCAACAATGGGAATAAGGGCAAGGACAAAACGGGAATAAGGGCAAGGAAATGACAGGAATAAGAGCAGGAAATGACGGGAATAAGGACAGGGAAATGATGGGAATAAGGACAGGGAAATGACGGGAATGAGGGTTAGGAAATGGCGGGAATAAGGGTCAGGAACGTAATTCACAACGTTGTAGCAACGTTTCTGGGAGTCTACATTTTTACATGGCGTACCTGAGCTATACCACTGTACACTGTATAACTTCACCCTGGTACATTCCACTCCTCTTCTCCTTCCTCTTCATCCCTCCATGTTTCAGTGCACATGGCATCAGTACCTGAACTATACCACTGTACACTCTATAACATCATCCTCTTGTTTTCTCCTGTAGCCTTCTACCACATGGTACCCTTTTGTACCGCTGCTGGTATGTCCCACTCCTCTTTTCCCTGCTCTTTACCTCTTTATCCCTCTGTGCACAGGGTATCGGTACCTGAACTATACCATTGTACACTGTTTAACATCAGCCCTTTGTTCTCCCTGCAGTCTCCAATCACGTGGTACCCGCTTGTACCACCGCCGCTGGTACGTCCTGCTCCTCTTCTCCCTGCTCTGTTTCCTGCAAGGGCTGCTCACCAACTCCTTTGGCCCCATTGCACATGCATGTGAGATTGCCTTCGGTTGGACAGATGGTGATGTTGCCCTCATCGGTAGCTGGACGCCAATCATGTTCATTGTGGTCATACCTTTTGTGATGTGGCTTGTCGATAGGAAAGGTGGGTTATACTGTATTATATCAATGGGAACATCCACTCTCAAAAAAGAAACATATGAATTCCAGAATTGCAAATTCATTAAGTAAAGATAATTATAAAGATCATTGTATCAAATCATTCTACTTATCATGACACCAACGTTGGGAAGTTATGTAATTTTCATAGGAGGAGCAAGGCATGTGTACCATATAAATAACATGTAAAAACATGATGAACAGCTTAGTTTTTAGTACAATAGCCTATTTTTAAGCTTTTATTTGCTCACATCCTGATAATTGTTGAAAGTCAATCTCAACTATATCAACTATCTCCTGCCAACTAATAAACATGTCGATGCTTCCATATTATATTAGGTTACTTTCCTTAATTGCTGACTAAAATATGAGGAAAAAGCTGAAAATGAGCACCAAGTAGATGAATCAGTAGACTTTCTGTATCCACCTCTTCAGGTTAACCAGTTCTTAAAATGATGTTGCACCCCTCTAGCAATATACGACCAAGCCAATTGTGATATGGGTTCCAAAGGAATAAGGCTTAGAATGTTGGGTGTAAGGCCCCCTTTGTGAAAGTCTATTGTGCAGACTCATGAAAATGGTATATTCAGTGTGTTCTCTGATCTTCACAGGTCTGCGTCTGCCGTGTCTGCTGAGTGCTTTTGCTCTGGCCTTGGGCTGTCTACTCCGGTGTTTCTCTTCCACACCTCCTGTCTCCACCTGGTGAGGGTAGAGGAAACTAATGGCTGTGTGTGAGTGTGTGAGTGAGTGTAGGTGTGTGTGTGGGATGGGTGGGTGAATGTGTGTGTACAGACTGTATGTACAGGCACAGATGAAAGGAAGGGACACCTCCCACCCCAATTGCAATTCTTTGCCCCACTGTTTTTGCTGCGGTGGCGTTTCTAATGATATCAGATTAAGAGCAGCGCCAATGAAGCCTTACTGTCGGAGGTTTTTCATTGTATAAAGTCACTGAGCCATGAAATCACTCTGTTGTGTTGGCCCCTGCTCAATTTGTACCAATTATAAGTTTCAGCTGGGCGTCATGGGCTGGTTGGACTTGACTGATCACCCCCCCTCCCCCTCTGCCCCTCAGGTGATCACCTCTGCTCATTGGTCACAGGTGGTGGCTGTAGTTAGTAGTAGTAGGAGGGGTAAGAGGTATGACTGACAGGTGAGGCACGGCTGGCTGATTAGGCCCATTGGAACGAGTATAGACTGAAGAAAGGCACAGCTCGCAGGACGGTGTTCATCTCAGAGTCTCCCGTCCCTTATCAGGGGCTATTTATCAGTGTAACACCCTGACCACAGGCCAGGGACACACCAGGGACCCTGCTGGGTCGGGTCTCTCACATGTCCGAACCTACTTTCGCTGGATTATTGAAATTTCCAGATCCCCCATCAGACCCCTGACTCAAGTGATTTCTAAAAATTGGCCTAACACCTAATATTTTCTTCAGAAATACTTTCATCCAAAACAGTCGAATTGAGTATATCATGTACTTAGGGGCTTCACTAAATCACAATCGTCTGCCTATCATTTATGCACTAAATCCCTTTGTCAAAACAGAAAACCACTTTTGCCTCCTGATCCGCAAGCATTACACTCATGAGTAGTACTATGATAATGATTGGATCATTTGTCATTTAATACTGTATTCATACAAGGTGTAATCGGTGCGGAACTATTTTTAAATGATTATTGAAAATTAAAGTCAGAAAAGAATATGAACATAAAAACATAAAGGGGCTGACAGCCGCCTACACCCCTTATCAAGCAGTTAAATAGTTACCTAACCCCATTTCATTCGGAACCCCAACCACTGCCACCCGCCAACCCCTCCCCCTCCCTGCCACGCCGGTCCCACCACGACTCAGCGTAGGGGGAGGGGGTGTGTTTGGGGGATCGCTGGTGGGTAGGACTACAAGTGGGGGAGGGGGGAGGGGGGTCCGGTGACTGGTGGGGCTGGGGGGGGGAAGGTGGCCGGGACTCTCTACTGATTCCCACCGCAGACACCGGACCCCACTGCAGGGGTCCGGGCAATTCTTGTTTTCTTTTTTGTAATGTAAAATTCATATGCCTAGAGGGCTTTAGCACAAGTACCTGCAATTTTCTAAAATTCTTGAATCCACCTATGATGTATCTTTTCTTTTCTTTCTTTACCTAAGATATTGCTCTGTTCTCCCAGTCATTACGAGTGATTAATTAGATTAGGCATAGATATAATATACATCTGCAATATATTTCTACATAATTGTTAGTGGCAATAGTATTGTAGGTAATATAAACAATGGTGTGATATATAATCATGATATTATATCATCCCTCTGATACAGGTTGTTTCATGTGGGCACGATCATATGGAGTATGTCCGGCGGAGTAGTGTATTCAGCTCCATCCAGTTTATCCAACACGTGGTTCCCTCCTGAACAGCGCACCACAACCACAGCTGCATCCACCTTTAGGAACGGGCTCGGCCTAGCCCTAGGCTATATACTGGGTAAGTTGTCTTTCCCATTGTACTAAAGATCCAGTCACCAAATAGTGAGGATACTGGGTCATGAGATTCACATCAGGTTTATGCCTTAAGAGACTAAAGATATATTTATATTTACCATGTATAATGGTGTAAAAACCCCTCCAGAGGAGGTCTGATGGGTTTAAGTCAGTTTTAGACAGTTTTTATATAACATGGGGACAAAAGAATGGATATTTCCATCCAAGTTTGACCGGTTTACGTACACCAATACTCAAAATTTATGCATCTAAATCCACAATTTCATTTTCAAGGTTTGACCAGTTTATTTGAATGAGTAATAATCATTGATTTCCTAAAAGAAAATCAATAAATAATTAAATACAATTCATATTCACCCAAATCATTTTTGTTTTTACTTTAAAAAATTAAAAACAGGCATTGAAATTTGAATGTTTAACACATCAGTGCTAGATACGACCTCCACACTTCCTGTACGAGGGTATAGGCCTGTTGCTGAGCTGGATCATCTAAATTGAGTCATCATTTTAGAGGATTGAAAGCCTTCTAGAACATTTTCTTATGATTTATCCTAAATTAAATAGCAAACAGACTGTCTTTACAAGCTTGAATTAATGTTATTTATGAGAAACAGGCAGTAAACCAAAAAATATTCCGCTATAGAACTACTTGGAATGTTATTAACTGAATGTATGCAAACGAGCAAAAGTACCAAAATTATGGAATTTCACCTCAGCCTTCCAGTGGGATTTATTCCATACTCATTCTCAGCATATAGTCATATTGTACATCATTAGATTGCAAATTCAATTCTCTAAAAGGAATCCTGTCAGAATTCTCAAGAAACTATTTTTCTGCATTCTATTTAGAATTTTCTGCTTGTAAGTCAGTAAAAATGACAAATTTTGGCAAATTTTCAGGGCCATTCCAAACATTCCAAATTATTTGGAATGTTTTCTTGGAATGTAAAATCTCTGTATTATCAAACTACAGAGTCCTAGCTACAAGGTGATACCAAGATATTTGAAATTGATTAGATAGTTTAAGAATTATCAGTATTTTTGTAAATAAAGTCAAGGCAACTTTAAGTTTAGCCTCGCTATTTAGTGACAGGATCTATAGGTCAATAGCCTCATACAAGTGGCCTTCAGCTTTATTCTGGGTAAATAGCCTTAAACAGGTGGCCTTCAACTTTGTACTGGGTAAATAGCCTCAAACAAGGGGCCGTCAGCTTTGTACTGGGTAAATAGCCTCAAACAGGTGGCCCTCAGCTTTGTACTGGGTAAATAGCCTCAAACAGGTGGCCCTCAGCTTTGTACTGGGTAAATAGCCTCAAACAGGTGGCCCTCAGCTTTGTACTGGGTAAATAGCCTCAAACAGGTGGCCGTTTTTTTACTGGGTACAATAACTGAATTTGATTCACCCACCAGCTAGCTGGTGAAACTACCCAAATACAAAGCTATTGTATAGCCCTGAAATGCATGCTAGTTAGCCACTGAGGGCCGCCGACCAGTGGAATCAATGTGGCCTATAGACTCAAACAGATGGCCCTGCGCATTATACTGAGCAAATAACCTCAAACAGGTGGCCGTCAGCTTTGTACTGAATAAATAGCCTCAAACAGGCGCCTTTCAGCTGAATACTTGGTAAATAGCCTCAACCAGGTATCTTTTTCTATTGTACTGGGTAAATAGCCTCAAACAAGCACCTTTAAGCTTTATACTGGGCAAATAGCCTCATACAGGTGGCCTTCAGCATTGTACTGGGTAAACAAATGGCCTTTTGGTTAGTACAGACGAAGTCCTACATCTAATGCTCTTATCTTACAGGGCCCCTGCTTGTCAAAGTACCTGAACCACAAAGGTAGGAAAATCCAGACTTCAAACAAGATATCGATTACAATTTATCCATATCATGTGATACCAATGTGTTATTTTGTATATCATCTGTCTGCCATTTCACAATAATTTTGCTGATATCAAATTAACAAAAACTGTAAAAAAATAAAACATTCATTCAGAGTCACTTTCGTCCGATGTGATTATGTCTACTGGTTGAGTAATTGTGCAGAGATGCCACTCCTGACCAATGTAAAAGTGGGAAAAGTAGGAAACACTTTTCCTAAGAAACAATGTTTCTACTTTTCTTTTCTAGAAGCAACAAAAAAGTAACATTAAGGAATAAAGTCCTGAAATTAAATTTCTATCTGAATAGCTTGAAATTAATAAAACAAAATAGTATGAAACTGATATTGAATTGAATTGATGTAGTATAAATTGGTTGTGCAATTCAAAAGTGGCAAAAAGTAGGAAATCATACAAAATTAGGGAAAATTGCATCTCTATTTACTATTTTTCCAGTTTCAACACCAGCGTGACTGTATCTCCACAATGTAAGACTGGTTCTTTTTATCTACACATATTACTTTCTAACATACTTTCCATCAGCAGACTTTCTTTATTGAACTTAGGCTTGAGTACATTTCGAGTGCCAGATCAGAAATTCAACAAGGGAAATAGATCTTTGTTTGCCCCTAAGCTCTTTCTTGACTATATGCAGTCAGAAAAAAGTAGTATATAGATAAATCCATATAAGTCTTCTATGTAAAGTGACAGAAGAATTATGATTTAAGACTGGATTAAAATGTCATTAATGTTTATTTCATGATTAGAAACAGTTTCTCCTACAAAGTACATCAATCATGCCCAAGAGTGCCTTAGACCATTGTTATGTTTTCTTTATGAATCATCGTTATGAAAAAAAAGCTAAGCATGTGTTCCCTTTTAGATGATGATAAGACAATCAACAAAATTCGGAATGACATCATGACAACCATGTATATACGTAGGTTCATTTATTATACCTTATTTCAGAAATCTTTAACTTCTACTATGACTCAAATGATCTCAGGCTGCACAATAACCTATTTCCTGGTCTTTATGAACCCTGTCTGACCTCTGGCCTTAAAAAAAACTTATCCCTGTGTCACAAACATCTCAATGACCTCGACTTTGACTTTGACCTGCATGACCTTACTGAGTTCTCAGAGACATTGACCTCTATTACCCTTGGCTTGTATGACCTTACTGAGTTCTCAGTGACCTTGAACTCTATTACCCTTGGCTTGTGTGACCTTACTAAGTTCTCAATGACCTTGACATCTATTACCCTTGGCTTGTATGACCTTACTGAGTTCTCAATGACATTGACCTCTATTATCCTGGGCTTGTATGACCTTACTGAGTTCTCAGTGACCTTGACCTTTATTACCGTTGGCTTGTATGAGCTTACTGAATTCTCAGTGACCTTGACCTATATTTCCCTGGGCTGGTATAACCTAACTGAGTTCTGACTCACCCCTCACCTTGACATGTATCAAAGATCAAAAAAGGCCCTTCCATGCCTTTTTATCCTTCAGATTACATGTGAATTACACTTAAATCAGGTTTAGGTCTGATAATAACCAATACCTGTCTGACCCTGCAGAGTTCGCTTTGTCCCTGGTGCTTTTCCTGCTCATGTTGTTGTACTTCCCGTCCAAACCGCCAACCCCACCCAGCGTCACTGCAGCCTTAGCTCGCACTGCCTTCAAGGAGGGACTCAAGAAAATCATCAGGTGACTACAAGGCACTATATCTATATGTGTATGTTGTTACTCGATAGTGACTTGATAGTTTATCACTCTTAGAGTGATTTTGCAGTACACAACTTCAGCTGCTATGTGATGATGTCGCAGAGAAGTTACACATATTAGAGATACAATTCTTTGTACTCTAAAAATACTGTAAACTGTCAATTTTAAGCAATTTTATTGCTTGTGTATGTTAATTGTCTATGAGATCCTTATATTGCAGCTGAAGTTGTATAGGTGTAAAAGGGCCTATACTGCAGAGGAGGGGTAAATACAGGGGCTGGGGCATATTAGTTTCATTTTCAGTAATTTCCACATAATTTGAATATTGTTTGGGGTTGTCCTCAGATGGCTGTAAAACCCATGGGGTTTGTTCACCCCTCTGGAATCAAGGAGCCCTCCAGGTCATTATGCCCACCCTAAGACACCCCTGGCAGTTCTCCTTATATTATATAAGTATGTCATGGTTACCCAGATGCCTGATCAAAACCAGTGGAACAAAACTAATGGTTTAGCTATTGCTTGAGTACTTTAGGACTGCAGGCTACAGTACAAAAGAATAAACAAAGAATTTATTAAAATGAAAACAAAGACAACCCACTTATATCTATATAACTTATATTATAGTTATGTCATAGAAAAAATGCCTTGTGAATGCATGCAAATAAATTCAAACCATCACCATCGATGTCTTTCTGCAAAGAATGAAAACCTTTCAAACCATGACTGGTCTCACTTCTGAATCAAATGTAAATTAACTTCTCAAAACTTCTAAATAGGGTGAAAGCTTCTCAAACAATATCTGTCCTTTTGAATGTTAACAATGATTCTTTATGCAAGCAAAGATCCATTGAATCAGAGTCCATCAAGTACATGTTTTTTGTGACGTCAACGATGCTGGCACCCTATTTGAGAGTCCGTGCAACCTGTTACAATGGTGCATCTCTTTTGCCGTTTTCATTGCAACATCGCTCTTGTTTACGTTTCGAAAAAGATCGAAAGAGCCAGCCTGTTGTTTTATTTTTATCTGGTTGCATGGATTCTCAAAGGGGTGTTAGCATTGTGACGTTCACACTGAAATGTCATAAATTACATATCTACGTGTAGCTATAATATTTCTGATCTTCTCCAAATCTCTCCAACTGTCCTTGTCTTTGACCTTCAGGCTGCCCCGTGTCTGGGTATTGGCATTCGTCTATGCGGCTGGTAATGGGGTGTATTCTGGGTTATCATCTGTCCTGGACATTGACCTAAAGGCGAGTGGTATCCGCAATGACCAACTCGTGGCTGGCTGGGTCAGCTTCGCCTCCCTGATCGCCTGCGTTGTCTTCGGTATCCCCCTGGCTTTGTAAGTAGATACCACACATATGTTTTTCACCCCAAACAATGACTTAACAAATTCTTTAGTTGGGGGACAATGAACATTTAGTTTGTTTTCTATATATATATATATATATATATATTGATTTTATAAGAATACAAATATTTTGGCCATTATCACTCAAAACTTATTTTGGCATATGTCTTTAACAAAGTGTCCAGTTATGGGGGCTGTTTAGAAAATAGTTCATCAAAAGAGCTTTAATGATACCTCTGGCGCTGGTCACTCTCCTCCACAGGCCTCTATGGTCAGGATAACTGTGAGTCAAGTGGTACTGTGGGGCAGATTGCTTACAGGTGAACCAAGTACCTTTAAAATCAAATTTAAGAGGGGAAATGTCAAAATTTCTTCAGAAAGAATACTGTTTATATTTGGGAACCTCGTGTAAGTTATTTACATATTTAGTTAAGGGATTTTTGATTTAGAAGGAAGTACTCAGACTGCATCTTTGCAATAGACATCTCCCATCTGCAAAATGACATGCACATTTCATGCTGAATATTAACAAACTTAATGTTCAAAAAAGAAATTATACAATACTCTTGACTGCATGTTTTAATTTGAATCTTATAGTTTAAGTGTTAAATCATCAAACTAGTTTTAGGCACAAGATTGAGCTGACTTTTTCTTTTTCAGACTGGCTGACTGTTTTAATCGGTTTGTTAAGGCGTTACTCATAATAATTTGTCTCCTGGGTACTGGACTTTTCACTGTCTTCAGTCTCCAAGTAGATGGGTTTTTGCCACCTAGTGTTGGTAAGTATAGTACAAGGCTCACTAGCTCATTTACCCAGGTTAGAAACATTTTCTCCCTTTACAATATGTTGGGTGGCAAATTTTGGAACCATATCTGAACTGTTAAAATATCATGTAAATACAATGCTCAGATCGACCATTTCTGAAACTCTAATTTTGATTATGAGTGTTCCCTAGTGGGTAATGTGGGAGATATCTCATTGACTAACCCTTGACACTCTTTCTCACAGTGACCACCTTTTTGACCTGCCTGTATGTATCTAATTCAAGCGCTATACCCACTAGACTGAATTGTTGCACAAATTGGCCAATTCCTTTTACGAGAAATAGGCCGATTTGTGCATTGATTCAATTCACCAGTCAGTATGCAGTATGCAGTCAGTATTCAGTATTAAAATGTACATGTTTGATATGAATCAATGCTAAAATCAGCTGATTATTCTGGTAGAAATGAAAAAGTATTAACACCAGGTGGTGCTGCAGTGAATATCCATATTTACCTTTAAACCACACTGAAAAGTCCTTGTTTCTCTTGCAGTTACCCTGTCAGTGACCTTCATCCTGGGTTCAGTCATGGTGAACTCAGCTGTGCCCATCCTGTATGAGTTGTCCTGTGATGTGGCCTACCCTCTGGATGAGGCACTGACAACTGGGCTGCTTAATGTGGCCAGCAACCTGGTAAATGCTGTATTCCTGGTGCTGCTGAACATCCCTTCAATAGGTAGGTTGTTATCGGTTGCTTTATGTCCTAATCAACTGCCAGGGTTATATTGAAGGGGTTGCCCATAAAAATAATCCATTATTTTGATTCTTAAAGTTGATTTTTCCAATCAAATCTTTTCAAAATATTTTAAAGTCAGGTTTCACATTCAGTTTTCATTGTAAATCCTAACCTTTAAACTGGTAAGATACTTAGTAAATACTTTATATAGACAATATCTGGAAGGCTCATTTTTCATGCTATTAAGATGCAGTAATATCAAAGAATAGAGTAATAACTACCTTCCTGTAAAATTTTCAAAAAAAGATCCTCATACTGAAAATAGAATTATCTTTCTCAAATATGTCTCTGTTTTCTGATAAATTGTAACTATAATAACATTTTTATTGTCTTCAGGCACCAGTTGGATGCACTGGGTGATGGTAGGCGCAGTGGCCCTCTGCGTCCCCGTACTGATCCCCTTCAAACCAAGTGAACCCCGTGAGACGAGAACTGACACCATGTCACAAGATGGGATAACCCAATGACACCAGTTTACTATAGGTTCTACATAGTTAAAGTGCATATCATCACATGATGTAAATAAACAATATATCATCACCTTATGTAACTTAAGGATACCATATAATGTCCCACATGGAGTGTCACAACATCATGTTACAACAAGAGGTATCAGCAAAATGTCATCGCTTGACATCATCACATAACAAATGCATGATGTCACAACATGATCTCCTGCAAAGGCTATGGGCCCCATAATCAATGCAAAGAAATTTTACTCAAGTTGCTTGATCTCGCCACATGACACCTTTACTGAAACGGTGCTGAATGATGTACAATTAAAGGAGCGGTAGCCCATCTTCCTCCCATTATGTCCACTAATGTTAGCCTAAGCATGCAAAAGCTGGCAACACGTTTTTCTATTTTGGAACATAATTTGGTGGTGTTACTGATCATGGCATAAATTTGTCAACAAGGTTCCAGGGTTATAATTTAACTCGTTATGACGCCACCACTGATGAGAGCGCTCCTTTAAGACTAAGGGATACAAGTTTTCCATACTTTTGAGATTTGTTAACATGAATCTATATCAACTGTTTGTGTATGAAGTGATCACCCAAGGTTTTTTTTTTTTAAAAGCAATCCAATATTATGTCAATATGATGTTTTCCCAGAATGGCAATATCATAACCTTTCATTTCAGCCCTCTTATTACTCTGTAAAGTGATTTGCGTTCGTTTTATGACAATTTGCACCACTTTTGATATTGACTTAAATAATGTGGTGGTTGTTAGGTGTTTCGATGGATACTGCTACGATGCACCACATTCTGACATAATCAAACATGAGGTATGAGACAGTATGCTGTCCCCTGTATTCACATTCTATCAACATCTCTTTTTTTTATTCACTTTATCCTACAACTGTGCAACTCAAATACAGAGTATCTGGCCTCCCGTGGCCTCAGTTTGTAGTAATACAATACATACAATCACAATTTTATTTTTAGATGAACGGTTTTGACAGGCAAGGTCCCTGTTGGATTAGTCCATTAGATTTAGGGCCAAGGGAGTAATTGTTGAGAGTCGGTGCATCCACCGTCTTTCCTCTCGATCCCGATGTAGCTGTAATTTTAATTAAGGTAGAGTAGCTTCATGAACCCTAACTTTAGGTTATGGCACATATAGTACAAAGCCTATACATACATACCAATCAAGACTCATTATAATGAGATGTGATGAGATGGAATGTGATAATATCAGTTCTCAGTTTAATATCAAACTATTGGCCTATAAGGCTTTCTATCATTCACCAATACACTTCAGAGACTAATGCCCTGTTTCCACCAACCAATTTAACTGCCAATTATTTGGTAATTTATTACTTTTAACTAGTATTATAACAAAATGTTATATATCTTACATACCATTTGAAAGAGAATCAAAAATGGTTTCTAATGATATTTAACATGTTCTTGATTAACCAATATTCCCACTGCCGATTTTTAAAAACCGGTAGTGAAATCGGCTGTTGGAAACAGGGGCTTAAGATACAGTATACTGTATATTACAGAAGATCTCACATACCTATTGTTCTGGATCATTCACAAAAACTATCCAATGCAACTTTGAGCAAGGTAGTGTGTGATATTATTCAAACAAATCTAGTTTCTATATTACATCCAAGTATGCTTTCATCTCTTTTTCTAAAAATGTCTATGTTCTCACTATTTCTTATCCTACTTGGGAGAATATTCCAGGTCTTCTTACCAAAATATCCTACTGACTTGTTGCATATTCAATTGTTGATGTAAATAGTAAACAGTCACATCTCTATTGTTCCTAATTCTAAGACAGCAGTGTAATGCATTGTTCTGCATAACTTGAACAGGTCTTGATATGATCTAACTGTAAAGAAATCAAGAATAATCAAGATATGTCAAGACTATAGATTTCAAAACCATTTTAGATTCTTGGTCAGTTAGATATTTGTGTATCCGTCTATACAAATAAAGTTTGAAAGAATATTGTTTTACTGTTTCATTAAAATGTAACTCAAAGTTCATATAATCATCCAGGAGTATCACTAAGTACTTATAGGAACTGATACTCATGAGATTTTCATTTAACAATTTTATAATTTGTCCAGTATAGTTTGTCTTACCAAAATTAACTATTTTTGTTTTTTTAATATCTGTGACACTCAATGGGAAAACCAAGCTTATTGCAGGTATAGATAAGCTTGGATTTCCCATGGAGTGTCACAATTCTATTGTCAACCCATTAGTGAAGCACCACTTAGAAACAATGGTGTGGGTGACGAGGCAAGGATTCCCCTGTCAAGACCACAATTCTTTTTTTCTTTTTCTTTTTTTGTGGTTCTTTTACTAGGGACTGCACAGCCAAAGTGGATGATTTCCAGTAGCCTCCTAGTTGTACATCAAGATTTCAGATTATGACTGTCACATAGGTTAAAGACAGAAGCTCATACAAAAGGAAAACTCAGTCCGTTGTACAGCAAAGTCTCAGATTATAACTGTCATTTAGGTTAAAAGAAGAATTCATACAGATAAAGATCTGTTAATTTTTACAAAGCTTTTCCAATACAAACTTTCAATATCTTGTCTTTAGGGATGCTTAACAGTCAGCAGTGACAATGTACGTTGGCAGGGAGTTCCAGAGCGCAATAGCCCTGTAGGCGACTGTTTTCTTTAGAAAGTTTAATTTTGGTTTCGGTAGTTTCAAGGCAGTGCCACTACCTCTTGTATTGTATTTATGGTTGCTGGGCTGTAATTCTAAAGTGAAGTAATTATGATATTCATTGTTCATGATGTTATAAATTTGAATAAGTAATTGTTCATTTCTTCTTGACTCAAGGGTCAGAATTTTTGTTTTATCATATATTTGTTTGGGAGATGGGTCTCTGATTTTAAGTATTTGAGCAAGAGTCTTATCTTGGAAATCATGGAGCTTGGCTACAGTGCTGTCGTTTTCTGAGCCCCAGACCAGAGCTGCATAATCCAAGTGAGGGATGATAAGAGACTTATACAGTAGTACTGTTGTCCACATTGGTAGAATGTGGCTGAGTCTCAAACTTATTGGAGATTGTTCCTGATAGAGTGTTGATATGCTGATTAAACTTTAAGTGTTCATCAATATGAACACCCAGGTACCTGTAGGCTCGGGTTCTGGTCGAGGTCACCGTAGAGATATGTAACTGGATGTTGGTCCTATTCTTGTGGGGTGTGGTGATCACTAAGAATTGTGATTTTTTTGCATTTAGACTCAGTTTGTTGTGGCACAACCAATTATTGACATTGTTCAGGTCCTGCTGGATAAAATAACTTGCAGTCTTAGTATCAGTCCCTGAAATGGTCAGGGCAGTGTCATCTGCATACATAAATACTTTTGAGTTACAAATAACAGATGGTAGATCATTTATATAAGTGATGAAGAGAGTTGGTCCAAGAATAGATCCTTGGGGGACACCACATGTGATGGCAGCTATTTCTGAAATTGACTCGCCAATAATTGTCCTTTGATGCCGGTCAGTGAGGTAACAGGATAGGAGGTCAAAGGCTTTATCGTTAATACTAGGGAGTCTTAATTTTTTCAACAGTAAGGAATGTGATATGGAGTCAAAAGCCTTTTTTATGTCCAGAAATACACATATAGTTTCTTGGCCCTTATCCAGATTTGTGAGACATTCATCTGTCAAACTAACGAGCATACTTGAAGTAGATCGTTTTTGAAAGAAGCCTGCTTGTTGTTTTGTGATTATATCATTCACCAGTAGATGATTTTGTAACTCCTTGTTTATAACAGTTTCTAAGAATTTTGCAATAAAAGGGAGGATAGAAATTGGTCTGTAGTTATGTCAATCTTCTTTGTCCCCACTTTTATGAATAGGCGTAACAGTTGCTGTCTTCCAAGCTACGGGAATATCCGCTGCTGTTATGGATTGTTTAATCTTCTGTTGTAGTACTGGGACAATAACTGGAGCTGCTAACTTGAGAAGAAAGGAAATCTTCACAATTGGACAGAGCTATCTCAATTAACCCTTTTGGAGGGGCTATGCTTAGTGCCTCTGTGTAGCACTTTAAGATCTGCATTGATTGGTCAATTTTTGTTTATTGACCTCTTAGAAACAACCACTTAGAAACAACCTTCAGATCTTTTTGTAAAATGTTGTCATTGTTCCTCATAACTTGTTCACATGAATAAAGTACAGCATGATCATATTGCTATTCTTTTGGTATTCATGACCAAAATTGGTATTCTTTTGATTCTCTACAATATAATGTAACTTTGACTCGCCACATGGTATCAACTGTTTGAATCAAAAGATCAACTTATAATCACATCATGATGTATCATGCACTTGACATCAATGAAATGAGATGTGTATACATGATCTCAAGACATCACTTCGTATGACACCAGAGTACCATTTCATGAAATCATGTCTCGTCGTCCCATTGTCAGGCTAATGTCGGCGAGGGTCGGCAACGTGTTTTTCACTTTTGGAACGTAATCCGGCAACATTATTGGTCAAGTCACAAATTTGGCACCAACATACAGAAGTTACAACTCATCAAATAATGTCTGTCACATGGATGAGAATGCAGCTTTAACATCACATTCTGATATCAATTTGTAAAACTGAATACTGGTTATGACAGATTAAACCATGCTGTTGATAACAAACCAAAACAATCCAAATAAAGTCAGATATAAAGTGTGTTTTTGTTTTGTGATAAAATATACTAATCAGAAGGGGTCTGAGTTTTGCACTAATCTATGTGAGTGTCATGAACTTGAATAATGACAACCAATAATACCTCTAATAACTCGTTCACCAGACAGTTTTGATTAGTCAATCTTTTTGAAAATTCAATTAAACAATATAGAATCAGTTAACACAATGGTTTGAATTGAAAAGGGAGCTGAGTGCATGGTCACAATTGTTGGAAAGGTTAGAATCTAAAGGCCAAGTGAGGACGTGGAATCATAACTACCCTCGACATGCATTTTCTCCTTCACTGTTACTATGCGCTCAAGTGAATATTTGCCATTCACCTTAACCCTTTAGACCCCAGTGATTACTAGGATGAAATGCTGGATTTCCGCAGGATTTCCCAGGTTTTCCCTCAGAAATTCCTTAAATCTGTTATAAATGAGAACATTCAAAGGTTTGCCCAACTTTAGATATTAAGGTTATAGAAATCTGGTTTGAAGCATTAATTAGGGAATTAAATCCGCTTTTAAACGATATATTAGCCATTTCTGTACTCTATAAACTATTTAGACTGTTCTCTTTTGGAAAAATATGGAAAAATATGGGAAAATGGTATTTTTTCCGGGCGGCCACGGCCGGATTGGGGAGTACACCCTCGGGCGGCCATGGCCGGATTGGGGTCTAAAGGGTTAATACAACAATAAATGGTCAAAATTTAGTTGTGAGATACTGTTCTTAGCCAAGAAACATCAGTAATGATAAATGGGAATTCAAAACTGAAATAAATATAAGAATGTTTTTTTACTTGATCAGTAAATCCCACATTCTAGCTATATAATATGATATTACCTTCATTGTCAAAGTATATAAAGAGCCTTTAAAAAGTAGTGATATTGACTTGGATGTAACTACAGTCTATACATTCAATTTAAGTCCCATTCCCACAAAATGACTTTATGTTAATGACCATACACAACAGTTAAAGATCCACTCTTCCTCTGTCATTGTTAGTATAATCGTTCAGTGGAAACACAAATGCAGTGGTATGAATAACTACAAACAAACCCAAATGACTGCAGAATCCCAGCAAATTATGATCAGCAAAATATCTAACCTTTTAGACATTTTTGGACAACTAAAGCTTCACCGATCAAAACAAGGGGATTGTTTAATATTTCTACCCATTCACAATAAAAGTGTATTGCCCACCAGGTTTATAGATGTTACCTTTCATATAGATTTCCCAACAAAAATGATTCAGTTAACACTTTTACATGTATTTGATATGATCCAAAGAAGGTGCATGCATCAACACTATAAACATCTATGGCTTGGTTAAGGGAATTTTCTTTAGTGAGTGAGTGAGTGTGTGATAGATGTTTTATGCCGTAGTGACAGCCAGGGTCATTTTCTCGGTGAAAACAAGTTAGGATGAATCTGATTTTTCAGACACGTTTTTTGACTTGCTCAGTCTTTGGTAACTATATCTATTAGATGAAGGTGACAGGGCAGGCAAGCAGCAGGGATCAAAATCTGGAAATCATTTTTGCTGTACTTCATCCCTTAGTGAACCCAGACACCATCCAGGAATTGAACCCAATGAACCGGGAACCAAACCCAATTAACCACTTGGTCCGTGGTGGTCCCCCTATCATGACTTTTTACGATAAGCAGGGGCTACTGGGGGCCTATATTCTTCCCAGGTGCAGAAGCCCCACCCCAGTACCCTACCAGGGGGGGATTTTCTTTATGTTTGTAAGATATATGACATAAGATCCCAATAAACATAAAGCAGTAGATGTTGATTACTTTACATTGAAACCCGATTAAGGCCAAACCATAACAAAACACAATAAGAACATATTCTGTTTGGATTGAAGAATGTAAACAGGACATAATAGTAATGTTGCAGTGCCATGTCACAACAGTATGTTGCAGCGACGTGATTGGAAGTCATCGAAAGAACGTAACAAGAACCAATACAGAACCAACCAGAACGTTGTTGCAACGTTATAATAAAGTCACATCCTTGGCTGGGTCACACCTCACAGTCATGTCAGTATAATGATTATCATAATAAATCATTACCGGGCTGTAATAAAACAATAGGGGATCGGACATAAAGACTCCATTAGAACCTCCTATCCAATGTCTATGTACAGGGAGGTGGATATTAAAGTTGATTTTGTGTTCTGGGCAATGATTTTATTTCTGTTCAGAATCATTAGAGGGCCGTGTAGTCTGATCTCCTAGTTTCTTGAAGTTTGAAAGCATTTTTCTGATAAGATGGGGCGTAGTAGTACAGATATCTTCCTCCGCAAAGTGTAATTCATGAAATCCAGTATCCATCTAACCGAGGCAAGGAGTGCCATAACAAGCACATTCTGCAACCATACTTTTTTGGTTAGTCTGTAACCTGCCCAATTTTCATATAACAATTATGTTATTTTAGTGAAGTTGAGACCTTACTAATAAAGAACATTATGATAATGTTATTATAACATGAAAGAAAGTTACAAGAATGTCACAATAACGTTACAGTGCAACGTCGCAAAGTTAAGTTCTAAACATGTTTTTGGGTGCCAAAATAACCTAACAAGAACCAAACCAGAACTAAACAGAATGTTGTTGCGACATTATAACAATGTCATATTCTTGCTTGGAAAGTAAATTTTAAAAAAAACATTTATGCCCAGCATATTCAATTCATTTTGTATGCTGAATTCCCATGTAAAGCGTATTTGTTCTCAAAATTATTGGAGTGTTAACTTATTCAGACCCAGGTAATGTTTGCCTTGGGGATATATCTTCATTGTAATACTTCAGTTTAATTCAATTTATGACATTTCAATAAGTTTATTACCAGGTTGGGGCTCCGATGGGAAAAACGGGACGTCCCGTTTTTTCATGACGCAACCCTTTAAATCATTTCAAAACATTTCATTATATTTTTTTCAATTTAAGAATATGACACTATGTGACAAACAATTATTTGGTCAAATTAGAATTGAATCCCATCATTACAATTACTGTTTTAATGGTTTTTAAAAGTCTGCCTGAAAAAACAGGACGCCGTGTAATAAACGGGTCACAAAACCGTCGTGTTATTTCAGGATGGGCTGTATTCTAGGGATGATTTTTGTAAATAAAAATCGATAGAAAAAAAATGCAAAAAATGTAAAAATGCAAAAAATGTGTACTTTCATTACACATAATTTTCTAATTTAGCAAACTCCTAGTTTTCTGAGCATTTTTGTTTATGTAAAAATATTAATTGTGATATTCTTAATTATTTAATTGTTAAAATGCAAAGTGTTATCAAATTCATGTTAAATGCAGAATTTCATAATTTTTGCAGTTAACATATGTGAAAGCATTATATCATGTTTGTTTTATGTATCATTCATGTCTAATTTCATCTAAAGTAATCAGATAATACACTTTTTCGTAATTGCCTGTTATTACAGGACGTCCTAATTTTACAGGACGTCCCTTTTTTCAGTGGTATCCTCAACCTGATTACAGTAAGAATGGTCAAAGATGACATGTGATATACCACCTGAAAGTTAATTTAGATGTAGTTTTGGGATTAATATGTGTATATATGTATATATGTATATATGTATATATGTATATATGTATATATGCATATATATATATATATATATAATAAAAAATTATTTGACCCAACAGTTCAGTTGTTAATCTTCACCATCTCATAATTCCCGACCGGACGGATCTGTCAGGAATAATGCCAACTATCCAGTCCCGTAAAGGTATGACAAATATACATCCCTACTTATCCCAACCCTACTGAACCGTCTGGTCGGGTCGGTATATGTGTCATGGTCATAATTAAGTGTGTTATCTTATTCTAATCCGTAATAGAATTAGGCCTCAGGGGTGACTTAGAATAGCAATACAGCTTTGTATACTACATACATCAGATAGAGGATTTCTTTCTTAAGGCTGGCACTATATAAGCAGTATGAGACTTAGGATAGACGAGCAAACCAATCTGAACTTCGATCAGAACACTTGGGAGCAATAGTCTAACAATACGGATCATAACGGGTAGTGCAGAGAACATTGTAACAACTACAGCAGATGATAGTAAGAATCAGACTAGCTTAGGCTTAGCCTTACGGACGGAGTACCGGGAGTGACGGAAAACCTACCAATGTTCCCCGGCACAGGTAGATGGGAGGTGACGCTCCCAACAGCAGATGGGTATCATAGACCTTCGAAAGGAGAAGCTTAACCATAGCTATACCTGGTTGGAATGTTACTGATGTTGCTAGCTAACATGATGGATGGCATGTACTGTATGGATGGAATGACTTGTATCTTTGAATGTCTCGATGGATATAATAAACTTACCTCTTGCCAAGTGTGTGTTCTTTGTATCGGAATGAGCCCCTTTACTTAGAATCTCTACCAACGATGAAGTACGACATTCGATATAAGATCTTATCGGGCTAATAACGTTGAACTCCCCAAAACTCATATTGTAATAGATTTTATTTAAGAAGGCATTGGATCGCAGAGTAATAACTGTTCTGCAATTAACATCACGCAGTCTTACGAACAACCAGTAGAAGATCCTACAGACACAACAAAATAATGTACTATACTAATAAAAGCTACGTTTAATTAATAAAGTAAAATAACACCAGTCTAGCTCAATGTGTCAAATTTAAGGGTCTAAAGCCCTATATATCATATGTGATAAAATTATTATCTAACAGTTGTCTACAGACAGTTACAGGTGCTTGGACCCAGTCGATTTACTGAGATGCACACCAGACATACTCTAGATGGATTGGACCCAATGTTGATGTTTTTGCACTTGAACACCAACTTTTAAAAAGATAAATAAAGTTGCTTTACATAACATTAATTAGTTGTTGTACAAAGGTTGTGATCGCAACGTTGTTATTCACGTTCACTGAAAACCTGAATGGTCGTAAACTCGTCAAAAACTTGTCAATTTGACAAGTTTAGCCTTGTCAAGCACTTTTCATAGTATTTGACAAGTCTAAACTGGTCACCTTGTCAAAGACTTGTCAGGGACATAGAGGGAGCCACTGTTTGATTTTAGTGACTTTTGAGCTATTAAATTGATAAAATTGTGTGTTAATCACAATCATATGAACTTATTTTGTAGAATATCATAATAGTACAATGAAAAAGTCATAGGGATTTAGTATTACATATCATAATAGCCATTTGGCATTTTACTGCCCTTTATTTAACAGATAATGAAGTAAAAAACGTTTCAGACACCTTTCTCATGTATAATTATTTCAAAGAGATGATTAGGGTCAGTCAGATACTGCAATAACTACAACAATTGGACATGATCCAATGTATTCTTGGATTCTCCTGCAATATTATGAGTCAGGTAAGGGGATACAAAGAAGAGGGAATTATGGGGCAGTAGTGGGCAGCAGTGGGCAGTGGTGGGCAGCAGGGACAAGGAGGGATCTAACATCATTGAAGTTGATGATTAAGGCTTGTCAATTTGACAAGGTGACGAGTTTAGACTTGTCAATTTGACAAGGTGATGAGGTCAGACTTGTCGTTTTGACAAGGTGATGAGGTCAGACTTGTCGTTTTTGGCACCTTCAAAACGACAATGCTAAACTTGTCAATTTGACAAGTTTTTGACAAGTCTGGGTTTTCAGTGTTGCAGCAACATACCTGGGAGTCTACATTGTTATGTGGCAACAGCTTAAAAGTACAACGTTGTCACAATGTTGCATCCATAATGTTGTGGTTTGGTTGTAAGAGGGTGTCAGTACAATGTTGTTCACAAAGCAATTTTTCTATATGTATTAAATATGCTGTTTTTTAAATGCCAGACCCGAAATAATGTTGTTTTGCAATTAACTTGTCATTTTTAATGATGTTTCATATTATATGTATGTATTCCAAGTCCAAATATATGTTTCAATGTCCTTATTATTTAGGAAAATGACGGGATCCTTAAAAAGTTAATATGCATAACATCATTTACTTCAAGAAAAAATATCATTTTCCTAACAAATATGTAACAGATATTAGTTTATTAGTGATATGTGATCATTTTAATGTCATAAACATAAAATTCCATGCCTAATATTGAAAATAGGCCCCTGCATGAAAACTAAAGACAAAAAATAAGGTAGTATAGCCAGTTTTCGCGCATTTCTTAGCCATTAATTTTTTTTCAATAATTTCATATTTTTCAAAATGTTCACACACAAATAAATTTACATTAGAAAATGCATTCCCATATACTGTGGAGACACTTCACTGAAAAATATATTACACTGAGAAACGGTCTGAGTATGAGTCTTGTCTTATATTTTCTAGGGAATTAAAACCTCCTGTATGAGCTAAAATGAGTTAAAAGTGCACAAAAAGACGTATTTTCTACCTTACCTAATTTTCTTTTATTAGTATTTTTCTTGGACAACATAACATTAATCAAATACAAAACTGTAATCACCTAAGAACTCTTAGGTTATTCAGGTGAAGGATATAAATAAAAGAAAATCGTTTGGTTGTGTCATTAATGTTTTTTTCATTTTTTCATTTTTTATCATTTTTTTCAAAACATTTTGGTCTACTACGCGAAAACTGGCTACAGGCTGCGTGAAAATAGGCGCCAGTGCGTGAAAACTGGCAACAGAAGGTCTAAATATAATTTAGTTGATGAATACAGAAATATTTAATATATCTTTTATATTTTTTTTATGATTTAATTTTCTGACTTTATTTCGCGTGATATAGCTAGGAAAACATTAATTGGATTCACTTTTTTCATTAAAATTAACATATTGTGTAATTTCCTGCCCTTAGTGTGCGAAAACTGGCTCCTCTACTCTAGTTGAGTTATGTATAGGCCAGACGGCCATAAGTATTAATAGAAAGAATGTACTCTTGCCAAGAGTATATATATATATAGAGGGCGTAGCTTGAGGTATCTGCAGAAGACTATATTTGGAGTCTTCTATATATGAAGGGGTCAGCTTTCTGGTCTGTATTTAGATTGACCCAATGACCCAGGATATATATATATAATTATATAACAGGAGTGCAACCTCAGACTTGGACCTGGGGGAAAGGTGTATTATTAGGAGTAGGCTACTGACTTAAATACAGAACAACCTAAACCTATACCATTTACTGTGCAGTTACCACAGCACAGTATGACGTTATGACAACGTTGTAGCAACGTAATTTTGTTTAATGGGTTAATTCTTAATTAAATTGAAAAAAATCAAAATCTTCAAGGAATCATTTTTTGAGGTATTCATTATATCCACAAGGTTCTTAGCAACATTATACTCCCTTCCTATATGCAGTTATAATGAATATGAAAAGAGTAACATGCAAAAATTGGAAGTTGTACATCAACGCAAGGGACCTCAATTATCTGTGTGAATACTATTTGTTAAATTTTGATGGCTTATGATAATTTTTATCGCACCTGAGGTTATTAATGAATGGTTAAGATAATCTTTTCATGGAACTCTGCAACAGAAATATCGACCAGGGCGAATGGGGTTTGATGGATACTGCATGCTTTTCGTGTGTGTTATAGGCGGATTTAGGCACCTCCCCATTTTTTCAGTTTACACGTTAGTAGCACGTGTGTAATATCCTGCAATAGGAACCCCTTGTAATGTTGTATACTGCATATTAATGCCTTGCATATTAATGCTTGTAATTTTTGGCTTTATATCAAATGCCTATAGGCATCTACTGCTATATATATATGTGTGTATGTACACTGCTGGTGGCCCATGGGGTGGGAGCAGGACAGCGGTCACTGGTCACGGTTGGGTGACGCGCTGCCTGCCTGTCTATAATTAACCGGGCCCTCACCTGGGTGTGGGGAGAGAACCTTTGGCTGACAGCAGACACACGATGATGGCCTGCGTCCTGTAGCTCTATCATTGCCTTGGCTCAGGGTTGGTTATTTGTAACTCCCACAAAAAGCCTCGAAGGCAGAGCCTCCTGCTTCCCAGTCATCATCACTTATCACTTCTCGTCACTTCAGCTTAGTAAAACTACCAAACTCCAAGCCGTTGTCACCGCATCAGTACAGGCCTTGTTACAGGCATTGTTACACCTGAACCCCTAAAATCCTGGAGGTGCCTATACGTGTGGTCTGCCCTTTATGTCACCTGACCATCGGTTACGGAGGAGGTGGTTCAAGGACATATGTGATGGACCAGTGGAAGGTGGAGCTTCACCGAGGTAAGTACTATAAGCCCTTCTCACATGGGGATTTTTATCATTTTTCTTATCAATCACAATCATTTACATATTGTTCCTTCTAGGTATCATCCATGAAAGTTTCGCATATATATATATATATATATATATATATATATAGTCAAAGAAATCATTTACAGATGAATATGATAATGAACATATAAGTTATTAGAACAGTGGTAATTATGGGACGTTCTAAGTTAAGCAACATCCCATTTCGCCATAATTCATCATAATTATAATGTTCATTCATAGGCCATAGTGAGACCATGTATTTTGTACTTGTTTTAAGAAAATCGTCCAAGATTTATGATATATTTGTCAGTTTTGTAAATGTATGTATGGACATCATATTATCTATGTATTGCCCTTCAGTATATGTACGATGACGATGACTCAAATAAGTGTCTAAATTTTTAGTCTAAAGAATTTCTTTTTATATTTGTTTAGGTACGTGACATTATTTTTCAGTATATGTACAGTGACGTATTTACTGTGACATTAACGACATGGTAAAAAAAGTTAGAAATTGCTCTATAGTAATGGTTGTTTTTTCCTTCTAATTACAAGGGCAAAGGAAAAATTCATATATGTAAAAATATTGAACACTTTATTAACAAGACAAAAGAATTCATGCATCAAAAATGTCAAAAATTAAGCATATTTTATACTGTAACTGTAACTAAATTGACTAAAATGTATAAAAATGGGGTTGCTCTGCAACCTCCTGCGCACACTCGGATCATCCACTTTTATCAGGTTAGGGACGCAATGTCTTTTTGGTGTTACTGTGATAAACCAGGTCGATACCATAAATGACATCGTGGTCACTCTATGCACGTACACTCTCTTGGCTGAGGTTCTGAGCTATTTATAGTGTGCAAACAGTATGCAGAGTGTGACTGGAGATGTGTGCTCTGGAGCAGAACGTCCCTCACAATACTTATTACATCACTGTCTGCCCATTCAAAATCTCTTAGCTGTATAACTTGATTGATTTGATGTTTAGATAGAATCCCATCGGACAATCAACATAAAATAGTTTATTGTACAATATTACGATAGTTTATGTTGAAATAGACTGGTTATAACGTTTGCAGGTGCCTTTTATAAATCCCTTTGTTCCCCTGTCATAAAAGGACCCCCTTCTTGACAACAATGCCATTTATGAGTGCAGTCAGCTTTGCCCCCGACGTCATTTCTCTCTTTACTTTCCAAAACCCATTACATTCCCCAGAACGAATGAACCATTACTATATATAATCACGTTAAAACAGAGAGGCCCCTGACGCCACTTAATGCAGAATTCCGTTATCTACAGGTCCGGGCTAACATAGGAAAACGGGAACGTCCCGAAATCTCGGGTCGTCCTTGTTAACTGGGACGTCCCATAAAGCCAATACAATACAATACAATCTTTATTCACGGCCCATTTCTGGGCAAAGGAAAAGAGTCAGGTATAGCCAACAGATACAAGGCATCACTGATCACAAAATAATAGAGACAATTTGATATATACACTAGATGAAACAACTACTAAGATAGCTTACAAACTGGACGGCAGTAAACTCTTTGCGCAGTAGCTACCAGGTGGCAGCACCTTATATCTAAGCAATACAATACAATACAATCTTTATTCACGGCCCATTTCTGGGTAAAGGAAAAGAATCAGGTATAGCCGAAGGTTACAAGGCATCACTGATCACAGAATAAGAGAGATGGTTTGCTAGATTCACTAGATGAAACAATTACTAAAATAGCTGGACGGTATTAAAATCGTAGCACAGTAGCCACCAGGTGGCAGCACCTTACATTTATGTCATTGGCGCTGTGAGATCTACTTTTAATCGGCCAGGCCGCCCTGATAACACGGGTTAATTGATGTTCCCCGCCTTTTTATTGTAGTCCCTGACCCCTCTGGATTAGTCTGGACCCTCGTCACTGGGGAAGATGATCTATAATTAGAATGGGGTTGCAGACCCCGGGACTGGTTATATAACTGGGCCCCGGCCTGCTCCTCCTCCACTGCACTAAGGGGGCCATAGGGGAACTTACTATGTGTTATGCAAAAAATATGCACATTTAACTTCAGATTTTTGGAGCTAGATTGTTGGAAATATGAATTTAGGAGATATTTATTGAGTCAGAATTTTCAGCAAATCTCCCTGTTAGCTTATATTCTTAGTTTTATTCAATGTCCCTAAATCTCAGGACGACCTGTGGCCCAGCATTACAGGACGTCCTGAAATCACAGGTCGTTCCCAATCTATGTGTTAGCCCGGACCTGATCTAGGACAGTGTGGCCCTTGCCGCCTCCTTTCACTCCAAGTATCACTCAAAATATAGTAGTCGGTTCCTGATCCCAAAACCCCTTACAGTCCCCAACTTAAAGAAACCATAAACCCATCTCCCAAACACCCCTTTGAACCCCACAGGGGGCCTCAGAGCCCAGATCATGAACATTGATGAGATACCACATGACCCCAATTCTCCTTATTACGGTTCCAATCTCGCGATCTCGCCAAGCAGTTTCCGGTAACTTTAAAAATTCATAACTCTATATTTGTCCAAAGGAAAATTTTGAAAAAATAATTGTGATATGTTAAGATTATAAACTCTTCTATCAATGTGCTTATTTTAAAGTTTTGTAAAATTATCATTTTTTAATTTCTTGCATTTTGACACATGTTGTGGGTCTGGCTTCGCTGGCTGGATTTCTTCTACAATCTATTGTGAAGAAGTGGCTTGTTTTGACACAGCATAGACATATTTAAGTCACTAAAATGGTGGAAAGTAAAAATAGATCCCATCTATTTTATCATATCCATCGCATAACCAAACGCTCGCTGTAGGGAGAGAATAGGGGGTGTTTTGCAAAGTCTCGCTGTTATATGCGAAATTCGCCATCAATTTTCACCCATTTCTAATCAATTTTCTGGGATGAAAATTTCAGAGATTTACGATCTAAATGTCTAGTTTCCAGAACTTTTTACAGAATTAAAATCGGTTGAGCAGAACAGCCACAAATCAACAGGGGGACCCATTGCAACAGGGACGTCCTTGTTCTGATAGTGGTGTGCCAATCCTCGCTGTAGCGAGGCCATTATGCGACGGGCCACTGGCCCGCTGTACAATACTGATCATAACAACAAAAATCAGCAAAACAACGAAACCTTTCATTGTTACTTTGATCATAACAATGATCGTTTTGACAGACACTAAACAAAATTATTTAGAATGCTCTCAACCAGCTGTAATTTTTACTATTTCTTTTTCTTATGTTTCCCCTTCATATATCAATTTAAAGAATTTAAATTCATCCAGTAGAAACAGAGATATAAGGGTCATCACTGTTGTTGTAAAGAAATTAAACTATCTTAAAGTTATCTTAAGGCAGCTACAGACCATCCGATGTACTACAATCTGACGATCCCAGATCGCCGGGAATATCTGACAAGTTTGTTATTTCCAATATTCCTGCTGGTGTGCTGATAGTAATATACACACAATGTGGACTCCGCCATCTTGTGTATTCAAAACCCTTTCATTCCAATGTTTATTGAAAGGCTAAGGGGTTGTTTTCACATCAAACCTATTATTAAGGCAAAAAATGCATTTATTTGAATAGTCTCTATTAAAGATTTTCTTTAACATGGGGTAAATTATGTTTTTTTTAGAGTGGCTCACAATATATTTCAGGTCTTAAGCATTGTAGTAGCATAGAGATTTGTCATAGGTGTGGCTGCCCTACTAGCAGATAATCTAAACCAATGAGTTTATTAACTTTATTTGTAAATGTTTATCATCTTCTCTCGAGGGAAGCATGTGTCACATTTCGCTTTTTTTTGGTCTTAGTTTTTCATTTTATGAAAAAACTGGGCCTAATATTAGCAGACTGAATTAAGTACAGTTCTTCATAAAATGGCTATAACCATCTATTTCAAAATTCTGTCCAAAAAGCATGTTTCTGATGAAAGTTACACTTGCACAAACATGTAATTCTCTTGTGGAAGTTACTTGATATTGAACAGGACTTGATTTTAGGGGAGTTAAGTCTACTATATATGTTTAATTTGGAATAACATTCCTAAGAGAATATTGGTATATATATATATTTGAGGGGACACCTGCATTAATATTCATGAAGGTCACATGCTTCCTACATGTTCGTTTTGGCAGGAATACATGTTTTCTGTCCGCCATTGTTCGCAGATGTTTCCCCTCACCTTGTAATTTTTTCACAATACTTCCAATCGACTTTTATTCCCTTCATATTTGTTTCAGATCCCAAGAAGAAAACTTACCTATTGAGTATTACTTCATTTTTACTGCATCCAGGGGTCCCATAGAGGTGGGCACAGATCTAGAGTCAATCTCACCCTGTGACCTTGTTTCGTCCTTCAAACATTCAAGATGGCCCCCGATGCAGAATGTGAACCCATACTCAACAGCCTGTCAGGTCACACGTGAGTATTCATAGTGAGTGAGTAATTGGCCATGCAATAACAGGTTAATTACCCATTCTGTCATATCATCAAGTCTTTTATAATTGGATAATTATAGATCAAAGTATAACACTTTACATCCCATAGGTAGCACTCATGAATTCCTTCATTTTCCTCAGAATTTCCATGGGTTTCCCTCTAAAGTTCCCTAAATGCCTTGTAATTGAGGGCTCAGCCAAGCAGCGACATAACAAACACATTCTGTGATCACATACTTTTTTGGTCAGTCTGTTACCTGCTCAATTTTCACATAACAGCTACATCTCTTTATGTTAGCATTAGGTTGAGACTGTCCAAAACAGAGTGTTATAATTACGTTATATTCTGATGAAGTTGAGACCTTACCAATACAGAATGTTATGATAACATTATTTGAAGGTGAAATGTTATGGAATGTCAAAAAAACGTCACAGTGCAATGTCACAATGATAGGTTCTAAAGCCATTACTGGGTGCCATCAAAATAACATAACAAGAACCAAACCAGAACCAAAAGAACATCATTGCAATTTTATAATAACGCCACATTCTTGCCTGAGTTGTAACTTGATATTTCTAGATCAAAGTATAACACTTTAGATCCCATAGGCTGCTTTCATATATTGCTTGATTTTCTCAGGGATTTCCATGGGTTTCCCTCTGAAGTTCCCTAAACCCCTTGTGATTGAAGAAGTTCAAAGACTGACCAATCCCTATCAATGAATATTATAGAAATGGGATTTTAAGCTCTTAGATATTACATTCACAGGGGCAGATCCAAGGATTCTAGAAACAAATTCCTGGCATCCCCTTTAAGACCAACAGTTTTACAAAAAAACACTTAACATTTGACAAAAATAGACGCCTCGTGCACCTCCCCTGAATCTGTCCCTGATTCACCTGTACATTTTGTAAAATTATCCTTTTTTAAACCATATATCCCAGCTGAATCACTACTCAAACATACTGACATACAATGTATGACAATACCCCTCCAAACAGTGATGTAACGGGCATGTTCTGGAACCAAAAGTTTTTGGTCGGTCTGTTACTTGTTAAATCTGCATGTAATAGTTACATTAGGTAAGGTTGAGACTTACTTAAATAGATTATCACAATTACATTACATTTTATTGAAGTTGAGAACTTCTAATATAAATTGTTATAATAATGTAATCTTTATGTAAAAGAACATAAAAAAAATGTCACAACAACTATACAGTGCAACATTGCAATGTTAGGTTCTAAAGACATTTTTGGGTGTCATCAAAATAATGTAACAAGAACCAAAATAGAAATAAACAGAACATTGCCACAAAGTTATAATATCATTGCATTCTCGCATGGGTTTATCCTTCTGATCACCCACCCCCATCACACAATTATATCACAGGGCACCTGCGAGTATCGCTAATCATACCTATCACTGCCCACTGTACGGCATTTGTTTTTTTGTTGTTTTTTTAAATATATTTATTTATCCTGAAGATTACAATTTAGCATAAGCTAGTTTTCATTGGTCTCCAGCATTATCAAAAGGTTTTCACAAAGATATTGTAAATCAGTAGTGAAGACGGGGTAGACAGGTCTGTCAGTTACAATTACATACAGAATTACATACAAAATAAACATAATAAACACAATTACATACAGAATAAACAAAAACAAACAAAGTTACACACAAAGTAAACACAGCAAACAAACTAGAAAACAAATTAATAGGTATGTCGACCGATGTGAAATAGATAACTATTAATCTTTAAAAGGGAGGTTTTTGTTGTAACATCAAATTACAAATATTTACTGGAAATACAATAATTATGGGTTTTAGCTGCATTATAATGAAAACAGATATTATATTAAATAATTTTCAATGCTTGTCTTAAGTGAATTTCTATTATGATTCTTAAATTGGTCGACAGTACTAATTAGTCTAGTGTCCACTGGGAGAGAATTCCAAGCAACAGCACCAGTATATGGGATACTCCTCTCAAAAGACTTGTTATTACTATGTACCTGAGTAAATATAGGTGCATTAAATCTCCTTAGGTCACGCGGTTGGATTTCAATATATTTTTCAATAGATTTTCTCCTATATACAAAGTTCAATAAATGTATGTGTCTTCTCTCATGCAAGTAATTGACCTTAGAGTCAAAATGTAGTTGCCGCACATCACATCGATTGTCTCTCTTCAAAGCAATGCGAAGCCCTCTGTTCTGTAGTTTTTGTAATTTGTCAGTGGTTTTAGCTGATATTTTCAAAATAAACAAATCTCCATAGTCAAAATAGGGCATAATTTTACTCTTGTAGATCTTTAAGGCTTGCAATGTCGATGTATATTTCCTGATTTTAGAGAAATTATATAGTTTGTGGGCAACCTTTTTAATACATTCCTTTGCATGAGATTCAAAAGTCATCTTGCTATCTAGTTTCACTCCTAGATACACAAATTCACTTACATAGTCAAGTTTACAATCATTAATTTCAACATCATACATCTCAGCCTTTTTTATCATCTTCTTAGTACCAAAAATCATCATTTTAGTTTTAAGGCTATTTATAGTCAATCTGTTGTGCTCGCACCATTTTACCATGATGTTTAAATCATTTTTAACAAAAGCATGGGCTGAGGCTTCATTTTCATGTGATTGATATAAAACTGTATCGTCTGCATATAGGCAAATATTTGAGTACAGCAATTGGTTATTAAGGTCATTAATATACAGTTGCTTTGTGACCCCATGGTCTGTACTATATATTTGTATCGCTACTCATACATTCAGCTGTACAGTATATTATTCTATATCAGGATTCCAGACCTTATACTTTCATCATTGTCCTGCCCTCTCAGAAACCAGTGAATGAATTACCTGTCATTGCCCCAGACGGCAATTTTTCTGTTTTCAGTATGAAATTTCAAAGTTTTCTGTGTAATTGATATAGTATAAATCAAGTACAGACTGTGCGTGCACTCAGCAATTGTTATTGCCCCAGTTTGCTTACACCTCTTTCTTGTGCTTAAGCCGTTGATGCTGTGTAAGTGCAAACCAGGGCAGTAACAATTGCTTTGTGACCCCTTGGTCTGTACTATATGTATTTACATTACCCCTACTTTATCGCTTTACTGCCCCCACCCCACTAAATCATGGGGTACTTTTTATAATAAGAAGCATGGCGGGAGGGGTCAAACCCAGCCAAGGATATGACATTCTAATAACGTTCTTAAAATATTCTGGATTGGTTCTTGTTACGTCAAACTGTTAGGTTACAGCGACATTCTTTTGATGACTCCCCATTACGTCGCTGCAACCAATTGTTGCGACGTAACATTGTGACGTTCTGACAATGTTCTTGTCACATTATTTATAAGGCTGAGACTTAATAAGAATGTCACAATAACATTCTGTTTAGGTGTGGTTGAGACCTCACTGAATGAGGATGTCACAATGACATTCTGTTTAGGTTAGGGTGACACCTAACCTAATAAGATGGTTACAGTAACCTTCTGTTTAGGTATGGTTTGGGCCTCCCTTGGTCAGGAGGTGACAACAATGTTCTGTGTAAGTCAGGTCTAGAACTCACCTAATCAGAATGTCACAATGACATTCGATCTTGATTTGATCTTGACCTAACCTCACTAGAACGTTATGATAACATCTTTTTTTGGTTAGGTCACAACCTCACAGAAAAATAATGTAACAGTTACGTGACATTTTATTAAGTAAGAGACAAACCAAAAAAATATTGTCGCATAACGTGACCGTTACGTAACGCCTTGGCTGGGTACAGCTACCCAATGATGACCCAAAAGGTGCTTCTCTATTTTATCACCCGAACAATCCTCAAATTATTGAGGAAATACTGAGAATATGGAGTGGTGCCTATGGCCTGTCAGTATGCCCAGCCCAAAATACGCATTTCCTTCTGTGGTGTCAGAGAGATAGTGAAAGATACAGATTCAATACCTGAGGGGGGGGGGTCGGCAACGTTCTGTTTAGACCTGGTTTGGTTCTTGTTACGTTCTTTTGAGGGCACCCAAAAACGTCTTTAGAACCTAATGTTGCGACGTCATAATAGAACGTTGTTGTGACGTTCTTGTAACGTAATTTCACGTTACAATAACGTTATTATAACATTCTTTATTAGTTTGGTCTCAACTTTACCAAAATAGAAGGTTTTTATAACGTTCTTTTTCAGTAAGACTAAACCTTACCTAAAATAATGTTATTGTTATGTGAAAATTGGCCAGGTCACAGACCAATTAAAAAAGTACAGTCTCAGAACGTTCTTGTTCCATTGCTGCTTGCCTGGGAGAAATCCTGTATCTGCCCCTGAGCTGTACATTGTAAACATCAAACTCTCATTCTCCCTCAAGCCTACCGCCACATGATAACCAATTGTACCGCCCCTGCTGGTACATGCTGTACACTGTATAACCGCTGTAAACTGTAAAACGCCTGCATTTTCTCCTACCTAACAGCCTCCTATACCTGCTTGTACCACCGCCACTGGTAAATCCTGCTTCTCTTCTCCCTGCTCTTTATCCCTCTATATATGTCTCTGTGCATAGGGTACCTGAACTATACAGCTGTACACTGTATAATGTAACTTATACCAATGTACACTGTTTAACGTCAGCCCTTTGTTCTCCCTGCAGTCTCCCATCACATGGTACCCGTTTGTACCACCGCCGCTGGTACGTCCTGCTCCTCTTCTTCCTGCTCTGTTTCCTGGAAGGACTCCTTTGCATAAACTGCTTTGGCCCCATTGCACATGCGTGTGAGTTGGCCTTCGGGTGGACGGACGGTGATGTCGCCCTCATCAGTAGTTGGGCACCAATCATGTTCATCGTGGTTGTACCTTTTGTGATGTGGCTTCTCGATAGGAAAGGTGGGTTATACTGAATTATATCATCACGAGCAGGGTGATCTTTGGTGGGCCAGGGGGTCCACATATAGGCTAAGAACTAAAACATTGCAATCTGTATGCACACAAGCAACATTTTTACCTCTATGTGAAGTATAAGCCTCCGCTAAAAGGGGGATCAAGACACCCTGGACCCCCCTCCCTGTATGTGCCCCTGAGGAAAAAGAGAAATTATAATATATGCATTTAATTGTGAATACATTTTTTTATTTAGACATAAAAGAAGCTTTTTCTTTTCACATCTGATTTGTATGGAACACAATAGAATTTCATACCAATATATATCACTATTAAATTAGCTACATGATTTTCCTATGGCGTTGCAGGATCTCATTATCATAAATAAATTTTGTTTGTTGTTAGGGTTTTTGTGGAATTGTCAAAGTGAAAACTGATCACGTTGACCCTAAAGAAATATTTGAGTTCTAGAATTACAAATATATTAGCTGAATAATAATTGTACAGATTTTTGTATCAAGTCATTTCATATTCTTGACACCAATGTTGGAACGTTATGTACCATATCAATGACACTGAAAAGCATTATGAATAGCTTGGATTTTAGTACAATACCAAGTTTTAAAGCTTTTATTTGCTCGAATTCTGATAATTGTTGAAAGTCAATTTCAACTATAGGTTACTTTCCTTAAACACTGACTAAAATATGAGGAAAAAATTGAAAATGAGCACCAAGTAGATAAATCAGCAGAATTTCTGTATCCACCCGTTCAGGTTAACTTGCTCTTAAAAGGTTGTTTCAAATTTTTTCTACCAGGGCAGCACTACTTTATTAATATAAGACTAATAAAACATTGGAAAGACCTATTTCCATTAGTGTCACACCCCTCTAGCAATATACAACTGAGCCAATTAATTGTGATATGGGTTCCAAAGGAATAAGTTTTGAATTGTTAAGGCCACCTTTGTGAAGGTCCATCGCGCAGACTCGTGAAAATTGTATATTCAGTGTGTTCTCCAATCTTCACAGGTCTGCGTCTGCCATGTCTGCTGAGTGCTTTTGCTCTGGCCTTGGGCAGTTTGCTCCGGTGCTTCACATCCACACCTCCTGTCTCCACCTGGTGAGTGTACAGGGAACTAATGGTTGTGTATGGGTGTGGGTCAGTTAGGTAGGTGTGGGTGTGTGGGGGGGTTGTGAGTGTGTATGTGTGTGTTGTGGGGTGTGTGTGTGGTGGTGGTGAAGTACTTTAAGTTTTAGTGTGATAGTACTTTCAATGTATGGTTGTTTAGGGGAGTAATGAAGAGTTGAAGACAGGAGTAGTGGTTGATGATAATGTATTGTTCTTCAGTCACAGGTTATTAACCATAGGCCTAAGCCTAGGCTGTTTCACAATAGACATGTGTCCACCTTGGTGTCCAGACTCCCACTGCCCTCACAGCAGGGGTACACTTCCCCACCTCACCTTTGGCCTCTGACCTAATTACTTAATTAGGCCAGTTGCCACTAGGGGGAGGGGGAGTGCTAACAGAGGTTTTACCATAAACTCTATGAAGTAGTATATACATATTTGATATGCCTTTTGATTATTGTTTAGGGAAATTGTGATATTAATATATTTTATATGATAACTTTGATAAATAGTTGTAGTTGTTAGAGGGAGGATATGCCATGCCTAAACTTAGGTATGACATAATGTGGCCGTGCATTTCTTGTCCCATGAAGTAGATTATAGGGTTCGTTGCGGCTCACAGTACAGCCATATTTTAATGAAATTTGTTTGTTAATTCGATTTGTAACTTCAATATTAAGGTAGATGTATTTCCATTGTATGCCGCGTTTTTTTCTGCATTATCCTTATAACTTTGGTTCCTTTCACACTAGAAAGTTGCCGTTTTCACTGTTTGATAGGTAATTACAAGGGGATCATTGGAAAATGATCAGAATATGAAGGGGATGAGCTGGAGTAGTAACAAATCGCGGCCGTTCCTAGTGCCGACTTTTCTGAAATGAAAATAAAAGATTGGGGTTGTTGCTATAAGTGGAGCGTAGCTGTGCGTCTGGATCGGGACAAAGGTAGCGGGAATCCGTGTGGCTGGCGGCGCCCGTGGCTAAGTGGTCAAGCGTGGATGTGGGGAGCACGTGGCTTGGGCAAGGTGGTGGGCAAGGTAATAGCGCCGTTTCCGTGGTTAAGCCGAAAATATTTACAATTCTTCAAATCGTAACAACTTTGGTTCTGCTATAGATAGAGACGTGCAACTTTCACTGAACGATAGGTAATTTCAAGGACAGCATAGGAAACTTATCAGAATATGAAGGGGACACTCTGAAATAGCAAAAATAGCGGCCGGTCCCTTACAAATTCCGCAATGATTTCTGCTTTGTCACCACTAATTTCCGTGGGTATTTCTGTAAATTTTGAAAACAGTTGAAGCTTTATACCTCGGCTGAAAAATAAGATAGAAACATGCAATTTTCGCCGGCAGATAGGTAATTTCAAGGTCCCCGTGGCTAAACTAACAGAGAGGCTTAGATCTTAGCCAGAATAGGGGAAATTACGGCCGTTTCCAGTGCCGACTTTTTCCTGAAACTTTGTTTTTATTTCAGAAAAAGTCGGCACTGGAAACGGCCGTAATTTCCCCTATTCTGGCTAAGATCTAAGCCTGCGAAATTGAACTCGCCCCAAATGAATGAACAATGAACTGAACTCAAACTATTCAATAGCAATTAATCTACAAAATTGATACTCAACAAAATCGATATGCAATATTGATGCCACAACAAACTACAACTATTAGAACTCCAATATGGACAACAACAATGGACAATATTACCCCCAAAATAATTTCACTGCATAAAACTAATCCATGTAATATGTTCCTAATGTCTAATTCTCTACTTTCGATTTCAGCTAGGATTAAGAATTCCTTTTTCAGAGATTTAGACAGGGAAATCAGTCAGGGATACTAACACTATTCATAATCTATACAATTTTTCTCAACCTTTAATTTTAAGGTTAGGTGAAATTTATTGTATTCGAATTTATAACCTTGTCATCTGCGACCTGGTTTAGATAAATAAAAAGTTAAATTAGAAGAGATAGATAAGCCTATAAATGTTAAAGCTTTTATTGTTTTCAAATCTCATGCTATCATTATATAATCGCTATCTAGTAGAAGATCGCTATCATTGTTTAGAATACAAAATTCCAGGTGCACATGAGAAAGAACAAATATCATAAACTCTTACTCCCCATCATATCAATTATCAGAAATTCAGAAAAAATAATTTATTTGTGCGGAGCCAAATTTTACCAGGGAAGGGGGGCATTATGTCAAACCTAAGTTTAGGCATGACATATCCTTCCTCTACTATTATATAAATAATTTCAATATCATAATTTCCTACATAATAATCATTATATATATCAAATATGTATACAGAGTTTATGGTAATTAGACAGTTAGCACTCCCCCTGCCCTGATTGGTCAGTTGTAATTAGGTCACTGACCAGAGGTCAGGTGGGAGGTGCAGGTATGCTGTAAGGGACACTCTGGGTCCAGCAGCTGAAGACAACACACCATGTAACCTCTAAGAAGCAATAGGCCTTTTGGCCTACTCTCCTGGTTCTGTAGAGAAATACACATTTTACATCAACTACAACCTCCTGCCTTCAAGTCTTCTCTTCAATTTATACCACACAAAACCCTAAGTTCACAGTGGAGTGGTGCTCCACACCTCCTGTCTCCACCTGGTGAATGTACAGGGGACTAATTGCTCTGTGTGAGTGTGCATGTGGATATGTGTAGATGTGAGCATGTTTCTCGATGTGTATGTGTGTTGGTGTCTCTGGATGTATATATGTGTGTGTTAGCTTGGGTGCTTGGTTGTGTGTGTGTGAGCTTATATGTGTGAAGGTATGTTACTGAAGGAGTATATAAATTTTAGTGAGTATGTGTAGTGTGGGTATCAGTGAGTGTATGCATGCGTGTGTGTGTATGTGGGTCTCTTTGTGTGTGGGTGAGTATGTGTGAGTGTGTGTGTGTGAGTGTGTGGGTTGGTAAGTGTATATGATTGGGTGGGTCTGAGAGTTTGTTCTGGTGAGTGTACAGGGAATTAATAGCTGTGAGTGTGGGCATGTGTGAGAGTGTGTATGTGGGTGTGTGGAGGGGGGAGTGAGTGTGAGTGTGTGAGTGGAAGAGTATGGGTATTAGTGCGGGTTGTGAAGGGTATTGGTGTGTTGGTGTGTGGGTGGGTGTCTGTGAGTGAGTGCGTGTGTCCAAATGTTTGAGAGAGTTTGTGAGCATGTATTAGTATATGTAAGAATGCAGTATGTATAAGTGAGAGTGTGAGTGTGTAAATGTTTGTGTATGCGTGTGATATCGTAATGAGTGCATGTCTGCATGGTGTTTGTGTGTCAAAATGTGAGTGTGAATGTGTAATTGTGTGAATATGCATGTGTGGTGTGTGTGAATGTGTCTGTGAGCATCTTTGAGTGTGTGTCTATGTGTCAGTTTATGTGATTGTAGGAGTGTGTGTGCGGGAGTGTATGAGTGAGTGTACGGGAGTGTGTGAGTGGGTGTGGGGAGTGTGTGTGTGGGTGGGTGGGAGTGTGGGAGTATGGGTGTGTGTGATTGTAAGTGTCAAGGTTTGTGTGTGTGCATAAGTGTGTGACTGTGAGTGTGAGTATATATGTGTGTGCTGGGGGGGGGGCTAGTATGTGTGTGTGGAGTGTTTGAGTTAGTGTAAGTGTGAGCATATGACTTGTATGAAAAGTTACAGAAGTCTAAATGACCTTAGCATAAGTGACATGATTTTCTTCATTAAGATGGATGATTACATCATACTTTCAATTACCTTGAAGGGTGGCCCCCTACTGAATGTGGGTTATCAGGTTGGGGCTAACCTAGAGAAACCGGGATGTCCTAAATTCTCAATACTTCCTGATAAAATGGGACGTCCCATAATGCCGGGCCACCCTGATAACACAGGCTAACTGATAGTCCCTGCCTTTTTATTGTTGTATCTGACTGCTCCCTGCCAGCTTGGATGCCTGTCCCCGGGAGGGGCATCTAGAATCAGCCCTTACTAAGGGAGGGTCGCACACCCCAGGACCTATTATGTAAGGCAGCCCCAGCCTGCTCCTGCACCCTGTACAAAGTAGCAATAGACAGACTTATTTTGTGCTTTGCAAAAAAATGTGCACATTAAACTTTTGATTAAAACAGCTAGATAACTGTAAATACTAATTCTACACACATTTACAGAGTTAGAATCTTTCAGCAAATCTCTCTACTAATTGATATTCTAGTTTTATCCAAGCATTCCTAAATCACAGGACGACATGTGCCCCGGGACAAGGGAACATCCTGTTATCATGGGCCGTTCCAATTCTTTGTGTTAGCCTGGACCTGGTCATAGCATTAGATACCTTAAATACTCATCCTTTTATTGATGATATATCAAACACAATAGTTCCCCTTTTGAAATAAATAATATTAATGTTCATAATGGTGGGTACTCATAAAGGACCAGTTATCATAATAGACTATATCCTTATGACTTTAATTCAGTTAGGAATAAATCTGTGACCGTATGTACAGGCACGGATGAAAGGAAGGGACACCTCCCACCCAACCGCAATTCTTTGCCCCACTGTTTTTTTTTTGTAATGCAAAATTCCTATGCCTACAGGGCTTTAGCACTAGTACCTGCAATGTTCAAAAATTCTTTAATCCACCAATAATGTTTCTTTTCTTTTCTTTCTTTTCCTAAGATATTGCTCTGTTCTCCCAGTCATTACGAGTGATTAATTAGATTAGATATATATATAATATAGATATGCAATATATGTCTACATAATTGTTAGTGTCAATAGTATTGTAGATAATATAAACAATGGTGTGATATATATAATCTTGATATTATCTTATCCTTCTGATACAGGTTGTTTCATGTGGGCACGATCATAGGGAGTATGTCTGGCGGAGTGGTGCTTTCAGCTCAATCCCGTTTATCCAACACATGGTTCCCTCCAGAACAGCGCACCACAGCCACAGCCATAGCCACCTCTGGTAATGGGCTCGGTATAGCCCTTGGCTTTATACTGGGTAAGTGGCATTTGACTCTGTAAATAGCCTCAAACAGGTGGCCTCCAGCTTTGTACGGGGTAAAAAGCCTCAAACAGGTGGCCTTCAGCTTTGTACTGGGTAAATAGCCTCAAACAGGTGGCCTTCGGCTTTATACTGGGTAAATAGCCTCAAACAGGTGGCCTTCAGCTTTGTACTGGGTAGATAGCCTCAAACAGGTGGCCTACAGCTTTATGCTGGGTACAATAACCGAATTTGATTCACCCACTGGCTAGCTGCTGACAGAGCCCAAATACAACACTATTGTATAGCCATGAAACGCATGCTAGTTAGCCACCGAGGGCTGCTGACCAGAGGAAACAAATTGGCCTAAAGCCTCAAACATATGGCCATGGGCATTATACTGGGCATATAACTTCAAACAGGTAGCCTTTGGGTTTGTACTGAGTAAATAACCTCAAACAGATTGCCTTCAGCTTTTTACTGGGTAAATAGCCTCAAACGGGTGGCTTTTGGCTTTGTACTGGGTAAATAGCCTCAAACAGGTGGCTTTTAGCCTTATACTGGTTAAATAGCCTCAAACAGGTGGCCTTCAGCTTTGTACTGGGTAGATAGCCTCAAACAGGTGGCCTACAGCTTTATACTGGGTACAATAGCCAAATTTGATTCACCCACTGGCTAGCTGCTGACAGAGCCCAAATACAACACTATTGTATAGCCATGAAACGCATGCTAGTTAGCCACTGAGGGCCGCCGACCAGTGGAATCAATGTGGCCTAAAGCCTCAAACAGATGGCCATGGGCATTATACTGGGCATATAACTTCAAACAGGTAGCCTATACAAATTGAAAAATAATGATGACTAGTTTTTCACCATAATTAAGAATAAATAATGACAGTATTATTGAAAATTTCTCTGTTAAAACCATGTGGTTTGTCTACATATTACCCAGAATGCATCCTTATAAAGGCTAGCCTGCAGGTAAAACTAACACTTCTGGCTATCCATGGTTGGGAGAATTGTCTTAGACAAGTTACCTTCATATATGTATACTTGGTAAATTGCCTTATGTAGCTCGCCTTTGGCTTTGTATTTGGTAGATGGCCTTAGGCACAAGGTCTTTAGCTTTTTTCTTGGTGCAGCTTTCTACTGGAAAAATAGCTTTAAGCAGGTGTGCCATGGGCATCATACAGGGTAAATAGTCTTGAACAATACAAGCAGACAAGAAAACCTAAGTATGAGCTATACTTACACAGTCCACTGTCAAGAGGTGTGGAGGTGTAGGAAATGCTTTCTGTTGGTATGTAGAAAGCAATGAATTTGTAATATAAAATGGATATGACCTGTCAGAACCAATACTCAAACCTGATGTGTTTGGAAACTTTGCTCATCTATTTCACTTTTGTCACTCGTATCCATTACCACTTTTGTAATTATTGTCATTAACTTTGATCACTGTTATGTTGCAATGATCTGGAAGATCATGTTTACATGTGAAGATGCATGCTTAATATATAAACAATTTGTAACAGAACTGCCCTTCTGTTGTGCCTTTTTACTAATGTGTTGTGGTGTGTGGTCTGTGCGCACTGTGCACACCGTGCACACTGTGCACACTGTGTACACTGTGCACACCGTGCACACTGTGCACACCGTGCGCACTGTGCACACTGTGCACACCGTGCGCACTGTGCACACTGTGCACACCGTGCGCACCGTGCACACACTCTGCACATTCTGGGACACTATATAAGGAGCTGCGCCGCAGCCATTCGTTGTCATTTGGCCAATAAACCTCGCCGAGTACACATCTAAGAGCACTTGTCTCTCTCCTTCTTTGGCACTTGACCCTGCCCTTAAGGCAGCCACAGCCACCACCCCCACCTGGTGGGCTCACTGGTGAACTATAGCCTGTGGACTACTACCCTGCTTCCTCCCTGCTCTTACCAGCAGCCTACAGGTCGCAGCTTATAGTAGATCTTTTAATGACGAACTAGATCGAATACGACACGCTACCAATATAACGCCGTATAATATCAGTTAATCAGCTCAGAGTCGTAACAGGTGCGCCGACCCTATTATCATACACCAATTCCTGTTACAGTGGTGGCAGCGGTGGGATAGGCCTGTCCTATCTCAGCGAACCCTTGACTTCTGAGCTGTCACAGAACGAGTCACAGTATGACAGATCCTGCCTTGACAGGTGCTAGGCCGAAGACTGCCGAAGCTACGGGGTACTCCCTACCTGAGGGAAATGGGGATCCTAAAGGCTTGCCCATTACTCCTACTGGAGAGGTCTCCCTGTCTCAGGCAACCTGGGAGAGGTTGGACAGAGAGGGCTACCGAATGGGTATAACCCAGGAAGAGGTGACTGTGCCCCGGGACCGTCAGCCAAATAGGGGTCTATATGACTACCTTGGTAGAGCCCCTGCCGAGCCGCGAGGAACACTCACAGAGGCGGGTGTTTACCAGGGAGCGGGGGACCGCTCCATGAGTGAGACAAAGCCATCAAGAGGCCATGGAGCTGCACCCTGTCCTAGGGAGGATCCAAAATGGAACCCGTCGGAGAGACCCCCAACGCAGGTAGAGGAAAGACTATTTGGGCTTACAGGACCCCTCCTGGAGTGGGCCCGCACCGGGATTCGCCCAGCCGTTGACCGGAACCAGCAGCCGCCTACTTCTGCGGAATGCAGGCCCCGAGCGGCACCGTCCACAGGCCGGAGCGACCGTGGATGGAACCTACCCAGGGATGATGAAGGGCGACGCCCCAACTTGAAGGCGCAGACCTACGATGGCAGCAAACCCCTCTCAGAATACCTGGGCCACTTTGAAGTGGTGGCTGCCGTTAATAGATGGACGGAATATGAGAAGGGGCTGTACTTGGCAGCCAGCCTAGCAGGACCAGCTCAACGGCTGCTAACGCGGCTTGACATATATAGCCCAGGAGGCTATGGGAACCTGTTGAGAGCCCTTCACCAGCGTTACTCCCCTCGTCACCAGGAGGAGTTGCACCGGGCGGATTTGAAGACGCGTCGTCAACGTAAGGACGAGTCCCTGCGCACATTGGCAGATGCCATAGAGGTTGCGGTGGAGAAAGCCTACCCCCAGGCTGACCGTGACACAACGGACCAGCTGTGTCTGGAGTACTATCTGGGAGCCATACGGGACCCAAGAGTACGACAGTGGGTCCATATCCGTGGACCAACTGATCTCCGGCATGCAGTGGCCCTGGCTCTCCAGTCAGAGGCCTACTTCAAGGGTGAAGACCTCCGTACCCCACTGCGGGCAAGGATGGTGACGGGTGAGGTTGAAGATGACTCATCAGATTGGGACTGCTCCTCTGAGGAGTTCATTGGAGCAATGCGGACCCGACCATCAGGAACAGGAGGAGGTCCGTCAGGTCGACCCATAGGTGACAAGCCAATGCAGCAGAGGCCAACCGCTAGTCATCAAGCCCCCCCTTCCAATGGAATCACCCGGGAGGAAGTGGCCAAGCTTATTAGAGAGGCCCTAGCTCATCTGACTCCGCCTAGGAGGCAGTATGATAAGTCAAATATGGAGTGTCACGGATGCGGTGAATTAGGACACTTTTTGAGGGAATGCCCAAGCCGGAGACAGGCAGAGGGTGATGCCCGAGGAAAAGCTACCGAAAGGTCGGAAAACTAGACGGGGCTCTTTCTGCTGACCAAGAGAGAGCCCGTACTAAAGAAGCAGAAGGAGTGCGGGTAGTTAGGAGAATCCAGGGAGTCTTGGACACGGTGACATTGGGGATCGACGTGTTGGGACACTGCCGAGGGCAGTCTATACGTTGGTTGGTGGATACCGGTGCTTCCACATCCCTGATGTCGAGGGCAGTGTGGACGAGACTGCGTGGGGATCGCTCCCTGATTCCAACCGATGCCCGCATGACAGCTGCTGATGGCCGAGAAATGATGGTGTATGGATCGGCCGAATTAAGGGTAGATTTTGGGGGCTGTGAGTTGCCACTGAGAGTCACGGTGGTGGACATGCAGCCAGAGGCAGTGATAGGCATGGACGCATTGTGCCGATGGAGTGCAAGCGTTAACACGAAGCAGAGACAGATTGAGGTGGAAGACGGGGTATATCCAGAAGTGGAGAAACCAGCGCGCCGCATCCACATGGTGGACCGTTACTCTGGCTATGGGGGAAAAGATGTAGCTGGCACTGGCTGCGTGAATGAGGCCGTTCAAGGGTGTGCAGGTGGAAAAGCTCAGGAGGGTCAGGTATCATCAGAGGATATCCTGGAGTTGGGCTTGACCAGTGACATCGCAACGGGTCATGAAGGGTCAGGCCTTGGGCATCTGCGGAACCCGGTGAAGCTGGATGTTACCCAAGATGTCACTTCAACTGCTGGAGGCATGTCTGGAGAAGACGCCACTCTTGCCGAGTTAGAGGACTTGGCTAAGCCCTGTGAGGCCATCCTGTCACGTGATCTGTGCATTCCGGGCAGGTCTGCCATGCTTCTTCCAGTTGAACTCCAAGGTGGCACCGGATCTTCTGACTTGGTGCTAGAAGGGTCTGCCAGGTTTATGGAACGAACCGGATTGAGTACGGGACGGGTGTGTGTATCTGCGGGACAGGGGTCAGCTGTCCTGGAGGTAATAAACGCAGGGCCTGGTGAAGTTCGGTTGTTCAGAAGAACCAAGGTAGGGGTGGCCACGCCATTGCTGCCGGAAACCCCTCCCCAAGCATGTCGTATGGTTAGAGATGAAGGGGACCCACAACCGGTGGAGGATGACTGGATATCCAAGATAGTAGCAGCCATGCCACCAGAAACGACCCAAGAGGAACGGGGGAAGGTGACTGGCATGCTGGAACGCAGAGCCGGAGCATTCCAGTCCGGGCCGGGAGACACAGGCTGCACGGATGTGGTGACACATCGTATTGACACCGGAGATCACCCCCCGATCCGACAAAAGTACCGACGATTACCCCCTGACAGGCGTCAAATAGTGGAGGCGGAAATCCAGAAAATGTTGGACAAAGGAGTTATTGAGCCCAGCCAGGGTCCGTGGGCTTCTCCTATAGTTCTGGTGAAGAAAAAGAGTGGCGAGTGGCGGTTCTGTATTGACTACCGGAAGCTCAATGAAGCCACCAAAAAGGATGCCTACCCACTCCCTCGTATAGACGACACCCTGGATATGTTGAGTGGGGCTCGGTACTTCTCGACTGTGGACTTGGCCAGTGGGTACTGGCAGGTTGCCATGCATGAGGACGATAAAGAGAAGACGGCTGTGTGTACACATCAGGGTCTCTACCAGTTCCGACGCATGCCTTTCGGACTCTGCAATGCCCCATCAACCTTCGAGAGGTTGATGGATGTAGTGCTGCAGGGGCTGGTGGGCATGCACTGTCTGGTGTACCTGGATGATGTCATCGTGTTTGGGGCATCAATCGGGCAGTGTTGTGATCGGCTTGAAGAGGTCCTGCAGCGTCTAGAGACCGCCGGCCTGAAAGTAAAGGGTTCTAAGTGTCAGCTCTTCCAGCGAGAAGTTGAATACCTGGGCCACGTAGTGTCGGCAGACGGAGTAGCGACCGATCCTAAAAAGATAGACGCAGTGAGTAACTGGCCGACGCCCCGGTGTGTGAAGGATGTGAGAAGCTTCCTGGGGCTCTGCTCCTATTACCGTAATTTTGTCGCCGGGTTTGCGCAAGTGGCAGCCCCGATGAATCAGCTCTTAGAAAAGGACACCGAGTTCAACTGGTCCCCAGAATGCGAAGAGGCATTTGAACACTTGAAGGCGGCCCTCACCTCCGCACCGATACTAGGGTACCCGCAGGCGAGTGGCCAGCTAGTAGTAGACACCGATGCATCGGATGTTGGCCTGGGTGCAGTGCTCTCCCAGGTACAAGATGGACAGGAGCGAGTACTCTGCTATGCCAGCAGGAGTTTACTCCGGCCAGAGAGAAACTACTGCGTCACCCGCCGGGAACTGCTCGCGGTGATATTCGCAGTGCGGAAGTTCAAGGCCTATCTCAGTGGAGAGGTACTTCTTCGCACAGACCATCATGCGTTGATGTGGCTAATGTCCTTTAAGGAACCGGAAGGACAGGTGGCCCGTTGGCTAGAAGAGTTGGGTGCCTTCAACCTCCATATTGAGCACCGCCCAGGGAAGAAGCATGGTAACGCTGATGCCCTTTCCCGGCAGGAGTGCAAGCAATGTGGTCGGTTTGAAGATCACCTACAGGAAGGAAACCACCAAATTCGGATGGTGACCCTCAACCCTCAAGAAGTGACTCCAACACTGGAAGAGGCCCAAGAGCAGGACCCGATTGCACACGAAATCAGAAAGGCAATACAGGAAGGCCGTGAGGTGGATGAAGGAGCAGTTGCAGGACCGGGAGACGGACCGCGACTTCGGAGGGAGTACCAACGGCTACATTTGAGGCAAGGGCTGCTAGGAAGAGATTATGTCACCAGTGAGGGTGGACTGCATTGGCAGGTGTACGTGCCGGTTGATCTCCGAAAAGGGATCTTCAAAGAAGTGCATTCTGGAGTCATTGGTGGACATCTGGGGGCAGAGAAAACGCTGAGTCGCTTACAGGAGAGATTCTTCTGGCCCGGGTTGGGCCGAGATGTGGGACTGTGGTGTGCCACCTGTGAAAAGTGCCAGAAGCGGAAACCCCCTGCTAGAAAGAAACGAACTAAAATGCAAGTCCTTGTGGCTGAGGAGCCCTGGGCCCGCATTGCCATGGATATGATGGGGCCTCTGCCCCAAACTGTGCGTGGTAACAAGTACATCCTAGTGGTGGCGGACTACTTCACCAAGTGGGTGGAGGCGTTCCCTATGCAGAATGGAGAAGCAGTGACAGTGGCCCGTCTCCTGGTACGTGAAGTGGTGTGTCGCTTTGGTACCCCCAGAATTCTCCATTCAGACCAAGGGCGTAACTTTGAAGCAGAGGTAATCCGGGAGTTATGCCAACTTTTGGGAATCAAGAAAACACGGACCACCCCCTACCACCCCCAATCGGATGGCATGGTTGAGCGGTTCAACCGAACCCTGGAAGCGATGTTGGGGACGGTGGTGCAGGATGACCAGATGGACTGGGATGAGCAGATTCCTTTTGTCTTGGCGGCCTATCGGTCATCCAGTCATGCAGCCACCGGGTTTAGCCCTAACTTCCTGATGATGGGGAGAGAAGTGACCCTGCCGGTAGAAGTGATGTACGGGCGCTCACCTGGGATTGAAGGAGAGGTCCTTGTTGGGGAAACTGCATATGCGTCTGAGGTCCGGGACCGCCTGCGGGAGGCTCACCGGGTGGCCTACGAAAGGATGGGACGCATGGCTGAAAGGCAGAAGAACCATCGGGATGCCGGAGTCACCCAATTAACCTATGCAGTCGGTACATGGGTATGGGTATTCCTACCAGCGAACCGGAAGGGGCTGACCCCAAAGCTTCGGAGTTTTTGGACCGGTCCCTGGCAGGTGGAGGAACAGTTGTCGGAAGTAGTCTACCGGGTCCGCAATGGGCGGAAGCGCCGGGTTGTCCACGCAGATTTGCTCAAGGCAGCTCGCACTGAGGGAGAACCTGCGGATAATGGCTGAAAATTAAATTAGCATTACCAAATTATTAGTAAGTGATTCACTTTGCATACAACTATCTCCTGACTGTCACTATTATAACAGTCATGGAGAACTGTCTACGTTACCTTTGACCAACAATTGACCAGTGTGGGATCCAGCGCGGGGCTTTGCCCATGGTTAGAACATAAACTGTCTCACCTTAGAAGGTGCTGGATCTTGGTACTTGCAAGCTGACAGGATGAGGCTTTGTCGGTAATCCACGTTGGCCGGGTAGCGTTGATATTGCGATGATGGGCCCCACTCAATGACATATCGCTGCAACCTCCCGATGACCGAGGCAGCACGGACTACTTGATGTCGGCATTGGCCTGCAAAGCATAAACGGGTTAAGATTACTTACCTGGACACTCTTGTGGGTTGTGGCTCCCGGATGCTGCTGTACGCGTGCGCACACTTTGGTTCCACCGGACGATGCTTCAGGGTACCCGGAAGGGGCAGCGTGCCTGGGGCGCCTGGTCAGCCTCCCATCTTGCATCGGAGGGGCAGCGTGCCTGGGGCACCTGTTCAGCCTCCCATCTTGCATCGGAGGAGCAGCGTGCCTGGGGCACCTGGTCAGCCTCCCATCTTGCATCGGAGGGGCAGCGTGCCTAAGGCACCTGGTCAGCCTCCCATCTTGCATCGGAGGGGCAGCGTGCCTAGGGCACCTGGTCAGCCTCCCATCTTGCATCGGAGGGGCAGCGTGCCTAGGGCACCTGGTCAGCCTCCCATCTTGCATCGGAGGGGCAGCGTGCCTAGGACACCTGGTCAGCCTCCCATCTTGCATTGGAGGGGCAGCGTGCCTGGGGCACCTGTTCAGCCTCCCATCTTGCATCGGAGGGGCAGCGTGCCTAAGGCACCTGGTCAGCCTCCCATCTTGCATCGGAGGGGCAGCGTGCCTAGGGCACCTGGTCAGCCTCCCATCTTGTATCGGAGGGGCAGCGTGCCTAGGACACCTGGTCAGCCTCCCATTTTGTATCGGAGGGGCAGCGTGCCTGAGACACCTGGTCAGCCTCCCAGCAGTTAACTGCACGACCGGCGTTGGTCGTCAACCTACAAAATGGAACACAATCCCCACCTCCCAACCATGTTATCGCTACTATGGCCATGTTATCGCTACTATGGCCATGTTATCGCAATTATGAGGGTGATTTAATAGGAATAAATAACGAAAACGCAAGAAGTCGCGAAAAGAGGGGTTTTTATTTTGGAAAACCCAAGAAGACAAACAACAAAAGTTCTAGACAGCCAGGTGGATGGCCTGGCCCCCGGCCAGGGGTATGGCCCCGCGAGTCCCTAGGCGGCGGCGCATCCTCAGGGTGCCTCCACCGAGGGGCACCACCACGACCGTCACCGCGACTTGGCACTGTCTGCGGGGCAGCCCCACCGCCACACTGGCAAAATACCCCTCCTCTGCGGGGATCGTTGGGTCTACCAGCGAGACGGTACACCAAAGGCCCTGACTCCCCACCAGACGAAGGGGGACCCGAGGTGTGAGGGGGAACAGGGGGCGGCTCCCCCCACGCGGTGACCACACCGCGGCGTCCCACGTGGACTTTGCCCCTTCTCGGAGGGTGATCACCATTCTAAAAAAAAAAAGTGATTTAATAATAGGGGCACTAGCAAAGTAGAAATATAAGCAGCACTGACTTAAAACCTAAAAAAAAAAAAAAGAAAAAAGAAAAAAAAAAGGGGTGAGGAATAGGACCTCCAGATACTCACTCGTACTCCTCACGGCGGTGGGGGAGAAGGGATGTCATGGTCAGGCTTGGGAGTTGTTGGATGATGCGTTCGTCTGTCTCTGTCTGCTTGTCCGACCTACAACATATAAGAAGGGTACGTCTGTACTCAGGAGGCTTTGACATGCTGCCATTTATTTTGTCAGCTGTCTTCGCCACACGGACGAATGGTGATGAAAACGGCGGCGGGAGTTCCGACATGTTCCCGGCCACCAAGGGTCTATTCCTTTGGGTTGGGACACCTATGATATCACATGTACAACATATCGGAAGGACAAGGCTGTATCTTCAATACTTGCTGAGATATGGGCCCCAACAGATGGAAGTTTGGACTTCGTCAGTTGTGTGTTTTATACCGACGAACGGCCGCGTAAAGTGGCGGCCGCGGTTTTTCAATTTACGACCCGTTCCCGGCCACCCGGGGCTTATTCCATCAAGCTGGAAAGTGGAAGGGGTCCCAGTTACAACATTTCCAAAGGGGAAGTGTGTAACCCCAGCGGTTTTCGTTGTAGAGGCATTGACAGGTTGGTTGTCCACCTCGCCATGATGCTGCCCTAGACGGACGGGTAGGAACGAAAATGACGGCCGCGATTTTCCCAGTTCCCGACATGTTCCCAGCCCCAAAATGCTTATTCCTTCGTTGTGGAACATCACATAGGTCTTACCCACGACATATGAAAAGGGGAAGTCTGTAACTTTAGTAGTTTCTGAGATAATCGTCCCGACAGGTCAACGTCGCCACCTCTCCTTGTAGACTCTACAAACGGACGGGTGGTTACGAAAACGGCGGCCGCAATTTCTTTGATTTACGGGGTGTTCCCAGCCACAGAATGCTAATTCCTTCGCTGTGAACCTTTATACAGGTCTCATCTACGACATATCGAAAGGAGAAGACTGTACCTTAAGCCGTCTTCATTCTGGAGGCCTCAACATTCCGACCAGTTGCCTCCCCCACTGCTGGGCCCACCCGCTGCCCCCGAGCTCCGGTGGCAGAATGGGGAGTTTCACTCACCGACTCTCCTTACCCACCACGAAGCGTAACCACCAAGAGCCTCATATGTTTCTCTCACCTTTGCTGTGGGCCTTGAATCTAATTCCTTCTGTATCACAGCTCAGGAGATGAATTCCGTCGGCGGACGTTCAGGCTCCCGAATTCGTCTATTTGTAAACACCGCGTCCGTGACATCACCGGAAGTGACGCGTACGCCGGCTCACTCTCCAAACGCAGTCTGTCTCCCATCACCTATGCTGCCCTGACAGGGTTCTCAGCCTGGAGAGTGCATGTTCGGCACGTGCGGAGGTGGCTTCCGTTTCCGCCCAGGTTACGTCGCAGACGACCCGAGCGTCCAGATCACGGAAACATCCAACTCGCAAAGAAATAAAGCTGAAACGGTCGTGACCAGAAGTCCCCCTAACCAGCTGCAACTGCTGATACCAGGAGAAGACATCAGAACAGGTCAGGGAATATTTTCAAGCACTTTTGGTTGAGAATCTTCTACAAAAATCAGAGTAAGCAGGCAACTTTTCTGTCAGATGTCAGGGCTGACACGGCGACCTGGGGCTGACATGGTGACAGTGTGGGCCCATTCTAGAGCCCTCACCTGTAATTTATGTCACCTGTGTTAGCTGTAAATTACCTATGGTAATGGAGGGTAATCGAAGTGAACATTTTGCCCGCTGAAATTGGGCCCAGTGCTGTCGACTATCTGCAGCCCCCCAACCCGAAACAGGTAACCTACTACCCTGCTTAACCCTTGCCTTCACAGGGCAATTTAGGGCAGCAGCTCACTAGTATGGTGGCCAATCGGCGGGTCTGGTCGTGCGGGAATTTAATGTACGCGGCATATTTTTCTCCCAGCAGGAAATGGCTTCCAACGAAGGACGACTAACGTGCCCCTTGTGTTCAACCGTGTGCGTGGACCTGCAGAGGTTGAGCCAGCACGTGCTCACCCACGGCAAGGTGACCAAAGAAGGCGGGGACATAACCTATGGGTGGTTGTGCATATGTGGGAGGGCCTTCACCACAAAGTACAGCCTCGACCGACACGCAAAGGCCTTACATGACCGCGATCCGAGATCGTCAGACCGAATGGTCCATATCGCCTGGAGCGGCAGTGGCAAAAATCGTCGGGGCAGACCGGTAGAGGAGTACCGGACCTCCTCCCCCTCTCAGCGGAAGCGGAAACGTTCAACTTCTAGGGGCAGACACGACCAGCCTCATCAGTCCCGCGACAGCCGACAGGATAGGCCCCGGAGTGAACGCCATGACTCTTCGACCCGGAGTAAGCGTCACGACTCTCCTACCCGCAGTAAGCGTGGAGGCTCCCCGAACCGGAAGACGCAGAAGAGCCACTCCTCCGCGAACCATGAGGCGCGACGCAAAGAGGCGGACCGACGCCGCAAGGAGGCACTTGGGGGAGCCCTCGCTCAGCATGAGGAGCTTACCCTTGAGGATTTGGCCCTCAGGGATCCTCCTCACGAGCTAGGGCTGGTGACCCCTTCTGCCCCACCGGCAGAGGCTGAGACGACCCGGGCCAAGCCTTCCTCTACCGTCAGCGTCCCAGCAGGAAGTGAGCTGGCGACCCGTTCTCGGAGGCCCTGGCAGGATGGGTCTGGGGCAGACTCCTCCAGCGATGAGTCGTGGGCGGATCAGGCAGTGTCACCTCTACCCGACCAAGACGAGCAGCACACTTCGCCGAGGGAGGGCACTGCAGCCTCCTCACAGCTCGGGCCAGTTGAGGAGTCCGTACTGCCCCCCCAGGGAGCAACACTCCCTGACGCGAGTTCCCAACCAACCGACCTGGTTGACCTGCTAACGAACCCGGGTGAGGACTCAGAGGCAGCAAGGCAGCTGCAGGCCACGATGGAGTCCTTGGTTGGACTGGGAGGGGAGCTGAGCCAGCTCCTCGGAGAGCCGGCCAACTCGTCATCCGGAGGGTTTGGGGCAGAGACTTTGCCCCTGCTCTCTACCGCCCCAGCAGCACCAGTCACCCAGGAAGCGCCCCTCTTGACCTTGGGGCCTGTTCAGGAGGCGACGGTCCAGCCCCTTGGTTACCCGGAGGAAATCGAACAAGCGGGAGCTGTTCCTGCGCCAGAGGCGGTGGAAACTGCAGCCACACCAGCCAAGGAGGTGCCAGCAGAAGTGGGCCTGGAATCAACGGGGGTAGCCCCAGCGACGGACGAGCAGGCGCCAGTGGTTCCCCCCCCTGCCGTTACCCCTGGAAACGATCGGGCGCGAGGCGACGCGGGTGCAGGCTGGGCCCTGGCCAGTCATGCACTTGAGCTCCTGGCAGACGAGGTGGCAAGGTGGACGGTGCCCCGTTCCGGACCACTGCCTGTCGTCGGCTCCAGGGCACGTGACGACTCCAAGGAGGCACGGTGGGTGCCTACAGCTGAGGGAGGCCTGGAAGCCGAGCTCGAAAGCCAGGTCTGGGTGGAAGCACCGACAGCCAGCCGCCCATTCTCCGGCCCCCGCATCAGCAGGGCTCTTCGTCCACGCCTGCCGGACCTTGGGGAAGGTTGGACGGCCACCATAAACGAGGAGCGGCTGCGAGTGGAGCGACGCGCAGGAGATATGTTCCTCCTGCGCAAGTCCTTCAAGGCGACGTTCACCCCTCCCATGTAAACCGACGTGAATTTTATTATTGTAAATTGTTATAAAATGGTAATTTTCTAGTTCATCCACTACCCTGTAACGGGACAATTGTTGGTCTTGTAAACTTGTAAAAACATTTATACCTTGTTATTGGGTCACTGTAGTGTGACCATTTATTGTTAATTGTTAACTCAAATTTCATTCATAAAAACACTCAGGAGAGTTATTATGGGAAACGCCCGACGACGCCCCATTTTACTGTAAATTTTAAATCTTAATATTACGGGTGCCGCCTAACGACGCCCCATTTATTGTAAATATTAATCTCATTATCCTGGGAAACGCCCGACGACGCCCCAGTTTAAAATATTTTACATCATATTGTTAACCAATTTCCATAGCCCCGGTGCTTGTAAACATTGTTGTATAGCACTTGAGGGCAAGTGCCCAGCTAAATGGGGGGCAGTGTAACAGAACTGCCCTTCTGTTGTGCCTTTTTACTAATGTGTTGTGGTGTGTGGTCTGTGCGCACTGTGCACACCGTGCACACTGTGCACACTGTGTACACTGTGCACACCGTGCACACTGTGCACACCGTGCGCACTGTGCACACTGTGCACACCGTGCGCACTGTGCACACTGTGCACACCGTGCGCACCGTGCACACACTCTGCACATTCTGGGACACTATATAAGGAGCTGCGCCGCAGCCATTCGTTGTCATTTGGCCAATAAACCTCGCCGAGTACACATCTAAGAGCACTTGTCTCTCTCCTTCTTTGGCACTTGACCCTGCCCTTAAGGCAGCCACAGCCACCACCCCCACCTGGTGGGCTCACTGGTGAACTATAGCCTGTGGACTACTACCCTGCTTCCTCCCTGCTCTTACCAGCAGCCTACAGGTCGCAGCTTATAGTAGATCTTTTAATGACGAACTAGATCGAATACGACACGCTACCAATATAACGCCGTATAATATCAGTTAATCAGCTCAGAGTCGTAACAGGTGCGCCGACCCTATTATCATACACCAATTCCTGTTACAAATTAAAAAAAGAAGTCGGTTGGGTTTGTACATGGTAAATTACCTTAAGCAGGTGACCATGGGCATTGACCAAGGTATATAATCTGAAACATGAGTCCTTTGGTTATGTACTGGGTAAATACCCTCAAACAAATGGCCTTTTGGTTTGTACACACTAATTCCTATATCTACTTCTCTTATCTTACAGGGCCCCTGCTTGTCAAAGTACCTGAACCACGAAGGTAAGAAAATCCAGACTTCAAACAAGATTTAATAAGCGCATCCCACAATGTGTATATCCTGGAGTTGGACAAAATAACCATACAAGTCGTCCTTGTCTCTGAGAGTTGGGGTTACCTGAAGAAGCAAGAATTGTATTTCTATATCCTTAAGTATCACTTAAATATTGAGATTTCTTAAATTTTATCAATTGACAAATTTGCAGGTTTGCCAGCAAATCAAAATGCAATATTTCAGGGAAAAATAGGTTTGACATTGAAGGTTAGCTTGACAGGGTTTAACACTGGTTCCTATGGAGAAAATGCCAATATACAAAGCTTCATTTTACAAAACTTAGAGGCAATCTGTCAACCAAATTGCTTCAGTTAATTCAGTTAATTTTTTCACTGCTTGTGCTACTGCCCAACATCTTTACCCAACACCAATGCACACACTGAGAGATGTCTTCCTTTTTAATGGGAGAATTAGACTCACACATCACTTTATTGATAACGCTGACCCACAGGACCAACGAGATATCTACTCTACCTTCAAACCTTCAGCTGGTTGGACCCCCCCCCCCCCCCACCTGGTAAAGACATATACCTGTTATATTGGCAATCTCACTAATCACGTCTCCAACTTGACCCCCCCCTTACAACCACACACTAACCTCACCCCCAGGTGAACTTATGGCATTAAAAGATCTGAGAACGGACAACACTGTAGTTATCAAGCCAGCCGACAAGGGTGGAGCCATAGTTCTGATGGACATCAATGACTATATCCGGGAAGCCGGAAGACAACTAAACAACTGCCAACACTATGAACTTTCCACTCGCCCGCTATTTGAAGCATCAGTTCAAAAGATCAAGATCTACCTCACAAACCTGGTGAAAGCTTCTTACCTACCACCTCTCACCCACCTACATCTTAACTACAAATCACGTCTACCTACCCTGTACCTTCTCCCCAATATCCACAAGGTCAACAACCCAGGGAGACCAATAATTTCAGCATGTGGTGGCCCCACTGAGAAAAATTCAGCATTTGTTGATGCTATCTTGAAGCCCTTCGTCCACTCCCTTCCAAGCTATGTAAAGGACACTATTGACTTCCTCAACAAGATCCACCGTGTGAGACTACCTCCGAACCACACTTTGACGTCTCCTCTCTCTACACAAATATTCCTTACAACGAAGGCTTAGAGGCCTGTAAGGAGCAACTATCATCGAGATCAGATGAGACATCCCCCATCAGATTTGTCGTCATTCTATTGAGATTCATCTTAACGCTCAATTACTTTGACTTCAATGGTGTACAAAAATGGCCCCCAAATATGCCAATATCTACATGGGCCAACTCGGGCAACAACTTCTTTCTCTCCACCCACATAAACCTGTCCTTTGGCTGAGGTACATCGACGAAATCTTCTGCATCTACCCAGGCAACACTGTAGAGGCCAATAACTTTCTCCACTTTTTGAACTCACAACATCAAACCATCAAATTCACTGCTGATATCTCAGAGCAGCTGATCTCAACCGAATGACCCTGTTGTACCCCCCCACCACGCCCACCACAGATGTAAACATCCCCCTTATAGTCACGTTCGACGTTGGACAATGTTAGACCACCCCTCACTAACAGATGCATCCTGGTCACTTTCCGTCGTAACATGAACCTACGGTACCTACTAGTTAACTCAAGTTACCCACCGCTTGGATGCCTACCGTGTGAAACATGCCCACACATCAACACAGTCAACACCATTAAATCCACCTCCAATGGCCGCTGCCTACATGTAGCGGTGAACTCGAACTGCCAGACCTGTGAAGTCACCTGATACAGTGCGCCAAATGTGGCCTACAATACATGGGCCAAACCTCTAACCCCCTACATACCCACTTCCAGCAACACCTTAGAGACGTCAAACTTCAGGACGAATATAAATCGGTTCCGACCGACTACAACTCCCCAGGACATTACATCGCTCACGCCAAGTTAACTATCTTAGACTGAGCGTCTACCACCAGCACTCAACTCCGATTGGAGGACATGTGGATCATGTGTCTAGGAACTCTCCAACTAGCAAAGCTCAATCAGAGATACTAAGGTGGCAGACATGTTTACCAACAAAGCTGGCGTCGCGTGTCCGGAGTGTGACAAAATCTTCAAAACTGTAAAGGCCGAGAGAAGCCATTTCACCATGTGCCATAACCCAGAACTTCTGCTGTACGTCTGTGAATGGTGTAAGAAACCATACGCTTCAAATTCGGCATTAAAACACCATGCGTCCTTAAGTCATCATGAAATAACTGTGGACTAACCGCTCAACGTCAAACTGGGACATACAACCACTGTGACTGAAAACCAGCCCATACCACTGGCTAAGCGCCGGTGCATCCAGGACCCTACTAAGGCCCAAACACCACACACTGCCCTTGGGACTTTACCACAGCCATTGTACGAACCAATCTCTCCACCGGTGACTGCCATCTCCAACACTGGCAGCTTAACCCCTTCACTGACGAATCTAGGTCATGGTAACCCAGTTACTACTCACACTCCAACCAATGTGTCAATCAGCGGCATTGACACCATCACTAACTTCAACCTGTCGCAGTCCCTTTACACACCAGGTCCGACTCACAACAGGTCAGTCTTCACCGATAGCCACCTCCACACCAGACTTAACAGCATCTGGACGTTTCTGCCCATGGATTACTTCACCCCCAACTACAACCACGGTCACCCAGACCGTTGTCAGAGAAGCCATTCAGACCGTCCTTTCTATGCCCCCCAAACAGTCCACCCCGGTTAACACCATGCCTTCACAGTGGGAATCGCCCATCACTTCACCTGCAGTAGTGGATATGGATCCACCTTCCTCCCCAAAACCAACAGGTAACCTTGACCACCATGGAAGATTGGTTAAGTACAGGAGCTCCAACCACTCATCAAACAATGCGGAAAACCCCACCCCTATGTCCAGACCAACCACCAACTCACCTCGGGCACCCACCCCGGAGACGCCCACCACAACAAACACTGAAGTCAACAGTGGTCATCCAAATGCTGTTACTCACACAGAGAACATGGAAATCCAGCATAAAATTCTAACCATCACCACGCTGATTGACAAAATCATACCTGGATGGGGCGCCTACCTTGGGCAATTTGTCTTGTTCCAATGCCTTTTGAACCACCTCGCCACAACCTTCATCGTACAGTACCCCATGGACTAAAAGCCCAACCTGCTATATCTTGTAATTGTATTTCCAGGAAAAACTTTTAATTCCTACTGCCGTTTACACCTCTAGCACTGCTTAAACACTTTAACTATTTTATAATGGTTCACATTCATCTTTATTATATCCAAGAGCCACCAGGAAGACAGACTTTTACCTTTTTACATAATTTATCCACGTAACATTTTTAAAAAACACCGAAAACTAAGTTTGACTTGCCGAATTATTAACACTCTAATCCACCCTGTTGACTTTAAAGGGTGAAATTTGACACTGTTGATTCACACTGCACATTTTTGATATACCAGACTGATTCTGAGGTTATGTTCCAATCCTGATGAAGGCAGTAACATGCCGAAACTAGTTGAGTCGCCCATGATATTAACGTCTGAATAATAAATCAAGTCAAAAACAGTCCTGAGTTGGGTTTGATGTAGTTTCGACACTTTTAGTTAATTTTGTATTATGCAAGTACTTTCAGGGAATAAGCAGGGGGCAATTCTGAAAATAATTCATGGTAAACTTTAATGTTGGTGTAAACTGAGATTGTCTTATTCATCCATATCATGTGATATCCATTCTCTATATCATCTGTCTACTATTCAACAATCATTTTGCTGGTATCAAGTTAACACTCTCTCACTTTCTGCCACTTTTTGCCACTCCTGAACAATGAAAAAGTGGGAAAAGTAGGAAACATTTTTCATAAGAAACATTGTTCCTACTTTGCTTTTCCAGAAGCAACAAAACAATAACCTTCAGGGATAAAGTCTGAATAGCTTGAAATTAATCAAACAAAATACAGTGAAACTGATATTGAATTGACGTAGTATAAATTGGTCGTGCGATCCAAAAGTGACAAAAGGTAGGAAATCATACATTAGGAAAAATTGCACCTCTGATTTTTTTTTTCCAGTTTCAACACCAGTGCGATGGTATCTCCAGAATGTAAGACAGGTTCTTTTTATCTACATATATTACTTTTTAACGTACTTTCCATCATCAGATTTTCTTTATTGAAGTCAAACTTGAGTACAACATTTTGAGTGCCAGATCAGACATTCAACAAGGGAGATAGATCTTTATTTTCCCCTAATCCCTTCCTTGGCTATATGCAGTAAGAAAAAAGTAGTATTTAGATAAATCCATATAATGCTTCTACGTGCAGTAAAAGAAGAATTATGATTTGAAACTGAATTGAAACCTTATTCATGGTTACTTCATGATTAGAAACAGACGTGTTTTTTACGAATAATTGTTTTAAAATAAGCTAAATATGTGTTCCCTTTTAGATGATGATAAGACAATTAACAGAATTCGGAATGACATCATGACAACCATGTATATACGTAGGTTCATTTTCTATATCTTATTTCAGAAATATTTAACTTCTTCTATGCCTCCAATAATCTCAAGCTGCAAAATAACTATTTCCTGGTGTTTATGAACCCTGTCTGGATGGCCTTACCAAAGACCTTTGGCCGTATAAAACTTATCCATGTGTCACAATTATCTCAATGACCTTGACTTCTATTAATTGTGACCTGTGTGAACTTACTGAGTTCTCAGTGACCTTGACCTCTATTACCCTTCACCTGTATGACCTTACTGAGTTCTATGTGACCTTGACCTCTATTACCCTTGACCTTTATGACCTTACTGAGTTCTATGTGACCTTGACCGCAATTTCTGTTGAGCTTTATGACCTTACTGAGTTCTCAGTGACCTTGACCTATATTACCCTTGGCTTGTATGATCTTACTGAGTTCTGTGTGACTCATCCCTCACCTTGACATGTATCAAAGATCAATAAAGGGTCTTCTAAGCATTTGTATCTTTCATGTAATCATGTGAATTGCATTTAAATCAGGTTTAGGTCTTATAATAACCATTACCTGTCTGTCCCTACAGAATTCGGTTTATCCCTGGTGCTTTTCCTGCTCATGTTGTTGTACTTCCCATCCAAACCTCCAACCCCGCCCAGCACCAGTGCAGCCACAGCCCGCACTGCCTTCAAGGAGGGACTCAAGAAAATCATCAGGTTGTAAAGATATCCCATCTTTCCTAATAGATATTTAATTATAAATCATCCTAGAACTAGAGGAGTGAAATGGGTAATTTGACTCCATCTAAACCTATTGATGTATGCGGGTTGGGGGAGGTGTAGGGCCAGCTGTGGGGGGCTAAAAATAAGCAGTTTAGGGCTTGACCTGTGAATGGTTGTAATTACATACCCCTCTGTACACACAGCTGGCCATGCAGTCCCTCTCCCTTCATGCATCTTTAATTAGGTTGTAATTCACACCCCTCTGTTATGTAACCCCACCCCTTTAGATCCATGTGTGAATAAAGTCAGTCTTCACCTAACCTCCAAAGAGGACAGACCTGTTTCAGGCTTGCTCATTTACCCCTGTATATCATGGGCCCAGTCAGGGCACCTATATAGTTTTGGGAGTTAGAATATTACTATGGAGTAAAACAGTACTTAGCCCTGGACTGAGTAGGGGCAAAGGTACTATGTTTTATATTGGCTGACCACGAGCGTGACTAGAGAGAATATGATGCTCTTATGAGTATTTCCCTCTCCCAGTTCCGACAGGGACTGGCATGCAATCTTTTGAATAAGGCAGATCGCCTTTGGAGTGGCATAGAGAAGTCAGATGCGGCCATAGGAGAGTGGCAGCAGCATCAGGAGGGCGGCATTAGATCCAGGAGGGCGGCATCCACCTCAGGAGAGCCACGACAATGTCAGAGAATGATGCGTCAAGGGCCTCCGGGAAATGGCCAGAGTCCCGGAGAGGACACCAGGAAAATCAGGAGGAAGTGGAGACGCCCAGGAGCGTCGGGACTCGTCCAGGAGCGTCGGGACTCGTCCAGGAGCGGCAGAGATGCCCCGGGGTGTCGGAACTTGCCCAGGGGTGCCGGGAACGGCGACGCCCAGGAGGAGTTGCGTGACAACCAGGAGGAGGGGGCGACGGCAAGGAGGAGACGGCGATTTCCGGGAGGGGCGATGATGTCAGAGACGACCTCAGAGAAGAGGTGGGCGCCTCAGGAGTGACGGGACTCGTCCAGGAGAGACGGGACTCGTCCAGGGGCGACAAGACTCGTCCAGGGGCATCGGCAAGTTTGGGAGATTGGTGATGATCAGGGAGGCAGGTAGGAGGTTAAAATGGACAGACTATTTATTCCTCTGGCGACCAGAAAAATATACTGCCTAGCCTACCCTTGAATGTGAGTACCAATCTCGATACAATCTGAATAAGACGGTATGTGAGACAGTTTTAGTGAGCATTGACTCAGTCATTATCACGGATGTTTGCTGCTGTCCTCGACACTGTAATGTTTGTTATTTGCCTTGTAATGAATGCAGGGTAATTTATGATAGTTCTGCCCTGACGAACGTGAGTACATCTTTGAAGTCATATCTCGGCCATGGACTGATATTGGGCTTATAATTATGATGAAGTGACTGACGAGATAATGAATAACAAAATTTAATATTCAGTGATGTGTGAGCCATGGACTGCACAGAGACTGAGTTCAGAAGGAATTTAAGTCGTCATGGGTGTGTGCATTTGTGTATGTATTGTTAAAGATGTCATGAGCATGCATACACTGCACATATATGTTCGCTGATTGAAGTTGAAATGAATTGCGGTATGACTTATGTCTCCTCAAATTTTATTCCAATGCAAATTGTATAAATGCGACAGTAACTGGGACAGTTGTAATGAATATTCTATCGTTATAACTAGAAGAGACACTTGATCAGATATTTTTTTTTTTTTTTTTTTGACGCTGTAATGCTGGTAATTTCGCTTGTAATGAATGCAAGGTGTGTTAGTTGATGATTGTCCTGATGAACGTAAGTATTATGTATACCGTTAATGCATTTACTTTATGGATATCTGCTTTCTATTAAATAAAATGGTTGGGAAGGCTCGGAGTTGGTATAGAGACGTATGCATGTCAATGGGAGTATGCTAACCCCTTCTCCCTCGGTGTAGAATTCCCGGTCGGATTAGTGATTAACAGTAAACAGGGTGATGTTTAGAGACACTTCACACCCTCTTTTCCAGGCTGGTCGACAGGGTTGTCCTAATGAGATGTTTTGTTGATTTGCACGTTGAAATGAGTAAGAATCAATTCTACTGGTCTGAAATTTATTTGGAAGGGTCAGAAGTCAGCACTGAAATAATTATGTCTACATGAGAATATTGTAGATGGTACCCATCTTTGTGGGATACGTGTGAGATATCCTGATCGGATTAGAGATTAGAAATAAGCAGAGGGATGCCTGGGTATCCCTCATGCCCTCTGTTCCCAGCTGGTCGCAAGTGGCTGTGTGAAGGGGTTAATTAAATCAATCCGGACGATTGGAAGTAACTGTGGTTTTTGCATGGGTGTAATTAGATTTTGAAAAAGGAAACACAGTTTGGATCTCTTTGGTATGTTCACTTATGTTTCAGGCTACATTCCAGAGAATGTTGACAGGATTATTTAATGGGAAGCGCTGTTTAAGCCCCCTAAATGTACCTGGACATATTTGGGCCTACCCCTCGTTCTGCTGGTACAATAAGCTGTTCGAGAATTAGGAAAAATTACTATGAGGGGTTGGGGCCTATAGTACAGTACGCTGACTAAGCGGTTTAGGTTGCCTACGGGATATATTAAGGCATGCCAGGGTTTAATGTGTGTGGCTGTTTTGGGCTGGTTTCAGTTACGAACAGAAAATCTTGATCTACCTGATTTTTCCATTTACGTTTTCAGGCTTTATACAGGAGAATATTGATGATATTAATTAATTGGGAGCACTGTTTAAGCCACCTAAATCTATTTGAGCATATTTGGGGCCACCCCTATTTCTGTTGCTACGAGATGGGTGTATTTTGGAACTGCTTTTAAAATGGGATTCTGATACAAGTATGCCTGGTTAGCTACTTGCATTGTCCACAAGGCCTTTTGTGTTGGCGTTCGGGACTGTTTGTACATTTCTGAGGATGGGCTGAGCTGGTGGTTCCCCTCTGCAGTGTGGAGATTATGGGTTAAATTTAAATACCCATTTTGGATCATGGTTGCAGAGCTTTCTCACCATGGCTCCGTCATATAAGGTAAATAGATTGCAGATGTTGTTGTCCCATAGGGTTGGATTTTGAGAAAGGTTTGAAGTTTAGCATAGAAGCAAGTTGGCTATGTTGTTTTCTGTTGTTGTTTGTCATATGTGTCACCTGTAAAGTAATACAAAATGTTTGGTGTGCCACTTTTCTTTAGGGCATTTCCCTTGATAAAGAAAAGATGACACTGAGACCACTGTGAATCAGTCTCTCCTGTGATAGTACCCTCCCATCCCATTCAAAGGATCTCCTGATCACAGATCCACCCCTACCTCTGCACTAGCACCCCCCTAACAATAGATCCCTATATCCCTATACTCCCCATTCCTGTCACAGGCTGTTACAAAGGTTCATGGTGGTCCCTTGGAATTGTGTCTCACTCCTATGGTAATCCATGGGGATTATGATTAATTCCCATGTGATTGTTCTGGGCCATTATGGGTGAGAGGAGCCAATTCTAAGGAAAGGTGTGTCCTCTTGAAATGTTATTTGCACTTATATGTGGGTTCAGTCTATGACTCCCCTCCTCTGTGTCAAGATTATGGGCTAAATTTAGAATACCCATTTTGGATCATGGTTGCAGAGCTTTCTCACCATGGCTCCGTCATGTAAAGGAAGTAGAGCTGCAGAAGAAGTTGTCCTGCAAAGTTGAGTTGAAAGAGTCGGTTTGAGGGCAAGTGTCACCCTCACATGTCTACAATTGTATTTCTTATTTTACATGTCAGGACTTATTTGTCTTTTCCCCCATTGCATATACCATGTCCTAAAATCTGTTTTACATGTATGTTTATGTTTCTATATAGTTATGATTTAGTAGTTTATGCGATTCTTATCTCATAAACTTAAGTGTTGGAGGTATGTAAAGATATCCCATCTTTCCTAATAGATATTTAATTATAAATCATCCTAGAACTAGAGGAGTGAAATGGGTAATTTGACTCCATCTAAACCTATTGATGTATGCGGGTTGGGGGAGGTGTAGGGCCAGCTGTGGGGGGCTAAAAATAAGCAGTTTAGGGCTTGACCTGTGAATGGTTGTAATTACATACCCCTCTGTACACACAGCTGGCCATGCAGTCCCTCTCCCTTCATGCATCTTTAATTAGGTTGTAATTCACACCCCTCTGTTATGTAACCCCACCCCTTTAGATCCATGTGTGAATAAAGTCAGTCTTCACCTAACCTCCAAAGAGGACAGACCTGTTTCAGGCTTGCTCATTTACCCCTGTATATCATGGGCCCAGTCAGGGCACCTATATAGTTTTGGGAGTTAGAATATTACTATGGAGTAAAACAGTACTTAGCCCTGGACTGAGTAGGGGCAAAGGTACTATGTTTTATAAGGTGACTACAAAGTAAAGCCAGTCAGGGGTAAATCCAGGGGGGTTGAGAGGGTCCTGACCCCCCCCCCCCCCCCCCTTTTGCAGGACCCCTAAACTACAAAGAGAAAATGTCCCATGTGTACACACAAATGGGAATCCTGTATCTGCCCCTGAGCCTGGTCCCCACTTGGACAATTATGTTTCCTTAGTCGTCCGGCAACTATGGCAATTAGTAGCCTGGTGACTTTAACTAGACACTGGTGCTTTGATGTCTGTTGACTAAACCACTAGTCCCCATGGTTTGTGGTCGAAATGTGGCTTAAATATCTCCTAAGCAAGCTTGATATTTCTCCCAAGTTGCCAGCAATTAGTGCACTTAATCACAGGGTGGGGTGACTAATTTGATATCTAATCACCGGCAGTTCGGCGTCTTAACGTGGGGATTAGTTTTTTAGTAATCTGGTCATTAGTTAGTCATCCAACAATCAGTTTTTCGTCCTTGGTCACTGATGAAAGCTCTGAAAATGCACTAATCACTGTCGTTAGTCACCCAAGTAGGGACCCTGCTTACACATGTATACATGTTGATACTGGATAGTGAGTCTTTGAGTTTATCACCCATAAGGCAGTTTTACAATACACAACTTCAGCTGCTATATGCCAATGTTGCAGAGAAGTCAAACATATTAGAGGTACAACTCTTTGTTATACATGAGAAGAATAAAAAATTGTCAATTTCAAGCAATTTTATTGCCTATGTATTGTCTGTGATATTCTCGTATTGCACTCATATCACAGCTAAAGTTGTATAGGTGTAAAAGGGCTTATACTGCAAAGGAGGGGTACATACAGGGGCTGGGGCATATTAGCAGGCCATACATACAGCAATCCATTTTCAGTAATCTAAATATAATTTGAATATTGTATGGGGGATAAGATATAGAGGAACCTTTGGGGTATATGCTCGGGTGGCTTTATGACCCATGGGGATTGCATGCCCCTCGGGCATCATGGACCCCTAAGTGTCGTTATGCCCACCCTCAGACACCTCCAGCAGTTCTTATATTAGTATGTCAAGGCTACCCAGGTGACTGATCAAAACCAGTTAAACATTACTAAAGCCCTATACCCACTAGGTGATCTTGCCGTTGACTGGTGACAGGCGACTTGGAGAATCACCGGAAAGTTGTTGGGCGACTCAGGATTGCTGAGCGACTCCCTGTGGATATAGTTTGGATTCTGGGCAATTTTAATACCAATTTTATCGTCAATTTTTACCGGCAATCCTGATTCATGTCGCCTGTCACCCAGAAAGCACACCATACCCAGGCTTTATTGCCGGGCAACTATGATCGCTAGGTGATCGGCGCCCACTGATTATGTAACCCCCAGCAGTTTCTCATCGCCCATCGATGGTAAAATTGCCTAGTGGGGCTTAATGGTTTAGTCATTCCTTTGGTACTTTGGGACTGCAGGGTACAGTGCAAAAGATTAAACAAAGAATTTATAAACAAAAACAAAAAAACACCTTTATCTAATTAACTTAGATTATAGTCGTGTCATAGAAAAAATGCCTTGTTTGAATTTAGTCACTTTTCTTAGCCTTCTGAATGCATGTGAATAAAACTCAAACCATCACTGTCCTTACCCTTCTAAATAGCATGAAAACTTCTCAAACCATAATAGACCTTACCCTTCTAAATAGCATGAAAACCTCTCAAACCATCACCGTCCACGTATCCTTCTGATTAGGAAGAAAACTTCTCAAACTACCACTGTCCTCACTCCTAAGAATTGATGTAAACCTTTCATACCTTCACTGTCCTTAGCCTTCTGAATGAATTAAAATTAACTCCTTTTCACTGCCACTGCCCTTACCTTCTAAAAGTTATCTAAACTTCTCTAACTGTCCCTATCTTTGAACTTCAGGCTGCCCCATGTGTGGGTGTTGGCATTTGTCTATGCCGCAAGTAACGGGGTGTATTCTGGGATATCGCCTGTCCTGGACGTGGATCTGAAGGCGAGTGGTATACGCAATGACCAACTGGTGGCTGGTTGGGTCAGCTTCGCCTCCTTGATCGCCTGCATTGTCTTCAGTATCCCCCTGGCTTTGTAAGTAGATACCATACAATTGTTTTTGATGAAGAGTTAAGCATTCATGTGGGAAAAGGGAATTGATAACCCCTCAACAATGACTTAACAAATTCTTTAGTTTGGAGATATTGAAGATTTAGCTCATTTTCTATTGATTTTATAAGAATACATATATTTTGCCCATTATTCCTCAAAATTTATTTTTGCACATTTTTTTCACAGTGTCCAGTTATGGGGGCTGTTGAAAAATGGTTCACAATAGGAGCTTTAATATGATACTACTCATTGTAGCAGCTGTTGGGCTTGATGGCATATGGGACATAAACCGTGGTTTTTTAACTGATTTTTATTATTACTAAGTTCTTGAATATATGGAAAATGTAGAACAATGTACAGTGTGTAGGGTAAATTATTTGGGTTTTTTTAGTATATAAGGTTCACAATTTCCAGTTTCTTGTTCTTAAATCTTTGTTTTTAGTTCTTCAGTCAAATAAATAAATTAGCAATGAAATACCATTGAAAAATGAATATAGAGAAAAAGGATGTTCATAATTCTGTAGTTACTTATATCCATAAAAGTGTATAATAATACACATAATAATACAAACAGTCTTTTATAGCTCTTACATAGACTTATTACCATATTCATGAGAGTAGGATCAAAGCCTACATAAATCCTTTTTTCGTTAGTATACTCTTCAAAGTACATACTTAGAATATAATGTCAATACTACTGACACCTCAAAATGATCTTTGACCTTATTTAGGCTTACATCTACATAAATAATGAATTCTTAGGCATAAAGCCTTACAGATTCTTCTAGAACTTGTCACGACCTAGTTTAACAGAGCACATGCACCTGTGCACAACTATAGCTTCTATGACAAGTCATGGACAAATAATACTTGACATAGGAGGGCAGTTTATTTGGTTCATTGTCACATAATCAAGTTCCCAAAATGAAAGGGAAAAAAAAACTTGTAGAATGTTGTGGTATACATCTGTGCTGTCTGAAGGCTAAATGGGAGTGAGACCCTCTGACAGGCAGACAATGTTTATAAACTTGCCAAACATCAGTGCCATCTGTCCATAGAAACTGGTACCAACCAGGTGTTAGTAGTAGTAGCAGTCAGTGTATCCTGTGCTCCACATAGCAGGCAGAGGTCACTACTGAGTCCATAACTCCAGCTGCTATACAGTCATAATGCTGAGGCATTATATCCCCCATCTTTTACCACTCAAATCTTACATGTCATGATACAAATTATGGTTCATACAACTTTCTAGATATTCTTACATACCTTTTGGTTTGTCCAAGCCCAACAATGCTTGTTCAAAGGTGCTTAAATTTGGCTTTCTTTTTGTCAAATCTTGGGAGTTGCATGTTGTTTCTTTTTCTGACATCATCTCTCCCACAATACAAAGCACCTTGCATGTCACAGCTAGATTTTACCATACTACATGTTTTGGCTAATTTTCTTACAGTGTCAACACAGATATTGATGGTGTACTTATTCATGAAATATATAATGATGATTTTACCACATGTCAAACCAAGTCACACAAGTCAAGTTCTTTAGATAAAATCATGAATCACCTTGGATTTTCCCTGGTCTCATATTTCACTGAAACACCTCCTTTTGTAAATATGCTGCTGATCTCTTCTCAGGATATCTGACAAAACTGAAACACCTGATTAGTACATATACAGGACTAACACTGTAAATATGACACAGTTATAGCATCAGAATACCCCTCCAATGGTTGTAAGACAGGTCTATTCCCTTACAGGTGGGTTCATACAAAGAGTTTCTAGTTGGTTCGCCAAATACCTGTATTATCGCTCACGGAGCTCTGAGGCTCATCACTGTGCTCATATGTATTCATATGACTTACATTACAAGTGCCTCTGGTGCTGGTCACTCTCCTCCACAGTCCTCTATGGTCAGGATAACTGTGAGTGAAGTGGTACTGTGGTGGAGAGTCCTAACGTACCCCTCTTTTCTTTAATAAAGTGAAACAAGTACCTTTAAGAAGCGAATTAAAGAGAGGAAAATGGCAATTTGTTCAGAAAGAATACAGTCTATGCTGGGGCAGAGACTGTATAATATATATCAAGACTGGATTGTTTCTCTGTGGCCCTCTGTGATCAGTTCCCTGGTGGCTGGTTTGATCAACTATGACCAGGGTTTGGCCATTGCCAATGTATTACAAGTGCCACCACACATGACATTTCAACCACAGGCCTACTCCAACCACCCAGCCAAGGATATGACATTATAATAACGTTGCAACAATGTTCTGGATTGATTCTTGTTACGTCACACTGTTAGATTGCAGCGACGTTCTTTTGATGACTCCCAATTACGTCGCTGCAACCATTGTAACATTCTGATAACATTCTTGTGACATTATTTATGAGGCTGAGACTTAATAAGAATGTCACAATAACATTCTGTTTAGGTGTTGTTGAGTCCTAACTGAATGAGGATGTCACAATAACATTCTCTTTAGGTTAGGTCGATGCCTAACCTAATAAGATGGTCACTGGAACATTCTGTTTAGGTAAGGTGAGGACCTGACGTAATCAGAACATCACAACAACGTTCTGTTCAGGTAAGGTTGGGACCTCCCCTGGTCAGGAGATCACAACAACGTTCTGTTTAAGTCAGGTCTAGACCTCACCTAATCAGAATGTCACGATGACATTCTATTTCAATGTTATCTTGACCTAACCTCACCAGAACATTATGATTACATTCTGTTTTGGTTAGGTCTCAACCTCACAGAAAAATAGTGTAACAGTTATGTGGCTTTCTATTTAGCAACAGATAAACCAGAAAAGTACAGTTACATAACATGACCGTTACCTCACACCTTGGCTGGGCGCAGCCCAGGTGGCAGTCATGTAGTGCATATATTCTCGATATACACTATATGATATATGGGTTATGCCAATGTCAATTAGAGATTGTGATGCTTTTTTGTTGGTTATTTGAAATATGAATATCTGTTATAGAAATTCTATATGTTGTTTTATTTTTTATTTTTTATTTTTTTCATATCTTTTACACTTAAATTGACAGTATACCCAAAAACCAACTATAAATATGTTGGTTACTACTGATTACTGTAATTACGTTACTACATGTGGATTAGTTTGTAATACTGGATGTACAATGAAAACCGGATCATTGAATCCGATTGTAAACCAGGATAAATAAAATGAAATAAAAAAAAAAAAAACATACCAAGTCTTTGATTGGGATACATAGTGTAAGTTAAAATACAATTTTAGTTAAGAAATGTTTGATGGAGAAGGAAGTACTTAGACTGCACTTTTGCTATAGACATCTCCCATTCACAAAAAGACATGCACTTTTCTTGCAAAAAAAAACGATAAATCTCCAAATGGATAATGCATGTTTTGACACTAAATGGTCAAAAAATAATTTATACATTAGTGTTGACTGTATGTTTTAATTCTAAACTGATAGCTTAAGTGTTCAATTACCTAACTATTTCTAGGCACTAAATTGAGCTGACCTTCTTTTTTTTCAGATTGGCTGACTGTTTTAATCAGTTTGTCAAGGCGTTACTCATAATAATTTGTGTCCTGGGTACTGGACTTTTCACTGTCTTCAGTCTCCAAGTAGATGGGTTTTTACCACCTAGTGTTGGTAAGTATAGTACACCCAGCCAAGGATGCGACGTTATCATAATGTTCCAGTAATTTTCTGGTTGGTTCTGTATTGGTTCTTGTTACATTCTTTTGGAGCCTCCCAATTATGTCACTGCAACCTACGGTTATAATGTTGCACTGCGACGTTATTATAATGTTCTGGATACATTCTTCAACCTAAACAGAATGTTCTTATAACACTCTCTTTTGGTTTCGTCCTAACCTCACCAAAAAATAAATAAACAAAACTGGACTCATATGGAGATACAGATCGCCGGATCAGACCAGGCAGGAATGCTATCAGGCACTCGTGCTTCACACTTGGCCTGATATCATTCCCGCCTGGCCTCCGGATTCCGTATCGGTACAGTCCGTGGTTTCACTGTATGCCTATTTATCAATTCCGGAAAAGTATAATAAAGTCATAATAACGTAATATTTGGTGCCTCACCATCAATAAAGTAATTGTTACGTGCCATCTTAGTAAGTTACAGATTGATTGAAAAAGTATAGTTGCAGAACATTTTTGTTACATAGCAGGTTGGCTTGGAAAGGCTCACTATCTCATTTACCCAAATTGGAAACACTTTCTCCCTTTGCAATATGTTGGGTGGTAAATTTTTGAACCACAACTGAACTTTTACAATAAGTTGTCAGCCTACTCAGTGAACAGGACTCATATATTTATCGCTTTACCATGTGTTAAATTTGTGTAATACTGGTGTTGTTTTATTCTCTGTTTAAAGTCAGTATCTTAGTAGGATTTGCTATGTACATAGTAATAAACCTATTTCATATGTCTATTTCATGAATATAACTACATTTTACATTACTACTCTCTAGTGTCTTCTTAGTTACCTTCCAGTGTAGTGACAATCTCCATGTAAAACATGTGTATCACATACTTTAACTTGCATTATTTTTATGCAATACTGGTGGTGTGTAAATCAGGAGTTAAACATGAGAAAACCATCTTTCTCTGACACCACTTTTTGACTTATGTAATCCTCTCTACCACAGATTGCTAATTCTCCAAACCAGGTTGCTTTCTGGGTAATATGTTGACAAAACTGACAGGGTTTTACATAGAACATTTCATGAATAGTACCATTATTTGTGATTAAGGTTGGATAAAACTAGCCATCATTATTTTTTTAAATTAGAACCAATATACATTTATATTTCCTGAGTTGTTTGAAATGTCATTCATTATAGATGGATAAATAGCAATTATTTGTTTATTTTCTATAGTTTTCAAGGGATTTTGTCGACGAAATCAGCCCAAATTAGCCTGCAGGTCCTTAGAATACTGTAAATCAGCTATCCGTGGTAGGGAGAATTTGTTGTAGTTCACCCGCAGACTAGCCTAAATTAAGGCATGCTGAGTATAGACAATTTCAATAATCATGGCATAATTATGTGGTCTGATATGGTGGAAAACTAACATTGCCTATTTTTCCATTTCGTATCTATACATATTTAGTACTTTTCAAGTTGGTTTGTAAAAAGGTTTTACTATGCACATAGTTCATATGGGGAAATGGTTCTTGTGTGGCATTGCACAAACGTTAGAAATATTCCAGAACTTGATATTGTCTTGGATGATTTTGGGTCAGGCTACTATCTTTGGGGGATAAATCAGGAAGTAATTACAGTAATATTTCATAGTAAATCTTAATTTTGATGTAAGCTGGGATGTGCTGAGTGACTAGAAAAATCTGTAACGTACCATTCTAAACTCTCATTAAAATCCTTTCAAGACAAATGTTTGTCAAGATATTCACATATGTAAACTTGATAATGGCCAAGGCACTTCTAATGGATATTAGGAAAATATCATGTAAATAGAATTCTGAGATTGACCCTTTCTAAAACTAGTTTTGAGTAGGAGTGCTCCCTAGTGGTTAAGTTGGGAGGTATCTCATTGACTAACCTTTGACTCTCTTTCCCTCAGTGACCACCTCTCTGACCTGCCGGTATTCATCTAATTCAACCGCTATACCCAATAGGCTGAATCGTTGCACAAATTGGCCGATTTCTTTGCTAGGAATTGCCCGATTTGTGCACTAATTCAATTCACCACTCAGTATGCAGTATCAAAATGTACATGTTTGACATGAATCGATACTAAAATCGGCCAATTATTCTTGTAGAATTGGTCAACTTTAACGCCAATTTGTACATTGGCTCCCCTAGTGAGTATGGGGATTAACAGTGGACCTGCATCTGACTGCTGTGCCTCCAACGCACATTGACATGTCCTTGTTTCTCTTACAGTGACCTTGTCAGTGACCTTCATTCTGGGTTCAGTCATGGTGAACGCTGCTATACCCATCATGTATGAGTTGGCGTGTGATGTGGCCTACCCCCTAGACGAGTCGCTGACCACTGGGCTACTTAATGTAGCCTGCAACCTGACAACTACCCTCTTCCTGGTGCTACTGAAGGTCCCTTCAATAGGTAGGAGAAGGACTATTAGATGGAGTGGAACATTTCTTTTTTTTTTATTGGATTTCTGTACAGGCTTAGTTCACCTAATCAAAATGTTCCCCCACTATAGACCTGGGATGCATTTCCAAGTCTGATTTGTGGAACCCACAAATACTCCACAAGTATTTTTATGGAGAGCTCAGTACAAAAAAAATATCATGTAAACTAATTTTGAAAACCAGCCATTTCCAGCTTGTGCAATGTGGAAGATTATGTGTATCTGTTTGGGACAGTGATGAAACAGTTGGCTTTGTATTCTATAGTTATTTTTGGGGGGAATATGTTGAAAGTAGATATCAAACTCTACTTTCTTACATCTAGCTCTCCATAATTCCTATTTGCAAGACTTGGCCTTTCATTTGTTGACCCATAAGTACCCTATAATTGCCGGTTTTGTTGTCAAAAGTTGTAGGTGCTCAAAGTACCTATAAGTCTTGAGACCTAACTGCTAATGCAGTAAAGTTGCCAACCCTCAGTTAGCTAAGGAACAATCAGCCTTGATTCTAATGCTTAATCTGGTATGTGTACTGAGGGTGTGAAAGCCTTGTGAACTAATGTGAGATCTGCACTGATTGACCAAGGGTAGGAGGGCCCTAGATGGGGTTAACTTTGTTAAATGCAGTATTTCTTTTTAGGTATGACATTCCTTTTATCATATTTGATGTTCCATTAACAGTCTTAAAAAGGCACGCATTTTACATTTACACAACCTTTACAATTCCAGTTCTGTTTCTTTTAATTATGTAAAGCTAGTGAGTGTGTCATTTGAAATAAATGGGTATGTGACAATGTAACTTTAATGGTCTTGATGCTCAGTAATTATAGACTTTAAAGAACTAAGATTAGGGAGAATAAGCCCATCCCACATTTGGTATATCCAAGGGTTGGGCAAAATAACGCTATAGGCAATCCTTGTCTCCTAGAGTTGAGGTTACTGAACTAAGCAAGTATTATGTTTTTCTATATCTCTAAGTCCTGCTAAACCATAATGACTTCTAAGATTTTATCAATTGACAGGTTTGCAGGTTTGGGAGCCAATCAAAATACTGTATTTCAGGCCAAAATAGGGCTGGAAATTATAGGTTGGTCTGACAGACTTTAACATTGGTTCCTATGGGAAAAAGGTCCATATACAAAGCTACATTCTACACATTTCAGGAGCAATCTGACAACCAAATTGCATTTGTTGATTTTGTATTATGCAACTCCCTTCAGGGATTAAGCATGGAGGCAATTTTGAAAGTATTTCATGGTAAAGTATAATGTTGCTGTAAACTGGGATGGGTTTATTGGCACTCATGAGTCTACCTGAATCATTGACAGTAGGGCCACCTGGATAAGGCTTACCAATGAGAAAATCTCATAGGTTTAAATTGGGTGTGATAATTTGTTATGTAGGTTGTATGTCTGTTTTGGTTTTACTAGTGCACAAGTATTCCCCAAATCTGAGTTGGGAATGCATCCCTGGACACCATCTTGGTTGTTTGGGTAGGGGACTGTCTGAAAATCACGAAAATGTATATGTTCTTCATTGAAGGCCCTTTCATGGTTAAGACACACATTGTTGAAGAAATAAAAAAATAATCCATTTGATTTTTGAAGTTGATATCTCTAATCAAATCTATTCATCACCTTAGTTCAAAATCCGTTTTTACATATATTTTTCATTGTAAATTCTAACCCTTAAACATGGTAAGATATTAAGTAAATACTTTATATAGACAATATCTGGAAGACACATTTGTCATGCTACTAATATGCAGTATTAGAAGTTATGTCATAGAATAGAGTAAGAAATACCTTCCTATCAAACTTTTAAACAAAAGATTATATTGAAAATGGAAATATGTTCCTCAAACATGTCTCTGTTTTCTGATATATTGTAACTATAATTATTAATCTTTTTATTTTTCTCTTCAGGCACCAGTTGGATGCACTGGGTGATGGTAGGGGCAGTGGCCCTGTGTGTCCCCGTACTGATCCCCTTCAAACCGAGTGAACCCCGCGAGATGAGAACTGACATCATGTTACAAGATGGGGTAACCCAATGACACCAGTGTTCTATAGGTTCTACATAGTTAAAGTGCATGATATCTTCACCTGAAGTTACTAGCAATATATCATCACCTGATGTGAATAAACAATATGTCATCACCTTATGTAACTTAAGGATACCACATGATGTCCCAAATGGAGTGTCACAACACTACCTTGCAACAAGAAGTATCAACTAAATGTCATCACTTCACATCATCACATAACAAATGCATGATGTGACAACATTATGTCCTGCAAATGAAACGAGAAGCAACATCAATGCAAATGTCATTCACTCAGGTTCCTTGATCTCACCACATGCCACCTGTATTATAATGGTGCTGAATGATGTATAATTAAAGGAGCAGTATCTTCCTCCCATTATTAGGCTTACGTCCACTAATGCAGAAGCTGGCAACATGTTTTCCTATTTTGGAACGTAATCTGGTGGTGTTATCGGTCACGGCATAAATTTGTCAACAAGGTTTGAGGGTTATAATTTAACTCGTTATGACACCACCACTGATGAGAGTGCTCCTTTAAGACTAAGGGATACAAGAGTATTATCTTGTGTTTTCCATACTGTTGAGACTTTAACATGGATCTATATCAGCTGTTTTGGTTGCATTTAATGTGTCTAAAGTGATCACTCAAGGTTACTTTTTTTTACAAAAGCAATCCAATATTGTGTCACTTTAACTTGAGATGAAACAGTGGTATCATTTTGATTTTTGATATCATTGTAGCGTCCCTGAAAGCGTGTTATGAGTCGATTTTTTGTTTGACCCACATATTCAAGACATTTTAACAAATGCCCGATCCCTAACCCAGGACTATTTGAAGGCCTAAAAGTTAGCGTTTTGAGCTTTATCAGACCTACACCAGACTCTTTGAGGGCACAGACAGAAAGGGATTTGGAAGAACGAAGATGGATACATCAACTGATGTCGACAGTCCCAAAGGGGTTAAACCTTATTGATTAAAATAATTTAATATGGTCTGTGGTTCCAGAAATTCGTTTTTAAAATTTTATTTTCAAGTACGGACCACCACCCATATACGAGACTCCCTTTTCGACTCTCTATCTAGTCACGGACTATTGAGTCCTACCACATTTACTCCTACGGCATCCCTCGGACATCAAAATTATTTTTGATATCCAACATTTAAATTAATTTGATAAAGGGATACATGCCTACTCATACCTAATTTCCGGTTATTACAAATGCAAATTTATTATCAAAAATCAGACCTGATGATTTGATTTATCATAGTCTGGGGTCTGAGCCATGGAAATTCTGATTCCGTGTGCCATGAAAGGTTTATACCCGAAACTATTTTGGGGTGCTAGAGGGGTCCTTTGGGCATAAGAATATGCCTGTTGTCACTCTGTAGAGGTGTGCATAAGAGTGACAACAACCATTTTGTTTGACAACCACTTTCAGAATATGACACAATATAATTCAACGTATTTCTTTAATAGCCTACTCAATAAATAAGCAATTCATTTTATTAGACAAATCAATAGTTCATTAGTAGGGGAAGATGAAACATGAATGACTTTGACTTTATCCAAGGTCAAGGTCATCAAAATTAAGGTCAAACTATGAGAAATATCAAAATTTGAGTGTTTTCTTTTTTCCAAACTTTCCTAGCCTATGAAATATATATAAATAATACCTAAAACCATTCTGGAGTGCTAGAGGGGACTCTTGGACATAGGAATATGCCTGTTGTCACTGTGTGAAGGTGTGCATCAATGTGACAGCAGCCATTTTGTTTGGTTACCTCCTTAGAAAATGACCCAGTAAGTGATGGTCTCTTTCTCTAATAACTGAACAGAATTCTTAAGCCATCTATTTCATATTAGGCAAATCAATAGTGCATTAGTAGGGAAACATACAACATAAGTGATATTGACCTCATCCAAGGGCAAGGTCATCAAATTTAAGGTCAAACTTTGAAAAACGTCAAAAAATGAATGTTTTAGTCCTTCCAAACTATACTAGCCTATGAAATATGTATGAATAATATCTTAAACCACTCTTGAGTGCTAGAGGGGACAGTTGGGCATAGGAATATGCCTGTTGTCACTGTTTGAAGATGTGTGCCAATGTGACAACAGCCATTTTGTTTTGTTACCTCAATGAAAGATGACCCAGCAAGGCATGGTCTCTTTCTCTAATAATCTACCAAATTCATAAGCCATCTATTTCATATTAAACAAATCATGATCAGTAGTGCATTAGTAGAGTAAGATAATACATGAGTAACATTGACCTTATTCAAGGTCACAGTCATCAATATTAAGGTCAAACTTTGAAAAACGTCAAAAAATGAGTGTTTTATTCCTTCTAACCTATACTAGTATATGAAATGCCTGAGCATTGGCAAATGCCTATCATCACTCTGTGAGTATTTGTATAAATGTGACAGAAGTCATCTTTTTCACTTCTCCTTCATACATACATAAAGCCCCATCAAAAATGATCTTCTCTTGTTGGCTCATGCAAATTATTAAGACATCTAATTCATATTAGATATATCAATAGTGTATTGGTAAGAAAACATTCAACATGGGCTACTGTGACCTCAGCTAAGTTAAAGTCATTGGAATTAACGTCACAATGAAATGTGAGTGCTGCATTTTCAAAAAAAAACTATCCTAGACTATGAAATATGTAAGAATGATAATGAAATCTATTCTAAGTTGCTTAAGCAGTCATTGGGGAATAGGTAAATACTGTTGTAAGTCTGTAAAGATGTGCAAGTGTGACAGCAAACATTATTTTGAGTAAACAGCTAGAAACAATAACTAGTAAGAACATCTTCATAGAATTAGCATAGGCAAACACAGCAGAAGGCAACAACCTTCCTCCATCTTCCTTCGTCCCTCCTGTTTATAATACCAGAAATAGTTCCCTTTTATATTTAGACATACAATTTAAGAATCAATAAAGAAAATTAATACTAAGTATGTGAGTTACATTCATTAGTTACCAGTATCAAAATTCATGGTGCACCTAATTCTGAGGTCTGCAATTTCTTGCTTGCTTGGTGAAATGAGTGCTTGGATGTTGCATACAATCAATCCTTAATTTCAAACACAGTTATGTATAAAACGGGTGCCAATAGGAAGGGATTTAATGTAAGGCTACATTATTCTAATTTTCGCAAGTCATATCCAAAATTTGACCACCTTTTAAGTCTGTTATATCAAAATGTTAGCTACTAGAGGTTATGTGTGGTTTTATACAAATATGTGTTCCCCAAAGTCCTTTATCCCGACTTGAGGCCATATCCCACAAACGCCAGAATATTGGATATGGGCTATTGCATTAAAAATTTCTTTTTACAGTGATAAACATTGCTGGTATACTGTGAGAGCCACCATGGAAAGAGTTTACTCCTGAAAAGTCAAATTTTCAAGAGTGTAGTCCAATAGGCTGCTGTCACACTTACACAAATCTTCACAGAAATTTACCAATGGCCAGAAGAAACCTTTAGTACCCTACAGTAGTTTTAGATATCATTTTTATGTATTTCACAGACTAGGAAAGTTTGTAAGAACAAAACAATCATATTTAAACATTTTGCAAGTGGTCTTAATTTGATGATTTTGGCCTTGGATAGAATCAAAGTCACTCACGTTTTATATTTCTAATGCACTAATCATTTGTCTAGTAAGAAATGAATGGCTAAGATTTTGAGTAGGCTATTACAGAGACAGACTGTATCATACTGTGTCATATTTCAAAGGAGGTGGTCAAGCAAAATCAATGCTGTCACACTCACACACACCTTTACAAAGTGACAACAGGCATATACCAATGCCCATGGGGCCCCTCTAGCACCCAAGAATAGTTTCAAGTATTATCTATCCATGTTTCATAGACCACAATACGTTTTTCAAAGTTTGACCTTAAATTTGATGACCTTGACCTTGGATGAGGTCAATGTCACTCATGTTGTATGTTCCCCTACTAAGTTATTAGAGAAAGAGACCATCACTTATTGGGTCATTTTTCAAGGAGGTAATCATACAAAATGGCTGCTGTCACATTACCACACACCTTCACACAATGACAACAGACATTTTCCTATGCCCAAGGGTACCCTCTAGCACCCGAGAGTGGTTTTAGATGTCATTTATACATATTTCATAGGCTAGGATAGTTTGGAAAAAAAAAACAATCAAATTTTGATATTTCTCATAGTTTGACCTTAATTTTGATGACCTTGACCTTGGATAAAGTCAAAGTCATTCATATTTCACCTTCCCTGACTAATGCACTATTGATTTGTCTAATATGAAATGGATAGCTAATTTATTGAGCAGGCTATTAATGAAAGAGACTGTATTATATTTTGTCATATTTTGAAGATGGTTGTCAAACAAAATGGCTGCTGTCACTCTTATGCACACCTCTACAAAGTGACAACAGGCATATTCTCATGCCCAAAGGACCCCTCTAGCACCCCAAAATAGTTTCGGGTATAAACCTTTCATGGCACACCAAATCCTTAAATAAGCTACTTTTTGGTGTTCGGACCCCAGACTATCAATGAAACCACCAGTATTACATGCTAGAGAAACCTAGGGCCGGATCCAGCCATTTAAGTCTGATAAATTAACCCTATAAACTAATCATTCAATAAAAAGAAATGCAACAACTGGTTTACAGGTTGCCAACTCGGTTGCCAAGAAACTATCCTTGGCTAACTGACCATGAGTCCTGTTGTCAACTTGATGATATCACAACTCACCTGTGACTATGCCAATAGTGATGTCATAATGAATGAAGCCGTAGCAACTAACAATGTTTTGAACACTGTTTGGTAGTGTTTTGAGAAGGCAACTTCGCTGACGCCTTCATAATATGATATCACCTTCATTGTCTAAGTATATAAGCAGCATTTAAATAGTAGTGATATTTTAACAAAGAAATAGGGAAGGCCCCTCAAACATAGAACAAGAATATTGTGAGCATATGGTAAAGGAAAAGAAGAAGGGAAATATACTTACATCTGCTCCAACATCACTATTGTAGTCTCATTCACAATGATACTTAAAGCGCCATTACACTAGACAACATGAGAAGCAAAATTACAATGTTGCAGAGAAATCGCGCATATTGAAGAAAAAATTCTTTGTTACACAAGTGAAAAATACTACAAGTTGCCAACTTCAAACAAGTTTATCAAATTTTCTGCATGTCATCATAATTATTGAGCCAATATCACAGTCCAAGTTGTGTCATGTAAAAGGGCCTTCAGAACTCGCTTAATCTCACAACCTTATGTAAAGAAATCATATCTTTCCATGTGTTTTCTCATGTAGTTTGAGTTCTGTTGCTATGTGTATTATAATTCATTGATGACATATTTTAGAACAAGAACTTAATAGAGTGATTTCATTGAATGTGCAGTATGCAGATGAACATGTGGGAAGAGAATATAGGTTTATCTGCAGGGGACTAATGTAAGCAGCTTAGGGCTACACCTCTAAATAGTTGTAATTCGATACCCCCTGTGGCCACAGCTGCTCATGCAGACCCTCCCCCTCATACATCTCTAATTAGCTTGTAACTACACACCCCCTGTCATGTAATGCCTGTCTATGTATTAATAAAGTCAGCATTCATCCAGCCTCTGAAGTGAACAGACCTGTCTCTGACTTGGTCATTTCACCTCTTGATATCATGGGCCCAGTATGGTCACCCATCACCCATATGTAGTTTTATACCTGTTTCCCTAGAACCAAACAATTTTCCCTCAAATCTTATTGCTCTACAAAGATTTAGAAAATCATATGTAAGACAGTCAAATGTATTGTTGACGAAATAAACTCTATAGTTGGCCGAAAAGAAAATCAGACATGTTTTGTGGTATAGTACTTTCTGCTTATGGTTGTTGAGGGGAGCAATGAGGATGAAGACAGGAGTAGTGTTGAGATGTTGTATTTATTCTTCAGTCGCAGGTTAGAGCATAGGCAACAGCCCTGGCTCTTATACAAGGAACAAGTGTCCACCTGTGTTTCCTGACTCCCAATGCCCTCACAGCAGGGGTGCACTTCCCCACCTAATCTTTGGCCTCTGACCTAATAACAGTAATTAGGCCAGTTTCCACTAGGGGGAGGGGGAGTGCTAACAAAGGTTTTACCATAAACTCTATGAAGTAGTATATACATATTTGATATGTTTTTTGATTATCGTTTAGGGAATTGTGATATTGATATATTTCATATGATAAATTTGGTAAATAGTTGTAGTTGTAAGAGGGAGGATATGCCATGCCTAAACTTAGGTAGCTGTTGGTATAGTCGTTCAGTGCAAACACAAAGGCAGTGGTTTGAACAATTACAAACAACCACAAACTACTGCAAAATCCCAGCAAATTATGAACAGCAAAATATCTAACCTTTTAGACATTTTGGGACAACTAAAGCTTCACCAATCAAAGCAAGGTGATTGTATAATATTTCTCCCAATTCATAACAAAAGATTATTGCCCACCAGGTTAGGAGTTGAGTTCGATGTACATTTTCCCCCAAAATTTAAAAGGGTATTCAGTTAACACTTTTACAGGTATTTGATCCAAAGAAGGTGCATGCATCAACATCTATGCCTTGGTTAAGGGAATTCTCTTTAGTGTGTGAGTGAGTGATGGATGCCAGGGTCATTTTCATTGCAAAAACAATTCTGACTTTTCAGGCACAGGTTTTGACTTGGTCAGTCTTTGGTGATTGTATCTATGAGATGAGCGTGACAGGGCAGGCAAACAGCAGGGGATAAAAACCTGGACAAGATTTTTGCTGTATCTCATCCCTTAGTGAACCCAGACACCAACTGGGAATTGAACCCAAAGAACCATTTGGTCAGTGCTGGGTCCCTCCAATTGTGGCCTTCTATAATCAGCAGGGTCTACTGGGAGCCTATATTCTTCCCGGAAACAAAAGCCCTACCCTGGTACCCCCACTGGAAGTGGGGGTAAATTTTCTATATGTTTTTAAGATATATGATATAAGATCCCAGAAAACATAAAGCAGAGATATTTATTACTTTACTTATATCCCAGTGGCATTGCTTCCAATCTTTATCCAAGCCCAACCAGTTCAGTTCTAGACATAGTTGAAAACAGAGTGAACCAGAGCCAATATGCTAGAGTGAGATAAAATGCTTGGAAATCACACCTTCCAGTCATGTCAGTGTAATGATTATCATGATAAATCAAAACCAGGATAGCATTCCATAAAAATTTTGTGATAATTATCGTGAGTCAAAGCATGTCCATAAAAGAATTGTGATACTTGAAAAATCATTGCCAAGGCCTAACAGTAGTATCATGACAATAGTTTCAAAATATATAGTGGATAACAGTTTGGAATTTCAAATGTGGATTCTACAGTGTGGAATCAAAAGTTTTAAAAGCGCTGATTTTGATTGCGTAGAATTGTTAATTAGAAACGTCCCTTTTCCTGTTGTACATGATATATAGGGACAAGTATGCAATAAAAGTGTTACTTTGGGAAAAATGTTATATCAATATATATATATATATATAATATATATATATATACAAAAGGTTATAATGTCCATCATCTTCTTCCAAACGCTCTGAAAAAACAAACTAATGTCCGCACGGTGAACAAAAATTCTTTTTCTCTTCTAATGTCTATGTACAGAAACGTGGATATTAAAGTTGATTTTGTGTTCTGGGCAATGATTTTATTTCTATTCAGCACCTTATCATTAGAGGGTCATGTTGTCTAGTCTCCTTCTTTATTGAAGCTTGAAAGCATTTTCTGATAAAATAGGGAGTAATGGTACAGATATTCTCCTCAGCAAAGTGTAATTCATGAAAATCCATCAGCCTTCTAAGTAAAATAAACATTTATGCCCTGCACATATAATTTATTTTGTATGCTAAATTCCCATGTAAAGTGTATTTATTGTAAGAATTATTGAAGTGTTAACTTATTCAAATTGTGACATGATAATTAAAAGAATTGTCGATAAAAACACTTGATCTCAATATGACATATGGATCATAACTTGCACTTGGTTATATGAACAGTTGGAACTATGACATTCTATGTAGACAAATGGTTATGGTAATCACAGAAGGCACTTGGTAATATGAACAGTTGGAACTATGATATTCTATGTAGAAGAATGATTATGGTATTCACAGAAAGGTTACACTGTCTGCACAAAGTCTATAATATTATGTTGTCTACGATTAAATATTAAAAGTAATTAAATATGCAAAACGGTACATGATACAGTACCCTGGTGATTTGGCTTACTTCACATCTCATGTGTTATTTCAGGAAACCCAAATTAATTGTGCACTATCTAAAGCCTTTATTCAACTCTAGATCTCAAAAACCTGAACATTATCATTCATCTCCTATTCATTTGTCTCTTGCTATATTCTCGTAAATTCACCAAAATGCAACTCTGATAGTGGCTGCCATCCACTAGTCAATGTATCATAACACAGGGGATTAAAGGCCGCTCGGTTAAGGTGGGTTTCGGACCCAGCCTCGGTCGGCCTGTGTTGACTTTTTTTTTATCTAATGCCTATCTCTTATGAATTAGTGAGTTTACATAACGTATTTAGTTCCAAAAATCAAACAAAAATCACTATTTCCCATTTTTCCTATCATCTGACATAAATATGCGCATGTGCATTGATGTGTTAATGGCGACGTCTGCAGCTTGATCAGGTGAAATACTCATTAAAAAGTGTTATTTTCATTTAATATTTCATGGCCACTCAAAAAATATTAGTGCCAAACGTCAAAGACAGTATTGATACTTCTAGATCTATATTTAAATACACCAACACTGCTGGCCTAAGATATTTATCAATGATTTTATTCTCAGTATTATAGATAGCTTTTCGACATATGACGTACGGAGTAGAGAGTCGATCGTTTGGCTACTAGACCGTGTGTGCACTCAGGGGCGGACCCAGGAATTTGTAGAGGGGGGGCCCAAAAACAGGAATGTACAGGGGGGTGGGTCCCCCATCAAACATAATTTAACAGGGCAAGGGGGGGGGGCCAAGGCCCGTCCGCCCCCCCCCCCCCCCCCCTGGATCCGCCCGTGGTCAGTAGGCCCGCGGGGATTGTCTGAGGGTGTCTGGAAGAACTGCTGGCCAATTCTGGACCAATTTCAGGGCCGACGCCTTGAATAATCTACCCGATAACGAACCAACCTAAAAAAAATCCCAACAGTTGAGTTGTCAAGGTGGTGATCCACGTTGCGACAAAATTGGACCGATAGTGAAGTGATTTTCAAAATATTTTCTGTCTCCAAAATCTGTCCAGCATCGGTCCAGAATCGGTCCAGAATCGGTCCAGAATCGGTCCAGAATCGGTCCAGAATCGGTCCAGAATCGGTCCAGAATCGGTCCAGAATCGGTCCAGAATCGGTCCAGAATCGGTCCACTTTGTAAAAATATCGCAACATGGATCATGTCAACCGATTTTTTCCAACCGATCTTCAACCGACATGTGTGATAGTGAATTATTCCAACCGATTTCAAACCGACGATGGTCCGACAAAAGTATTAAACCTGTTTAATATTTTTGGACCGATTGTGGACCAATTGTGGACCGATTTTATGAAGTCCAAGCATTTTCAATGTCGTTTCATTATTTTTGGAGTATATAAGAATGCAAATTTTATCAACATGTATTAAAATTAATCTTCTTTCATATTATATGTTTTTTATTGCTTTTTGATAAGTATTTTTCTATTTTACTTTTTGTTAATACTACAGACTGAATATTCTATTTTTCTGGTTGTAGTAAACATATTTACACATAAGGTAATCATTGTTCTGCAAATTTGTGGTAAATAAATAAACCGATTTTTTCCCATAGTTTTACTATGAATTTGTAGTCTAAAACACAAGGAAACCAAAGTTTTTCATGTTCACAATGGATCATGGGTAGGGAACCGATTCTGGACCAATTTTAGTACCAAAAGGTTTAATTGCCAAACCGATTCTCAACCGACAAAAAACGGTCGGTCCTTAAATCGGTTGGTTACTGTAAATTTCCGTCGGTTTGAAAATGTCGCAACGTGGATCACCAGCTTCAAGGACTAACCCAACCCAACGGTTGAGTCAGGTTAGACTGAGTTGGTGTATGTGTCATGGGGTTACAACTAGATTGTCGGGTGTATTCCCCGACAGATCTGTCAAGTCGGGAATCATGAGATGTTGAAGATTATTAGTTACGTTATTGGTTTTTTTTGGTATTCTATATTTGATAATATGTTATTTGTATTAATTTTTGTTTAGTGTAATTATCATTGCATCCTTTCTTTGATTGTTCTATCAGATTGTTTCCGTTTTCTATTTTGTATGTTTAACTGATTATAATGTCATTAATATTTGTATTTGTCTGCTATTTCCGCGTGTATTGATACTAGAACTATATTGATAATCACTCTAAGACATGCTGGAGAACAATGAAAACTAGCTACGGCTAATTGTATATCTTCAGGACACATAAAGCTTCCTAACAAAAAATTGTCTGTGTGTATGGGTGCATCAGGTGGCAAATGCCACCAAAATCACTAGCCTACCACATATAGTTATAATGCAGCGAACTCATACAAGGAGATAGCACTAACAGCCTGTACTGATGCGAGTGGCCAGTCCATGTTTGGGCATTAAAGCGTGTTCTTTAGGTGCACGCATGTAAGCCATGTTTCACTTTGTCAGTGGTGAAATGAGGGAGGAGTCATGGTGTGCCGTACCACTCTAAAAGAGCAGGTGCCGCTCTTAGTTAGTCAGAGTTCGCTATAACGCTGTGTGAGTAACATCCAGGAAAGGTTTAAGACCTTTAACCTGCAGTCTTGGTTCTGGAGAGAGGCATGGAAATTGTGTAAGAGTGCGGAGCGTTGACTGAATGTGTTTGAGGGGACTCTTACCTCGGGACTGATCATGGTCAATTGAGTTCTTGTCACATAACGACTATACAATGGATAATAAATAAACAATATCCTTTCACACGAGTGTTCACATCTTACATGATGTGGGAACTATAATTATGTATTGGACGACTGCAGTTGACGAGAAGGAGACTGCGTATGGAGCTAGCTATTATCTATAAAACTAAGTACGACTTTACGCACCCTATAAATAACGGATAATTAACCTTCTATAGTTCAAGCCAGTGTATACTCGTGAGAGTCTTCCTACTAACCGTATAACAAGAAATCTTTAAAAAAAGATGGGGGTTTTGGACATAATCCTGTTTTAGTGGTACAGCTTGGTTTACTGTCCCACCAAGTGTCCCAGAATAACAGGGCGTACGTCCTGCATTTACGCAAAGGGAGGAGTGGTAGGTAACGTAACAGAAACGTTCTGCAACCATACTTTTTTAATCAGTCTGTTACTAACTAAGATGGCACGTAACAATTACGTTATTGTTGGTGAGGTTGAAACCTCACCAAATCAGAACGCTATTACAACATTATTTTTTGGTGAGGTTAGGATGAAACCAAAACAGAATGTAATAAGAACGTCCTGATTAGGTTGAAGAACGTAACCAGAATGTTGTAATAACGTTGCAGTGACACCAGTACAGAACCAAACAGAACGTTGCTGCAACGTTATAATAACGTCACATGCTTGCCTAGGGTGCCTCCTCGGTGCGTTTTTAGGGCCATGTCAACATGTTTTAGTGTTATATCAACAACCCACATGCTGGATAGGGGAGGGGCGGGGGGCGGGGGGGCGATGGGCCACGACCTAATCCCCCCAACCCAAACAGTAACGTATAATGACAATATGTATTCTGTTAATGTATAACACTTCATATGAAACAGCTTTTATGATATCTAGCCAGAACACCTAACTATCGATATGTCACAATAAAACGCAAAAACAATGAGCTGTTTCTGGATGACTAGATCTATATGTGATCTAACTTGTAGGAATTTGATCATTTTTGATTTCTTATTAGAAACGTTACAAGAACCCCTGCATGTTACATACCATTTGTTAGTATGTCATACTGTTAGGTTGCAGCGACATTCTTTTGATGACTCCCAATTACGTCGCTGCAACCAACTGTTGCGATGTTACATTGTGACGTTCTGATAACGTTCTTGTAACGTTATTTATGAGGGTGAGACTTAATAAGATGTCACAATAACATTCTGTTTAGGTGTGATTGAGACCTCACTGAATGAGGATTTTACAATAACAATCTGTTTCGGTTAGGGTGACACCTAACTTAATAAGATGATCACAGTAACATTCTGTTTAGGTAAGGTTAAGACCTGATGTAATCAGAACATCACAATAACATTCTGTTTAGGAAAGGTTGGGACCTCCCCTGGACAGGAGGTCACAACAACGTTCTGTTTAAGTCAGGTCTAGATGACATTCTATTTTAATTTGATCTTGACCAGAACGCTATAATAACATTCTCTTTTGGTTAGGTCTCAACCTCACAGAAAAATAATGTAACATTTACATGACATTTCAGTAAGTAACAAACAAACCAAAAAAGTATGGTTGCATAATGTGACCATTACATCACACCTTGGCTGGGTATATCAGCAGGGTCAGAACTGTATCTGTCAGGTTGTATCTGGACACAAGGTCCAACCAGAGAGATAACACAGATTTAATCAGGACCCCCTCCCCAATTTTTACAGTTTACATGTTAATAGCACCAAAACCTCTTTCAAAATATTTTCAATATACCTGCTTGTATACATACATCATAGCAAAGGGTTTTTATTGTAAAAAATCCGACCATACTTGACGATAGAGGCGAGCTTAGCATCATAATTATAAGGCAATGTTGTTACCACATATAGAATATATACATAGTACTGACCGAGGTGTGATGTAAAAAAAAGGTTATTCCCTGGGTCTACAGTGTCGAGGGCCTGCACTTGGCTACGGCCCTCGACACTGTAGACCCAGGGAATAATTTATTTCATATCATACCTAGGTCTGTACTGGATTTATTTCAACTCCCTGAAATCTATCATTCTGTGGATCTATTATATATATGATTTTTTCTGTCCATTTCAGTTTTTAAATGGTGAAAATTGATGTATTATCAAGAGAGATATCAATAAATAAAAGTTACGAAAAAATGTAAACAACGTAGCAACACCACCTAGCAACGCATCTTAGCAACGCGACCTAGATATTCCACTGGTGCCCTCTGATTGGATCATAGCATAAGCGGGCGTGGCTTTACTAAATGTTATTCCCCTGGTGCAGTGCATTGCTATTGGTTTAGTCTTAGAAAAGGGGGCTTGGATTTGGTTTCCTTGGTTTTCCAGGGGAATATCTTTTAGTTGATCCCCTTCTCTCTGTACTTACAAGTTTAATTCAAGGCATTATCATTTTTGTTGTTCCCCTGGTCCGGGAATACAACCGTGCCCCTGGCCGGGGAAAAGCAGGGCCCGAGAGCAGACCCCAAGAGGCAATACAGAGGCGCGGGACCCTGATCAAAGTCAGTTTCGTATTTATTTCACCTCCTTACACATTGATGTGCATTTATTTTGCATTTTTGAAGGGTATTTTCCACATATTTTGCAAAGTTATTGACAAAGCGTACTTACAGCGAAGAGTGTGAACATCGAAAATACACAAAGAAAATTGTCAATCCGTTGGCATTCCCTCTTCTGATACATATATGTTTACTAATAATGCGTTTTGGACCGTGAAAATGCGATTATTGTGTGAATTTCATGTGAAGTTGTTGACGTTTAGTTACGTTTTGTTTACCTGGCCCTGCGGTACCCTGGTTGCTGAGGCTAAACGCTTTCCGATAGTCTGATGGCGCGTAGTAGCCCCGGTATGGAGTAATCAGTGCATCGGTGTCTGCGCGCTCTTTTTAGCGTTGCAACGGTGTGTGCGGATGCAATCGCACACTAATTTGGATATTCTGTACCGGCACACTCGATTCAGAGCGACGCGGGGTGCTCCGATAGATAACGCCGCGTGGAGATTTCTGTCACGGCTCACTCGATTTACAGCGACGCGGGGTGCTCGGGTAGATAACGCCGCGCGCTGTCCGCGCGGAATCAAGATCTCCGTGCCTGGCCCAATACTATCGCTCTGCGTAGTGGGCCGGCGACCAGGCTAGCCCTGCGGTGACCTGGATTGCCCTAGCGTGACGTCACCCCAAACATTGCATCGGCCAGGTTGACTCTCAGGTGTCCGTGCATGTTGAAAGATAGGCGACTACGTATTGGTGGTGAAATAAGCTTAAGGTGATATCAGTGGCGGATTTAGAGGGGGGGCGCGGGGGCGCGCCCCCCCCCCCCCCTTTTTTTTTGCCCAATTTTACAATTTTTTAATGTAAAACTCGGCCAGAAAGTAATTAAAGCAAAAAAATTTCCATAAGCGCGCCCCCCCCCCCCCCTTTTCAAAATCCTGGATCTGCCACTGGATATATTCTATACCCATGCTTCTGCAAGCAAAAGAAAAAAAATTCAAATCCTCCAAAAGTATATTCAAGACTTTGTCTAGAGCTTCGTCCAAGGACAAATGTATTGGCAGGATTGAATTATTTAGTGGATAGAAGACATGCTCATCTTCTAAATTTTATGTATAAAAGGTCAAGGACTCCACAATATACAGATAACAGAGAATTACCACTGTGTAGATATGATGGTCCCACAGTGATTATAACCTTGTTAAAGAACGATGTATAAGGGAGCCACAACTTGGAATGATTTGCCAGCAGAGCTACGTAAAATTCAAACCAACCCAAAATTTAAGGAAAAACAAAAATCTCTGCTAAAAATCATGCTGACCCAAGCTGAGAATGGGCCAGTCCCTTACTAGTCATATATAGGGACTGAATATTAATATGTCCATATACCCACTTACCTATATGTGATTTAAGTTTGTTCTTTGTATTTGAATTATAGTGCTGTTTATTAATGTGAACTTAACAGGGATCAGACAATATGGTCTGATATTTTTTGTTGGTCACTTAACTGGCCTCAGTTATGTTATAAAATTACATATTTATGGTGACATTGAGATGCTGCGCTTTGACGAAAACCATAATGTATGTGAGATGAATACAGGATAAATACAACGAAATACTGGAGTTGCCCATACGGTAAAGTGAATATCCATACATTTGAATTATGCAAAAAGGTGGGATACGAAATTAATGAATTTTAACATTATGTCAATAAATCCACAAACTGAAGGAGTCGTATATGTTCCTTATGGCTCAGACAAAGACTATAAAGCCATATTTGCAGAACACTTTCTGAAAGTTGGGTGTCGTCCTTACGTGACCTAGCACCCATCAACTAGGCCATATCTTACGAAGAATTTGGGTTGTCATGAAAGTTTGGGTTTCTTATGAAAGTTGGGCGTCCTTACGTGACATACCACATATTAATTAGGCTATTTGGAGACTTGCTAATTCAGGTTGTTCTAAATTAGTGCCCGATCAACGAAGTGTGAAGCGGTCATTAAGGCCAATTGCCTGGGAATATATACTTATATACACATTATGTACATTATATACATTTACATATACATTATATATATATATGTATATATATATATATATATATACGTACATACATCTAGGGCCTACACTTATATAAATTACCATATATATGTACATATCTATAGACATATGCATGTTATGTATCATTATAAAGGATTTATAAGTGTCACTCAAATTGTTACATATGTAACGTGTTAGGGTTCCTGTAACATCCCCCAGAGCCTTCCATTAAGTTTGTGCATATTTTTAAAAAATTCAGACCGCCCCCCCCCCCCCCTCCGCCCCACCCCCTTGGGCTAGAGTACACATGTACATTGGATTTGTACAGTGTTATATCACCATATGACATATTATATTCATTCTAATCAGTTATAATAATATCAATACTATTTAAATACATAGCTCTCATACACCTCTATAATAGGTCTAGCACATGTCACTACATGTTCAAGGTGGCAGGCGCTAAGGCCCTGCGCACACATAATGAAAGGATTGGTAAGCATATATACTATACAGCGATGATTAAAGATCTGAACTAGGAGGACGTGTTATTGGATCATTCCCCTTAGAACCTTCTCATACGAACTAATGTAGATAAACATGGGTTGGAGAACCCATACTTAAACAAGCAGATAAAACAACAGGAACGTATGGACATTTCCAAAAATCCAAGCCCCCCCCCCCCCCCCCACCACCACCACCACCACCCTCATTGGTGCGTACATACGTAATGTCCCTCATTGACGTATAGGATCTCCAAGCGGAACCCAGGCTTCGTGCTGTGAGTGGAGAGTAATACTTAGTAATATTATACACTTCATTCTTCACTGTGGGATACTATCAGTAGGAGGACTTACATTTTCAGCATCGTTTTCTTCATCAATGTGCGGCAAAAAATGCCAAAGGCCTTATAAACATTGGGGACCACTCTCGGATGGAGGTGCGGACAAATCATTTTTGACAAATCATTTTTGACTATTTTGTGGTTGCAGTGGGGAATGCTATAAGCACAACTCGCTATTGTCGTAATTAGATCTGTATACAGGTTCTGTAGCGGGTGTGGGTTTTGGGACGAGGGGGGGGGGGGGTGCCTAAGTTCTCTCATTGGAACTTTGGCTTAAAATCTTAGAGATGTAAACTTGAAGAGAGTCGTGGCGAGTAGTGATAAGTGGAAAATATTCACTAGGTATCAGATCAGACGGGAGAGGTGGTTAAAGGATACATGTGATGGACCTGTGGAGGGCGAAACTTCATCCAGGTATGTACAATTCTCCCTACCATGGATAGTTAATTTCATGAGTTTTACCTGCAGGTTAGCTTAGAACAGGATGAATGCTGGGTAATATGTATACAAAAACTCAAGGTGTTAGCATGTAAATCAGCTATCCGTGGTAGGGAGAATTCTCCCAGACGTGGTCAAGGTGCATTGTGGATGATATGTTGACAATAAAATGTCTTGTTATGAGCCTTTAACATAACATAATTAGGTTTACATCGAGTATGAATTCTTCACTTGCTCTCACATGGGTTCTCATTAGTATAGTGATTTGACTGAAGTAAAGTAGAGTAAAGCTTGGGACATCTATAGATTTCGCTCAGAAACCTACGGGGAGAAGAATATGGTCGGGCACCGGGAGGAGTATCAAATACAGGAAAACTTGGAACAACTGCGTCTGCCTGAATTAGGCCCTTCTCAAATGGACCCCCCCCCTACCTGGATCCGCCCCATATACGCCTTTCTATTCCCCACATTTGGGTCATTGAAATAATAAGATATTATGTTTTTGTATATCTTCAAATAACGCTAAAACATTATCATTTCTTCAATTTTATCATTTTACTGATTTACAGGTTTTTCAGCCAATCAAAATGCTGTATTCCAGGTCAAAATAGGGTTGAATATTACAACTCTCTCTGACAGGCTTTAGCATTGGTTCCTATCAGAAAATGGCTAATAATATCAAACTGTAGTTTACAAACCTAAGTAGTAATCTAGATCTAAGCCATTATTTTTTAAAATTTCTATACTTAAGCCTTGTGACTTGTCCACATATTTCCCAGAATGCACCTTGATTTAGGCTAGTCTCCAGGAACAGTTCAATGATTAAGCTAACCGTGTTTGGGAGAAGTCTAATGCTATTCTATGGAAAAACCTGAATGTTGATGTTACTGAGCTGGGTGTGTTCTGCCTACCACGGTCGACCTATTTCCATGGTTTTACCTGTGGAGAGAGGTCGAGGATCAAATTTGTCTACTTCAAACCCTTGCATGCCAGACCCAGATATTTCTGGCTGGTTGGTTATTGGGGTTTAAAGCCAGAGTATCGTCCTTACGTTTCTAAGGTTAGGGACTCCACCCCTAAGCCTAGCGACGTTGCAGCTGGCGACGTATTTTGCGACGTTAGAATATAATCCAGCGACGTTATTGGTCACGTCACGAAATTGGCGCCAAGGTATGGGAGTTACAACCCATCAAAATAAGCCCATCTGACGGACGATACTCTGGCTTTAAAGGGAGGAGCCAGTGACTGCAAAAGAATATATTGTTGTGATCCTTAACGCCCAGGGAATTGTTATACCAATTTTTACATGTATACCTGTAACACTTCCTTTTTTAATCTTGTTTTAGTGAATTGTATTGACTCAGTCCTTGGTGCAGCAGATGCACCTTGCACAGAGCATCTGTCTGTGCATGACGTCAGACACAGATCAGATAATTTTAAATCCAGAAATAACACAATCTGATGATAATTTGTTTTTTCAATCCTAAAACATTTCAAATCATGAAATGAAATGAGTTGTGGCAAAAAATAACAATCTAAATGACTTTTAAGGAATGTTTCAATTTAAAAATTGGAAAATAACGTTTTTTGAGTGACGTCACACACAGATTTGTGTTATCATGAGGATCAGAGGACTCAGATCTTGCCTAAAGCAGGGGCGGATAAAGGATTTTCGAAAGGGGGGTCAGTATAAAGGCTAAGTACTAAAACGGTGTGCATTTGCGTGTACGCATGCGTCATTTTCCCCTCTTTTTGTAGTTAGGGGTCCCCCAAAAGGGGGGGGAGGGGGTCAGGACCCCCTGGACTCCCCCCTGGATCCGCCCCTGTCATAATTATCATAAGAAGGATTTAATTATTCACATAGAAACTCGGCGTAGTTATGTACAAGCATTCATTCTAACATACAACGTGTAAAAGAACTAATTTTGAAATTTCACTGGCTCCTCCCTCTATCAAGGCCAAGATCCGTTTTTACAGTGGTTTCACAAACTAGTTCCGGGTCATAAGCATTGAATTTCTGGTTTCGCAACAGGACCCTCATGGGCGGTACAGTAACTATGCTGTGGTTATACAGAAGTAGCGCAGTTCTCGAAATTTAAGGGCAATCGCACCATGTGTTCATGCGCACCTGGGCCACGCAGCCTAGGTATGGGTGTGCAGTGATGCATGACGACCAGTTTGTTGAAATTAGGCTAGAGAAACTAGAAGTAAGTCCAAACACAGAGCTCCATGAGGGCGACTTCGCGCGACTTTTTATTGCTGAAAACCGGCACTACCAGGCTCTGAGGTCAAGCATCTACATCAGGTCGAGCAATGTCGTAAAAGCTCCGAAAAACATGAAAGTGAATCTTTTTCAATACTCCTTCTCACTTGATAGTTTTAAGCTTTAGAAGAACTACACAACAATAACTTCAAACATAAATGTCTTTGCTGAAACAAAAATAAATGTCCAGCTTACCAGCACCTTGCTGTGACTTATAAGTAAAAGTTAAATGGAACTTTTAGAACAAACACATTTTAGCATCTCAAAAATGTACTTACAGAGTTAGATGTTTAGATCACTCAAACATTATAGAGTTTAAAACGAAACACTCCTTCTGAACTCTGGTTCTTACTCACAGCATACTATGATACTAAGCTGATATGGGATTCACCCATTTACAAACCAATCACATCACTGTCTGAGTCACTATCTTCCTTTGCGTTCGTACTATACACCTTGTGTTTACACTCACACTCGCATTTAGTCTCAGTTTTCTTAGACTTACTCTCGTTCCACTCAGGACAGTCACGTTTAATATGACCTATTTTGCGACACTTATGACACACGGGTCCTCCACCTTTCTGACGTCTAGCAGTCATGGCTTTTTCGATGTCAAATCGACTGGTCTCATTGTCCGAGAATTTCCGTTCTTCGTGTAACAGACGTTCTGTCACCATCTCCATCTTGGGCACTTCAGGACATGCCTCAAGGGCAGTAACGAGCATACCATATGAATCGGGCAGACTCGCGAGTAAATGTACTACCCGGTCCTCCTCAGTGATCGCATCACCTACTACAGACAGCGCATTAAAAGTTTCAGTCATGGTTTTGATATGGTCATGCACAGACCCACCGTCCTTAAGTCGCAGGGAGTAGAGTTTCCGTCTTAGATGTAACTTGTTCGCCCAAGTCTTTTTCTGGAACTGGTCGGCTAACTTTTTCCAGACCTCGATAGGACTCGTAGGTTCCCCAATCAAGTACAACAACGTGGGGTCCATCGAAAGCACAATAACAGCCAGTGCCCTTTCCCATTTGTTGATAAACTTAGCCAGTTTCTCAGCCTCACCTGGTCCAGGTCGGGTTTCGGTCCCATTCACTATGTCCCATAGTCCATCCTTCATAAGAGCCATCTGGCACTGTACTCTCCACGTCGGATAGTTCTCTCCTTTTAACGGAGAAATCATGCTAATCGTACTCGAAGCCATTTTGACCAAATGCACAACACAGCTTACTCACAGAAAATAACACCTCTGTACAGCTGACAAGCACTCCAGTGCAGTTGACAGCACCTCCTAACAGCTGACAAACACCACAGCACACGGACGGCAAACAGCCGCCAAGTAATCCAGGGCAGCAGGTAGCACAGCGCAGCACAGCCGACGGACAGACGACACGTACTCCAAGGCAGCAGGTAGCACAGCGCAGCACAGTCGACGAACAGACGACACGTACTCCAGGGCAGCAGGTAGCACAGCGCAGCACAGTCGACGAACAGACGACACGTACTCCAGGGCAGCAGGTAGCACAGCGCAGCACAGTCGACTAACAGACGACACGTACTCCAGGGCAGCAGGTAGCACAGCGCAGCACAGTCGACGAACAGACGACACGTACTCCAGGGCAGCAGGTAGCACAGCGCAGGACAACTGACAGCACAGCACAGGACAGCTGACAGCACAGCACAGCCCACAGCGCAGCTCCCAGCACAGCCCACAGCGCAGCTCCCAGCACAGCTCCCAGCGCAGCTCCCAGCACAGCTCCCAGCGCAGCTCCCAGCACAGCTCCCAGCGCAGCTCCCAGCACAGCTCCCAGCGCAGCTCCCAGCACAGCTCACAGCGCAGCTTCCAGCACAGCCCACAGCACAGGCTACATCACAGCACTCTCCACAGGCCACAGCATAGCCCTCTCCACAGGCCACAGCACAGCCCTCTCCATAGGCCACAGCACAGCACTCATCACAAGCCACAGCACAGGCTAAAAACACAGCACACAGTACAGGCTAGATCTCAGGCTCAGGGCAGTCAGGCCACAGCCACAGGCTTACACACAGCCACACAGCCCACATGGCCTAGTCCACAGAAGCCACCTGCTCTAGGATGTTCCACTCCTGTTCTCCTTTCCTCTGCAGAAACTCCAGTTCTAGGGTACCTCCACATGATCAGCAGACTGTACTCACACAGGACAAGCATTCCTGGGCCCATAACCTGTTGAAATTAGGCTAGAGAAACTAGAAGTAAGTCCAAACACAGAGCTCCATGAGGGCGACTTCGCGCGACTTTTTATTGCTGAAAACCGGCACTACCAGGCTCTGAGGTCAAGCATCTACATCAGGTCGAGCAATGTCGTAAAAGCTCCGAAAAACATGAAAGTGAATCTTTTTCAATACAGTTGTCCCTTCATAGGTGCCTATAGAAGTCTATGGGGGGGAAATGCGTTTTTGCTCATATCTCTGTTACTGTCTATCCAATTATCATACAGTAATAACCAGTAGTAGCCCAAAACCTTCTGCATTCATATGTTTAATCAAATTTAATAGGTTTGCAATTGTTAATTAATTATGAATTTATTTCTAATAAAACTATTATTTCCAACCAAACCCTTCACTTTAAATTGTTTAATTTCCTGAAAAAGTTAGATCAGTGAACCCTTTTTTTTTTTTCAACAACTGGTAGCTAACACTTTCCCCAATAAAATGTGGGAATTTCAAGAAATAATCAACATTAAAATTTTAGTTATTACTATTTTTATCAGCAATTTTACTTTTCTATTAAAAACAGTTCAATAATTAAAATTTCCTAAAATTTCATTATTTTCTCATTTTTGCGGAATTATGGATTCACTGTATAGATGCATATATTGGCTTTATATTCAAGAAGATTCAGAATAAATTTGGTGGGTTTTGTCATTATTTTTAGAAAATATTAAATTTTGAGTAAATCAACACATTTTGTGGTACATTTTATTCAAAAGTTAGCATGGTGACCCCCTATTTTTTCATCATTTCTGGTATGTGCAGACCCTAATCTCCTATTTCCCAAAGTTTAAAGAAAATTTCAATGTTAGAACTATAATGGAGTGATTGTTTTAAGAATGATATTTGAGGTCTTTTTAAAAAAATGTTCATGCGTCTCTGATTTGCGTTATCTATTTATTTTTATATTTCTAATTTCTGAAAAAAATATCAATCAGGGTTGCCCCTGGTCTTATATAAAGAACACATCTAGACTACTCAATATATGATTTCATCCATTGAGTAAAGGATAAAGGTATAACATAATTGACAAGTAATGTAAAGTTGATAAATTCAAAAAATGTGATTGTTGATTGTATGTTTTTATATTCAAAACAAAGCAATTTTATATTTTTGATCACACATGCCATTTTCTGGAAGGGGATTGATTTTATTTGTTTTTTCTTGGTTTTGATTAGAAATCATGTTTTACCAATACTTTTAGGTTTTGAAGTTATGTTTACTCAGCAGGTGCCTGGTGACAATAGTATAACCAATCTGTAATCCCTTTAGTTAGGAATATCCATCAACTTCTTCCTCGAGGGAAACATGTGTCACATTTCTCTTTTCTTAGGTCTTATTTTTTCATTCTATGACAGATCTAGGCCTGACATCTGCCGACTGAATAACAGTAAGTGGGGTCTGTTAAGGTCATTCTTTAGTGAAATTGTTACAGGGTGGATAAAAGCATCAGATTTGGTATGAGACACCACAGAAGCATAACTATCAAATCTGGAAGGAGAGCCACCTTGAAATATTGATTGAATGGATGTGGGGGCAAAAAAAACAATATGGCCGACTTATGCTATAAACATTCTATATCTCAGCTTCTAAAATGGCTAAAGATACATAGTCGGTGTCAAAATTGGGAGATTATGGGTCAGGGAATTCAATTATTTACATTTGAAGTCACTGCGGAAATTCAAAATCCAAGACGGCTGACCAATAGTGAGAAATAACATGATTTTCAGCTGCTAAATTATCTAGACAAGTGGAAATGGTTCAAATATCAGTTGTTTATAACCTAGAGGGCTCAATAGATATAATATTCATCCAATACAGTACTACAGATTTCAAAATGGCTGAATTTATTAGCATGATACCTTTGATAATGACCGCTGGATTCCAAAATAATTCAAAAGAAAGGATATAGACTTTACTCTTTCGCTACAAGATTTCTTGATTTCATTTGGTATGATGATCCCCTGGGACCCTTTCATTAAATTTTAAAGGGGAGCCACCTTGAAATATCAACATAACCCCGACGGGCCAAAAATCCAAAATGGCAGACTTTCAATGAAATAATCTTATATCTCAGCTTCTAAAATGCCTAGAAACACGTTGTTAGTCTCAACGTTGGGAGATTAAGAGACAGGGAATCCATTTTTTTGCCTTTGGAATGTACACAAGAGACCTAATCTAAGTTGAAAACGAAGAGCTCCTACATCCTCCAAACGGCAACCGTGAAGTGGGAGGTAGTCCTCTTTCCTACACAGCGCTCTGCCTAGTATGGCTCACCTAATCTAAGATAGCCAATAAATTTAGTTAAATATCTCAAATTTCAAAATTGCCAGACTTTAATGCTAAAAACACAAGAAATTTGCCAAAATTTCATTTTGATATTTCAAGGTGGCTCCCCTTCCAAATGTGATGGTTATGCCTCAGAGGTGCCTCATACCAATTTGGTGCTTTTATCTGCTCTGTCGTGAAAATGTTGTTAACAGACCCCACTAAGTAGAGTATTTTCATAAAATGACTGTACAGACCTATTTCAAAATTGTGTCCAAAAATCATGTTTCTTATCAAAGTTACACATGCACAAGCATGTAATACTTTTATGGATGTTACTTAATACTTTCAATTGACTTTTATTTCCTTCATATTTGTTTCAGATCCCAAGAAGAAAACTTACCTATTGAGGATAACATCATAAATGCGTTACATTTGTACTGCATCCAGGGGTCCCAGAAACGTGTATGCAGATCTAGTGTGAACTGTGCACGGTGACCTTGATTTGCCCTTCAAATCAAGATGGCCCCCGATGCAGAACGTCAACCCATACTCGACAGCCTTTCAGGTGACAGGTGAGTATTTATGATTAGTGAGTACGTAATTGGCCATGCAATATAGGGTTCATTACCAATTCTATTGAGTGTATTATAACTTGATATTTATAGATCAGAGTATAACACTTTAGATCCAGTCAACAAATAGAGAGGAGACATGAGGTTCACATCAGGTTTAAGCAATAAGGAACTAAAACTGTACTCATATTTCTCATGTATTGTGGAGGGAAAGTACACAAAGAAGGTTTTTAGAGAGGTTTAGACATTTTTTTTTATTATCTAAGTGGCAAAAATTCTCTGCTTGCATCGAAATTCTGTAATTTTACCTCCAAGATCAGTCCAAATCTATGCATGTTAAACCCATTTTTCATTCATTGTTAGTGCTACATTTGACACCAACTCTTCCTATATAATACTCTATTCACAGTGCTAAACTGGATCATATAGAAAAGGTTAATTTTGAGGCTTTAAAAACCTCGAGACAGCATCATTTTGTGATTTATAAAAATAAGAATACCACATAGAATGTCATAACAAGCAGGGATTCATCCACTATTATTTCATGATAATTATTTTCATGGATATCATACTACAACATGTATATATATATTTGAAAACAGATGACTTGAGAATATAATTTTTTTAAATATTCCATCATATTTCACTTTCATGTTCATTGGTTGGAAGAATATCAATAGGGAGGCTAGGTTGAAGGCAAATATGGTTGTCAGGGGTGATTTTTTTTTTAAAATTGACAAAATTCTGAAATCCTCAGAGTAGTTAGGTGGATGTATAAGGAATATAAAGAAACTTTAAAAATCATATGCCACCATATCAGTTTCAGATATATGAGCATCTGAAAAAAATGATTGTATAGTATTGGAGTCTATGAGAAAATGCAGTTTTTCAACATTCAAAAATATATAAAAAGAAACCCGCTTGTGCTGCTGCCACTGGTATATCCTTCTCTTCTCCTCTCTGCTCATTATCCCTTGATGTCTCCGTGCACAGGATACCTGAACTATACCATTCTGCTGCATCAACACCTTTTACCGGAAGTTATCTCTGCACTGCAGCTGCCACTGGGTCTGGCCCCGGGCAGTCGCTGCCCACCAGCAAATACCGCTGGACTATTTTTTAGCCTTGGTGGCATAGTAATATTTGCCACTGGTGGTGAGTTTTCTCCCTACATAGCAGAGTCACCTCTCAGGGGTATCATTTCTGGTGAGGAGGCTTATTCGCCGCAGAGTGGAACTATACCACTGTACCACTTATTCTCACCACAGCCTCCCACCGCATGGTATCCACTAGTACCGCCACCACAGGTACTTCCTGCTCTTCTTCTCGCTGCTCTTTATCCCTCTAGATCTCTGTGCACAGGGTACCTGAGCTTTACCACCTTTTTCTGTACAGGACGTTTACATCTCCACCAAAAGAGAGGAGACCCCCCTGGAACCCCCCCCCCCCCCACCAACCCTGAAATGCAACACGCATGCAATTGAATGCATGCCATTTTAGTCCTTTGCCTATATGCTGATGCCCCTTACCCTTTTTCTCCCAAGCAGCCTCGCATCACATGGTACCCACCTGTACTGCGGCAGATGGTACATCCTGCCCTCTTCTCTCTGCTTTTTATCCCTCTATGTCTCCATGCACAGGGTACCTGAACTATACAACTGTACACTGTATAACATCCTCTTGTTCTCTCCTGAAGTCTCCAATCACGTGGTACCCGCTTGTACCACCGTCGCTGGTATGTCCTGCTCCTCTTCTCCTTGCTCTGTTTCCTGCAAGGACTGCTCATCAACTCCTTCGGCCCCATTGCACATGCTTGTGAGTTGGCCTTTGGGTGGACAGATGGTGAAGTCGCCCTCATCAGTAGCTGGACGCCAACCACATTTATTGTGATTATACCTTTTGTGATGTGGGTTGTCGATAGGAAAGGTGGGTTATACTGAATTATATCATCAGGAGCATCCACCCTCAAAAAAGAAACATATGAATTCCAGAATTGCTAATTCATTAAGTAAATATAATTATAAAGATCATTGTATCAAATTATTTTAATAATATTCATCACAGCACCATTGGAAATTACTTGATTTTCATAGGAGGAGCAAGGCATGTGTACCTTATGAATAACATTTAAAAAGTATGATGAATGGCTTGGTTTTTAGTACAATACCTCATTTTTAAGCATTTATTTTCTCACATTCTGATATTTGTTAAAAGACAATCTCAACTATCTCCTGTCAACTAATAAACATGGCGATGCTTCCATTTTATATCAGGTTACTTTCCTTAATCTCTGACTAAAATATGAGGAAAAAAATGAAAATGACTTCCTGTATCCACCTCTTCAGGTTAACCAGCTCTTAAAAGGGTGTTTCAAATTTGATCCACCAGGGCAGCACTACTTTATTAAAAAAGACTAATAAAACATTGGAAAGACCTTTTTCCATTATTGTTGCGCCCCTCTAGCAATATACGATGAAGCCAATTGTGATATTGGTTCCAAACGAATAAGGTATAACGTTGGGTGTAAGGCCGCCTTTGTGAACATCCTTTGTGCAGACTCATGACAATGGTATATTCAGTGTGTTCTCTGATCTTCACAGGTCTGCGTCTTCCGTGTCTGATGAGTGCTTTTGCTCTGGCCTTGGGCTGTCTGATCCGGTGTTTCACTTCTACACCTCCTGTCTCCACCTGGTGAGTGTACAGGGAACTATTGGCTATGTGTGGGTGTGTGAGTGTAGGTGTGGGTGGGGGGATGTGTGAGTGTGTATGTGTGTGCAGTTGGGCGGGGGTGTGTGTGAATGTTTGTTCTAGTGCTTCACCTCCACACCTCCTGTCTCCAACTGATGAGAGAACGGGGAACTAAAGGATGGGTGTAGGTGTGGGTGAGTGAGTTAGGTGTGGGAAGGTGGGTGGGTAGGGGTTGTGAGTGTGTATATATGTGTGTGGTTGGGTGTGGGGAGGGGGGGAGTTGTGCTCTACACTTCATGTCTCCACCTGGTGAATGTACACGGAACTAATGGCTCTGTGAGAGTATGGATATGTGAAGATGTGACTATCGGCACTGGTATCTAACTTTGATCACTGTTATGTTCATAAAGGTGGGTACTCTTTATGAATTTAATTCAGCTTTGAATAAATCTGTGACTGTATATACAGGCACAGATCAATAGAAGGGACACCTCCCATCCCAACGTCAATTCTTTGTCAAACTGTTGTTTTTTTTAATGTAAAATTCCTATGCCTAGAGGGCTTGTGCACTAGTATGTGCAATTTTCCAAAATTCCTGAATACACCTATGATCTATCTTTTCTTTTCTTTCTTTTTCTAAGATATTGCTCTGTTCTCCCAGACATTATGAGTGATTAATTAGATTAGACATAGATATAATATACATCTGCAATATATTTCTACCTAATAATTAGTGGCAATAGTACTGTAGGTAATATAAACAATGGTATGATATATATAATCATGATTCTGATCCTTCTGATATAGGTTGTTTCATGTGGGCACGATCATAGGGAGTATGTCCAGCGGAGTGGTGTATTCAGCTCCATCCAGTATATCCAACACGTGGTTCCCTCCTGAACAGCGCACCACAGCTACAGCCACATCCACCTTTGGTAGCGGGCTTGGCCTAGCTCTTGGCTTTATACTGGGTAAGTGGCCTTTGACTCTGTACTGGGTGAATAGCCTCAAACAGGTGGCCTTCGGCTTTATTCTAGGTAAATAGCTTTAAACAGGTGGCCTTCAGCTTTGTACTGGGTAAATAGTCTCAAACAGGTGGCCTTCAGCTTTGTACTGGGTAGATAGCCTCAAACAGGTGGCCTTCAGTTTTGTACTGAGTAAATAGCCTCAAACAGGTGGCTTTCAGCTTTATTCTCAGTAAATAGCCTCAAACAAGTGGTCTGCAGCTTTATGCTGGGTACTATAGCCGATTTCGATTCACCCAATGGCTAGCTGCTGACAGGACCCAAACACAATATTATTGTATGGCCATGAAATGCATGATAGTCAGCCACCAAGGGCTGCTGACCAGAGGAATGAAATAGGCCTATAGCCTCAAACAGATGGCCATGGGCATTATACTGGGCAAATAACCTCAAACAGGTAGCCTTTGGGTTTGACCTGAGTAAATAACCTCAAACAGGTGGCCTTCGGCATTTTACTGGATAAATAGCCTCAGACAGGTGGCTTTTGGCTTTGTACTGGGTAAATAGCTTCAAACAGGTGGCTTTCGGTTATATACTTGGTAAATAGCCTCAAACAGGTGGCTTTCAGCATTGTACTGGGTATATAGCTGCAAACAGATGACCCGTTGCTTTACATTGGGTAAAATTTTTTGTTCATACTAGATTAATTGTCTTAGACAAGTCACCTTCATATGTATACTTGGTAAATTGCCTCATGTAGCTGGCCTTTGGCTTTGTATTTGGTACATGGCCTTAGACACAAGGGCTAGATAAACACTTAAAAAAGAAAAGAAGGCAGTTGGGTTTGTACAGGGTAAATAACCTAAAACGGGTGACAATGGGCATTGAATTGGGTAAATAATCTTAAACAGCAGCCCTTTGGTTATTTAGTGGGTAAATACCCTCAAACAAATGGCCTTTTGGTTTGTACAGACTAATTTCTACATCTAATACTCCATCTTACAGGGCCCCTGCTTGTCAAAGTACCTGAACCACAAAGGTAGGAAAATCTAGACTTCAAACAAGATATAGCATTTCAATTCATCCATATCATGTGATACCAATGTGTAATTTTGTATATCATCTGTCTACAATTTCACAATCATTTTGCTGTTATCAAGGTAACAAGATTAGCTGTAAAACATAAAACATTCATTCAGAGTCACTTTCGTCCGATATGATTATGTCTACTGGTTGAGTAATTGTGCAGAGATGCCACTACTGACCAATGAAAAGGTGGGAAAAGTAGGTAACACATTTCCTGAGAAACACTGTTTCTACTTTTCTTTTCCAGAAGCAACAAAAAAGTAACATTAAGCAATAAAGTTTTGAAATTAAATTTCTATCCGAATAGCTTGAAATTAATAAAACAAAATAGTTTGAAACTGATATTTAATTGATGTAGTATAAAGTGGTTGTGCAATCTAAAAGTGGCAAAAAGTAGGAAATCATACAACATTAGGGAAAATTGCATCTCTAATTGTTTTTTTTTCCAGTTTCAACACCAGCGTGACAGTATCTCCACAATGTAAGACTGATTCTTTTTATCTACACATATTACTTTCTAACTTACTTTCCATCATCAGATTTTCTTTATTGAACTCAAGCTTGAGTACATTTCAAGTGCCAGATCAGAGATTCAATGAGGGAAATAGATCTTTGTTTGTCCCTAAGCTGTTTTCTTGAATATATGCAGTAAGAAAAAAGTAGTATGTAAGTAAATCCATATAAGTCTTCTATATAAAGTGACAGAAGAATTATGATTTAAGACTGGATTAATGTTATGTTTTCTTTATGGATAACTGTTATTTAAAAAAAGCTAAATATATATGTTCCCTTTTAGATGATGATAAGACAATCAACAAAATTCGAAATGACATCATGACAACCATGTATATACGTAGGTTCATTTTCTATACCTTATTTTAGAAATCTTTAACTTCTACTATGACTCCAAATGGTCTCAACCTGCACAATAACTATTTCCTGGTCTTTATGAACCCTGTCTAGATGACCTTACAAAGGTCTCAATGACAACTGGCCATATAAAACTTGTACGTGTCAAAAACATCTCAATCACCTCGAGTTTAACTTTGACCTGTATGATGTTGCTGAGTTCTCAATGACCTTGACCTATGTTACCCTTGGCTTGTATGACCTTATGGAGTTCTCAGTGACCTTGACCTTTATTACCCATTACCCTTGGCTTGTATGACCTTACTGAGTTCTCAGTGACCTTGACCTATAGTATCCTTGACCTGTATGACCTAACTGAGTTCTCAATGACCTTGACCTCTATTACCCTTGGCTTGTATGACCTTACTGAGTTCTCAGTGACCTTGGCCTTTATTACCCTTGGTTTGTATTACCTTACTTAGTTCTCAGTGACCTTGACCTAAATTACCCAGGGCTTGTATGACCTTACTGAGTTTTATGTGACTCACCCCTAACCATGACACGTATCAAAGATAAAAAAGGGCCTTCCATTCCTTTTTATCCTTCAGATAATGTGTGAATTACACTTAAATAAGGTTTAGGTCTGATAATAACCATTGCCTGTCTCTCCCTGCAGAATTCACTTTGTCCCTTGCGCTTTTCCTGCTCATGTTGTTGTACTTCCCATCCAAACCGCCAACCCCACCCAGCGCCACTGCAGCCTCAGCTCGCACCGCCTTCAAGGAGGGACTTAAGAAAATCATCAGGTGACTACAAGGCAAAGCCTATATGTATATGTGTATGTTGGTACTCGAAAGTGACTCGATAGTTTATCACCCTTACAGCGGTTTTGCACTACACAACTCCAGGTGCTATAATTATGATGATGTTGCAGAGAAGTCACACATATTAGAGATACAATTCTTTGTTTCACTTAAGAAAAATACTCTAAAAATACTCTAAACTGTCAATTTTAAGCAATTTTATTGCTCTTGTATGTTAATTGTCAGTGAAATCCTTACATTGCACCAATATCGCAGTTGAAGTTGCATAGGTGTAAAAGGGCCTATACTGCAGAGGAGGGGTACATGCAGGGGGTGGAGCTCATTAGTTTCATTTTCAGTAATTTCCACATAATTTGAACCTCTCTAATTGTCCTTGTCTTTGACCTTCAGGCTATCCCGTGTCTGGGTGTTGGCATTCGAGAGTCCGTGCAACCTGTTACAATGGTGCATCTCTTTTGCCGTTTTCATTGCAACATCGCTCTTGTTTACGTTTCGAAAAAGATTGAAAGAGCCAGCCTGTTGTTTTATTTTTATCTGGTTGCATGGATTCTCAAAGGGGTGTTAGCATTGTGACGTTCACACTGAAATGTCATAAATTACATATCTACGTGTAGCTATAATATTTCTGATCTTATCTAAATCTCTCCAACTGTCCTTGTCTTTGACCTTCAGGCTGCCCCGTGTCTGGGTATTGGCATTCGTCTATGCGGCTGGTAACGGGGTGTATTCTGGGTTATCGTCTGTCCTGGACGTGGACCTAAAGGCGAGTGGTATCCGCAATGACCAACTGGTGGCAGGCTGGGTCAGCTTCGCCTCCCTGATCGCCAGTGTTGTCTTTGGTATCCCACTGGCTTTGTAAGTAGATACCACACATATGTTTTTCACAAAGAGTTAAGCATTCATGTGGGAAAAGGGAATAAAAAAAACCAAACATTGACATAACAAATTCTTTAGTTGGGGGAAATGGAACATTTGATTTTATAAGAATACGAATATTTTGCCCAATATTACTCAAATCTTATTTTTTCACATTTCATTAATAAAGTGTCCAGTTATGGCGACTGTTTAAAAAATTGTTCACAATAAGAGCTTAAATAGTTTACAATAAGAGAATAATATCATGATACCACTCATTTATATTTATATGACTTACAAGTGCCTCTGGCGCTGGTCACTCTCCTCCACAGGCCTCTATGGTCAGGATAACTGTGAGTCAAGTGGTACTGTGGGGAAGATTGCTTACAGGCTTTCATATATAAAGTTAACCAAGTACCTTTAAAATCAAATTTAAAAGGGGAAAATGTCAAAATTTGCTCAGAAAGAATATTGTTTTTATTTGGGTACCTGTTGTAAGTTAGAAGGGGGTTTTAGTTAAGGGATTTTTGATTGAGGAGGAAGTACTCAGACGGCATTTTTGCAATAGACATCTCCCATCCACAGAAAGACATGCACTTATCATGCAAAAAAACTTAAGTCCATTTTTGGATAATGCTTATATTGACAATATCAAACGTACTAAATGGTCAAAAAATAAAATATACAATACTTTTGGCTGCATGTTTTAATTCGAATCTGATAGTTTAAGCGTTTAATCAACAAACTTGTTTTGGGCACAAGATTGATCTGACTTTTTCTTTTTCAGACTAGCTGACTGTTTTAATCGGTTTGTCAAGGCGTTACTCATAATAATTTGTCTACTGGGTACTGGACTTTTCACTGTCTTCAGTCTCCAAGTAGATGGGTTTTTACCACCAAGTGTTGGTAAGTATAGTACAAGGCTCACTAGCTCATTTACCCAGGTTAGAAACACTTTCTCCCTTTACAATAATGTTGGGTGGCAAATTTTGAAACCACAACTGAACTTTTAAAATATCATGTAAATAGAATTTTCAGATTGACCCTTTCTGAAACTTAAATTTTGATTATGAGTGCTCCCTAGTGGGTAATGTGGGAGATATCTCATTGACTAACCCTTGACTCTCTTTCTCACAGTGACCACCTTTTTGACCTGCCTGTATGCATCTAATTCAAGCGCTATACCCACTAGACTGAATCATTGCACAAATTGGCTGATTCCTTTGCTAGAAATGGGCCGATTTGTGCACCGATTCAGTTCACCAGTCAGTAGGCAGTATGCAGTCAGTATTCAGTATCAAAATGTATATGTTTGATATTAATTGATGCTAAAATCAGCCGATTATTCTGGTAGAAATGAAAAAGTATTAACACCAGGTGGCTATGCAGTGAATATCCATATTTACCTTTGAACCACACTGAAAAATCCTTGTTTCTCTTGTAGTGATGATGTCAGTGACCTTCATCCTGGGTTCAGTCATGGTGAACTCGGCTGTGCCCATCCTGTATGAGTTGTCCTGTGATGTGGCCTACCCTCTGGACGAGGCACTGACAACTGGGCTGCTTAATGTAGCCAGCAACCTGGTAAATGCTCTATTCCTGGTGCTGTTGAATGTCCCTTCAATAGGTAGGTTGGTTATTGGTTGCTTTGCATCTTAATCAACTGCCAGGGTTATATCAAAGGGGCTGCCTATTCATAGCAGTGGGACCCAATGCCCTCTTTATAGTGCTGCCTTGCTGAGATATCATGTCATGGGCCTGTATGATACCTCACCTAGTCACATTATACTGATACTGGGCCAACCAGTTATATTTCATGGTTTTTACTTCACACCAAGTGCCAGGCAAGCAGCAACCACTACCATCTTAAAAAACTCTTCGGTATGACTTGGCCCATGGCCTGCCACCCTGGAAGCAGGCAGCCTACCAACTCAGCTGGGTCTGTTTTTTTAATAGGTGGGAGAAGGACTATTAGATAAAGTGGACCTTAGGGGCCGTCCATTAAGTACTAATATAAAAAGGACCGTGGGGGAATCCAGAGATGATAGTATGCCCCATAGAGTATTGTCACATACCGAGGGCAAAGCCCGAGGTTTGTTTGATTCCCATGGGTTGTGCGGCCACCAAGGATGACCCCAAAGGTTTTTCTATATTTTTCACCCAAACAAAATTCAAAATAATGTTGAAAATTATGAAAATGAGAAATGGTACGTACTGCCTGTCTATACACACTGCCCCACATACACACCACTCATAATAGGTGATAAACTAATATGTTACATTCCTGTATAAATCTTAAGTATACATTTGGCCAATAGATGTTTAGAGGGGTGTATGATAATCAGGAAAAAGTGTATGTTCTTAACCAAAGGCCCTTTGAGGTTAATTATAACACACAATATTGAATATTCTTCTGGCTTTCAGGAACGAAAGAATTGAAAAATAATCCATTTGATTCTTAAAGTTGATTTTTCCAATAAAATCAATTCACATTACATTAAAGTCAGGTTTCACATTCAGTTTTCATTGTAAATCCTAACCTTTAAACATGGTAAGATACTAAGTAAATACTTTATATATATAATATATGGAAGACTCATTTTTCATGCTACTAAGATGCAGTATTAGAAGTAATGTCAAAGAATAGAGTAATAACTACCTTCCTATCAAATTTTCAAAAAAAGATCCTTATATTGAAAATAAAAATATCTTTCTCAGACATGTCTCTTTTTTTCTGATGAATTGTAACTATAATGATATTTTGTTGCTGTCTTCAGGCACCAGTTGGATGCACTGGGTGATGGTAGGGGCAGTGGCCCTCTGTGTCCCCGTACTGATCCCCTTCAAACCGAGTGAACCCCGCGAGATGAGAACTGACATCATGTCACAAGATGGGGTAACCCAATGACACCAGTGTACTATAGATTCTACATAGTTAAAGTGCATGATATCTTCACCTGAAGTTACAAGCAATATATCATCACCTGATGTAAATAAACAATATGTCATCACCTTATGTAACTTAAGGATACCATATGATGTCCCAAATGGAGTGTCACAACACCATGTTGCAACAAGAGGTATCAGCAAAATGTCATCCCTTGACATCATCACATAACAAACGCATGTTGTGACAACATCATGTCCTGCAAAGGATATGAGTCCAAACATCAATGCAATTGTCATTCTCTCAGCTTCCTTGATCTCACCACATGACACCTGTATTATAATGGTGCTGAATGATGTACAATTAAGGATTAACACCTGTGGTTTGGCAATGTTTAGCGGTACTCAGGACTTTTGCATTTTCTTAGAGTATATCTCTATATACACAGGTGTAATAGATATAGTTCAAATGCCTAGCATATCGTCTATCTAAAGATATAAATTATATGTAAGAGTGCTTTGATGCTTTTAAGTTATGGTTGGTCAAAGAGAAAAGTTAGATTTTTTACTTTTATTTTTTGAACAAAGATTTCTCAGTAACAATTGGGGATAGATCTTTGAAATTTCATGTGTGTGTTCCAAACATTATAATAGAGGGAAGTATATCTCAAAATTTTGATATCTTCCTTCAGTCATAGACGCAGAGTTATACACCAAAATGTGAATCATGCTCCAACCACCGCTGTCAATCAAGGAGCGTTATTTTCCTCTCAATATTATGTCCGCCAATGTTAGCAGAAGGATGCAAAACGTGTTTCCCTATTTTGTAACATAATCTGGCAGTGTTGGTCACAGCATAAATGTGTCAGAGGGTTTGAAGGTTGTTACTTAACTCACTGTGATGCTGCCACTGATGAGAGCGCTCCTTTAAGACTAAGGGATACAAGAATATTATCTTGTGTCTTTCATACTTTTGAGATTTATTAACATGAATCTATATCACTTGTTTTGGTTTCATTTGATGTATCTCAAGTGATCAACCAAGGTCACCTTATATATATAAAAACAACTGTCCAATATTATTATGTTGCTATGACTTAGGATGTTTTCCAAGAATGGCAATATTAGAACCCTTTATTTTAGCCCTCTTATTAACCTGTACAGTGATTTGCATTCTTTTTATGACAATTTGGGTCACTGTTGATACTATTGATATTGACCTAAAGAATTTCATGGCTGTTAGGTGCTTCCATGGATACTGCTACAATGCACCATAAGTGTCACATTCTGATGTCACTTTGTAAAACCAAATACCGGTTATAACAGATTAAACCATGCTGTTAATACTGAACTAATAGTCCAAAATAAGGTCAGATATAAAGTGTGTTTCTTTTGTTTCATAATGAAATGTATCAATCTGAAGGGGTCAGAGTTCTGCACTAATCTAGATAAGTGTCATTGGCTTAAATAACGACAATCAATAAAACTTGTAATGGTTTGTTCAATAGAGTTTTGATTAGTCAATCTTTTTTGAAAATTCAATTAAACAATATGGAATGGGCTAACTCAATGGTTTGATTTGAAAAGGGAGCTGAGTGCATGGTCCAAAAGTACCAAGCCATATTATGTAACAGATTAGCAGAATAATACATGTATACCTAGTATGATTAAAAAAGGTTCAGTGATATCCCCTGTGGCCCATTGCAAAATGATCTATCATAAAAGCGATAACTTTAAGATTGCTTTAAGAGAGATGTTGTTATTACAATAATTACCGTTATATCAATACCCTTATCATCTTTGTCTCTACTGGATCAAATTGAATTATGTAAATTGATATATGAAAGGGCAACGTAGAGCATTAGAGTATAAAAATAGCAGCTCTTCAGTAGCATTCTAAATAGTTTTTTTAAGGTTCAAAACGTGTGTTCTTATGCACAATTTGCTACAAAAGGTGTCATTAATTTGCTACCTTTGCTGCGTCGCATAACCAAATGCTCGCAACAGCGAGAGAAACAGCGAGGGTTTGGCAAAGTCTAGCTACTATATGCGAAATTAGGCATCAATTTTCACCCATTTCTAATCATTTTCCTGGGCTGAAAATTTCAGGGATTTTAGATCTAAATGTCTAGTTTTTAGAACTTTTTACAGAAGTAAAATCGGTTGCTTAGAACACCCATAAATCAACAGGGGGACCCATCGCAAGAGCGACGTCCTTGTTGGGAGAGTGGTGTGCCAATGCTCGCAACAGCGAGACCCGTTATGCGACGGGGCACTTGCATTGTTACAATAGGTATTGTGCAACGGGCCACTGTGCTCTGTCGCATAATGGGTCTTGCTGTTGTGAGGGTTGGCACCAACAGCTGAAAGTCATCTTTGTGCTCTGGCAACAGCAACTTCACCATTGCCAGAGGTATGTAATGTTGAATTGTGCCGGTTCTGCTCAGCCAATTCTATTTCTATAAAAGGTTTTGAGAAATATAGCTCCCGATTTGATATTCCTGCAATTTTCAATTCTGGGAGCTTATTATAAGTGGGTGAGAATTGCTGTTAAATATCACAACAGCGAGGGTTTTTTTCACTACAACAGCGAGACCATTTCTAAACCCTTGCTATACTCTCGCTGTTGCAAGAGTTCGGTTATCAATGGACCACTGTGGCCCCTTGCATAATGGAATGGTTAAAATGTTAATGTCTTGCAACAAGGACGTTACTTTTGTCATGGATCCTGCTGCTGAATTTTTGCTGATCTACTAGGCTGATCTTAATTCTGTAAACAATTCTAACAAATAGATATTTGGACCTACAAATCCTGAAATTTACCGTCTGGAAAACTAATTATGAGTGGGTGAAATTCGATCCTGGATTTCTGCACAACAGTGTGTGATTTGACAAGGAGGTCATTCGCTGTTTATATGCCATTAGCTAATATCCAAGTGGAGTATAAGGAAGACAATGTGTAATGCAGAAATGGCCAATTATTATTTATCATATAATTATAAAATTGTAAAGTATGTAAAATTGTTAAAATTGTTATAAAAGGCCATTTATGGGATAAGATAATAAATAATAAGAGTATATATATAAAAGAGTTGGGTGGGTGGGATGGCAGTGGTAGATGTGGAGGGGCCGACGGCGAGGGACGAAGTGAAGAGGTAGGAGAACCCGCGCATGTGCGACAGGTGGGGTGTTGGTGTGGGGGTAAGACTGCAGGTGGGGTACATGTGTATATTCTAAAGGATCCACCAGGCCTTGCCAATGACCCGCCATCCAGAAAACCGGATTGCAACACCATTATGCGATGGGCCACTATATATGGCTTTTTGTATAATGGGACTCAAGCAATGTGTTTTCTTTTGTTTTACATCACTTTGTGTGCGTAGAGGACCGTATTTCACCCCTTGCTTACGCAATAGGGCCCAAATGGAGCCTGGAAATAGGCCTGAAGTCCGGCCAAACCATGCCTGAATGGATTGAAGAGGGGGAAGATGGGGTCAGGTATCGGGTCAGGTAATTAAAGCTGTTTACCTGGCTGGTTGGATACCCCTTTACAAGTAGAGTAGGGGCGGAGTTAGGGGAGGGGTAGGCGGAGGTAGCCCTACTATCCTATTTCTAGGGCACTTACAATGACATAAGATGTGCGTATGTTGAATTACAGATGATGATGTGATGATATTATCAGAAATAGGGGGGTGGGATGGTCTAGCAGTAAAGCCCCATACCCACTAGGCGATTTGTACACAGTAGGCTGACTAATCGACAATAAAATTGACCGATTTTAAGGCTAGAATCGGCTGACTTCAACATTGATTCAGTTTAAACAATTTGTTATGAAAATCAAGCTTGGTACTCCGGTCCCATGTACGAGCCTCGTGAAACTTTGATCACATATCGATCCAGTTTAAACACACATATTTCAATATGGTATACTTACTGGCGATCATTGGAATCAGCTGATTCTCACAGTCGCCCGCCACCAGTCGTCGGTAAGGTGACATTGCACGCGGCCAGCCTGGGTTCAATCCTGGGTGCTAACTGTCAGACCATGTAACCTTCTGTTGTTTCCACTCCCATAGGTCGTGACAACTTTGTCATCACAAACATGAGTTAGTCTTAATATAGCTGGAAAACTGCCGAGTTGACCTTAAACTCCAACACATCATCGTCATCACCATAATGATTATTATCATAAATTGCACATAATTTGCTTGTAATCCATTTGGCCCGAGTTCTGGCTAAGCTTCTGACGACAGTAGAGAGGGGTATGGTGATTGAGTGAGTGATGGATATTATACGCCGTACCGACAGCCAGGGTTATTTTCAAGACAAAAACAAGTTATGATGAATTCTTACTTTTCAGACTTGTGTTTTGATTTGGTCAGTTTTTGATGATCGTATCTATGAGATGGGGTGACAGGGCAGGCAAACAGCAGGGTCAAAACCTGAACATTTTTGCTCTACCTCATCCCTTTATGAATCAAGACACCAACCAGGAATTGAACTCAAAGAACCACTTGGTCAGTGCTGCCCCCCCCCCCATCATCACCTTTGACGATCAGCAGGGGCTACTGGGGGCTTAGATTCTTCCCAGCAGTAAAATCCCCATCCTGGAACCACCACAGGGTCCAGGGGTATGGTGATGTGACCATCTGAGGGTAGTGTATGGATGTGGGTGTGCTAGTGGTAGGGGTGTTCAGAAACTCCTTCGATTTCCCAAAATATATGTAGAATATAAGAGATTTTGTGGTAAATGTAGTTTGTGATCCACTTTGATTTGGCAATAGGTTCCTTCAATTGGAACCACTTTGTATCCCCCTGCACCTCTGAGCACGGTACCCAGGCTAGCAGCAACGTACCGGGTATGTTCGGTGACCATACTTTTTTTGGTGAGTCTGATATTTGTTATTTTTCAGGTAACAGTTTATTTTACTTGAGGTCGTGACTTTATTAAGTGTACTGTGATATCTTACAGATTTGTTATGAAGCCATAATATATAAGTGAAGTCAAGATCTTAACAATAAATGAAGTTATAATTATATCTTTTCATGAAATAATGTGATCAGAATGTTACAATAACGTCAGTGTAACGTCACAAGGTTAGGTTCTACAGAGATGTTATTGGGTGCCATCAAAATAATGTAACAAGAACCAAAAGAGAACTGCAACGGTATAATAATGTCAAAACCTTGCCTGGGAAGGCAGGGGGGATGTAATCATGGTAGGGCAGTGATGGGTGGTGGATGGGAAGGGTAAAGTGGCCGATTTAGACATACAGTATTTAGTTAGCGGGCCGAAATAATCACACAGTACTCAGTCAGTACACTTGGCAGAATACTTGCCTATCGGGTCAAAATACAAGTGCTTATATTGAGCAATTAATGTCAGAATATCTGCAGACATCATCGTACCATGTACCTTTTAGATTAACCTTACTACTTCTAAAATGAGGTCCTTTCGCATGTTACAGTCTACACACTAAACTTACTTCAGGCTATACCAAGAACCAGCGAAAAAGGCTGTTGCAAGTCAGTCCATTTGGTTGCTGATTTGTTAAACGGCTTTTCAAAAGACCTGTGGGAACCAGCAATTTAGGTCATGACACCGTTACTTAGTTTCCCTTTCATCGTCTATGTGGCTTCATACTGTAAGGGTTAGCAACCCCCTCCAAACACCTATGCTATGGGTTCGAATCCTGGAGGGATTTGTATAACTTAAAGGAGGGTACTTGGTCATCGTTCGTGCACTGTACTTGTACCATTATGGTCCCAATACAAGAAAAACTGAAATATGGTAGCCTTTAAATGTCAGTGTACACGACACTGTTTGCACCTGTTTTCTTATTGCAATATTTTAAACGTTCAGTATGTATGTGATGCAAGGTATATGTAACATTTCGCATGAGTTTACATTAGCTATCTCACTGTCTAAACTCATTTGAAATTGTAATTTATGCATCATGTTTCAACTATTGTTCACCTACATGGAATAGCATTGTTACAATGAATGTGGTTAAATAATTAAAAAATAATAAAAGAGTTAACAGGACCATTCGGTACTAACAATTCAAAATAATATGACTCTGTATCTTTATCTTATTAAGATATTCATGCTTAGGAAATATTTTATGGGATATACGTTTCAATAAATCCTAAGTTCTGTGTGTGTCTGTGTGTACATGTGAGTGTGTGCATGTTTGTGTGTGAGTTTATGTGAGTGTGTGAGTGTGTGTATAAGTGTGTATATGTTTTTGTGTGAGTTTATGTGAGTTTGTGTGAGTGTGTGTGTGAGTGTGTGAGTGTGTGTGCATGTGTGAGAGTGTGTGAGTGTGCATGAGTGTGAGTGTGGGAGTGTGAGTGTGTAGGTGGTGTGTGAGTGTGGTTGTGTGAGTGTGTTGGTGTGGGTGTGGGTGCATGTGTATGTGTGGGTGGGTGTGAGACTGTACAGGTGAGAGTAGATGTGATCAGGGGCAAATTTAGAGGCGGGGATCCAGGGGGTCTTGATCTCTACCACCACCCACCCCACCCCCCCCTCCCATTTTATTGCAGACTTATACTTAATATCGAGAAAAATGCGTGAGTGTGTGCATGTTTGTGTGTGAGTGAGTGTATACATGTGACTGTATGTGTGTGCGGGTGTGTGTGTGTATCAGTGTTTGTATGCGAGCGTGAGTGTTTGAGTGAGTGTGTGTGATTGTGTGTGTATGAGTGTGTCGGTGTGTGTGAATATATGTGTGCGAGTTTGTGTATGTTTGTTTGTGTGAATTTGTGAGTGGGTTTGAGCGTGTACGGGTGTGAGTATGTGAGAGGGGGGGGGGGGGGGAATCAGGGGCAAATTTAGAGAAGTTGATCATGTGCAAATGCCTGACATTTTTGTACTGATATACATGTATGCGGACTTCACCCCTTCTGAAATCATCTGTCGCTGGGTGCTGGTGGTAGGGCTGTGTGGGTGGGTGGGTGTGTGGTGGTAGTGATGGGGTTAAGTACCCACGTTAGACGTACAGTGTTTAGTTAGCTGGCCGACGGACGGACAGCAGGAGTAGGAAGAGCAGGGGGAGCGCGGGCTGCTGGATCATCGAGACACCTCTCTGAGATTCACCAAGGTTTGTTGTTTTGTAGCTCATGTCTTGTGTTTTTGGGGTTAGTCTCTACTTTTTATATTTTAAAAAAATCTCAATTTCAGCCGAAAGGGGGTGGAGGGCATGCCTCCCCAACACCCTCAATCCGCGACTACTTAGAGTAAGTTCTGCTCCCAAAGATTCGAGCATTTATTGATACACCATTAGTTGGTTCTGCATATATATATTTATATATATATATATATATATATATAATGTATGGCTGTAACATTTCTGAGCGGGCCTAATATTCTAACAGCCATGTCATCGTGATGCTGATGGTCAGGACCGTGTCAGGGGTGGATACAGGGTTCAGGGCGGATCCAGATGTTACTTTAAAATATCTAATATTTGGGCCAAAAAGAAATTCTGCCCCTCCCCCATGTAAAAACCTGGCGAAATGTAGAATGCTTTCATTCATGAGCTTGGTAAAAAGACTCCGAGACAGGGATGTTCCGTAATACCTACTAATTCTATAGCACTGGCGGATGCAGGATTTTGAAAAAAAAAGTGTGGTGGGGGGCTATTGTGAACGTTTTTCCTTAATTACTCTTGGACCGAATTTTACATTATAAAAAACACAAAACTTTCCGAATAAAACTTTCCCCCGCGCCCCCCTCCCCCACCCCTCTGGATTCGCCCATGTTACTTGTTTTTTCCCGTTTTCTGTGATCTTTGGGAAGTGAATGTATACATCGTTGCTGAACAGGACAGACTGCGCAGTTGGAGTCGCCAGGCAGGGGACAACTATAACGGGATGGGGATGGGGACCTTAAGCCCTTACCTGTGATCGCCAAAGAGATACTACCATTAGTGTTATTGTTGTTGTACCTGTGCAGGTTTGGACCTTTGGTAATAGGAGTTATATATACTTAAGGCCTGGCTGTCAAAGTGGGTCATTGGTAATGCATGTATACGGGTGACTATGTGAGTGTGTGTGTGTGTGTGTGTGTGTGTGTGTGTGTGTGTGTGTTTTGTGCATGTGGGTGAGTGTGTATGAGTGTATTTGTGAGTGTGTGTGAATTCATGTGTGTGTATATAAGTGTGTGTGTTTGTGTGCGTGAGTATGTGTGTGAGTATGTGTGAGTGCATGATTCCATGTGTGTGTGTGTGTGTGCATATGTGTGAATGTGTGTGAGTGTGTGTGGATCTGAGTGTATATATGTGTGTGTGTGAGTGTGAGTGTGTGTGTGGGTCGGTGTGTGTGTGGGTCGGTGTTGGTGGGTGGGTGGGTGGAGGTGTGGGTGGGTGGGTGTGTGTGTATAAAGAACGGGATACTGAGGACGTCTTGGTAAACAGTATTTGGAATTATCCCCTTGTTTACATTTTTAGTAAATTTCCTAAATCTACATAATACCACAATTTTTACAAACATCATTTTAATCTAGTTCCATAAACACAAAATTAATGTATCCTAGAGAATAATACATAAATAAAGACGCACGTAGATATACCAATGTTCAGTTGTGATGAAATGTAACGTACCGCACTGGCTATGACGTCACAATACAGAGATGTATGACGTCACAGCGTGAGGCTAGGAGGTCACATGGCCTCATAGCCTCACGCTGTGACGTCATACAGGTATGCCAATGACAATGACAATGAACTTTATTCACCGCCTCCATGAGGCACAGGAATACATAAATATATACTGTTTTAACAATGTTACATGAATAAAAATCAAAATTTAAAAAAAAAAAGCAAAAAACAAAAACAAAACAAAAACACAAAAAACAAAAAACAAAAAGAATGGAAAACAAACATATAATACAAAAAATACAAAATACAAAGTACAGCTGTAAAATTTGACTAGTGTAGTTCTAGACTGTACTCGGTACCGGACGGATCAAACAGTGTGATTTCCGTCCTAAACCTGGATTGTGGATCTATACTTAGCTTTATCCGGTGGCACGTTTGCTCTACTGAGTATGATGGTGAAAACGCTTTGCAACTGGGATCATTACTAGCTAAATATATAACCAGAAGTGTTTGATATTTCATCAGAAAATATGCAGCACGACCAAGCCAAGTTGCGCGGCAACAGAACAGTTCTGCAACCGTACCTATTTGTTACTGTTACTTGATAAGATGGCATATGCATGTGACAGTTAAGTTACTGATGGTGAGGTTGAAACCTCATCAAATCAGAAGGTTGCTATAATGTTATTTTTTGTGAGGTCAAGACCAAAACATAACAGAATATTATAAGAACTTTCTGTTTGAATTGTGTTGAAGTGTGAAACCAGAACATTTTGATAATGTCGCAGTGCAATGTCACAACAGTATGTTATTTGGAGCCATCAAAATAACATAAAAAGAACCAACACAGAACCAAACAGAATGTTGCTGCAACATTTTATGATAACGCCACACGCTTGGCTGGGGTGTTTCTTCTCACTATACTGGTAGGTTTAACTAATGTTTCACACAGTGTTTACATAGATATCTCTTGCAGAAATCTCGTGAACCTAAGCGACGTGTTGTAAACACAGGAAATGGGTCCACAGAATCTTGGTTTGCCACTTTTCTTTTTAGAACCCTCTGGAGAACCATGTGTCAACACATGTCCTTGTTTTTAGGGATTCCACTGACCTGGCACTCTACAGTCTCCCTGTGGTATATATACACTCACAGTGGTGTCACTCAATGAAACTACCTCATAGGTTCAAAGAGGTAGGGATCACTCCATATCTATATAGACAGTAGGCCTCTGTTTTACATATATTTGTATATATGGATTTCATAAATATGGCCCCAGGCCCCTAACCTCAACAGGGCGACAGCGTCATTACTTAAAATCCACACGAGACGTAGGCCTTAGTGACATGAAGAAAAATATATAAACGATATGACGTGGCCTGTTTCTTCACAAAATTTGACATGGGACATGAGGGTCCCTTATAGGGGACGTGGGACATGAGGGTCCATCACAGGGGACAGGGGACATGAGGGTCCATTACAGGGACATGGGAAATGAGGGTCCCTTACAGGGGACAGGGGACATGAGGGTCCCTTACAGGGGACAGAGGACATGAGGGTCCCTTACAGGGGGCGTGGGACATGAGGGTCCATCACAGGGGACAGGGGACGTGAGGGTCCATTACAGAGACATGGGACATGAGGGTCCCTTACAGGGACAGGGGACATGAGGGTCCCTTATAGGGGACAGGGGACATGAGGGTCCCTTATAGGGGATGTGGGACATGAGGGTCCTTTATAGGGGACAGGGGACATGAGGGTCCCTTATAGGGGACGTGGGACATGAGGGTCCCTTATAGGGGACGTGGGACATGAGGGTCCATCACAGAGGACAGGGGACATGAGGGTCCCTTATAGGGGACATGGGACATGAGGGTCCCTTACAGGGACATGGGACATGAGGGTCCCTTACATGGGACAGGGGACATGAGGGTCCCTTATAGAGGACAGGGGACATGAGGGTCCCTTACAGGGGACAGGGGACATGAGGGTCCTTTACAGGGGACAGGGGACATGAGGGTCCCTTACAGGGGACAGGGGACATGAAGGTCCCTTACAGGGGACAGGGGACATGAGGGTCCTATACAGGGGACAGGCGACGTGAGAGTCCTTTACAGGGTACAGGGGACATGAGAGTCCTTTATAGGGGACGTGGGACATGAGGGTCCCTTATAGGGGACGTGGGACATGAGGGTCCCTTATAGGGGACATGGGACATGGATGGACAAGTGACAGTCAACATGTCCTTTTTTTATAGTTCTATTCGACATGTGACATTGGGGACCCCCCATCAAGGGCCTCACCGACCCTCCCCATAAATAAACACCCTCTTTCCAGCTGCAGGGCATGGTTATGGTCCAACCATGTCTTTTTCAGAATATTTCACTTCAGCTTTTTACAATTTTATCTACATTTAGAGTGCTATAATGAGATTATATTTTAGTAAAGTTGAGACTTACTTATAAAGAATATGATAATAATGTCTTTTTAATGTGAACGAATGTAACAAGAATGTCACTATACATGTAATGTTACAGTGCAACGTTGCATGTCAGGTTCTTAAGACATTTTCAAGTGCCATCAAAACAATGTAACTAGAACCAAAGTAGAATGAAACAGAATGTTGCTGCAACGTTATAATAACATCATATTCTTGCTTGGGTGTGTAGACCTGTTCCATTAGTGTGGCGCCCGGCAAGGCGTCCACTGCGCAGACTCGTGAGAAGGGTGTATACTTGGGGAGGTCCCCGTGTATAACGTCAGTCCAGATAAACACCCCTCTCTCCCCTCCTCTCCCCTCCCCCTCCCCTCCCCTCTCCCCTCCTCTCCCCTACCCCTCCCCTCCCCTCTCCTCCTGGCTGATTAAGAGCCCCCTGATAAGCAGAGCACCCTGGGTAAACAGGCTTCAGGGGGCGCCAGGATTGGCCGGTGATCACGTGATGGGGGAGGGGGGGGAGGAATATAGTACAGGTCTGTTCATTAACTATAGGTACTATATAAATATAGTACTGGTCTCTTCCTCTATAAGATTCTGTGTGAACATCTGAATAGATCCATTCAAGGTTGGAAGCACATGCTACTGTTCCCAGATGAGCCTGCTATGTTATTATGATGTTGCAGTTACTTTCTGTTTAGTTCTGTTTAGGTTCTTGTAATGTTATTTTTGTGGCACATAATAGCATCTCAAAAGTTATAATTGCAACATTTATGTTGAATGATTTCACTAAACGAAAACGTTATTATAACATTCAGTAAAAGTAAGGTCTCATTTTCACCTCAACGGTCTATTTTAGCAAGTCTCAACCTAACCTAAAGTAACATAACCGTTATGTGAAATGCCATATTCCACATACTCAATTCACTGCTGATTTCAGGCCAATACACTTTCGCTACTGCTGATATATGATCAGTGGTACTGTCGATAAAATTTACCAATGTGTTGGTAAAATCTTTCTTCCAACTTTGCACTGGTTACCAATATGGCACCATCAGATGCCGATATGGCACTTTTGGCAGCAGAAATTGTGCCGAAAGTGGATGACCCTGATATGGAACGTTACCCTGGAGAGGCTCGATATTGGCAGTTCATGCCTTGGTTATGTGGAATATGGCCTTAGGCAAGTAACAGACTGACCAAATAAATATGGTCACAGAACATGCCTGTTACGTTGCTGCTTGCCTGGGTATGCTCTGATTTTGGGCCAAACTGTATTGATGTAGCATCAGTCCACACTTAAGATCACATCGGTAAAGAGGTTGTTGCTAAGTATAGGCAGGAGACCTCTGAGTACTATGTAGTGGAGGGTAAATCTGCAGCTAGCTAGTAGTGGTAATATGGCCCTTGGACCCTTAGCATGCAGAGTTGTTGAAACCATCCATAAGTAAGGTCCTGCATGGGGACAGTAGCCTGGGTATTGGTATAGCTCTGCAGATAGGGAGGAAACCATCTAGGAGAGCGTTTGGTTGAGCGAGTTGAGTGGAATTCGCCGATAGACTGGTGAAATGCTAACAGGAAGTCAGTGATCTATATCACATGTTTCAGGCAGTAATAAAGAAATATTTTTTTACGCAAGTGTTCTCGTCAACTCTTGGCAACCTGAACTACATCCAGAGCTGATTCATGATCCTTAGGATGGAGGATCATGACTTGGACAAGTAATCGAAAAAAGCAATCTATTGAATGAATGGAATACAAATACTTCAAATAAAAGCAATAAAAACAATTTAATAACCACATATAATACAACCCTTTTCATTTCATGTGATGCTTAGTTGCTGAGCTCTTCTGTAATTCTGACATAATTATGCCAAATTAATATTGTTTTTTGTCTTATCATTCCCAAGATGTATCATTGGAATATAAATCGATGTAACTGGTGTAAGTTTGAAAATGAATTATGATGAATAATGATTTTTTGTAATGAAGGGCAGCCACTGCACATGAAATTCAGATAACAATTATAAACAAGAATTTCCTGTCAAAGAAAACACAAGGAATTTTACCAAAATGAAAGGAAGTTTGTTTTGATAATTTATGTAACCAATTAATGTTGAACAACATAATATTTATTGATATGATGACATGGTTATTTTCCAGCAGTATGGCAAAAGCTATGAAAATATTATGTGATTGAATTAGATAGTGAAAAAAGTGATAAACTGACATCATCTGTTCTGATTCCAGGAGTTGACTGAACCCTAACACTATGGCAGTAGAGAAGATGAGCCAGCGTGTGCGTCTTAACGTAGGCGGGCAGATTTTTGAGACAACCTCAAGAACCCTCCTAACGCTCCGAGACACCCGCCTCTCCAACCTCTCCCCCAACGACCTAAACTATGACGCTAACATCGGAGAGTACTTCTTTGACCGCAACCCTCGTCTCTTCCCCTACGTGCTGGATGCATACCGGGAGGGTGAGCTACACTTCCCACGCTGCGTGTGTGCCCCGGCCCTGTTGCGTGAGTTGGCGTGGTGGGGTGTCGGGGAGGAGCAGGTGGCAGCCTGCTGTTGGCGTGCCTGTTCAGAGTGGGAGGAAGAGAAGCAGACGCTGGCCGTTATAGATGCGGCTTACGGTGGGGCCCGTGCCCTGCTACCCAAAGTAGGGACCAAGACGGGCACGTGTAGGCAACGGGCACAAGCAGTGTGGGTGTTCCTGGAAGACCCCTACTCCTCCAGGATGGCCAGGGTAGGAATTTACATGTATAGCTTACCCTGTCAGAAATGCATTTTTGTGTTCCATAGATGTGGTTTGAAGTAAAAAGGCTGTCTTTATTAGATCCTTTGATGAACACTTATTTTCTATGAAAAAAAAACACTGCATTTTAAGGTTTTGTCAATAACAAATATTCCCATTGTAAAACTGAAGAATCAATATTTACTCAGAATCTGTAACCTGCATCAGAAGCTGAAACCAGTTTTAGGACCTGAGTTTCTGCACACTATTTTTCAATTTTTGTCTTTTCAAATTAGGTAAATCCTGTTGCTGTGAAATGTACCCATACCCCTTGTAACTCTTGCCATTCCTTAATGATTACAGCTGTGGTCCTTCCTGTACCTGGCCCTGCTGATCCTATCCACCATTGTCATCTCTTTGGAGACGATGGAGAGTCTGCGGGTCCCTATGACCGCGGACCTGAAAGGGGTGCTGGGCGACTCATGGAACACTTCCAACCCAAAGATCGACAAGTACCATAAAACCGAGGAGCACCCTGTGCTTCGCTACATCAACTACTTCTGTACCCTCTTCTTCCTGATTGAGCTGGTTGTCAGGTTTGTGGTCTGCCCCCTGAAGTTACGCTTCTTCTGTTCCTTCTTCAACATCATCGACATGCTGGCCGTGTTCCCCGTGAGCATCTTCACCATTATCAACCTGGCCTACCCCTACTTCTGGGTGCGGAAGGACCTGGAACTGGCCTACTATCTGGTTGGACTTTCTGCGATTTTCCGAGCTGTGCGTGTTTTGAAGATGGTGAAACATAACCGTGGCCTGCAGGTCATCTTCCTGGCAGTGAAGGCGAGCGTGAATGAGCTGCTGCTACTGGGGCTGCTGGTCGCCATCGCAATGCTCATCTTCTCTACATGTGCCTACTACACTGAACTGCACCAACCCTATCAATTTGAATCCATCCCAGCAGGCTTCTGGTGGAGTATCGTCACTATTACCACTGTGGGTTATGGTGACGTCATCCCCGTGACTACTGCTGGTTATGTCGTGGCCAGTGTCTGCGCTGTATGTGGCATTCTCATCACTGGTCTTCCCATTCCTGTCATTGCGAACAACTTCCGGCTTTACTACACCTACGCCAACCTTAAGACCAAACTGGAGCAGCGCTCCCTAGACAAAGAGCCAAACCACATCTAGAGCTTCATCAACAGAGTATCATATATTTGTACAATACAAGTTACTGATTGATACCATTATGAACAAATACTTATTCTACAAATGCTTATTCTACATATGGTTCAAAATAAAGAATGGATTGCCTTTAGGTGCAAAGCAGATTTAGTTTTTCCGATATATAAAGAACAAAATTATCATGTCATTGTACTACATTAAGACTGCAAAAATATGAACATACTGAAGATGTTAAGTAGATGAAGTAGGAAATAACAGTTTGCATTTCATGCATGAATTATATTTTAGTGTTAACACTACTTGAAGTTCAGGAATGTGTATTTATCGTCATAGGTATATTTATCTAGTATAGTTTACAGTAACGTTCTTGTATAAACCCTAGATAGGAGTCCTATGTATCGAATTGAATTGAATTGAAACCAAGAGTTTGAATGTAAATAAAGTAAATTCAAGAGGCTGTTTGTGCAGTTTTGATTTGCTGTGCTACTAAACACTAGTTAGCACAATAGAATGACAGTAATAATGGATGTGCCCTTTGATTGCTTCATCCCAGACATCAAGTTTTATTAAGATCATAAAGGTCTACTTTCTCGTGGAATTGATGCCTTAATAAGAGAAGAAGATAAGAAACGAAACCATTATTTGAAGACAAAAGATAATCAAGGAGACTAGTGCCATAATAAGGAAAACTTGTACTTTTCTGGGCCATTAGGTACAAGCCAGAGGTGACGAGTGCACTATTTCAGGTATCAGGGACAGATAATTTTAGAGCAATGATTTAAAAGTAATAATTACAGAAGTTGATGGCATTTTTTAAATGTTCCTTTACCATAATTATAACTTTGTGAGATAGCTGTAAAAGAGCACAAATTGAATATCATGCAATTCTATTCAATTTCCCAAGTAAATCATCATTTAAGCAGTCGTTTATTGATATTTATTATGTCATTCAAACTCATGAACATTTCAAAATTGAGTTTTTGATATTAGTGCGTGGTTACTAAATCCAAATTGCACTTTTCACTTACCTAAATTAGTATGATACAGGAAATATACGTAGTGTAACCACCCTAAAGTGCACCGTTTGCATTACCATGTGGGCCGTTTTAATCTTATCCAGGTTTTATTCATACAAATTAGTTTTCAGTTATAATATGGTTTGGAAACACTCCGGAAGCGATATATCAAAATGCGGGTGCTATTAGCATGAATTAAATTGCCCCTAATAAATCTTATTCTCAATTGATACAAATATAATGTAGACAATCAAATTTGTATGTTATGATATTTTGTACATAGAACTTCCATTCATCGCATAATGGAATCACTAGATGCTACTTTATTCATATATGGTGTCATTCTTAACTATACAAAATATGTATGAGGCAGGTAGCTAGATGCCCTTATGGTACCATCATTCATCATAAATATGTGTTGTTTTTTTCTCCTGAATGACAATTGCTCATGAATGTAATTGACGTATCATTGATAGGAATTATCTCAACAAAATATAGTACTGCTGTTAATTTGAGAAATTAATCCATAATCTGTAGGATTTTATAGTATAGTGATTCACAATTTATATTGTTTTTAAAGCTTTTATATAATTAACTAGAATTCGGTGTTTCTTACATACAATTTTCCAAATTCAGGCTTAATTGACATTGATTTCAATGGGGAAAATCTATGAAAATCACAAAGTAAGAAAAAACACTTTTGATCTCATTGAAACTTGAAATCAAGCAGTCACAGAGTGGGTATAAGCTTTAAGTCAAATTTGTAAGACCAGGGATTCCGACCAAAAAATGTCCACGAAATCTCGTGGCGATGACTTTTAAGTCCAAGAGAAGAAGAATCCGCCCAAAAAGCATTCACAAGATTTCGTGGCCTTGATAGTTTCTTGAAAAATATAACTAAAATCATTCCAATAATGTGCTTATTCATATTATAGTACTTTGTGAAGTATGTTAGAAGGACATTGGAACAGTTTAGTGTTTGATAAAAATGAAAATAATGAAAACAAAAATCCATAAAATTTCAGTACACTGAAATACCCACAAGAGCAAATTTTGCAATCGTGGATATTTTAACTTCGTGTGTCACAGAATTCTCGTGGATGTCTTTGGGTCGGGCCCCAAGCTCTCGGTTGTAGAAGTCTGAAGTGAAAAAACCCAGAGAGTTTGCAAGACCAGGAGACAATACTGTTCCTTGCCTTAATAGGGTCTTGTTTGTCAGCAAACTAAGTCCAGCTTTACTCAGTGAGGACTCATTGCTGGTGGACAGGGGCTGTGGCTGTTGGTGATCCAAAGGTCCTTAACGCTACAAACTGCCCAGGCAAGCATGTGACGTTATTATAACGTTGCAGGAACGTTCTGTTTGGTTCTGTACTTGTTCTTGTTACGTTATTTTGATGGCTTCCAATAACGTTGCTGCAACGTAATATTGTGACGTGTCACTGCGACGTTATAATAATGTTCTGGTTACGTTCTTCAACCTAATCAGGACGTCCTTATAACGTTATGTTTTGGTTTCGTCCTAACCTCACCAAAAGATAACGTTGTAATAATGTTCTGATTTGGTGAGGTTTCAACCTCACCATCAATAACGTAATTGTTGCGTGCCATCTTAGTAAGTAACAGACTGACTAAAAAAGTATGGTTGCAGAACGTTTCTGTTACGTCGCAGCTTGGCTGGGTGCTAACCGGTTTTCTTCTCATGCATTTTAAAGATACTTTGAAATATATTTTTGGGTCAAATTCTTTATCATGCCATCTTATTAAGTGCCAGGCTGACTAAAGAAGTATGGTTGCAAAACGTTTCTGTTGTGTCAAAAGTTGGCTGGGAGCCTTTCTTGGACGATAAGATTAGAAAAAATGGCGGCGATTAACGTGGTTAGTCGCCACCATGGTTTGTGGGCAAGATATTTGACATATTTTTATATATTTCAGAAAAGCTCTAAAGAATCCCAGTTTATGTGATAAAGCTCTGCGCTCTCATGGATGTAAAATAGATGTATTCTTCTTGTGTTTGCATCATTTTATCTCTAGCCGGAAGTAGAGTTAAGGTGACGTCATTCAAACCCTAAACACCCGGATATATGTCACCTCGAAGTGCCCCTCTCTTCGTAGAAACCCCTCCTTCTGTGTACGATGAGTAACCTGAGTCCAGTATGAGCACATTCCCCAGGTCCTGATTAGACTTGTCTGTGAGGTCCGTACAGGAGTAGGTAGGGCCGATTTACGGGCTAACTGAGTCTAAGATGAAGGTAAGTAGCAATAAAGGGTATATTTAAAATGGCCCACCGAGTCCGGGGTCAGGGTAGTTTGGGTAAGTCAGAAATACAGCTTCAATGAGTAAATATATTCTATGTAAAGCTTCTCTCACAAATATCTTTTGGATTAGGTTGACTTTTATCTTCAAAACCTCTCACGCTCTATTGTATCTAATTTTCTCTGTTTGTCCCCTTGGTAAGACAAATGCCATGCCCCTTCCAGTTGCCGATGAATAAATAATTATATATATATATATATATATATATTTATATATATATAAATTATTTATGTGCCTGTGTCTGTGTGTGTCCGCATGCCTCTGTATGTCTATGTGTCTGTTTGTCTGTGAGTGTGTGTTTGTGAGTGGCTATGTGTCTGTTTGTCTGTGTGTTTGTCTGTGTTTGTCTGTGATTGTATGTGTTTGTGTGTGTTTGTGTGTTTGTGTGTTAGTGTGCTAGTGTGTATGTGTGTATGTGTGTGTTTGTGTGTATGTGTGTCTGTGTCTGTGTGTCTGTGAGTGTCCGTGTATTTGTGTGTCTATATGTGTATGTGTATGTGTGCCTGTGTGCCTGTGTGTGTCTGCATGTGTCTTTGTGTGACTCTACATCTGTGTGTATGTCTCTATGTCTGTGTCTATGAGTACATTCTGGACCAATGATATTTTTTTCAGATTTCCCTTTTTCCTCCCCTTGCCCCTGGCACTTGCCGCTGATGTCCGGGTGACTAAGTGACCGTTGTTATCTGCAGACGGGAGTGGTCTGACCCACTCAGTACTATAACAGCTTTATCTCCATCCACTGTGTATAGAACAGAAGTCTACAGGCTGTAGACGATTCACTGAGCCCCACACTGACCCCTCCCCACCTCCTGTAGGCCTGCTCCTGTTAAACCACCCCTTTCCCCCGCCTGACACCCCTTGACATCCCCCTCTTGACTATCTGTTTAACTTCCTTCCACTGTCTGTCAGCTGAACCCCTTAAACCTTCCCGTGACCTCTAAATACCTTCTGATACTTCCTTCTAAATACCTCAATCTCCCAGAACCTCCCTGTGAAGACTGGATTTCTGATTTTAACCTGACCATACCCCTAGCCTCCCTCTGGCCACCCTCTGGCCTCGGAACCTTTAACTGACCTGCTCCTGACCTTGCCAAGACCTCTCTGCAACTCCCCTGACCTCCCCCTGACTTCCCCCTGACCTCCCCTGACCTTCCCCTGACCTCCACTGACCTTCCAATGACCTCCAATGACCTTCCCTGACTGTGCCCTGACCTCCCCCTGACTTCCCCCTGACCTCCCCCTGACCTCCCCCTGACCTCCCCTTAACCTCCCCTTGACCTCCCCTTGACCTTCCTCTGACCTTCCCTGACCTCCCTTTGACCTCCCCCTGACCTTGCCCTGACCTTGCCCTGACCTTTCCCTGATCACCCCGTGACCTCCCAAACCTTTCCCTGACCTCTTCTTGACCTCCCACGACCTTCCCCTGGTCTCGGCTGATCCCTATTCATCCATTTGTGACACGGTTAAACTGTAACAGTTTCTTCTAGGCATCAAGGTTATCCAGACAACCCTAAGAACGTTCCTTATCTCTGACTTTAGTTAACCTTTCCAACCATGCCCTCTTCAGAGTGATCCTGCCCGAGCTACCTAGACCTGCTGACAGCCCTGTGACAGTCTAAGTCCTCCCTCCATTAGACGCGGTCCTCCTTACCCCTTATCAGCAGGCTGAGTTACCCCACGTGTTAGCTAACCTCCTGCACATTAAGGCCTTGTCCCAGTCAGACGCCACCCAGAAGCCTCGGATTGCGGTACTCACAGCACAGACAGGGTGAGACACGGAGTAATCATAACACGCCGTGATGACGGCCAGGTCCAGTATCATGGTACGTCACCAAACACACACTCACTGCCAGCGCTAATGGGATTGTAATGGAGCCTCTCCTCATACAATGAGTCGTGGAGGGCCAGACGGGCAGACTATAGTTGGTTCTCATTCAGTGTCCTACAAGACTGCAAATTACTTCCGATTGACTGGAATGGATCACTGACATCTGGGATACATTACTGATAATTGAATTACATCTCACACAGAAGGTGGCAAACTGAAGGGGAGTGGTGATGGTAGAAATGACAGGTTCAGGCAGAGATTGGATAGGTAACGGAGAGAGGGTGGTGGTGAATGTGGGTGGGCAGCGTTACATTACCTGTTGGTCCACGCTGCGAGCCCTCCCCAACACCCGCCTCTCCACCCTCAGCCCTGACGACCCCAGCTATGACGCTGGCCGCGGCGAGTACTTTTTTGACCATAACCCTCGTCTCTTCCCCTATGTGCTGGATGCATACAGGCAGGGTGAGCTGCACTTCCCGCAGTGCGTGTGTGGGCCGGCCATGCGACGGGAGTTGGCATGGTGGGGGCTCGGGGAGGACATATTAGCGACCTGCTGCCTGCAGGCCGTAGCGGAGTGGGAGCAGACAGCACGGACGTTGGACGAGATCAGTCATGCCTTCTGTGGGGGCATGGACAGGGCAATGGGGGGCATGGAGAGTAACTGGGAAACCCCAAGGACTAGGGCATCCCCATGGAATAGAAGGGCTTCAAGAACAGGTGGAACCACGGTGACAAAGGAATCCACAGTGGATAGGGAAGCCACGATGGCCAGAGAAGCCACAGGGGCAAGGGAGGACAAAATGTCAAGAAAATCCCCAATGAGAAGCGAAGCTACAATAGCAGGAAGCTTTAACATTTCCAGGGAATGCGGAAGAACTGAGCGAACACATGACGCGGAAGAGGTTCCTCGTTGGACCAAAGGGTTAACAGCAAGGAAAAACCAGATCTGGTTTTTCTTAGAGGAGCCTAACTCGTCGACAGCAGCCAAGGTTTGTTACAATAGAATCATAACTTTGTATACTTAGCCATTAAGATAGAGGTTTGATGGTACAGATGAGGGAACTGCATAATCTAATAGCTTCGCATATCGGAAAGACTCTCTTAAACGGCTTAAAGTCATACGTTTACGTTTGGAATAAGTAATTTTGTGAGGAGTATAATATAGATAGTGTCTGTGTCGTGATAATTAATAGCAGTGTCTCCCTAGTCTGGTTAATCTCGGTAAATACTTACAACTGCTTAGTGAATTAAGTTATACCATTCGCTGTTCTCCTGTTTGAGCCCAAAATTGATGTGGTAAAAGTAATAAATTAAACATTAATCAGCTATACATTGCCATTATGCCGAAACAAGGACAAAACTACCGTTCCACCTCTAAAACAAAAATGATATTATAAATAACAAAAAGGGGTTATAGTTTGTCATATTTCCCGGAATACATCTTGATTCATGTCTGCAGAGAATGCAATCTTGGAGAATGGATCTCCTCATTCATGGTCCGATAGTTCGTACAGGCACGTTCAGGTAAAACATTTAATTGATTTCAGACCGCCGACCGGGTATTTACTGGTCAATGATTAGCAAAGTTTAGGCCGCATTCCACTGTCGGATTTTGCTCCAACTAAAAAAACAAAACAATGGCAATAAGGGCTGAATAAGGATATGTTTTATGTCATAACATATTTTAGATTCTCTTTTAAATGATAAGTTATTTTCATTACTTTCTATCATACCCTTCGCGAAAACTAAAAATTAGCAAATTCTCAGGCAACTAGAATCGACTAGTGGAAGTCAAACCTGTTATTTAGTTTAGTCATTAAGAGATGAACGTGGCGTCCTTGACAGATGATACACAAATAAAACTTGTGCCTTTCATTTCGAATGCCTAAAATGTATAATTACTGGGACAGGGAAAATATCTCTAGGAAGAAAGCTAATTTCACAGCCCCCGATGTTTGATGAACATTCGAGAGAACCAAGGCCATGCAGTTATCGAAAGTAACAGCAGTGGCAAAATCAAATAATCAAAATAATCATGGACTGCCTTAGATTAGTTTTCTTTTCAGTATTATTTTATTATCCTCAAACGTATTTTTTAAACAACATATTCTTTCTTCATTATTGTTGCTATCACTAATAACAACACGGCAGTGAGTGTGAGACCTGCCCTTCGTATTTCGGTAAACTTCAGTTTATAGAACTTATTCAGACATGTTCGCGTGATCTGTTTTTGATAATCACATGTGTTGATCATGACCATAATTGGCCATAATTATGGCTATGATATAAACTCGAAATTTATACTCTAAACTATGAGAAATGTTTGATGGTGATTTAACGATATTGTTTTGAATAAATGTGGCATTGATGTAATTGTAAATGCTTCATAATTATAACGATTTTACATGATCAACAATATGGTGACCAGTCCACTATGGGAGATGTGACGTCATCTGCACAACGTCTATACAGCATATCTCGCAGCCTGACAAGTTTTAAATGAAAAGAATAAATAATATCCTCCTAAATTAAAATACTGGCAGATTAGGGGTACCCCAGATGTGACTTAAAATGTCATTCTTTAATTATGGGAAGCTTTGGTGATACACAATTCAGAATTGTGACTAAGAATTACAAAATCAGTGAGACAGGACAACTTTTACAATTGAAAATGATAATTAATGAATTAAGATGGAAAACACTACAGTTGTGTATCACCGCCTTAGACTCTATTCAAATCTCCTGAATAGATATTTTCATCATAAGTTATGTTTTGTTTATTTCTGTCCATCACAGGTGTGGTCCTACATCTTCACCTTGCTGATCCTGACCTCCGTGCTGGTTGTCTGTTTCGACACTCTCCCGGCCTTCCGCATCCCCCGCACAGCCCTCGTCAACCACCCATCGTACAACCTATCGCTACCAGCCATCGCCGACAACCCAAAGCTGACCATGTACCTGACCACCAAGCAGCACCCTGCCATGTTCTACCTTAACCACGTCTGCTCGCTTCTAATCGGCCTGGAGCTGGCAGTTCGCTTCATTGTCTGTCCGTCAAAGAAACGCTTCTTCTGTTCGTTCTTCAACATCATCGACATCCTTGCGGTCGTTCCAACAGCCATTGCTTCCCTCATTACTTTGGTGGACATAGGGTTCTGGCTGCAGCATGACCTGACCGTCAATTACGTCATTTTCACACTGACCAGCATATTCCGCGCTGTGCGTCTTGTTAAGTTGATGAAGCAGTACCGTGGGCTGCGGGTAATGTTCCTAGCCCTGAAGGCAAGTGCTCCCGAGATGCTGCTGCTGATGCTGCTCCTCCTCATCGCTATACTCATCTTCTCGACCACCGTCTACTTTGCCGAGCTGCGTAACCCCGACATGTTCCACTCCATCCCAGTAGGCTTCTGGTGGTCCGCCATCACCATGACCACCGTGGGTTACGGCGACGTCTATCCGTGCACAGCGTGGGGTCAGGTGATCGGGGCCGTGTGTGCCGTTAGTGGTATGCTCATCACTGGCCTACCCATACCCCTCATTGCAGCCAATTTCCACCTCTACCACAGCTCAGCCAAGCTCCACAACAAACTCCTGCAGAGGAGGGTGCAGGGAGGGGCAGGTCAGGAGAAGGAGTTGTCACATGTTGTGACTTAGCCAGAAATCTGCATAATAAAGGAAAAAGGACCAAATGTGCATCTACGAAACAGGGAACGCATTATGTTTAAACTCCCCAAACAAAAATATGAAAAATACTTGGATAGCCCGTTGGCAAGTGGGACTAGTTAACAAGTGCAGAAATCGACCAAAAATTGTACTTCAAGCAGGGTGCGAAGAAATGTGTTCATAGAGTGCTTCAAGAATCTCGATTAATTTGAAGAATTCCGGAATGATAAGATTTGTGACTTATTGCTACCATCTCTCATTTCCACCATCATACAACGGATCAGTGTATCACTTATTCAACAGAAAGACCATGTAATGATCTGATGTTTATAGTAAACCGTAAAGAATATAAATAGATAAAAAGGGGATGGAGGAACCTTCATTGATGGGCGTGAGTACTGCAGCATACTTGAGATGCATAAAAATATATTGTGAAAGGTACACCTGTCCCAATGTGAAGATTACAATGGTATAAATTATAAGAAACTATTATGCAAATTTATAATGTTGCAGCTAAACCTTTGAAAATCCAAAGGTGTCAAAAATGTTTGTAAAAAAAGGACAATGGTTTGAAATTGATCTCCTTCTGTACTAGGAACTATTATTAAAACGATTTCACTAGTCATCCTTTAGCCGTCATTTCTGGTTTGAACCATTATGCAAAATGTTAACAAAATAACTGTTTTCCTTTTATTCATCTCTGGTTATGAGTATACAAGCATAGTCAGATTGTATTTCGTAAGGTTGGGTACCTTTGCTGGGTATTGGGTGCCAGCCATATGTTATCAGGGTTTACATCCTTTTAAAGAAGGTTATGCCTGTTACATAAAGGAGCCCAAAAATGTACTTCTCTTCCTTATTTGGGAAACCGTGGTAAATTATATTATAAAGGTAGTCGGTTATGATAGTTGTTGACAATTATTTCTATCTGGTGATAGATATAAAGGCTGAGAACATGTTAATTTGGATGTAGAGAATACGTCTGCTTATAGAAGGAAAGCTGGCCGTGTGTGGCGACTGGATGTGTTGTGATCCTTTTGTGATAGTACAGCAAGTTTAATTATTTCGTTTCATGACATCCTTAGCTTATTTCGTAGTCTAAGCACTTGAAGATTGATGATGCAATAGGATTTATTATAGTATTGTCGTGCTTACTTGATTTATAATGTATGTTTTGTTCAATAAAATATTTTGAAGTTTCTATTTTCATAGTAAGCTTGTGAAGAGAGCGATATCAACGTAGTGAATGTTTATGGAAGACAAAGGAGGCTAAGGATGGATCGAAAGTAGGTCCTATCCGGGAGAACTTACTTGACCCGTCTCCCTACGCATACTTTTGGTATGCACTTTACATGTACAAAGAGGGGAAAAGTCCATACATGTGCGCCTAAATCCACTCCAGGTTAATGTTAACCTAAGTACGGATTCAGGCAGCACTTAGGATTCAAGTAGGGGGAAGGGGCATGTTGGACGTGTGCATAGTGGCCCAGGTTCACATTTTGATTGACTGTCAAACCTGCAAATCTGTCAAACGGTAAAATTTAAGAAATTATAGTACTTTATCAGTACTTGGGGATATAGAAAAACATAATTATTGGTTATTTCAGTAATCTCAACTCTAGGAGACAAGGGTGGCATATACTGTAATTTTATCAAATCCTTGTCCAACCCTTGAATATACCCAATGTGGGATTGGCTTACTGCCTAGAGTATCAGATGGACGACATTTGCTATCATTCTCAGCCCCATATATTTGTACAGTACTCTGTACAAGTCAAAATTGTGAGCTAGTCCTGATGTACATGAAATATTGCTGAGTGGCCCTAAATGCCAACAATCATCATCATCATCTAGATCCAGGCTCAGTGTACTATGCCCTCATTTGAGAGTCCCATCAGAGTCTTTTGTCTGGGTAAAGAAACCAGGAGCTTCCTACCGATAAAACCTTATCTCCGGAATGTTAACGTGTCAAACACAAGTATCCCATGATTCCTCATCTAGGCCCCTACATGTCATATACTTTGTACTACAGATAAGATATGTGGCTGGCGATTATGTGTGCTCAGTACATTAGCCCACCGTCCTGCCCATTTCTCAGCGCTAGGCTGTCTCCTGTGTCAGAATTAGTCATCAGCAGGTCCACTTCTATGGTATACATCAGGCAGTGAAGGAGTGCAGTTAACACTGTGAAGCCTTTTGCCGTTATTCTACAGGGCGACTCTAGGGGCTTAGCCAACCCTAAATTCAAAGGGGGTCCTGGGTGAATTTAAGGGGGTTCCCACCTACATTTTTGAAAAGATGTTCTATGTTTTACTTGTATTTCAGGGAAATCAAAGAGGGTTCCAGACACCCAGGACACCCCTCTGCAGTTGGCTATGACTTTGGCAGGAATCCCTGCGTTTAACATACCGTTTGAGAGATAATTCAAAACCCTTTCTAATGATATATAAGTCGTATTAATATAAGAAGGCCCACTGGGGGCGTCCGAGGGTTGAAGGACGACCCGCTGGCCAGTGTACGGGCCAAGGGCGAAGGCCGCGGCCGTTCTCTGGCCAGAGGGTCGTCGGTAGTCCAGAGCACAATCCCTAAGGGTCTTCTATATTTTATCACCCCAGCAATGATTTAAATGTGTGTAAAATAGTGTAAACAACGAACAGTGGGTACGGCCACGCAATATGACCTGCCCCTTATATGCACTGCTCAGCAGCCGCGCATGTGATAAGACACTTTATTCAATCTTACAATTTTGGAAATCACGAGTTAAACCCTGGATAGTCACTGGAATACAGCTTCGAGTGACTGTATCAAGCACTGTGAGCGGGTCGGGCCATAAGATTATTAGTTGGAGAGTGCTATCAGCCATGACAGTGTGAGTTGTTCCCTCCATCATCTCAGCTCGTCCAGACTGCTCCAACCTGCTCCTGACTAATTACACAGAAGGAAGTGTTGTCCTAGAGCATAAGTAAGCAAACACAATGCCTGATAAAGACACCATAAGGATTATATCTTTTACTTGGAAATCTTCCGGATGATAGATAGCAAATATCCCCATCATGAATTTTATTGATACATTTATATTTGAATTCGACCAGCATAATGTCCGAGATTTGAATTTAGGTCTGAAAGACTTAAAGACTACCAGAAGATTTGAAATCGAAAATAAAGATTTTAATTAAAGTTTGTAAAGCGGCATAACATGAAGTGTGTATACATAAAGGGGGGTCTATAATTCTTGAAAATATGTGTAGATCCTAATTGGAAGTTCCTAAAATGATTTGTTGTATCCTACTCGAATAAAGAAATCCACTTAAAAATTATATCTATATGCCCATTATTGCAGATATCATTAATAAGAGAACAAAGAAATTAGGAATGTATAGGTATTCCCTAGTATTTGGAAGACAAGTAAAGTGTACATCTAGAAGGCCTTTGACCAATCAAATGTGTCACACTCTGTCTCGTAAGTCACTCCATCCTTCTCCTACAGGGGGCACCTATGGCGCACCATGTGGGAGGAAGATAGAGTGAGAGCCCCCTGGTAATGAACTTATACAAGTGATCTGCTAAAACTCAAACACTCTAGCATTAGCATAGATTGTACTATATTATTATGGCAACTCCTGTACTCTGGTGTACGAGTGTTGTTCTATTGATAGATTTTTCATCAACATTACATTAAATCATTCATTTATATTCGGACTGACAAATATTTTAATCCCCTTCATTATATCCATAGACATACATAACAGGATATGGGGTTTCATCTGTTTCTACATTTTAAGTATGTTTAGTAGGACCTACTGAGATGTTAACATCTGGAGTGTCAGAATTCTGGTTATATGATGTATGGAAAAAAGAAACCTTACTCACGCAGCCTGTACCCACATGGTCCCCACCCTGACCCTTTATCACTGTATTATCATTCAGAGCCCTTAGGTATAATCAGGCACATGCAAAACCATTAATACATGCACTGAATATTTCAATAATTAAGGACATAATAAATTTCCCCTAGATAAGGACATGCCCTATAGAATGATACATTGTTTTAGGTGGACAAATTCTGATATTTTCTCTAATATATGTGATATCATTATTCCGTTTTGTATGGTCATTATTCCCTAATTGATAGTTCTTGATATTTCAAAATACAACATGATTTATTAAGCAACTTTTCTCATAATAAAATTACCAAATGCCAGAATTGACTATATGGAGGGCATAGAGACAGACGGTACAGGGATACTGGGAGTGCAGGGGTTGCAGTGTTACAGAAGGTGCAGGAGTTCATGAAGAGATGTAGGGGTGCAGGGGATAAAAGAGTGCAGGGGTACGGGGTGTGCAGGAGGTACAGCTGCTGCAAGGTGACATAGGTACACTGCTTTCAGATGATAGAAAGGGTGATAGGGAGGAGGCAAGGTACAATGGTGATGGGGTAGAGTGGTGAAGAAATAAGGTGTTGGGGTGACGTGGGGGCGTTGAGCAGAGGGGGAAACAGAGGGCCGTAGACCCCTAAATTCGACAAGTCGATATGGTCTTTTCTTAAAATCGACATGCGACATGAGGCTTAGTGACATGAGAGAAAATTTTTTTTTTTTTTTTTTTTTTATGTTGATTTTTATTGGGTTGTCAAACTCAGCATAGCTGATCTTCCGTCTGGTCCCACTGTGTGTCATAAATTACAAAGGAAGTGTGGGCCAGACAATTCTTACAACTAATATACAGTTCATGATACCCAGTTAGATGATATATGAAATGAATGAAATGAGATGAAAGAAGGTACAAAAATAGAAGTTAAGTCATACCAGGACATTTCAACAGGGCAGCACCTATTGCAATTTTAAAAAGGGGTCTTTGACAGTTTTCATGAGTCTTGATTTAAAGAGTTCCTTCTTTTCAGTCAGAGCAAGTTCTAAAGAGAGCTTATTCCATTGTTGATAGGCTCTGTATATAGGGTCCTTAGGGAACTTGTAATGTAACGATTTTGGGATAGTAAATACTGGGCCCGCGTGTCGTCGGGTCCTTATGTCACGGGTATCTAGTCGATGTGGTTGTTTAGACAGATCAAAAGCGAAAGACAGCAAGTGTAAATATCGGCGGTGATGCAATCGAAAAATAGCAGCATTTTTATGCAAAGCCTCAGTGGACATCCTCTCGTTATAAGACCTAAGGTGTTGGTTATAAACAATATAAAGAGCCTGATTTTGTAAAGTCTGCAGTTTCATGTGGACGTATTTTTGTCCCTGATCATAAACAAAGTCAACATATTCTAGTATTGGTAATATGGTCGCCTTATAGATGGTCAAGGCAGCCTTTGTAGTCATAAACTTCCTAATAGTTCTAAAATGCTTTATCTTTCCTTGAACCATAGAATACAATTTCTCACGATGTTGGGAGAAAGTCAGGGCATTATCTAAAAGTAATCCTAAGTACGTATATTTGTCAACCTTTACAAGGCAATTGGTTTTAATATTGAAAAGGCTATCAGTTGGTTCTAATGTACTTATAACAGAAGTTTTCATCCACTGAGATTTTGTGACATTGAGAGTTAACTTGTTCTTATCACACCAGTGTACAACATTATCGAGTGATGCTTGTAATTCAACAGGATCAGTGTGAAACAAAACAGTGTCATCTGCATAAAGAAGTAGTTGACAATTACAAATATTGGTGATATCATTGATATACATGGAAAACAAGGTAGGACCAAGGATGCTGCCTTGGGGAACACCGTATTCAACCGGTAAATATGGAGAGCTAACATCATTTACTTTCACCCGCTGAAATCGTTGCGTCAGATAACTGTCAAACCACCTCAATGTATTTTCATGTAAACCAAAGTCAGTAAGTTTTGAAACTAAGATTTTGTGTGAAACAGTATCGAACGCCTTTTTCAGGTCAAGGAAGATCAGATAAGTATCCAATGATTTATTTATGTTTAAATAAATTTCATGTAGTAGTTGTGTAATAGCAGTAACGGTTGATTTATTCTTCCTAAATCCATGCTGCAATTTAGAAAGCTTGTTTTCTGATTCCAAATAGTTTTGCAATCTAATGCAAATTATTCGCTCTAAAATTTTCCCTGGTAAGGGTAATAATGAGATAGGACGCAACTCAGAAACTGACTTTGGATTACTTACTTTGGGGAGGGGGATCACCGTGCTCTTTTTCCATTTATCTGGAAACTTGCACTCCCGTAAGGACATGTTATACATTTTAGTTACACGCGTAATCTCAATCTCAAATGCATCTACAATAACTACTGATTTGATGTTATCCAAAGCTGATGACTTGTCAATAATTATTTTACTTAATATACCAGTAAGTGTATCTTCAGAGATTGGTTCATGCAGCAAATCAGTCTTAATGTTGTTACCCATTTCAGTTCCTTTGGGACGGTGCATATCATGAATGTCTGGAATTCCAGCAGCTAAGACAGATCCAATATTCGCAAAAAATGTATTTATGGTAGTTGATAGATTGTGAGGAGGTATTTGGCTACCATCTTCCGAAGTCAGTCGGTAGTTCATTCCACTACTATTGTTTTTCGACAATAAATTATGTATATCTTTCCAAAAAGCTTTGGGATTATTTCCATTCCTAGTTAACGAATCTTTAATAATTCTAGCTTTTTTGTTTTTTATTAATAAATTTAATCTATTTCTGATACCATGAGCAGTTGTCCATGTTTCAACATTCATAACTCTCCTAGCCTTACGATATGCTTTGTCTCTGTCACGCATTAGAGTTAACACTTCATTATCGATCCATTTAGGGGGTGAATCGACTACAGTCAACTTGCGTATAGGACATATCAAATCTAAACTATGCACTAGATTTTTATAGAAGAGATCCCATAACTCATCTACTGTAGTGGAATTGTCAAACTCATCCCATGATTCATTTGATAGTAATTCTTGAAAGGTTGTTCTATCATATTTTTTGTAAGATCGACCGATAGTTTCATGCTTAACCAGTCTATTACGATCTTTTTTCCTAATGATAAATATTGGAAGATGGTCGCTGATGTTGTAATTCAAAGTACCACTAAGTTTACAGTGAGGGGTATCACTATATATGTGGTCTATAAGGGACGCTGTTCCACTAGAAATTCTAGTTGGTTCCTTTATAAATTGGCACACTTCCATTCTTCGCTCCCAACTTGTTAAAGATAATCGTGATTTCGACTTTGCATGTAGGTAATTTATGTTGAAGTCACCTAACAAGTATAGTTCCCCCCTTAGTCTATCAACTAATTTATTTAAGTGCTGTAATTTCTTGAGAAGTTCATCAGCTTTGCCATCGGGTGGTCTGTAGACTGCCATAATTGTAATAGGTTTGATTTTACGGCATTTAATAGTCACTACTAATAGTTCATAGTGTTTAGTAACCAACTCGCAATCAAAAGAAAGCTCATCAAATGAGAACTCCTCTCTTACATAGATACATAATCCACCTCCCCGTTTATTTATAAATGAAGATCTGTCTTGCCTTATTAGGTTATAACCATTAATATGCACCGCCTCATCAGGGATATGACTTCCCAACCAGGTTTCACTAAATACCAGGACATCAGCATTAACAAGATTTATTCTGATATCGTCGATTTTGTTTAATAGACTTCTAACATTTAAGTGAATAATTTTTAGACCCTTAACTTAAACGACATCAACGACCCTTAAAATAAACGACATCACATCACATATTTCTTAAATTAGACATGCAACATGGCAACATCTAAGAGTTGACATGCAACATGGGGAGTTAAGTGACAGGCGACATGGCTATTTCTTAAGTTCAACGTGCGACATACAGACATAGGGCCTACATCAAGGGCCCCAACAGGAGGGGTGTGGGGGGAACAGGAGGGGTGTGAGGTGTAGGGAGCAGGAGGGGTGTAAGTCTGTCTGTGTATTGGGCACGGTGGTGGTGTCAATGATCTAACCTGTAAACACAGACTGAAGACCGTACTGCACGGGTTGGGTTGGGGGAAAGGGGATGGGGCAGCTTTCTCAGGGGGAGATTTCCCTATGCTTATGTCTACACAATATCATACATATAAACATCGTTGTTTTGTTTGTTTTTTTATTAATAGTGAACTGTTGAATCGTCACATCATAGGGGAAATTGTAGGAACTAACGTTAAGTTTGTCCTTCCAACTTTTACATAAAGAATATATGCTTTTCACCGACGCCTCCTCCCCGTCCCCTACCGCCCTACCCCCCTCCCCCTCCCCCTCCCCCTACCCCTCACCCCCCCCCCCCCCCCCCCCACCTTCCTTCCCATGTCCCCTACACCTTTTTTCTGGGGGTACCTTCGCTGGCCGGACGTCCAACACTAGAGCGGCGAACATTCCCTGAGACAGACCCAGACGGTAAGTAGCCTCGTTTTCGTTATCTTAACACCAATTGCATACTTTTATTTGTCTAATTTCTCCTATCAATTTATTTATTTTCTACAAACGAAAGGCATAAGAGGTTACTTATATGTGGAAAACTTTGCCCATTTCGGTCCAATTGTGCGCCTGTTTGAGTGTTACTGAGCATCAATCAGGACTTTTCATCACCAGGTACACGACGCAATTTTCATTGTAATTCAAAGAGATTTTTGACGTCTCTCAGGGGAGGATACAGGAGGTGTCCAAGGGGTCCTGACCCCTTCCCCCTTCCCTTTGGTAAACCCCCATACTGCAAAAAATGGAGAAAATGTCATGTGCGTGCATACAAATACAATCATGCAGTTTTTAGTACTTAGCCTATATACTGACCCCTCTCCCCTCTTTCAGGAATCCTGTATCCCCCTTATTCTGGAACTGCAGATGACTAGGTACTCCTTGCAACACCCAGGTGCGGATCTTTATTTTTCAAAGTTTTTTTTATCCTTGTGTACTTTAATTCCTCACAAAACAAAGGGGAGTGCAGGCCCGGTTCAACGCCCCCCCCCCCCCTCTACCATGCCCCTGTGAAACATTTGGTCAGAAAATGAGCAGAATGCCTCGGTTGTGAAGTCAATGAGAATCTTATGTACCTCAAGAAAATCATCGGTCAGATATCCACTCTAAAACACAACCCAAAAAATGAAAACTACTGTCATCTTGATACTGCGTATGACAATATTCCCAAACATATTTTTCCTAGTTTATCCCAAATTTTTCGCACTCTATAACTCCACATACAATTAAACCTCCACACAGCGGAGGACTACTGAACCCCCCCCCCCCCCCGACACATAAAGTCACCCTTAGTAAACCCTACACACATCCTTAGCCCTGCTGAACCACTTCACTTACTTAAACCCTTAGACCGAATCTTTGCTTCATTTAAAACCATACTTATCCTCGGCTCTATAAAACGTTTAGCATGATAATCGTGCATCCTCTTGACCACAACCAACGCATCTAAAGTATATAAATTTGCTTGCGTTCTTCTTGCGTTTTGGAAACACATACAACGCAATTGCAAGCTACTCACTTGTCCTAATGAGAATAAACGCGAGTGCCATTGAACGCATAGTGGAATATAGCCTTAATGGTGGATTCGTAAGTATGTTCAAGATAGATGCGTCAAAATTATGTTCTATTGGTGTGTATATATGGGCCTTCGATCAAGTACATACGCACCAAGGGCAGTCGCGGATTTAAGGTTGGTGTAGGGGGCGTCCCCCTCCTTTGTTTTGGCCGAAATTTATATTTCGTTTAATATAAAATGGTCCTCCCGAAGGGCAGGGAGAAATATCCGAAATTGCACCCCCCCCCCCCCCCTTTGTTTTCTTTTTTAAATTCCTGGATCCGCCCCTGAAGGGGGATGGAATATCTGATTTTTGTATAACAAAAAAAAAAAAATCTTGCACAATTATAATCCGTATTTCTGCCCCAGGGGATGGGGGTGTCCAAGATTTTTGAAAATGTGGGTACGTACTAAATGGAAAGCCCCATAGATAGTTCATGATAATGGACATTAGTCCACTAGCTAACCTATACTCCCCTCATCCACCCACACGTGTTTCCCCCATTGTGCTGGTCTCCGGGAACCAGCGGAGAAGTAGAGTACCAGCCAAAGAGACTTCCTGTCGCGGCCATGTTTACCTTGTCTTATAAACAGGGGGATCGGGTGATGGGGGAGGAGGGGGAGGGGAAGAGCCGGGGAGGGGGGGGGGGGGCTCGACGGAGTCAGAGGAAAAGCGGCCCCAAACTAGAATATGACGTTATTATAACTTTGCAGTAATATCGCTCTGTTTAGTTCTGCTTTTGTTCTTTGTTACGTTATTTTGATGGCACCCAAAAACGTCTTTAGAACTTAATGCTGCATCGTTGCACTTTTTTTTATATAATATTCTTCATTAGTAAGGTATCAATATCACTGAAATGAAATGTTATTGTAACATTCTTTTTTAGAAAGTCTCAACTTTACCTAAAATAACGTAACTGTTATCTGAAAATTGGGTAGGTTACAGACTAGCCAAATAAAGTGCAGTCGAGGAAGGAGTCTGCACACAGAGTAAGTCAGGGGCGGGGAGGGAGGAAATCAGAGGGGTTCTACCCCCCCCCCCTACATTGCCCTTTTGGTGGAGACTTATATTTCATAAAGGGAAAGGAAAGTCACACTGTATATTTGTTGTTCATTGCAATAATAATGTATTGCTACTTAGTACACCATCAGCAAAGCACCATTTAAACACCCATGTTCACGTAACTGAACGTAATAAACCCATCACACTGTGCAATGCGCATAGCAATAATAACATGCTCAATTTAAAACTGGGGCACACTTGCAACGGTTATGATATGATTATGAGATAATTATGTTGAAGGATATAGATTCGGGATTTACACGTCATCTATAGTCCTAACCTCCCGACCCTTATAAAGGTCTTTATTTTTGGTCTCTCGGTTGACTATAGAAATCATGATCGAAAGCCAATGAAAGGTTTGATTGGATAGTGAGAACCCCCCCCCCCCCCCCCCCCACTTCCCCGACGAAGTCATGCCATTCTAAAGTTCAGCAGGTTATGTCAGTGGTGCTTTCAATGGGTGCTCATCCCCAACTAATTGTTCGCCTCCCCAAATTATTATTGCTCGCAATGTCATATACTGAAATAATGAAAGAGATAAGAGAAGGCAGTATTATATATGAACTGGCGACTCCGCTACTACAGGACTCGGTACACTGCTTGTACAAAGGAAATCGTTTTCATAAATACCACAAGTTGTACAATGGCTTCAATCCAGGTAAAAAACTAGTTGTGACATGGGCAGAAGAAATACACAAATCTGTGATTAAAAATCACAACTATTTATATCCTTTCCCAAGTTGAAGGATTATTACTTATATATATACAACTGACATAGCCCATGGGGCTCCTTTTATATGATATCTCCTGTAGTCTCCTTGATGATATCACTACAAGAAGAAGTTATCAATATTTGTTGTAGCCCATGGGGCCTTTCTTTTCATCTCGTTGTTACATTTAATAATGTTGATTACTATTCGGCATAGCCCATGGGGCCCTGTACCTAGGAAGTACCACTATTTATACTATAAGTTTGGTGAATGCTAAAATATCGACTAGCCCATGGGGCCTATATGATTGATTTTCTTAGCAAAATGTAATACAACAACAAACCTAGCCCATGGGGCATACTTTTTTAACTTTTACTAGGCATAAAAATAATAGCAAACGTAGCCCAAGGGGCCATTATTTTTCTTGATAAAATTGATGTTTGAAAATAGTGAAATATTTTGATGATAAAAAAAGAAGTTATATCTTAGTTACATATAGCTACGTAAAACTTCAAGTCTGAAACACATTCTCTTTCTTTGTCCTTTTCTCTATAACCGACTGGTTACTTGTCTATATGGAGAAAGTCATTCACCAGATCGTGATTTTTATATGTGAGCGTATATACTGGTTTGGTAGATCTACAATAAAAGTAGTTGGTATAATATTACTTATGCAACAATAGATACGCTCAAAAACAAACGAGGTATGATATTTACACATCTAAATATCAGAAGTCTTTGGCCAAAACTAGATGAGGTACGTGTGTTGTTGGCAAATAATAATATTTCATGTGCAGTATTTTCAGAAACTTGGCTAAAACATATAATGCCCGATAGTATGATTTCTATCCACGGATATAATCTTTATCGTAGTGACAGAAGTTATGTAGATCCGACTACATTACAGGAAAAGAGGGGTGGAGGCCTATGCACCTACATTAGCCAAAACATCAAGACAGATCCAAATATTCTAGCAGAACATAACTGTTGCACTAAGGACTTAGAGACGCAGTAGATATCTATTTATCCACCTAACCAAAAACGTATTGTAATAATTGGTGTATACAGACCCCCAAATGGCGATATCCAAACTTTGGTGGATTATTTTGAAGAGGTCTTTGAAAACCCTGAAATAGATTTAAATTGTGAAATCCTCATAATGGGGGATTTCAATATAAACCTTTTGGATAAAGATAACGAAAATGCCAAAACTATTGTTAATCTTTTTGAGAATATGGGCTTGAAACAGGAACTATCCTCCCCTACACGATTTTCCAAAAACAATCAAGCAACATTGATTGATCACATAATTATACACTAATTCAGATATAATAGCTGAAGCCGGTTCTATAACTATGAACTTGAGTGACCATGACATGATCTATGCTATTCGTAAAAAACAAAATCTGTCAAATCTAAATCGAGCTTTAAAGGGCGATCATACCGCAATTTTGAACATGATGTATTTAAAGCAAAATTATTAGAATATAATTGGAACCCCTTTTATACTATCAATGAGGTTGACGTTGCCTGGTTACTTTTAATTGAGAGAATTAAAAATGAATTGGATGTCATGTGCCCTGTTCGAGATATTAGAGTAAAAAAGGTCAAAGATCCCTGGATAACAAATGAACTTCTGGAGCTTATACACGATAAAGATTTTTTATTGAAAACTGCTAAAAGTACTAATAATTATGGAGACTGACTGGGCTGCTGCTAGAGTGGCTAGAAATTATGTTGCGTTACAGATTAAAAATGCCAAACGTGACTATATTGTTGAACGGATTGAAACCTGTAATAATAACCCTACCAAATTCTGGAAAATCATTGACCTTTTATTACCTGATTCTTCCAGTTCTAGGCAGACTAACCTGCATAATTTAGATGGAGAATAGCTGAGTGATACAGAGATGCCTAACTTCGTAAACCAATATTTCGCAAATATTGGTGTAACTCTAAATGAGGGTGTTTCTGATATTAATCCTACATGGAAATTTCATGGTGATGAATTTCCCAGTACATTCCACCTCGAAAAAGTGGGAGAGCAAATTGTACTTAGTGAAATTTGACGACTAAAGAACAGTAAATCATCTTCTATCCCAACGAAATGTAGTAAACAAAATAACTTCAGATTCTACTGTAGTTAGCTGTGGTGTCCCCCAGGGATCGGTCCTCGGGCCGTTGTTGTTTCTTATATTTATAAATGACCTTGGTAGAGTTATAAAATATTCTAACTACAAACTCTATGAAGATGACACTGTTGTCTACACGAAATTATCTGATAACACAGATGAAACTAGGTGCTTGGAACTACAAGAGGACTTAAACCGAATACTAGAATGGTGTACAGATAATGCAATAACTGTTAATGCAAAAAAGACTAAAACAATGTGCATTGGCTCTCAACATAGAATTAAAAATGCATATACCTATAAATTCAAGTTAGCAAATACTGAACTGGAACAAGTTCCTCATTACAAATATCTAGGCACATTTATAGATTCAGAATGTAATTTCGTTAAACAAGCTAAGGAAACTATTAGACTAGTGTCCCACAAATTGTTTTGTTTAACTAAAATAAAACGTTATCTAAATATAAGCACCTTGTTAAAACTATATAAAGCTTATATCCAACCCTATTTTGATTATAATGATATATTCCTTGTTACTACTCATGCACGCTGTAAAAATCGACTAATAAGTCTGCAACGACGTTGTCTACGGAGGTGTTTACCAGACTTCATAAATTGTAATAGAGAAGAGATCTATGGCCTTGCCAAGGTCAACAAGTATGAGGATAGAGCAACTGCTCATTTGTGTAAACTAATGTACAAAAGAAAAACTGATCCTAGATATTTACAGGAAGATGTGGGATGAACTAGGGTATATGATGCTCCTACTCTCCAGGTACCTTTTCCTAATAATGAAATGTATAAAAAAAAGCATACAATATAGAGGTTCTGTAGCATGGAATAATATGTCCCCAGAAGACCAGAATATACCCTCGTTTGTGAGCTTTAAGATGCGTGTAAAATCTATTTTACAAAACCAATTTAATGGTTAATACCAAATCTACCGAACCTTTGTAGCGTCCACTATGTAAATCTTGTTTTATTTTCCATTATGATATTTCTCATTGATGTTTACCAAATATCTAATAATATGGTATTAAAAATATACCAGTGTATTTGTGCACTAATTAACTGTTCTTGAACCAAAAAGACTGTTTTATTGATAATTACATGTGTAAGGGTCAAATTTGTTATAAAAGATTTGACCCCCCTGGTGATACTTAACAGTAAGATAGTTTTCACATGGTGCTGGTAATAGTTGAAAACCGAACATACTTTTTGTACGAACTATTGTCAGAAATAAACAATTTCAACCCAAAAAAAATATATATATTAGCGGAGAGGTCTTCACCTACTGAGCACCATGGTGAGAACTGTCAGTTGAGTATTAGCTAGGATATGAGAATAAATCGTTTAGGCCATGATCCATGATGCAATTTTGAGCTGATTTTGAACCGATTATGAAAATCAGTTTCTAAAATAATCATCTTTCATATACAATGTACAATTTTCCAAAGAGTTTTGGATGATTCACATCAGAAAAATGGTATTTTCGCAAGGAAAATTTGTTCCAAATATGCGACACAAAATGCATGAGAAGAAGATCGGTCGGCCATTTGTCACATCGTGGATCACCAGCTCTATACAATCCTGCAACACATATAACACGTCATATATTATATGAAATGTTTGTTATGGCACTTGAAGCTTTGGTAAAGCATCCTGAGAAGTTATATTTTTCAAGGTGGGCTGATTCACTAAAATATGTTGTCCGGATGAGCGATGTAAGACTAATCTTTCTGTATCTCAACTTGACGCTAACTGTAATTGTTCTAATTTGACCATTATCTCCACATAATGATCACCGAGGCGGAACCCTAGGGAACGACAACAAACGAGCCACTTGACTCCAAAAGTCACAAATCTCCTCATTACATGTCTAAGGAGGTACCAATCGGTGTAAAACATGAATATAAACAGGCGTAGAACACCTCCAATTATTCCCAGCTAATGCCTAATTATAATTGTTTTAATTAGAATTATTCAAAAAGAAATTACATATGATTCCAGCATTTTCCCAATCTCCTGGCACTACCTTACAGATAGAAGGCCACACTGTTTGCCATCTGAGGCTGTCACAGAAACAGTATATTCATTATAATTATTGGAAAATATAAAAAAATGTTAACTGAGTAGGACATCCTCCTATCCCCTGGAGACAAGAATGTAACATTATTATAACGTTGCGGTAAGATTCTTTTTGGTTCTGGTTTGGTTGGCAGCCAATAACATCTTTAGAAACTTACATTGCACCGTTGCACTGTAACACTCTGGTTATGTTATTTTACATATAGATAACATGATTATAACCTTCTGTATTGGTAAGGTCTCAACTTGAACGGAATTTAACATTATCATAACACTCCGACTTGGAGAGTCTCAACCTAATGTAAAGAGATGTAACTGTTATATGAAAATTACACAGGTAACAGACTGACCAAAAAAGTATAGTCACAGAACATGCTTGTTACTTCACTGCTCGTTGTGGGAATGGACCACCTCACCCTATTCCATCACTTTATGGTTTGGTTCGATGAATCTCCATGAGAATTACACAATCATATACAGTTTCACCTCAAAATTACCCCTCTGAATTTGCTAGTTCTGATCCTGAATCTATGCAAGGTAATGTCAATTACATACAAGACCATGGCCCATCCTGTTGTAGCCCATGCATCATAACATAAAGATTAGGTTCATTGCCAAAATGATAGGGACGTCCTTGTTTCCATATGTCTCGTAATGCAAGACTGTATGCACTGCTCTGCAGTGTGGACTCCTTGTCTTCAGTGATTTTAACATATTTTGAATTCTTTTTTGGGTGATAAAATAAAGAAGCACCTCGAGGGCCTTCCTCTCTTGTGACCCAGGGGGATCTGGCTTGTGACGATCCCTTATGGGTCAAACAGCCACCCTCAGATGACCACCCCCACCCCACCCCCTGCAGTGCTTCTTATTATAAGAGGCATGTTCAGTAACAAGATTAAACAATGTATGTCTCTCATCATTATCTACCTAATTACAATTAGCCATGGAGATTAGACATGCTGAGTATTCACACAACCACATAAAGGGTGTACTGATTAGTGACATTACATACCTGTGGCCCATTGCATAATCAAATGGTGAAGCACTTCGATGTCTTGAAACAAGGACGTTGGTGTTGTGGTTGCGATGGGTCCCCCTGCTGGATTGAGGCTGTTCTGTTGGGCCGATTTTGTTTCTGTAACCAATTCCACAAAAAAGATGCTTGGATCAAAAGTCTCTGAGATTTGGACCCTAGAATAAACATTATTAGTCGGTGAATTTAATGCTGGATTTTTGCACAACAATGGATGATTCTAACAATGCTGTTGCTCACTGCTATATGTTATATTTTGCAATGGGCCACTGTGACCAGTCACATAATGAAAGTTATTGGAACAGCGAGTTCACAAAACAATTTTGTTTAGAATAGGCACAAGAGCGATGACTTTACAACTAAAATATTAAGCCCTTTAGATTGACATTTCAACCATTTATGGCTATTGCCCTAAATTTCAAATTGGAATTAATAGGATTAACATTGACTAAGTAGGAAAGCTGCAATTCACACAACAGTACCTCCCACAACAGTGACATTGTCACGAATATCATGAATTTTAGGGTATGATTATTCTGACAATCAAAGGCATAAATCATACCACAATTACAAAGTGTGATTCTAAAAGAAGAAAAGTTCCTAAAAATTGTTGTTTGATGCTCTCAGTCCAATGAGCCCAAGTGATATGACATTCTTGGTGAAATATCCCATATCCTATCATAGACAAAAGGAATAATGTCACGAATGCTCTGCTGGAATGACCTTGATGCAAGTATTCATATGTTCTTAGCTTTGACCTCTACTATAAAAAAGGTCAGGTGGACAAATAGGGGACTTGGGTAGTTACCAATTTTGTTGTTTCTTTCTCCTGATCAAACTGATAAATAGGTGTCATAACATATCAGATTCACAAAGAAGATACACAAAGAAGATACACTAAAATTATAATTTCCCTTAAAATAATAAGAAAAAGATATAAAAACAAGTATCCCATACTATAAAGAAGACCGCATATCTATTTTGTAGGGGCATTTTTAGCCCCATTTTGCTTAGAAATGATATTTGATATACTTCTACATGCAATATCTTGTCTGCTTACCTTTATAAATAGATAATTTTGAAACAAAATCCTAAACTTCCACATTAAATTGAGTCTGGCACTGCCATGAAAGCCTCAGGCAGTTTCAAAATTTAATATAATAAATATTGTTTCACTGACATCATACATTGTAATTCTCTATTTCAACATTAACAACGAAATAAGTCATTCTTGTTTATCTGATTAACATAGTTATTTGATATTCACAATAGTACACACAAATATAATGTTTATCTGCATGTATAGAGAACAATAGAACCCCATTTGCATTTTGGAGTGTAATCTAGTGTTATAATAGGACTGGCAACTGGCCAAAAAAGGTGGTTTTCGGAACATTCATTTTAAGCATTTAAAACTGAATAACTTTTGATTGGTCTGGATTATAATAGCATATAACATATCAAAATAACCCTTAAAACATATCCTTTTTGAAAATTAAGGTTGTACTAGGAATTGGAATGAATAAGAAATATTTCTATAGTCCTTAATATTGAATGTCAAACATTTTCAACAACTTTTTATAAGATTCGAAGTTCCATTTAGTTCTATAGAATGAAAACATTCCATTCAGGCTTATCATCTGTTGCACCCTTAAAACAGGTAAATTTTTAGCTTTAAATTGATATGTCATTCAATATTGTAGCCACATTATATGGAAAGCTCTTTTAAAATTAGTAAGGAAGGCCCAGAAAAACCAGTTTTAAGTCCGCTATTTGCCCACCTGACCTATGGTCTATAATTTCCACAAATCACAAGTCTTTGTCAAACTGACTATATCATATGCACATTTTCAGCAATCTTTTCTTGTTCTTTCAGATCCCTGCTCTTGACCAACAACCTCAGAAATCTTCATGATATGACGTCATCATGGCATTTGACATTGTTGGTCTCCTCCTTCTGGTGAGCCTTGTTCCAGTTGTCACTGGTGACGGTCCGTGTCGATACCCCTCAGAGGTGTATGGGACTAAATACCCATGGAAGATCCTCTCTCCAGACTATTCCATGCGCTATCCACACTCCCACCGAAAGGTGATGTTCACCGAGGGTAACATGGTTGTGTACTATATCCCGAATGAGCGGGAGGCGCGAACTGTTGTGTATACGTGTGAGGACAGCTACAATGAGGGCAAGTACATGGTGTCCATTCACCAGACAGCGAGCGCTGTCCGATACACCTGCCTGAAGTTCGCTATCAGAAGCCACAATGTGGTTCAGCTGCAGATGGCTGAGCCGGTGCATGTCAAGTCACCTGCTTTGTGTGGGGATGTGTACATGAGGCTTCAGGAAGCCCCCCTTGTGTACTTTCACATGTATGATGACTGGGCTGCAGAGAGAGTCCCACTGAACAGCTACTTACCCTGCCCCCTGGAGGGTGGCTACATCCTCAGGGAATGGTTCGATGAGAGCGGGCGAGCTGCCTATGAGGCTGCCAAAGAGATGCCCCCAATCAAACTGGAGAATGAGTGCGAAAAGGGGGAGGGTCTCAAATTTGTGTGCGACCGGAACCGTGCCAAATGTCCCCTGCCGCATACTGCTCTGCACGAAAAGAACAACTTCTGCCTGGCCAGCTGGATGGATGGGGATAATACTTACATGATAGTGTACAATGCGCATGATGACCGCCTTATACCATGTATAAGGTATCCAACAAGGCACGGCCGCAGCTTCACAGCCTATATCTTCCTGGATGGGGTGTGTGATCGAGGCGACCCCATCATGCAGAGTAAGATGTATCGTAAAGTGTCACTGCTCAGGGAAGTAGAGGAGTACTGTGGGGACCGAACCAGGGGCTGTGAATCGATCGACAGAACCAAGTGTGCAAGGGGACTCAAGGACTACTGTCGCCATACTTGTGGGGTATGCAACAACCCGAGTGCAGTGTGGAAGACGATGAGGGTGTACCCTGAGTTCAGGGGCACATGGGTCAAAGACACCTACAGTCAGGGCTATGAGAACATTCGCTTTGAACATGAGCATGTGACCATCCCATCGCTAGGGCGATACAAGCTGTATGAGAAATACTGGTACCAGCCGGAAGAGGAGTCAAAACAGGGCTTGAACAAGTACTCAAGGCAGCACACCCCACATACTCTGAAGAAGGAGTACCTTATGATCTCCACTTATGACAATGGCTGCAGCCCGCGTGTTAGCCTGATGAATGTCGCTAAGCGAAGTAGCTCAGTGCTGAGCCTGCGCATCAGCCAGCCCGCAATCATCGAACACTTCGGTCAGAACCAACAAGCCTTGGAGAAGATGGACCAATCAGTGAGCTTCAACAAGAAACCGAGCTCAGTGGTGTATGAGATGTACCGGAACCGACCAGGCAACTGGTTCAATGTGGTGTTACGTGAGGAACAACCCGCAATGGTTCGGTGTCCATTGGATTACACTCACTTCCGCATCCTGTTGGATGAGGGCAGGCGCTTCTGCGAGGGCGATGTGCAACCAGTGGATGCCTACAACTTTGAGATGGTCTTCAGGGCATGTAACAGTTCGGCCACCCCAGGTGCAAGCACAGAACCACCTCCCCCAACCCAGTTTGAGTGCTTGGCCTCCTTCGAGGGTGATTATGGCAACACATACATGGTGACACGTATGCTGGGTGGTCTCCGAGAGCTGGTGGGGCACAGATACATGTGCTGGGCCTTCTCTCGGACACGCCGCGACACAGTCTACTGGATGAGGACCAGTGACTGTGATGTGAGTACGGAGGACTATGTTCACACTGGGGCGCGCTTCCCTCTGGCCACAGTCCACATGCTGGATCGTTCACAGGAAGATCCTCCCTCAGAGTACTCCAAGTGGCTTGTCTGCTTCCTGCTGTTTTTCATGTGGCTCTTTGGCTGAAAACATCCCTAGGTATCGATGAAATATTATCCACCAAAATTCATGACCCATTAAAAGTATTAATATATGAAATGACACTACTTGTCATCATGGATTATTAGTCTTCGTGAAATTGGTTGATGTTTCATTTAATAGTTTTCAATCTTGTTAACTTCAATGTTCTTCTTATAAACATAAAAAACAGAATGTGTGAATATACCACCTACATTGTATATTATTTTAGTATGGTTTTCAATGAGCACTCATATCCATGATTTTCATGGATAACATTCATGGCTGACACAGAAAACTGGTCAAAACCTATGAGTAATTCAGAGCATGAAGGGCAGGTCTTGCTTCAAAGCCTGAAATACTGTTGCATAATTACACAGTTCAAATTTTGTGTGAATCAGTTTCAAAGGGACTAATTAGTCCTGTCTTTGAAAGTCAGATCTGGCAGCAAGGAAGATGCTGCAACTTTGATACATATGACTATAAGACAACTGGCTTTCAGAAACAAGATGAAGTGAATGTTGACAAATACCCTCACCTATGAAGTGGAGTAGCTGATGAGTGGTGCGTATAAGGGTATGTACAAGACAGTTTGTATTGACAGGCTGTACATACCACTCCTTGTATTGATGGACATTATTTTGTATTTTGCTTGTGTGATAAAATATAGAAGACCCTTTGGGGTCATCCTCGGGTGGCCATATGACCCATGTGGGGATTGTACAAGCCACCCGAGGACGCCACCATGCAGGTCTTCTTATACTAGTAACCTTCTTTCATTTTCATAGATATAATTAAGATATAAGGAAATTTGTTAAATAAATGTGGAATATAAACCCCTTGATTTTATCCCATCAACTTTACTTGTAACCCTCTTGATTTCAGGGCTGGCTAGCCTCTGGTTTGTGTGTTGTAACTAAGTTATTGTTGTTGTGTCTATTTTTCTGTCAGGGATATCAATCTCAAGAACACTGGTTTTATTTCTATATGTAAAATTCTCCAGTAAGAGCACAACCTGTGGCTATGGATTTCTTCCCTCCTTTTCAGTTTAATGGGACTCATTTAAATCAGAAAACCTAATATATGCCTATCGATGATTGAAAACTTACTAGATACCAGACCCCCTGAACCTTCTGTATGCCTTACTCTTATGATCCAGACTATAATTCTGACTAATTGTGCATAATTTACAAAACGTGTCATGATGTGACCCTAAATAGATTAATTGAGTTAAAACAGAAATCTAATCAAACCAAAAGATAGTTATATAATATTATGTAATGTTGATATCAGGCAAAAACTTGATGCTTGGGCTTTTCTTATAATAGACTGGAATTATGCTATAAGAACTCTTCACAAGATATTTCATATGACTAATTGAATGAGGTAGAAAATGATCCACCAAATTCCCCACCGCCCTGAGAAGAATTTTCAGCAAGAACAGTTCACATGACACTTTGTATTGGTAAAATTTGATACCCTTGTAATATTCATGACCTTGTGTGTACCCACGTCTAATACCTAAACTGGTGCAAGTATTACTACATGTTTAGGTGCCGAAATATAGATGGTTTTAGCAAAGCAATTCCTGACGATGTATATTTCCTGAATAAAGAAATTCCAAAACAATACATGGAAAGAAGGGACTCTCTTGTTAACTGCACTCTGGGTTAGAGCTTATTGACCTCTGAATGTAGTGATATTACAGGGGTGGATCCAAAGGGGGCCAGGGGGTCCCTGACACCCCCCCCCCCCCCCTTTTGGTGGGGACTCAAACTTGTCAAAGATATAAAAAGAATGTGAACCCCCCTTTTCAAAATCCTGTATAACTAAGACGACAGAGTTAATACAGCATGGGAAGAAAGGGTAAGTTTATTACTGAATGGCTTATATGCCATGTGTTATGTGTTTCGTCAAGCTGGTGACCCACGACGCGATTTTGGACCGATTATGGACTTCAGAAATCGGTTTGGCAAATAGTGATTATTCTTGTAAAATAGATAATCACCTAAGATGTTTTCCTCAATTGATATGACACCAAGGGAATATTTAGCTTAAAATATCTTTCTAAATGTGTAGAAAATGCATGAAAAGAAAAGTGGTTGGTGTTTTGTCACATGGTGGATCACCGACCTGAGTTTGGTTATGTTGTATGTGCTGTTGCTGCACACATTGCCTATTTTCAGCGTTGAGTGTTATGGGTCGTGGGGTTCTGTACTGTGGCATTGCTGAGAGTTATGTTGGGTGTTGTGATATCAAAGGTTTTGTTACGTGTTGTGATGCAGTAGGTTATGTTTTCCAATTTCTTAAGGACCCATGGGCTTATTTTTAACATAATAACATCATTTTGTAGCCAGATTAATGCAAAAGGAAATACATTATTTTCATGTACAATATTATGATAATTAATTTCAACTTTAAAAATAAGAAGTATACACTGAAAGAAAACATGTTTTGTTATGCAATGTAATCACCTTGTATGAAACGACGTTGTTAAGATACCAACATAAACAATAGAACTGGATGTACTGAGGCCTTGAATTGGAAATACAATAAATCTTAATTAAGAATGCAGGCTCTACTAAAATCAAAGAAACGTCTGTGATAATTTGTTACAATGATAATATCAATATTGTCGCATATATTCAGATTACATTAGAGACATAACATTCAGATTGCATAAGCGACATAATTAGTGATAGACATGAAATTTTGGTTTCATTGATAAAGTTCTCTGAAAATTGTATGTGGCCCATCGCATAATGAAATGGGACAATTCAATGTCTCGTGACAAGGCTATCACTGTTGTGACGGGTCCTACTGTTGAATTGTGGCTCTTCTACTAAGCCAATTTGATTGTGTTAATAGTTATGGAAAATAGATACTTAGATCTAAAAATCCTGATATACTTCCAATTAAGTGATGGGCCACTGATGGTCATGTTCTGTTATGGTAATCAACTATATAACGAGCTTCTAACATTGATATAATAGCAATGATGTCAGTTAATCCTAGCACTAATTATATATATTTACATAGATAACAAATGTTCAAAGCAAAGACCTACACTGTACACCAGTATTCACGTAAAATTGATATCAACTTTAGGGTCTACTAATTTTGTGAAAAGATGTATATGCAAAAGTTTTGCAAACCTAGTTATTTTGCTTTAACAATGAAGGAGACCATTCTCTTTTTTGACATTGAGTTGTTTCCTTACAAATTTTGAGTAATGTGTCATCGTGTTTTATCTTTAGTCGGAGGCACATGTCATGCAGCTGGGCGGTCCAGTTTCCTGTAGTTTCTTTTAGACAATATTGTTCTTAGGCTTATAGCCTTTAAGAATTAAGATTCACTTGTTATCTGACATTTAGCTAACTTTCTAATACTAATAGTCATATTTCTCAGTGTAATATCTTATATTTAGAGAATTGGCTTTGAGAATAAATTCACAACCTTGGTTCACTACATGGCTGCTTGACTGAAGTAGATGTCTGAGTTGTATAACAGTTTATTTTCGTCAATGGTATGGTTCTTTTTTAAACAAACCTTTATGCGAAGGGTCACTGACCTCCCCCACCTCCCCCACCCCAGGGATATCATGTATCATGGTATAATAGCGATATATAATACATCTCACATGCCTACATCAGTCACCCCACCTGGTGGCCACCTCAGTAATTATCTTATTATATCGTTGGTATTGTGTGAAAACATGACATGGGTCTTCAGTTTTGTTCTAATTTTGTCCTGTGCGTGCCAAGACTAAAGGATGCGAAACGGGAGACAGTATAGGCCAAAGTACATGATACTCAATCGGCTAATATGTCATGTGACCTTTGGGTTGTGGACCAAAGTCATTGCTGTCTAAAGTCTTTATCAGCAGGTACATAACTATAGTACTGTTTTAACTTCATATCACAAATACACTACATTGTAACATGATATAGATATATATAGATATAGGTGTGCGGTGTGTTGGGTCTTGCCAGTACGAAGGCTACCGTGACAGTGCAGATGTATGATTTTAAAGATTTTTAAGATCCGTATTCAAAGAGTGATTTCATAATTCCAAGGAAAACTTTTTTTTCTTTTAGGTTATTTACTTATCAACTGGATACAAATTAGCACAAAGTGCTAGTTTTCATTGTAATACCAGGATCACATAAACTAGTTAATATTTCGACAAACAAGTTGATTGAGCACAGGGGAGTTCCCCGTATAACTACATGATATAATAAAATACAGGAATATATACATACATGATGCATGCAGGTTTATATATATAGTGCCCTGTCCTTTTGTAATACAAGTAATATTCTGTGCTAAAGACCATCGTCATTATCAATTAATGACACCTCAGATAATCTATTTAATGTTTTTAGGATTGCTCTAAATGGACGAAAATTATATATGTCAAAGCCATAAAGAGCGTTTATAATAACTTAAATACTAAAGAAGTTAGAAACTTGCTTGCAAAAACATATGAACAAGCTCTAAACGGAGACGCAGACGCAGTGGTGGCGTTCACACCACCCTAGCCGGCCTGTCGCAGTGGAGACACGTCAAATCAGTCCCTGTCAGGTTTGATATCGACGATTAATGCCGGACTGCGTGAATAGTCAGTAAAATGAAATGACTCGGTAATGGTAATGAAGTAAGTCAATTATTGCGAACATTATACAATCATGTACGTGTCCTTCTAGTTAAAGAACGCAAGTTTACTTGCATTTAGATACCAACATGTTGGTATCTTAACGTTAGCATTCCCTAGAAAATAACAGAAAATGCAAGTACAACGCAAGCACAACATAAGCAAACCCTATGCACTATGCGATCCTAGAATGCTTGCGTTTTACTTGCGTTCCCTTGTGTTCCTTGTTCAGCGCAAGTGAAATAACGCATAGTGGAATTATTTACTGTTTGGAACTTGTACACTACCTATGCAATACCTATTTACAGGGCACCAAAAATAAGGTTCCCAAAATCGTTACTACTGTAAACCATTTTTGCTCTCCCTTAATTGGTTTATGTCAACCAGCAACAAATGAACAACATAATAACGGTTGAAATAACAGTATTAACTGCCCCCGCACAGATCTCCACATACCCCTTGGACACCCACCACCCACCCACTCCCCTATCCGAGGGAAAATGAACTGTAGCCGGCCTACTTAGATTCTTAAGGATGTATTAATTTTCGCAAATTTAACTCAAAAGAGAGAGTAAAATCGCATGGAATAAATTTCACATTCCAATGAGGCAGGACGTCCTAATACTAAAGACGCTTTTCATGCTGTGCATATATATATATATATATATGTGTGTGTGTGTGTGTGTGTGTGTGTGTGTGTGTGTGTGTGTGTGTGTGTGTGTGTGTGTGTGTGTGTGTGTTTGCTGATATTTCAAATAGGCGAATTTCGCAAAATGTGTGCAGTTCCTATACCCCCCCCCCCCCCCTTAATTGCCGTCTTTCATGTGTGGCGCAGTGCGCCTACTGGCCGCCTAATACGACCTGTTAGTCACCGCCTAAGGCCTATAAGTGAGCCTAATTAAGGGGGGCATTGTTCTAAGGGGGCACGCCTGGACCTGTGACAAACAAACCTCGTCACAACAACAACGCCCACAACTAACGACAACTACAGCCAAACAGAGTGGATACACTGACCGGTGGAGGATACCCCTAAAATTACTACAACAAATTGGCTAAGATACCTCGTCTTCTACCCCATCATATCGGAGATTCGTCCCGTGGATAGCCCGAGCCCATCGCAAGCCTTCCCGGAGGTAAGTACTTTTCTCCTGGTATCCACAATGGCAAAAACGATTTGGTTAGGCATATGCTTGGGGTATACCCCAACTGCTACTGCGTACAAATTACGAAAACCTCCATACTTTGACCAGTGAACAGAGGCAGGTCCGTAATCCGTATTTTTCGTGATAAGTCCGTAATTTTGGTTTTAACTGCTGAAAACCTCCGTAATTTCAGGGAAAACATAAAAAACCTCCGTAATTTCCATAAAACCTGTCTATTCATACATAGTATTACTGAATTTCTCCAGACCAAAATACCTCCCGACCCCCTTAATATTGCAATTTTTAAGCACATAATAAAAACGTCCGTAATTTTACCTCCTAAAGAGTTGTTGAATTTAAGGGACTAGGGCCCCAAGGCAAAAACAGTAGACTAATATACCGTTTCTGCCCTAGGGGACTATCATAAACCACAAACCAAAAGGATATCCCACCCCATACCGACTGCCAAAACGACAAATCTCCACACCTTTACCCATTTCTAATCTTTTCCATACCCATTTGAGACATGTTCAATTTGGAGATAATTTTTGAACAGGCATTCATGACAGACCATATAGAAACAAAAGTATTCTTATAACTAAATACTTAAGTCACTAAACGTCATGTGTTGGAGAATCTGAGACTCCCTTCCTTGACTGTGAACTTCCCTATCAGAGCCAGTGTTAAGGCTGTATTCTACTATATATCATAGAGATACATAAGATGTGTCATTTCACTTGCGCTAAGCATTTTACTTGCGTTTATGAACGCAAGTGGAATGCAAGGAAACGCAAGCAATTTCAAGGATGCATAGTGGAATATATATAATTAAGTATATATATACTTGAGTTCCACATGCATTCTACTTGTGTTCTTCTTGCGTTTCTATGTTTTTTCTATGGAATGCTTGCATTCAGATACCAATATGTTGGTATCTAAAACGCAAGCTGTTTGTGTTTCCTTTACCAAATGCAAATGCTCTACAAGTACAACTCATAATGGAATATGACCTTTACTCTTTCAGTCCCCCCTCCACACTCCTCAACACGTGACCTGGTCATGTGACCGCCACCATGACACAGGAAGTGAAGCAGACGCCCCCTGACGGCGGAAGTCGCGTCAACCGGAAGCAAACGGCGAAGTTCAAGGTCAAATGGAGCAAAAAGAAGGATGAAGAAGAGGAGAAGGTCAAGACCGTGCAGGTTGGCCGGCTGCCCTCTGTCTTTGGTAGGTCACATACTTTGTGTTTGATTAATATAAGAAGACCAGCAGGGGTCGTCCGTAGGCCTGAGGACGACCCTAAGGGTCTTCTATATTTTATCACCCAAACAAGATTCAAAGATTAATGAAAATACTGGAAATAAGGAGCGGTACACACAACCAGTCAATGGTCTACTCACTGCCCCTTATACGCACTGGTCGTCGACTGTGTGGGTGATAAATGTATATTCGTACAATATAGATATATTTATATGCATATACATGTATATTTATTTAATTAATTAAAAATATGGATTACATGAATGGAGAATGTTTACCGCTTGAGAGAGTACAGACGCGTATCGTTCCTACGAATGGAGAATGTTTAGTATGGATGTCACAAAAGGTACTTAAAAAAAAAACTTGTAGACAAAAGCACACTTAATGACTTATGAGTGAAGACCCTAAAACACTTCTTCCAAACTTTGTAAAACATCCCCCTGCTCACCCACATTTAGCTCATACAAATATGACAATACGATATCACCTTCCAGCCGACGTCATCACGTCTCTCAAATCTCACAAGGACCGGAAGTTGGACAAAGAGCTTCACGACATAGACCTGCGCAAGCGCAGTCGTGAGGTGGAGTACTTCCTGTCACAGCGGGCCTTCTTCCTGTCCAAGGTCTTCACGGCCAACAATGAGCTCAGGTGAGAATGGGGGCTTTTATACCTGTGCGAATTGAGCTGCAATATGCCTGCGATATCCCCAAATCACAAGCAAGTCGTGGACCACTGCGATATGGTAACAGGTGAAGCCGGCCCCTTGGTTAATTCGCGCCATAGTGAACTCGGCCCCCTGGTCAAGTGGGCCCGGTGGTTAAGTCGGCCCCTTAGTCAACTCGCGCCACGGTTAAGTCGGCCCCATGGTTAGGTCGGCCCCGTGCAGGCCCGTAGCCAGGGGGGGTTGGGGGTTCCCCCCCCCCCCTACTTGAACGAACCCCCTTCTGAAACACACCCCCCCCCCCTCCCCCTTTAGGTGAAGTGAATGATTTAGGAAAAATTGATACTTTGACTTTTATTGTATTTTCTTCAGATGTTATGTATGCCCCCAACATATCCTCAAAAAATATTTGAGCCCTTTAAGTCAAAAAATGAATCCTGTGTTTCAATCTATACTACGTGAAATAAATTCAGTAAATTTAGTTATGAAAAGAATCTTTAAAATGTGGAATATTTCTGTAATAACCGCAAACATTATTATTCGGGGTTCTGTAGCCAGTTTCCGTGCACTGTAGCCTATTTAGCCTATTTTCCTGTAGCCCGTTTTCGCAATTATGTTAGATATAAAAGAGTAAAATATTCAAAACATAAATATCATCTGTGGTGAGTCAGAAAACCTTTTTCTATTGACTTCACCATGGGGCCGACTTCACTGTAGGGCCGACTTCACCATGGGGCCGACTTCACTGTAGGGCCGACTTCACCATGGGGCCGACTTCACCATGGGGCCGACTTAACCCCGGCGCGACTTAACCATGGGGCCGATTTCACTGGTATTCTGCGATATGAGGGATGTCGGACCTCTGTAAATGAGATGTAGTAGTGAGAAGTGTGCTGAGACTTGGAGGTGTTGAAATAAGTCTCTTTTTATCACAGCAAAGTCACTCTATCATCAGGCCCATACACAGTCCCTACAAAGAAAATCTTTCAAAAAGTTTCACCTTTTCTTTTATAATTTAATGTATAAAAAACTATTTAGGAAACAGTTGAAATGTTCCACTTGGTGAACCTCGCCACCCCCCATTTTTATGTAGAAATTTTGGAAATTATGAGCAAAAGTTCCACTTAAGGAACTTCGCCACCCCCCTTGAGAACCCCTTGAGAATGTTAGACATAACGGTAAAAATACATACTCACGTGAGGCATTTAGAAGGTGAGAATGATTGTCAGGCGCGGATCCAGTGGGGGAGGGCATTGGCAGATACACCTTTTGGAAAGAAGGGGGGCGTGCTTAAAGAAAGGGCAGATGCACCCCCTTTTATCAAAAGATTTACATTAAAAAACCAAATTTTGGCCCCCCCCCCCAAAAAAGGGGGGGGGGGTCTGTGCCCCCGTATCGCCCTCTGAATCCGCCACTGCAGCTGGTCCTGTCCCCCCCCCCCCTCCCTTTTTGTGGGGAGGAATTGAACTTGCCAAAGAGAAAAAACGTCACATGCATGTGCACAAATGCATGCCGTTTTAGTACTTCGCCCATATGTGGATCTGCCCTTTCGAAATCCTGTATCTGCCCCTGATTAACTCTATCACATTAGAGATGCGAATAGTACATTCTATCACATCGTTTCTTACCATGGCAAAGATTCATTCCATTCCTACCTCAGTGGTCATATCAGGGATATGGTGAGGGTAGAGTTGGATTAACTTTAGTTTGTTATGGGTAGGGTGTATTAACTTTAGCAGGCTGTGTTGGGGCTCTGGATGGGAGAGCCCTTATGTTGTGTGTCGGATTTGTAAAAAAAGAAAACGTTGATGTTGCATGTCTTTGTTGTTATTTTTTTCCCATGTCGCATTTCAAATTACAGAAATATTTATGTCATATGTCACTACATTTTTAACCCTCCCTGCCATGTCAAATCTAAGAAATGCCCCTGTCACCGTGTCAATCTTAATGGTCTACCCCCATCATGTTGCTTGTTCTCCCTCCAGCTTCAATTCTTTTCCTTAAACAATATGATCGCTGTTTACAACTCCAACACAGGGACTATAAACAAAATTAGACTATTTACTTTTTAAATATCTGTTGTTATTTTAGAAATACATTGTAAAAAAATGATTGTTTGCATCTTAGGTTCTCCCGTCACAAGAATCGCAATGAAGACCGTGCCCAGAGCTGCCCTATATCAGACCGGACTGCTGTCACACCTACTGTCACACCCACTGTCACACCCGCTGTCACACTGTCCGGACCCAGCCCCACGTGCGCCTCCTCCCCACGCCGGGCCCAGAAAACACCGCCGTCACACTCACAGAGATCAGTCTCCTCCAGTGTAAGGGTTAAAAGTATATATATATATAATATGAATAACCAGATAGACAGGCAATAAAACATTATATATATATGTTTATATGTACAACCAATGACCGTTCTGTTCCCAAAAAGCAGAAACATTAATATAAGAGGGGCCGTCCGTATATGACATCATGCTATTTTTGATCATTTTTGACCCCTCCCCCCTCCCCCTTGTCATGTTTTGTCATGCTACCCTTAACCGCCCCCCGCCCCCTCTAGAAATGATGTCATATGGAGGGACCCCCCACCCCTTCAACCAGGGGCCCAAAACAAAGACCCTAGGTCTTTCTCCTAGGAGTACCATTGGCCCTTTGAAAATCTTTAATCTATAAACAATAATGGAAATTTTAGCTTCAAAATCACTGAATTTACTATGATTCTTTTCTGAAAATCTTGAAACTGACATTTTTAAACATGATGTCATGTACCACATGACCCCACCCCCCCCCCCCCCCTCTTGACATGACCCTCTGTGATTGACCTTGTCTGACCATGACCTTGACTGTGTGATTGACCTCGTCTGACCTTGACCTTGGCATGACCCTGTATGATTGACATTGTGTGACCATGACCTTGACATGACCCTCTTTGAATGACCTCATCTGACCTTGACCTTGACAAGACCCTGTGTGATTGACCTTGTCTGACAATGACTTTGACATGACCCTCTTTGAATGTGATTGACCTTGTCTGACCTTTGACCTTGCAGAGGGACCAGCCTGCGCTCCGTCTGCGGGACTTGTTGTTCCTGGAGGAGAGCCGCGAACCGCCCACCCCGAACAGACATCGCATCCTACAGGCCAGGGCCCGGATGTTCCCCCGTCACAGGGGTCACCCTGGAGACCGACCCCGCCCCAGCACGGCCCCCCGCCCCAGCCCCCGGCCCCAGGAGGTGCAGCTGCCAGCCATTGGAGGTGGGGACAGCCGACGGGGAAGTAAGGTTGCTGTCCGGAGGGCTCAGAGTGACGGAGTCTTCGTCAGGGTTACTGACGTCACAGACGCTGATGATGTCACAAGCATGGACTGTCCTGACACCACTAACAGAAACATAGGAGTCGCTCATGTCACCCCTTCTCGGATGCCTCTCCCTGCCCCTGGTGATGTCAGGGCCTGTGACGCCCTGACTGTGACATCACCAGCCTGTGACGTGGTGACCGTGACATCACTGGCAAATGACACAGTGCCTGTGACATCACCAATGCGTTCCACCACCCCCCGCCTGCTCGTCACCCCGCACCCCTCACCCCCCAGGGTGTCTTGGAGCGACTCCGTCATAGAGGTCAAACCCCGAGACCACCTAAGGTCACAAATCAAAGGCCCTCACCCCCAGAAGGTCCTGTCGCCCTCAGAGAGCGCCCCGACGGCCCCGACCCCTGGCGACAAGCAGGAGAAGCTCCTACAGCGGATCCTGCTGACCATCCCCCCTGACGTGCTGACCAAGGCCATGTCGGGGTCAGGGTCTGGTCTCTCCGCCCTCATGGGCCACAACCAGAAACGACTCGCCCTGCTGCAGAGGGAGCGGCGGGTTGTGCAGGGGTTGGGAAAGTCTGACCGCCGCTTTGCTGACCTGGTGGACATCCTCAAAGACTAACAGGGCAATGGCTGGGCAAGGCTGACTGCTGCTTCTCTGACCTGTCAACGTCCTTCTCAAGGACTGACGGGGCAGGGGCTGGGCAAGGCTGACTGCCTCTTCTCTGACCTGGTCAACGTCCTCAAGGACTGACGGGGCAGGGGCCGGGCAAGGCTGACCGCCTCTTCTCTGACCTGGTCAACGTCCTCAAGGACTGACGGGGCAGGGGCCGGGCAAGGCTGACCGCCTCTTCTCTGACCTGGTCAACGTCCTCAAGGACTGACGGGGCAGGGGCCGGGCAAGGCTGACCGCCTCTTCTCTGACCTGGTCAACGTCCTCAAGGACTGACGGGGCAGGGGCCGGGCAAGGCTGACCGCCTCTTCTCTGACCTGGTCAACGTCCTCAAGGACTGACGGGGCAGGGGCCGGGCAAGGCTGACCGCCTCTTCTCTGACCTGGACAACATCCTCAAGGACTGATTGGGCAGGGGCCGGGCAAGGCTGACCGCCTCTTCTCTGACCTGGTCAACGTCCTCAAGGACTGACGGGGCAGGGGCTGGGCAAGGCTGACCGCCGCTTCTCTGACCTGGTCAACGTCCTCAAGGAAAAAAATTAGGGGGTCAGTTTCTGGAATATTAGATGGGTTTCTGATAATCTGAGTGGGTTCCTCAAAAATCAAAAAAGTTGGTTCCAGGGTAATATGAGGGGGCGACTGGAAAATCTGGACAGGTGACTATAAAATCTGAGGAGTTCTGGAAAAACTGAATGGGTTCCTGGAAAATCTAAATGTGTTCCTGGAAAACCTGAATGGACTTCTGGAAAATCTGAGTAGGGTTCAGGAATATCTTAATGGGTCCCTGGGAAATCTTAGTGTGTTTCTGAAAAAATCTGAGGGGTTCTGGAAATTCTGAGGAAGTTCATGGAACATCTGAGGGGCTTCCTAGAAAAACTGATTGGGTTACTGGGAAAATACTCTTTGGTTTCTAGAAAATGTAAATGGGTTCTAGATAAAAGTGAAAGTGTTCCAAATAAATATGTGGGGGGTTCTAGTGGACAATTCTGAGGACATGTACTGTTTTTATTCATGAAGCGTCTCCTTCATTCTGTCTGTAACATTTTTCTCCTAATAGGAAATTAGCAGTGTCACAGAAAATTTACATATATTAGAGATAAAATTCTAGTTTATACATGTGTAAATTACTCAAAATTTCAAAGAAATATATAGCCCCTGTGTTTGAATTTTCTGTGACATCCACATAACGCTCTGATATCGCAGTTCAAGTCACATAAGTGTAAAACCTCCTTATTTCACCCATTATTGAATCTCATGTCTTGAGGTGTAATGGGCTATTACTCTAGAGCATTGCGCGTGCTAGGCATCCCACCTACCTGTCAGTTCTTTAACCTTATTAACCAGGTAATCAGATAATGCACTGCCTTACCACTGCTTACCACGCTGACAACGTTACGGATTTAGCAGTCCATAACAGCGTGAATTGGTTTATTGTTTCAGCTTTTACTATTTTTAGCCAATAAAGGTTCCAAGATTCCAGAGGAAAGGAAAATCTCCGAGGTCCAGATTGTCCTAGCGGGTATAGGCTTTACAGAAGTGTTGTTGTCCTAGTTCTAGGACAGGTGAGATTGAGGGGATTCGATAACAAGCAAATCAAAATCTGTTCTATCCTAGATTTCGTATCATTTTTTGTATATGTCATTCATTAAAGTCAAAATGCGGTAGTGGAGGTTTCAAAAAGGTTAATTTACCTCCCACAGATAGCTGAGTTGTAGTATTTTAAGTACCTGCAAATTAATTTTGAACATCTCGACATGTGATGACATAAAGGACCTCTACTTCATACTTGTATGTCAACTTTTTTTTTTACTAAACTAATTAATGTCCCCTAACTTTACTCTTATTATGTTGCTTAGTTACCAAATGACCTTGACCCTGTTCATTACCCTGACCTTTGACCTGTTAAAGTTGCTCATTTTAGCACCTCAGTAACTATTTCAATGATAGTGTACACTCCTGATGAAGTCCACCAATGGACGAAACGTTGAGTTGAATAAACGCCCATTACAAATCAACTTGGATGTTTTTGGTTTTGTATCACAAACTACTTCAATTTTGATAAAAACTTCAATTTTGATAAAAAAAAAAACAAAAAAACACTAATATATCCAGCTGTAATGAATGCATTTCCAAACAACTTGGAAATATTTTATGTATATGGATACACATTTTAGAAATAATGATTTCTAGTTTTTTATCATGTCAAACTACAAATAGAGATATAATTAATGAAAATTCCTATGCTAAGCCTTGTTATTCGTCAACCTATACACAGCATACACCCCGTTAAAGGCTGCAGGTAAAACTCAAGAAACTGTCTCTCTTTGTTCTGGTGAATTTATCAGTGAGAGCAGTGAAACAGGTATCTGATGCGTGTTGATCTAAGTCATTTGCAACTGTTGCTGAACAGGTGTTAAACATCATAACCATGAGGCGATTTCGACCTCAGCAACTGCATTTTACTCTGATCGCCCATCAGTACGATGTATTGAAATGTGTATGTTTTATCTGAATCCCCAGGACAATCGCCAGATTATTGGACCTGTGATTTTATCAAACATTGAAATCTTGATATACCCCGGTTCCAATTGGCATTTGACTAATTCTGATGAAGGCCCAAACAGGTTGAAGCGTGTCGAATTGCTGCAATTAAAGATCAAACCAGTCTGCAAAAACGTTGTTGGGTTCAGTGTGTCATAACATCTTTATTACTCTATGTACCTAAGACCAGAAACATGGGTTTGTCAGTCTGAAACACCACCGCCTTAATGTCAAAGTATCCTATATGGAAAATCAGATTTTCAAGTTGCGACCACTGTGAAACACCCCCACTATAATAAGTTATTGAGATCTAGAATTCAACACTATAAATCGGAAATACTAAGAAAATATAGTTGATTAAAACATATTTCAGCCACCTGACAGCTTCTATTTTATAACCCATTTTACACAAACATCTGTAATTTTGCCTTAGTAAACTACAAAAAATTGGCCACATTAATTAAGAGTTAGGAATACACCCAATCTTGAGGCGTTGCTGTCTTCAACGTGTGACCGACTGTCGTTAATTAGCTGCTATCAGGTTTCACAAAACGCCATGAGAACTGTAATTAATTAATTCATTTTCGTCCGCACTCTCAACCTGCAGGGGCCTGTTTCATAAAAAAAATGTGAAAAATATACAGCAGTCTACAGTTGATAATTACGACCAACCTTTTCCCTCATCGTAGCTACGGGAGTTTGGGTGGGCCTACGGGAGTTTACAGTGCAATTTCGGGAATTGTGGGTGCCTTTGGGACAGTTTTAGGATTATTTATGGGAGTTATGCTATGCAACGGCATTTTTCAAACTCATGCACTGTATCCGAAGCACCCAGTTAACCTCCATAGCTACATACGTTCTTATAAAACACCCCACAGTAACTAGTAAAGATATAATTATTAGTTGTCATTGATCTCGCTATTTGACTGGCATAAAGTAATTTTGTTTAAACACGTTTATTTACCCTGGGGTGAGTAGGATTACTCCTGTCTTCCCTCCAGCAATAACTTAATCTAATACATGTCTTGTGATATATATGCCTGCTTTTTACTCATTTAATATGAGTGGCGTATTTACAAACAAGTTATTCATATACAGAAATTAGTGTTATGATTATGTATTTGCACAGGGTAACTTATTCTAAATGGCTTGATCGATCAAGTAATGGCTTGTAGCATCTGTCATTTATTTCCTTCATTGGATATATACAATGTTATTGTATTGACTGCACTAATGATTGTGTAAGTAGCCTGAATCTACTGCTTGTTATGAAATATGTTTCATTTGGCTCGACACAAAAACATGTATAGAACTCTTGGTATTAGGACCATGGAACTGTGATCTGTTTGAACTACGTGTAATGTGATCGATCAAATTATATGTGTTCAGTTCAAATTGAGGTTATTTTTGTATTCAAATCATATTACTTTCACCTTTAATATCTCGTGTAATAATACTGAAACCCAAGGGAAATATTTATGTTTATTACGAAATAAATTACGGATAGATCTAGATCTAGGGGTTCCTATGTGGATATAAGTTCGTGGTCAACGGGGCATTTTTTATGGTGTAAAGTGTCAGTTTTCACAACCCTAGAATTTAAGATGCGTTGGAAAGAACTATCTCCAATACGAATAAAACAATACTTTCCAGTCAGTAGGTGACTATCCCTAATGTTTCATACCTGCATGACAGCATCTCTCTGAATCGGACATTTTAAGGGAAGACTTTTTTCACTGCTTTCCGATCTGTTGTCATTCCATTCTTACTTTTCCTTTAAAGAGAACACGAGATGGTGAGTAAAACTGGCTGGTGTAAATAAGCATTCATCAAAATTAATCATTATGATTTTGAAAACTATATCTCTCTGCCCCCACCCCTCTATCTACGACCCCCCGTCCCAGTTTCCCCTTCCTTCTCTGAAGTTCAACTCTTCCTACTCACACCGGAAGCGTCATCGTCGATACTTCCGGTGCTAAGAGTCGCCGCGGGCCGGGGAGGAGTCGCCATGTCGGGGCCGGAAGTCGCACCTCGGCGTCTCACACCGACGGCGCGTGCGCAGAGGGCCGCGGGGCACGTGACCGGACCACGTGGGACGATGACGTCACGCTGGGAGTGTGCAGAGACATAGTCTGTCAAGCTGACCCACTGTTTCCCGAAGTGGGTCTGTACACCAGCAACCATTTTAGGTGAGAATTCCACCTCATATCCAAGCATGCTTTGCAACCTCTGGCTTATGGCAAGTAGGAACAATCTAACCAGATAGCACCCAAAACGCCATCAAAAGGGGTAACCATCCTATTTTAGAAATATTCTTAATCAGTGGCGCATCCTGGAATTCTAGAAAGTGGAGGTGACCATATTAAAAAAATAGTCCCGGCGCCCCACCTTTACCTGGGGCCATCAGTTTTACCTTAAAGACAATATATTTGCTCTTCAAAAAAAAAAAAAAGGGGGTGGGGGGGGGGGGGGCGGTGGGCGCACGCCCCATGCGCCTCCCCCGAATCCGTCCTTGTTGATAGATTTCAACTGTCCAGCAAAAGCCATGGGCTCACGCTGGAGCATGGACCAATTATGTAAGAGTAATTATGGGTGAGAACGGACTATAGCTGAGACGGGAGATGAGCTAAATGCCCTGCGGCGGTATTCCGCCTATACCGAGTACACCATTACCCCTCTTTGTCTCCCAGCATCGCGCCGTAACCCCCATCTTTGTCCTGCTGTCATCGCGCGGTAACCCCGACCTGAGGGCACGTGGTAGCGACACGGGTTGGCACTCAGTGACGTCACACCCCTTGCTGCCCTCTGATTGGTCGGTGAGGGGGTTACCAGGCAACAGGCGGTGAGGGGCGTCCTCCAGGGTAGGACAGGTGGTCAGTGGAGGGGACACAGGAGGAGAGAACGGTCACACGTCGGACTATCAAGTCACCAGGTAAGTCTCACAGACAGTCAAGTGGGTCTCAAATATGCCAGGTAGGGTTTCGCCTTGCATTTTTGAAATATACTTTGGTGGGTCTATTTTCCTTACCACGGATAGATGGTTTACCGTATTTTAGTCACCTGCAGGTTAATTCTAACTGATTTTGAGGAGACAAAGACTCTGGAAAAAATAGGCCTATAGAAAATTTACAAATATTATCTATATACGTTTCTTAAATGAATGGCTTTTCAAACCAACTTGAAAAATATTAATGTCATATAGATATGAAATGGAGAAGCAGTGACTGCTAGTTTACTGTCATATCAAACAACAAATCGTGCCATGATTATTGACAATTCCTGTACCTTTTTTAGTTATTTCCCAGCATGCACCTTGATTCAGGCTAGTCTGCAGGATCTGTGGTGGGGAGAATGTGAAAAGGTTTTGTAAGAATTGTGAAATCCATACGTTTCCACTCTGGTATAGGTCTCACACAACAACCCAGGTATAGGACTACATTGCCTTCCTTTTCAAACCCTTTCAATAGCCTTTAAACGTCATGGTAACAGGTGGATGGTTTGAATATAGAGCTATTATTATTCTCAAACCTCTCACATTTCAGCTAGGGTTATAGTGGCTTGCCTTTTCGGAACATGTTGGCTTTGAGGATTGATAAAGAGTGCTGCAGCATTATAGGTCTGGTTAAGAATAGGTTAAGAAAGAACTAATGTTGTTCACGTGACTTTATTTTGTAAATAACCAAAGGGATCTGATTATAACACAGTGAGTGCTTGAATATACCATGAGGAAAAAATGTCACAAGGAAAATAGGTCTGAGAATTCTGAGTACTTAGATAATGGAATAGGTGAATCGTTTTTATATTGATATTTAGGTCTTAGACAAGGGCGTGGCGAGTAGGCTTAAAAGGTCTCTGTCCTGAATTAAATCTTGTCTAGACCATAGAGCTATTAGTATGTTGTTGTCTGAGCTTTAGTCTGAGTACTAGGCCTACTTCTTTTAGATTTACCCTGATATGTAATATATATATATATATATATACATATATATATGTATGTATTATGATTGAAAAACATATCGTCACCTATCCTTGCTTAAAGTATCCCGAGTTGACCCCTGAGTAGTATATGGAAAAGGGGCTTTCTAACCTTTCACGTTTACTGATTCAGTGCGGTATAAACGAGCGGCCTGCAGCTCGTACATGACATTTACTGTAATATTGCAAGAGGTCCCCTCATCATATACATTTGGGAAATATGAGGGGGTTCCAGTCATCCTCGGACCCCCCCCCCCCCCCTCCCACGGTACGCCACTGACTGCCTATATATGTAAAACGCTGTTCGATTATCCTTAACTATTTAGGCAACAGTTTCGCCCGTGTTGGGTTAGATACATGACAATGATATGATTTTAGGATGAATTCTGGCGACCAAAATCAAGAAAGGATTCATAAAGACCTTTGTGAATCCTTTCTGGATTTCGCTTTAAGAATACTTTCTGGGTTTTGGTCTTAAATGGGGCCAAAATCAGTGTGAGCTCAACATTTTGCAAATTCTATTAACTATTAAAATACATTATATGGCCATAAAAAAGGCCCATATTAATATATGGCTGAAACTTCATGAAATCTGGTTGATCTTGTCCTAGGTGAATTTTGGTGACACACCAAAATAGGTGGTTTTTTTAAAGAATATTGTTGTCTACAGGTAGGAATGAATTAGGTTGTCTGTACTTCGAGTGAAGTCAAAGTTAATTTTCATGTTCTTTCATACTGTACTAATATGCAAAGTTTGACTCATAAAACGTGTTTACGAAATGTTGCCAGATTTCAACACAACATTGTATTTGGGCCCCTTTAAGAGGTGAACCCACTGAACGATTTAACTAAAGTTTTGATCGATTTAGTGGGCAGAGCTGATCAAAAACATCCAGAAATCCAATAGAGTGATTTTACCAGAAATCTACCATAAAATGACAAATAGTTTGCCAAATATCTGACAATGTTAGACATTGGTCGTTAGCAATATCTTCATCGGCTATGTAAAGAAAGGCCGTTGACGTTGCCTATACTGGCTTCATGATAATAAAAAGAAACATTGACATATTAATCTCGCCTGTTGTACACGCAATACGTTAGAAGTATATTGAAATGGGAATTTTATTATGGCCGCTTATCATGTAAACTATACGCCCAAACATACCCCTCCCACTCCTTGTCTCCTTTTTACTTTCGCTGACGGCTTCCTCCTCTACTTTACCCCTCCCATGCCCCCGTGCCCCTCTTACCCCCACCTCTCATGGACACTCCCCTCAGCGTCCCAATTTTCCTTATGAAAGCAATATCAATAAGCCCATCCCACATTGGGTACATCCCAAGGTTGGACACGGGTTGGACAAAATTACCATATAAGCCATCCTTGTCCCCTAGAGTTGGGGTTACTGGAATAACTAAGAATTATGTTTTTCTATATCCCCAAGTACTGACAACATGTTATGATTTCTTAAATTAAACCAATTGACAACTTTGTAGGTTTGCCAGCCAATCAAAATGCTGCATTTTAAGGAAAATAGGGTTGGACATTATAGGTTGGGCTGACAGGTTTAACATTGGTTCCTATGGGGAAAAGGCCAATATATGAAGCTGTATTTCAAAAATTCTAGGAGCAATTTCTCAACCAATCCACCAAGGTTCATTTTGTTTTACACGTCTATTTTTTGGGATTAAATCAGGAAGAAATTTCTGTGTAATTTCATGGTAAAATGTGATGTTCATGTATACTGGGATGGGCAAATTACTAAAGCCTGTTAATGTTGACAACGTCATGTGTACACTATAGCCATTACAGGTATTAAGGACAGTTGCACAACGTCATGCATATTGCCACTTGTTGTCGAGAGTGCACTATTACAGTCATTGTCATTGGCGTAGTGACCATGAAAAAAGAAAGAACAGGTGCGCTTACTCAGTTTTCTAAGTATCATACACAGTTCCATTGGCAAGAAAACTGTAAGCGTATGTATTCAATTTTAGTAAAATGCTCCCAGCACGTCAACCCCTTACAGTCTGCGGGCCCTTACATCATGTATTTGTAGATTAAGGCGATATACATTATCCTTAATAGATTAAATACAAGTAGCCTTGTAACTTTACAGATCGCAAGCGCGATGTTGGGCTATCATTAGCACCACAGCGCTATACTGTCAGGGTGCTGGCCCACCCACGTGTAACAATATATTAAGTTTTGAATATATATTCATTTATATGCTTAATACTAGTGGGGCTTGACTATGCATCTCTTTAATTCCCTCTGTGCCAATGACAGAGATATCAAAAGACCCTAGAGGGCAGCCACTACTGAGTTTGGGGCCTGTCTGTGGGACCATGCACATTAAGAACACCTGCCTTGGTAGAAGTGTATAGGGATATAGTCTATTCTTTCTCACCATTTCTTGGTATGACTATAGTAGTTAATGAGGGCTTAAAGCAACCAATAACCAACCAACCAAATAAACACCACTGACTTTTACCTGTACAGACTTCACTTAAGCTTGCCATGTTAGGCTGTCCCCAGGACCACAGACTGGACTCCTGCATGTAATTTTTATTTATGCAATGGCTGGGAGGTGCAGCAGTGCGAATTGTGCCGTTTTGAACGAATTAAGCATCGCTGGAGGCGAGGTAAATATATCCTGGTATATATTTACCTCAAGAGGTTCCAAACTAAAAATGCACCACGTGACGCATTTTGGCCAATGACGGTGGTGACATCGCCGTCGCTACAAAAACATCGCCATTGGCATTACAACATCACTGTTTTATAATAAATTCATGATATTTCAGCTGTATAGCCATCACATAAGATAAAGAAGACACACTTATGTCGTATTCGGTCTGATATATTTACCTCTGGTCAATAACCGCCCTTGCCCTGATGGGTGTGGGCTGTAATTGACCAGAGGTAAATATATCCGTCCTCATACTCCATAATAGTCTCTTCTTATCATAAGATCAACACAATATAGATAACCATTGATACAATAAATACCACTGACTTTAGACCTTTACAGATTTAATTCACCATGTTGGGCTACCCCCAGCACCGCAGCTCTCTACTGTCGGGGGCTGGCCTAGATGTAGTAGACCATATAGTTAACAATTGATATACTAAACACCACTAACTTTGTACCTTTACAGATTTAACTCGCCATGTTGGGCTGCCCCCAGCACCACAGCCCCCTATAGTTAGGGGGGCTCACCTACCTATATGAAGAAGTCCATATAGATAGATACTCGTTAACTGACTAAATACTACTGACCTTGTACCTTTACAGATTTAACTCACCATGTTGGGCTGCCCCACGCACCGCAGCCCCCTACTGTCGGGCGGCTGGCCCAACTATATGTAGGAGTCCATGTAGATAGATACTCATCAATAGACTAAATACCAGTGACTTTGCACCTTAACAGATTTAACTCACCATGTTGGACTGCCCCCAGCACCGCAGCCCTCTACTGTTGGTGGACTGGCCTACATATATGGAGTCCATATAGTGGATACTCATTAATAGACTAAATGACCTTGAACCTTTACAGATTTAACTCGCCATGTTGGGCTGCCCCCAGCACCACAGCCCCCTATAGTTAGGGGGGCTCACCTACCTATACATATATGTATAAATATATATACATATAAATACTACTGACCTTGTACCTTTACAGATTTAACTCACCATGTTGGGCTGCCCCACGCACCGCAGCCCCCTACTGTCGGGCGGCTGGCCCAACTATATGTAGAAGTCCATATAGATAGATACTCGTTAACTGACTAAATACTACTGACCTTGTACCTTTACAGATTTAACTCACCATGTTGGGCTGCCCAAAGCACTGCAGCCCCCTACTGTCGGGCAGCTGGCCCACCCGCGTCTACCTACTGCTGTTTGCAGCAAGTTCCCTGCCCAGCCTGCAGGCAGCGCCCTACCTGATGGGCCTGCTCGCCCCCTGGAACGCGTCCTTCGACGGCTTCAGCGCCCTCACCAGCGCCAGCGCCATCAGCATCGCCATAGAGAAGGTGCGCCAAGACCCCAGCTTCAACAACTCCATCGACCTCCAGTGAGTGTCCTTTTACTTGGCCTTAGTGAGTGACTTAATCCACTGTCCTTCAGTAAGTGACCTTTGACTTGGCTTTAAGTGAGTGACTTAATCCATCGTCCTTCAGTGAGAGACCTTTTACTTGGCTTTAAGTGAGTGAATTAATCCATTGTCCTTCAGTGAGAGACCTTTGACTTGGCTTTAAGTGAGTGACTTAATCCATCGTCCTTCAGTAAGTGACCTTTGACTTGGCTTTAAGTGAGTGACTTAATCCATTGTCCTTGAGTGAGAGACCTTTGACTTGGCTTTAAGTGAGTGACTTAATCCATCGTCCTTCAGTAAGTGACCTTTGACTTGGCTTTAAGTGAGTGACTTAATCCATTGTCCTTGAGTGAGAGACCTTTGACTTGTCTTTAAGTGAGTGACTTAATCCATTGTCCTTCAGTGAGGGTCCTTGTCCCTCGACCTTCAGTGGGTGACCTTGTACATTGACCTTCACTTTGAACCAGAAGGTTCCATCCAAATTATTCCCCTATAAGGACGGCACTAAATGAACTATTTTGTCAATAGGCATTGAACTCATTTCCTGATTCTAACTCCCCACAGATACATTACCATGGATACGGCGTGTAACAGTAAACTGGCGAGTGGTAACGCTGTCAGGATGCACGTCGAGAATAATGTGGACGCCTTCATCGGTCCGCCCTGCTCACAAGGTCAGAATACTTATAAATAAAATAATAATGATTGCAACCAAGGTCAGAACAACAGTCTCTGGAAATATGAATTAATTACTTGATAATAATCAATTAATCCATGTTCAAAATAATTGATGGCAAAAAATCATACTAAATGGTATTTTCCATTGATATTCGGTACATGTACCTGTAATTAAAGGGGCAGGGGGTGTATATAAAGGGCGGAACAGCCATAATCCCAGTGGGGGGGTATTATTCCAACAGTTCAAAGGTCTCCTGGAAATTTAGACTTTATCCAAAATATCTGAGGAAAATATAATTTTGTCTGTATAATTTATAGATAGGCTTGCATATTAACATAACATGACACAATGCTGTTAAAATGGGGAGAAATAATCTTCTAGATCTAACCATACAGGAAAATTTCTTTTAAAAATATTTCTGTAAGATTTGATAGTTGTGGCTGTTCCCTCATCAAGCTTTCACCCCTCCTGTGTTTAGGCTGATATATTAAGAGAAACTGGTAGTAAATGACACCCCCCTTACCTAACCCCTCCTCAACCCCAAGATTACCCCATTAGCATTTCCGTTACTCCAGGAGGTGCCCAGCAGGGTGTAATTCATTAGGTGACTAACAAGGGCTGCCCCATTAAGTAATTGCACATATACCTGTCATTGATTAACAATGTCTTGAAACCTACTCAGCTCTCTAACCTTTGACCTCTGACCTATAACCTCTGACCTCTAAGCTTTGATCTCTGACCTCTAACCTCTGACCTCTGACCTATAACCTCTGACCTATAACCTCTGATCTCTGGCCTCTAACCTCTGACCTTTGACCTTTGACCTTGACCTCTGACCTCTAACCTTTGACCTCTTACCTCTGATCTTCTTCCCCCACAGCCTGCCGCCCAGTGGCCGAGCTTGCCTCTTTCTGGAACAAACCCATCATCTCTTGGGTGGCGACAGACCCCGACTTTATTGATGCAACGATATACTCCACCATGGCCCGAACTCTCGGGCCTTTTAATAAACTGGGGGTCTTTCTGGTCGAGGTAAGAACCCTTTAGTTTCTACTATCACAGTCTTTTGCAATTTCATTTCATGTAAATCTATTCCTTTCTATGAGATTTTTATTTTCAAGATTGCTTATGATGTACTAATGTGGCGTCAGTCTTAGCTTAAAAGATCATGCGCTTAAAAACTAGCACTAGGACACAGGCGAATCTCCAGTACTGCACAATGAAGGGGGAGCTAGGTCCATTAACTGGGCAGGGAGGTAATAGGTGAGACCAGAGCACAGTAGATTCAGAGTTGTTCGATCCATCAACCAGTGAAGATTTTGTGTTTGTAGGTTGGAAGGCTGGGCATTAGAGGGAGCTCCGTAGATCTGTTTGACTTTGTCTAGGAGCATTTTAGTTGAAAGAGCTGAGTGGACTTGCCTAAGGAGTAGTGAAATGTTATGACCCCACTGTTTCTGACCACCCTGGTGTTTCAGATTTTAGAAGAGTACCAATGGCAGTCTGTGGCTGTCATTTCGTCCGAATACTTGCTGTGGTTGGACGCAGCTAAAGCCATCCGTAAAGTGTTTAATGCCCAGAACATCACCATAGCCTACCGAGCAGAGTACACCAACAACCCCTCTGTCGCCTTCATGCAGCGCACCCTGAAAAAGGTCAAGGAGGAGGCACGCAGTACGTACCTTTCACATAGATCGATAAATTTGCATACTAATGTCAATAATAATATGTGGCTTTCTTGTTGTGACCCTCTTCAGTGATATAGTGTATAAACTGTTGCCCCCAATATAGTTATGATCCCTAACAGTAAAAGAAGTGCCTTGTTTGCTATAGTAGTGACCCCCTGTCAGTAATTTAGTTCATGGCTTGTTCATGGCTTGTTATAATTGTGACCCATGTTAGTAATTAAAGATACTAGATGCTGTTCACCTAGATGCCACCTGGTGGGTTATAAGAGAACTATAAACTAATTGTAATTATGTGCAGTTTGGGAGTTTGTACATCAAATTGGAGAGATTAATATTGTATTAATAAGATGAACATAAATAACAATTTTCCTTTCAATGTAAGTTATATCAGATCAAATTTGCATATTCTAAAATTGCTGCTCACCTCTATTTTTTAACACTTTATGCTGTAACTTTTCTAAGAAATGGTAAATATTGATAAAACTTAGGCTGAATGTACATTGTTACCTACAGACAAATAACTGGTGAGTTTGATTAGAATATTGTTGTTAGTTTTTTCACTAGAAGGAAAAATATGATTTTTCCCATTGAAACCAATGGCAAAGGGTGATTTCCTTCAAAATCCAATAATTTCTTTCACAAATGGTGAAAAGTGAAAATTTTAATTTCTATGTTCTGCTTAGGGCATGACCTATGCTAACAACAAATATCTAACACATATTGTTGTTCATTAAAAATAAAGCCAGACACCCCCAAGTATCTTATCTTGTTGTATATATGACCCCTGTTATCAATAAACTCCCTGGCTCATTGTAGTTGTGATCCTGATCTGCCCGAAGCGGGAGCAGCGGGAGTTCATGCTACAGGCGTACAACCTGGGCATGACCACAGGGGACTATGTCTTCTTCATCAAGGACATATGTAAACTCGTTGTTGTGACCCCTGTCAGTTATTAAGTACCTGGCTCATTTCAGTTGTGATCCTGATCTGCCCAAAGCGGGAGCGGCATGAGTTCATGCTGCAGGCATACAACCTCGGTATGACCAGAGGGGACTATGTCTTTTATACCATGGATACACACATATTTTATATTTATATATAAATTCATTGTTGTGACCCCTGTCAGTAATTAATTCCCTGCCTCATTCCAGTTGTAATCCTGATCTGTCCGAAGCGGGAGCGGCGTGAGTTCATGCTGCAGGCGTACAACCTTGGCATGACTACAGGGGACTACGTCTTCTTCACCATGGACATGACGCCTCAGGAGGACATCATCAGCTCCGAGGCTGTCTGGATGGGCGGCGACGATCGTGACTGGGCAGCGAGACAGGCCTTTGAGTCTGTCTTCCATGTGAGGGACTGCTTTTTTGCTACACACATTTGTTTCAGCCCCAAATCACTTTCATGAGTGGCACTGAGTATGCTCAGTGCTACAATCAACTGGAAATTCTCAAAAGTTAATGGCTGTTTTTTCTTCTTTTTTTTTCAAATAAGATATTTGTTTTGATGTTTAGGACTCACTTTTCTGTTTCTGGTGTTAGTAATGATTTAAGTATATTTAAGAAGACTGACTGTAAAAATCATCTTATCTTAGAATTTAAGATGTGAGAAAGGCATCTATGTTTTGGTGGTTAGAACCCATAATAGAAAACCTGGAACAAAATGCAGTGGGACTAGAGTGTATACAGAGTACAGAATCAGTTTGAGCTTGCACTAGCAGTTCAGTGGTAAATCAGTGAAAATCATTGGTAATACAGTAGTTGAGCAGTGGTCAATCAGTATGTCCGAAATATCTAAATGAGCTAGGGTGTACAATCAGTGTACAATAAGTAGCATTTCAGTAGCTCATTTAAATATTTTGCACATGCTGATTCAGGAAGTATACACTGCTGTATGCTCCGGGCAAATACCAAGGGTTTAACTTTAAATAGTGACTCCATATGTTCACCCAATATACCCTTGGTAGAAGGCCAAGTGCCCATAGGAGTCATTTGACAGTTATGTAGCAATATGTAGCAACAGCTACTGAAGGTACCACAGCAAAACAGCTATGCACCAAATAGCTATGAAGAAAATCAAAATGAAAATTAATGCTAGTAAAGATATTGCTATTCATTATGCACTGCATATTAACCATTTTTTGTTATAATTTCAGGTGGTTCTAGCGAAACTCAGGAATAACAGAATAAATGACTTTCGTGAGGAGGTTTCACGCCGAATGCGTCTACCCCCCTGGAACCAATACATATCATCTAACATCAATGTGAGTAAAAAGGTGGTATTACACTACATGACTTGAACTGTGATATGAAGATATCACAAAGAAGTCATACATAGCAGGCCTATAGTGTATGAAATGAAGGGACTCCCCAGCCAAGGTGTGACATAACAGTCACATTATCCAACCATATATTTTTGGTTTATCTGCTACTTACTTAGATGTCACAATTTAACCATAACATTATTAATCTGAGAGGTTGAAACCTAACCAATACAGAATAACACAACACTATACTAACGAGGCAACCTCACCTTTTTACTGTACCTAAACAAAACATTACTCCAACTATATCTCATTAGGCCAAGTGTCAGCTTCACCTAAACAGAACATTATTGTGACAATCTATTTAGGTGAGATCTCAACCACACCTAAACAGAACGTTATTGTGATATTCTTATTGGGTGATGTCACAATAATTAACCTCATTACAAAATGTTACCAGAACTTCACAATGTAACACTGCAACAGTTGGTAACAGTGAAATTATTATCATCAAAATAACTTCTCTGCAATGTTACAATATGAGGTAGGAAGAATCAATCCATAACATTGTTGCAAAGTTATTAGAATGCTATACCTTTGGCTTGGGTCTTACTTAAATTTGGGAACCTTTCTCTGTTTTACCTTTAATTTTGAAATATAACATTAGGTATGCTCCTGTGATATTCTTTGAAAGTCTTTATTGATTATTCAAGTGCGAATAATAAACATATAATTCACATAGTTCACATAATAAAGCTAAGGTTTCTTTTATTGCACTAGAGAGGCCGATAAGTAAACTCAACTTGAAAGCTAGTTAAAGAGTAATGATGAGCACAGAGGTACTCCTTGGCCTTAATACAAGTACCAAGTCCAATGATAAGTCATACCAACAAGGTAGAGTAAATCTTTCATTGCTCTAGCTGGTACATTCAGTACCTAGCACAGCTTCAGTACAGTACAGACAAACCAATCAAGGATCACACAGATCACCTAGTGGTGCCTACCTCCTGCTTCCCAGTGAGAGTCCTTGCCAGTTCAGAGTCCTGGTAAAGCAGTCCTTGTCCCCACTAGGAGGATGGATCGAGAGTCCAAAGTTATGGTGAATTGAAGTGTATTGGTTCTCGATGGTGGCGACTGCTGAAGATCATGCTGGAGAGCTTGCAGAGTGAGCTTGGTCTGCTTGAACTGTTGTTCTTATGTTCATTTGTGCCCTTGAGGGATAACCATACTCGAGTCCACCTCAGGTTCTATTCTTGAACCTTAACCCGGTGCAGCCCCTCTAACCTTGACGTTGACCCAGGCGGGTTGTCTTGTGGTCACCCTGGGCCAAATGATTAACTCTCCTGTTGTCCCTCACCCAGACTGCCCTTGCAGAGTGAGGCAGGGCATTGTTGAAGGATGCAAGGCTATTCCCAGGTGAAGGGAAGTCATTTGGTAGTATGTCAGGTATACTGAGGATAAGGTCATAGAGACCTTGGTTCTGGATTCAGTTTAGACCTTGAGGGTTAGGTGAATGCTTCAATTACATATATCCAGACTGATTGCTCATGTATGGGGACACTATCATTGTCAGGCCAGAGATTGATATTCCAAAAGTAAAAATGTATCCCCAAAAATAGTGGGATGCACATTCTAGTCACTTCCTAAATCGGCCTAGAGCGTTCGGATTTCTGAAAAAGGATATTAGCAGTTGTGAGATGTTCTGAAGATTGTTTTTAAAGTTGTATTTTTCCTTTCCCTCAATATTAAACAAAGGTAATTTTTCTGTAATAATTTTGCTCTGGGGACCAATTTACTGGACTTGATGGTTCTTTTCTTTACAATGTAGTTTTTAACAACTAGAATGATGATATGATCTTTCGATATCAGATATCTGATATGGACTTAATGTATGGTGACCAGTATGCAGCATTTCTACATGATGCTGTTATCCTGTATGCTATTGCTCTTAATGACTCACTCATAAAGTGATGTGACCTTCTTTTGGTTACAGATAGCTGATATGGACTTGGAGTATGGTGACAAGTATGCAGCATTTCTACATGATGCTGTTATTCTGTATGCTATTGCTCTCAACGACTCGCTTGCTGCTGGTAGTGACCCACGTGATGGGGAGGCTCTTGTGGAATTCATGAAGGGAAAGCGCTTCTTTGGTAAGTGTTCAGGTTTGAGCTAATTGAACAGATAGATGATTTTAGAAAGGGGGTAGGCATGAACAATTTATTTTTGTCTCACTGCCCAAAGAGGCAGGGGGTGGGGGTGGGGGGGTTGAAACCCCCGGACTGTCCTCCTCCCCTGGATCTGCTATAGGACCCCCTCATATTTTAAAAATCGCTCCCATACACACAAGCTCTGTGTAGCTGACAGTCACACTGATTTTGGTTCCTAGTTTGGTGCAATTTCTCTTCAGAGAGACATTCAGAGTTATGCAACACTGTAAAAAGAGGATAGATTTTAGGGTAATCAAATGGTAAAAGTTTGTTAAAGTTTTGCAGCATAAATCACTCCAGAAATATTGTAAAATACACCAAGCATGAGAGTAACTGAATTGCATTTTTCTGCAAGAAAAATTGGCTAATCAGGTTAGAAAGTTTATTGATGAGGTTGTGCATTCTTTATTTAACTTGGTAAAAATCAGGGGTGGATAAAGGATTTCAAAAAGGCAGGGGTCAACATAATATAGCCCAACTGTCAAAATCTTGCACATTTACATATGCATGCACAACAATTTGGTTGATTCTGGACGAGAATGTTATCTAACATGTTTCCGTCTTCACAGGTGTGTCTGGCTGGGTGATCCTTGATGAGAATGCAGACCGCGAACCGGACTACTGGGTGATGGACATGGCACCAAACGGTACCTTCATCAGGATTGCTGAGATCACCAACTCAAACGACGATAGGGTAGGGATATACTTACTCTTAAGATTTTATATACAGTATTCTGCTGTTAAATACCCTCTTGTGTTACAAGGAGGATGTATTCAGGAGAGGATGTATTACAAGGCCAAACACATCGCCGCACTCCTGGTTGGAAAATAGTTTGATTTTCATAGTTCCCTCAGTAGGGTGACATCATTTTCAAAAATTAAACTGGTAATAAAACGCCTCAGGACCATCAGGGGTGGATGCAGGGGGGGTCCAGGTGGTCCTGACCCATGGGGTTCATACAAACCTTGGGCTTCACCTTCAGTATGTGAGAATCCCCTATGGGTTGTATGGCCACCCTCGGCCACCCACCCCCTGTCCTTTTTGTTATAATATGTCATATATATATATATATTTATATGATGGGGCTGGGGGGACAACTCTATTGATTTCACACACAGAGACAAGGATAGTCACAGAATCGATATCTTACAGGAAGGTAACATTCTTTTTTCATAATTATGCACTTCTACATTCCTAATAACTAACTGTAAATCTGATACAATTCTTTTTACCTTGCAGCGTAATTTATTGAGAGTAAGTGTTGAGACCCATTGTGAGAGCATTATATGCAGCAATGTATAGGCCTATCCTACAATTCTCCTTACCACAGATAGCTGATTTACAGTATTTCAGGCACCTGCAGGTTAATTCAAACTAACTCTGTCGGCAGAATCACAGTCAAATCTATACAAAATATACAAACAATTGCCTTACGTATATTTATAATGCATGAACATTCAAACTAACTTTAAAAAAAAGTACAAATACAAAATGTACAATAATACTTGTTCAGCCATAAACTTCTATATCCAGGCCACTTGGTTTGCAGACATAATTTATTTCCCAGAATGCACCTTAATCTAGGATAGTCTGCAGGTAAAACATAGGATGTGGGCTATCCGTGGTAGTGAGAGCTCAATGCTTTGTCTCTCAGATGCTAACTGCCAATTCGCCTTTGCCTTTCACCAGTCTTGCCTTTTGTCCGGTCTTGATTGGCTGAGACATGTTGTATATCCTCTGAATGCAGGTAGAGCCCCATTTGCCCTGACCTATGATCTTGTCACAGAGACCAGTGGAAATTCTATCTCAAGCTTTTGCAAATAGTCTCAGGTATGACAAAATGATCGCAAGCTAGCAAAATTGAAAAAATAGCATTCATACTGAGAGGGAGGGTACCTTGCAATCATTCTCGCAGGTAATTTCATTTAGAATAGCACCGCGCCATGTCGCAGAGAGCTGTGAAAATCATCAATTCACAGATTGCAGAGACCAACAATGGCCAGTGCAAATGGGACTTGACAAGTGGGAAGAGCATCATTTGAACCTCTTAACACCTGCAGTCAGTAGCTGTTAGGTTGTTTGGCTGCTTGTCTAGGGCTTGGATTAGGTCTATTGTAATGTTGTCAGGTATACCATGTCAGAACTTTGGCATTGAATTAGAGGACGTTAAGAGGTTTCCATGAATATGTTAACTTCTTGACCAAGTTATTCTGAGCCTGTTCTTCCTGGTAATGCTTATGTAACTTTGTACTGACACGTCTGTAAATTAATGCCCCATTTGCCATAGGCAACATTTTTATCAAGATTCATAGTGATCTCAGAATCGCAAGCATGGCAAATTATCATTTTAATTTGAAAATTCATCACATCATGTAAAGTAATCATGTAAGTTTTAAAAATTAGAAAAATAGCTCAGATCACAATGGATCTCAAGGTAAAAATTGCATATAGTGAATCGGGCTTTAAGCCTGTATACTACAATGTGATATGTTCCTTGCAATTTTCTGGAGATGGGCCCTCACCATTCACAATTTATATTTTTAATTTCTGAAAAAATATCAATCAGGGTTGTCCCTGATCTTCCATGATATAAAGAACACATCTCAATTATTTAATATATAATTCCATCCAATGAGTAAAGGACAAAGGTACAATATAATTTACAAGTAATGTAACTAGAAATATTGTGGGTATCAATCACACAATTCACCAAAATATTAAGATTTCCTGGTCATTATCTATTATCAAGCCATAGTAACACATTGTGCAGATGGCCAACAGAAAATTGAAGAAATAATGTGCAATACAAAAGATTAACTCTAGGTCCAATAAAGTGACATGACAGCTAATTCGATTTTTCAATTTTTTCAAGTGTACAATATGCATATGTGGAACACTGTTTTTAAGCTTCATAATTTATGATGTATTGTCAGATTTCAATCTGCAAGTGAGTTCAGCATCCTGCAGTATTTTCAGGTAGTACTCTCTCACGTGACCATTCTGTCCCATTATCACCTGCACAGTCGACGGCAGCTCTGCATTTGCCAGGCTGTATGTACCACTCATCATTCTCAGTTGTTTTAACAAAGTTTGAATAATGTGTGACAAAATATAGAAGAACCTTTGGGGTCATCCTCGGGTGGCTGTACTCAGTTCATAACGATCCCTTATGGATTTTACAGCCACCCTTGGATGCCCCCAGTGGTTCTTCTTATTATAAGAGAGCTATTACAGTAGGTGAAATATGAGTAAAAACTGTACAAAATATCAATTGCATGACTAAATTCTTTTGAGCTCTATTGATATTGTTTATAAAAATTCCCTTCTAACAGGCATTTTTGAAAAGTATTGATATTGTTGCCTGATTGAGCCACTCTGATACTTAAAGGCACTTTCCATTAAGTACATACAAACATTTTCAGATATCAGACCCCCAACCCTTGATTAAATTTTAATGCCACTAAAATTGTACGCATCCTGCATCTATGCCTGACTTTGTAAAATATACTTTCTTGTTTTTGCTTGTTGTTTTTGGAACCTTGGAGAATGTCACTTCTCAAATATATACCTGGCAGGTATTCTTACTCTGTTGTTTTTTGCAATGTCTTCTTATTGTCGCATATGACAGTGTGCATTGACAGTGTGCAGAGGGTATGACATCCTATTAAAGATAAAAGTTAATACTATAATACAAAGGACTGCAGGGGGCATCCGAGGGTGGCCGTATGATTCATAGGGTGGTACGGCAACCAAAGGATGACCCTAAAGGTTCTTTATTTTATCACCCAAGCAACTAGTCTAACTATGTTAAAACTACCGAGAACAATGAGTGGTACTTACAGCCTGGCAATACGCACCGCCTCCTATACGCCTTGGCAGGGTGGGTGATGCAATTTGCTATTAAGATGGGACAGTGTTTAATATATCTGAGGTAAGTTTGCACTAAAGTGTCTATCATGTGTATTAGCTATTTGCCTCACACCTGGCACATGCATGTGCTAATTTGCAACGACACCAACCAGGTGATATGCCGATAAACAAACTATTATATGAATTGTGATTAAGCTGTGATGAACCCTGTGATAAAAAATGCTGATTTTCTAATCATCAGATTATTTCTGGCCGCGTAAGTACATTTTGTGAACTCAAACTTCAAGCGTTTTATCAAACATAGGGGCTGTCCATTAATTACGTTCACATATTTTTATTTTCATGAACCCATCCACTCAATTTATAGTAGGAAAATAATTAATGTCAGGAAAATAATTATTATGTGTGTTCTGACTTTCAATCCCCCTGTGCTCCATCGCATGATGGGTCTCCCTATTGCGAGGGTTGGCACCCACAGTGAGACCCATCACCGTTCAAAAAAGTGAAAAAATGCAAACCCTGACAACAGGGACGTCACTCTTATGATGGGCCCAATTGTTGAATTATAGCTGTTCTACTGGACCAATTTAATTCTGTAAAATTAATGATTCTAAAAATAGCCATTTAGATCTAAAATCCCTGAAATTTTCAGCCCACAAAATTGATGTTAAATTTTGTACAAAATAGCGAGAGCTTTACCAAACCCTCCCTAGACTTTGCACTGTTACCAGACACAAATCATACTTGATTTTAGTCTCGCTGTTGTAAGGGTTTGATTATGTGATGGGGCACTGATGTATACATAATTAATGGAAAGCCCCCAAGCAGGAAGAAATGGTCATTTACTGTAAGTGATATTTCATATAACTTATAATATCTGATTCTTGTACAATAAGGCGCTTCTTGGAGTATAAAAATGTTGTTGTTCTGCTTGCTCTAGTATATAAGTAACTGTACAAGTTGTGAAATTGCACCAAGATTTGTTATTTTCAGGAAACTAAACTTTGGTTTCCAAAATGATAGATTGGTAAGCCAGACCTTTGCATGTCCAATATGAGGTTAATGGGTGTTAGAGTAACCCTTTGATATTAAATGCCAAAGACAAATGAACCAAAGCTAACCGTTCTTAAGCAAAGGTTTCCCAGAATATGTCCAACTAGCCTTGGATAATTGATTTGTAGCCTAACTTTGTGTATAATTTCTATCCTTACACCATGGACTTGTATCCTAACAACTGTGTAGAAAATTGGTTTGTTTGCTTCACCTTTGTACCCTTCAGACAGCCAGTCAGAAGCAAACTGAACCAAATTGTTTTTCTCCAATGATGGCTGACAGGTGAATTCTAGAATATGGTTCTGATTCCCTTTGATATGTATTCTAGAAGGCTGGACTGTTCACAAACACACTCGAAATCATATTGAACCAATTGGATGCATTTTCATGCACTTCCTAACCTTTATTAGCCTTTCACACTACCGCTGATGATATGCATGAAATTGCTTTAAAGCAAATAATTTCTCTTCTTTGATTGTCCCTGAATTCCTAAAGTTAAAATGCGGGTCTGTAGTGGGCAAAAACTTGTAAAATTGGAGATGCAATTCTGCAAAAGAGATTTTGATTCCTAAAAAAAGTTTCAGAAATGTAATTCCTTAAAAGTTAGAAGAATATGATGTCATATGTCTGCAAATAGGTTAGTAAGAAATAGCTTTGTAAGTTCAGAATATGTTCCTAAAAGTAGTTTGTACTTGTAAATACTCTCAAAATTGGTAAAAGTTGCAAGAATTATTTGCAGTACCTCTATAGATACTGTAAATGACTGTTGAGCATATAAATACAGTGGAAAAACATTTTTCATGAATTACAAGGTGTCAGAAGTTTCAAAACAGTTTTGTTGAAATTAAAGGATAAGTAAAAGTTAAAATAAAGGTTAGTGAAACGAGTTTTGAAAAATACATAATTTTCTAAAAACTTGCAAAAGTGCCATAGGGAATGTGGATCAACATTATATCAGTATGCTATTGGGTTGGTGTAATTGTAATGAACATTATTAAATAAAATTTCTGAAAAGATAAGAATAGGAGCATCAGGAGCTGCAAGGCTACCAATCCAAAATGTTAGACTACAAACGTGCAGTGTCACTTGCGTTGTCAACTTCCGTTGCAACGCAAGTGATTAACACATATGGGGTGGAACACAGGGTATATTCCACGATGTGTTTTACTTGCATTCATGATGCGTTGTACTTGCGTTATTAGAAAATGCAAGTTTACATGCGTTTTTACTTGCGTTCAGATACCAACATGTTTATAAATTTCTGCAAGCAAGCTTGCGTTGCCATGATTAAATGAACGGAAATGGGACTGAACGCATCGTGGAATATAGCCTTTAGGGTAAGACCATGGGTGCCACATTGTCTGCAGCTGCAATAACGATGTTGTTATTTTCAATTTGCTTTGCATTGCTGTATTGAAATGATTAGTTACCTTTCAATGTGCTTTCTAGTCTGAAAGTTGTAAAGGGCCTCAGCTTGTTCTGCCTGTTATTCTCATATTGCAGCTGTTCAAAACCTGAACCCATAACGTTAGGCTACAAATTCACAATGTTAGGGTACAAACGCCCATGCCGGATTGCCCATAGCTATAAATACCAATGTTGTTCATTTCACTTTGGTTCACATTGCCTTGCAGAGATGCCACTCCTGACTGATGGAAAAGTAGGAAAAGTAGGAACCACCTGTCCTCCTCTTTTTCTAGAAGCAACTAGTAAGAGGGGAATAACCTTTAGGAATAGAGACCCATCATTGAATTTGTATTTGAACAGCTTCAAACTAACACAAAAATACCCTTATACAGATATCAAAGTGATGTAGGAAAGATTAATCATGCAATCTAAAATCACAAAAAATTACAAAAGTAGGAAAAATGGCATCTCTGCCTTGTAGTTTGAAAGGGGTATTTTTCTGGTATTCAAGGTGTTCAATGTCCAAATCCAAGATGTTATGCTTTAAATGTGCAGCGTGATGGTACAAATACCGGTAATCATAACTACCAATATGCTTTGTTTCAGTTCACTTCACGCTATAGTCTGGAAGGGGTGTTTTTCTGGTAATAAGGGGTTCAACATCTGCGTCCTGCTGCCCCTTGGGACAATGTAGTCTGAAAAGGGTATAATGCCTATTTCAAACTACAGAATGTGTGTTGGACCTGTAGTTAAATGTCAAAGAAACCGCATTTTGTGGAAAGTCTGTAATGGGTATTAGTCTCACATTGTCATGCTTCTTATTCTCATATTTCAGGTGTTCAATAGCCGTGTGCTGCCGCCCCGATGGCCTGGTGGTAAGGTTGGCTGGGAGTGGGCACCCCCTGATAGACCCCCCTGCGGCTTCCGGAATGAGCTCTGCCCCGTCGATTCAGGTGAGTACTTTACCAAGACAAATATGCAGCGTAATATAATATTCAGGTAACATACTGCTTAGTACTGTTTTGGTTCTTGTTATGTCATTTTAATGGCACCCAATAATGTTTCCAGGACTTAACATTGTGACATTGCACTGTAACATCTTTGCAACATTCTGGTTACATTTATTCACAGTAAGATAATATTGTTTTAACTGTGGTTATTCAATGTATTTATTATAATTTGGTATGGTCTTAACTTCACTGAAATTTTAGATTATTATAATCTGTTTTGTTGAGCCTCAGCCTTAAGTAAATATAACATAACTGTTACATGAAAATTTAGCAAGTAACAGACAGACCAAAGAAGTATGGTCCCAAAGCATGTTCATTACATCACTACTTGCCTGGGTATTCTTCTCCTATGGTACACTTTACTAACTTGGCTCAGAATATCCATGATAAATATAAGTATAGTTTAATACAGGTACAATGCGCATTTTGGGCCTAGTCTCTAAAGACTATAATCTTTCCTGTCTATTACATACATAATTATATGATTATGAGGTATACCCTTTCACATAATTATGACAGTTTAATACAGGCATAATGCACATTCTCAGCCTAGTCTGTAAAGAGAATAATTATTCCTGTCAATTATATACATATATATATAGATTAGACCCTGACTTTCCTTTGGTGAGGAGAAAAAAGGAAAAAAATGCCATCTGTTTCTCTTTCTTTCAGTGTCGACATGGGTGATTGTGGTGTCAATCATTGTCCCCGTGGCAGCTGTGGCTATGGGGATTCTCATCACATTACTGGCTTACCGGTGAGTGGTGTTCAAAAAGCAACACAAAAATACATGCCAGTTGTACATTGGACAAATGATGGTGTTTCCTGAAAAGCTCCAATGGCTCGTTGCACAATGACGAATCGTAACAACGACAACTTTTAAGATCACTTTAAGATTGATGTAGTTACAACGATATTGTTGATAAGTTATCTTTTTTGCGAAACACCTATATCTTCATTTTGTTATTGTATCAAATTAATATATGGAGGGACACTGTAGGACTATATCATGTAAAAAATACACCTCATTTACAGCATTTTAAATAGGTGATCAAAGTTTACTAGGAACACTTTCGTTGTTATGAACACATTCATTGTTACAAAATTCATTGGGCAACAGGCCATAGGAAGCCCAAGGGCTTCATGGGGGTTCACAGAGAAATATATAACTTGTCCATTATACACCTGAAGGGTGTTATTGAATTTATTACCCCAATTCCTTCAAAGCAAAGTGTTTTCTGTTTTTAAAGCAGTTGGGGTATAGGTTTTTGTCATATTCTGAATATTTTGACACATTATGACATTCCAAAATGAGAGATTTAGTGTCTAAACCCAATCTGGATTATGATCTAATTTTTTATTCAGCTTTAAATGCTTCAAAATTATGCAGATATCTGATGTTTTTTTTCGTGACCTATAGTTTGAGAATCTATGTGGTGGCAAAGTAGCAAAGTCTGGTCATCTGGTATCTCTTTTGACACAGTGTGTGATACATTTTTTCTACCCATGCCAACCCACCTTTGTTTGTTTCAGCAAGCTGCGGTTTGAGGCTGGTCTACGCGAACAGGTGTGGCGCATCCAGTGGGAGGACATCGAACCCCTCAAGAGTGCCAGGGTCCGGGATGGCAGTTCGGTGAGTTAATGTTGTGCGAGTTCATTTCTCTGTATATCATTAAGGAATAGTATTTACGTATCTTGTGTATTGAAAGTGTTATACTTTTAGTGATCCAGATATTCCTTATCATGCATGTTTCCTGTATTTTTTTAGAGCAACAGTGCTAGGCAGTGCAGGAAACCGGTTCACTGAAATCCATCCAGCTTAATACAATTGTTTCAAAAAAATAAAGGTCCTCTCTTTCCAGATGGCTGATCTTGGCAGTAGCGGATCAAGGGCTCCTTTTTAATGAGGGTGGGCCCTTTTTGAAAAAAAAAAATCCTTAAAGATTTTTTGGCCGAATTTTGAACAAAAAAAGCAACCCATCCCCCTTTAAATATGCAACTCTTGGTTAAATATATGCAGACTTTAGATATATAAGCGTGTAGGTAATTTCTACAAACAATAAGTGCAATGCAGGTGTATGTATACATCTATATGTAGATAACAATCACAGCAAGAATTTATGACAGACAGTTTGGATATTACAGATTCGAATGAGCCAAGAACTAGCTTGTTCTTAATAACGGAACTTTAACTCATACCCCTTTCATATCTATGCCTATAATGCGCATCAAAGCACAATAAATTACTTAGGCCCTGTTTGAAAAGTAGAGCATTCTTGAATGAGCATTGCAGCACATTAGAACCACACTCTAGAATTTGCCTCAGGACCTGTACTCCAGAATGCAGCTTGCTTCACTTTGCTTCCTGATGACTGTCTGAAACACACAGAAGCAAAATGTTTTCTTAGTATACAATCCACTATGTTATGATACAAATCCACTATGTTATGATACAAATCCACTCTGTTATGATACAAATCCATGATCTTATGATACAAATCCATGACTTATTATACTCTTCCTACTGGTGTGAGGTGAATGTGTGAAAGGGCCCTATTCTAGAATGCTCTTCACATCAGAGGGGTTCCCTTTGGTTTGTTACACTTCGCTACACTTCGATTCGAAAGAGGTATAAGCCTTATCCAAATTTACCGATTTGGAATCACACTTTCTCTGTACTTCTATTAGCTCTGACTGAAAAACTGATGAATATAATTTGAGGAATTGACAACAAGGACATTGCAAGTTATACTAACTTTCATTACCTTTGATTCCTATGGGGGAAAAAAGTTTTACCTGGGGTATCCTGCAGATTTTAACAGCAATTCTACAACACAAAAGCTGCATTATTTTGTTCAAGGTTTTGTAGGTAGTAAACCTTGATATTTATTCAATGGTAAATGTTGCTAATACTGTTCATTTAATTGGGCTAAGCTTACAGGTGTGCAATTCATTTTACTTTTACCAGTTTTTTGTTGTTTTTTAACTTTGATTTGTTTATGGACTCAATTGACAAAAATTGTTCAGAAGTAGAATGAAATTCATCTCATTAACATTAATGAGCAACGGGTTAAAAACTGGTATCTCCTAACAAACAAACACAAAAGTGAAATCAAATTGTCAGGTTTCAAGCTTAAGTTCTAATAGGTGTATTTTCACATTGCTCCTTGTGTAACCTGCAGTGGCAGATCCAGGATTTTCAAAAGTGGGGGGGTCAGCATATAGGCTAAAAACAAAAACGGTGTGTATTTGCCTGCACGCACACACACACTCAACATTTTCCCCTTTTTAAAAAGGGAGGGGGATTCAAATACCCTTGGACTCCCCTAGATCTGCCCGTAATAAACTTATTTTTTAAAGGTTTATTAGTAAATATCCTCAAGGTTTCCCCTGGTTTTCAGAATTATTACAATTATAGATGTGAAAAGTATTCTCAGGATCACATTAAACAATATGGTTCATTTTATGCATATTTTTCAAGCCATCCAGTCTATGACAATGACAATGTCTAATGTAGATCCTTGTCACTCAACATCAAGTGAATTGTACAAGTCATCATTCAAGGTGCCTATGGATCATCCATTTACTTACATACATACTATTTACACATAATATAAGATTTCCTGGTTTAATCTTTGTATTTGTTTCTCTGTTGCCCCTGGTCAGTCGTTGGCATCGGACAGCGACACCCACTCAGCAGCCAACGGCACCAACCTGTCGGGGAGTGTGTCTCGGAAACCGGCAGCCTCATCAAGCCAGATGCAGGTAGGTACCAACATAGAACTGTACAAGTGAGGGCATTCCGACTCCCAAAGCAAGAATCCAGTGTTTAGTTATCAAAAAGGTGCAGTAACGTTCCGTGAAGGTTCTGGTTTGGTTCTTGTTGCATAATTATGATGACACTCAATAATGTCTTTAGAACCAAACATTGCTATGTTGTGCTGTTATGTTCTTGCAACATTCTGGTTAGATTCTTTCACATATAGATAACATTGTTATCTTTATTGGTAAGGTCTCAACTTTACTTAAATACAATGCTATCATAACACTCTGTTTTGATGAGTCTCAGCCGTATGAAATAATTTAACTGTTATGTGAAAATTTAGCAAGTAACAGACTGACCAATAAGTGTGAATCTGAATCCCTTGTACAGCCTCAAAATTCACACATAATAACAATTTAAGACAGGCAGAATGCACATAATGAGCCTAGACTGCAAAGGTATGTTGCCACGTAGATTTTAGTGATCCAGCAGGCTTTGAGCTCCATTCCTGCTTATAAAACTATCAATTCTAAATTCTGGGCAAGTGAATTCCTCGGTTCAGCAGGTACAATTGTATGCACCTGCTTCAGGGACATTCAATGACATTGACTAAGCAGTGAAATAAATGAGTGGTGCTTATCTGGGGAGGTATGTATGGACAGGCTGTTCCTTGTTTTCAGTATTTCGCCAACAGTATTTCAACAATGTTTAATATTGTTTGGATGAAGGAATATAGAAGAACTTTTGGGGTTGACCTTGGGTGGCCGTACAACAATTATGGGGACTGTACAGCCCTCCGACCATTACTAATACCTCTGGGTCATACTGCCACCCTCTGATGTGCCCTGCAGTTCCTCTCATTATCAGTATTTGTAATTTTTTTGGTCATATATTTGTCTCTTACATCTGTAACTCTTTACATGAAACTTTGCTCCCGCAGTCGATGCCGAGTATCGGTACGGGAGCGGGCCAGCTGTTCTCGGCCGTGGGCCTGTTCCGGGGCACCATGGTCTCCATCAAGGCACTGAAGAAGGAACATATCCAGATCACCCGCACTCTCACTATGGAGTTCAACCAGGTAAAGAAACAATTCACTATTAACCTTATGATTGACATTCACAGTGGTCTGAAATTCTACGATCAGATTTGGGAATAAGATATTTTGACTGTTGTTAGCTGTAGGCCTATATATATTTCAGCAAAATGACTGTAGAAATCATCTTATCTTACATTTAAGATGTGGGAAATATGTTTATGATTTCTTGTGATGAGAAACCCTTAACCCTTTATTCAAATTACTGATATTAATGCGTGATTGTCATAACAGTGGTGCCATCTATGAACGTCTGTGCAACCCGTTAAAACACATCATTTAACTTGCCATTTTTGTAACATCATCAATAGTATCATGACATAAACAAACTATCAATGACATCACGAAAACGGCAAAATAGAAGTCATGTCTCAATGGCGCTAATGGCGACAACGTCGTGAAAATCACATAGGCGATGGTTTAGATAGCTTGGTGTAGCTATAGCATTTTTGTTATCACACTCAAAGAATATTTGTTTAACTGATTACATAAACCATCTATTTCAGATGAAGGACATTGCCCATGAGAACCTCAACATCTTTGTGGGAGCTTGTATCGACCCTCCCAACCTGTGCCTGGTGTGGACCTACTGCAGCAAGGGCAGTCTTACGGTAAGTCGACCTCTCACACCCGTTAAACATTGAATTCAGAACATCTTTGTTGGAGCCTGTATCAATCCTCCCAACTTGTGCCTGGTGTGTACCTACTGCTGGAAGGTCCACCTCGTGGTAAGTTGGCATCTAAGGTGTTCTGGAGGCACAGTGGTAGGGTGTTGGATTTGTCATCCAAGGGTTGGCTGTTCAAGTCTGTCCTGCTGCTGTGATATTAGATGATCCCCCTGTGGTCAACGACAGGGTTATCAAAGGCCTAGTGTCATCAGCTGTTTTATGTGGTGCCCTGCCTATAGGATACTGCATTTGAACACCTGTCTCAATAAAAGTGTAGGGGTATGGTCATAGATTTGATCATCCAGGAGCTTGTTGAAAAATTCCGTGCTCCAGAGTTATTGAGTCTGCTGGCTCAAACACACAAACAGTCAGCCTCTTACATTTGTTATTCATTGAATTAAGAACCCAGAGAAGCATGGACTGTTATGAAATCACTTGTAGAAACATTCTGTTTTGGTCCTTGTTACATTATTTTGATGCTGCCGAAAAATGGTGACCAGAAATGTGATGTTACAGTGTGATTGTAACATTCTAATCATACTTATTTAAAAAAACTATAACATAATTATAAATGCCTATTATTGTCAAGGTCTTAACTTAACTGAAATATAAATGTTTTTTATATACACCCTGTTTTGGTCAGTCTCACCCTCACTCAAAATAACACAATTTTGCAAGTAACATACTAACCAGAGCTATATGGTCACAGAATGTGCCTGTTACATTGTCACTTGTTACCTCTGAAGTACATTGACCTATGCACTAAGAAAGGCAGTAATGGTATGCTTAGATAGCCTCCATTACCTGTATAGTTTATCATTATCAGACATAGAAGTCCATTTACATTTTTCATTTTCTTTTATTCTTTTCTATGATGTTCAAACTGAGGGGGTTCCAGATCAGCATATTGATAAATTTTGCTTTGTGTTTTGGTTTCATGACCTAAACCTTTCACTATCTCAGGGAGTGCAGATGCCACTTTACTGTTGAATAAACTCTCTGCACCTGCTGTCTTTACCTTCTTCGGCTGGTAGGATGTGCTAATGAACGATGCGGTCAAACTGGACACAACCTTCAAGTTCTCCTTCATGACTGACCTTGCCAAGGCCATGACCTACATCCACAGCAGCCATCTTGACTCCCATGGCAACCTGAAGAGCTCCAACTGCCTGGTTGATGCTCGCTGGACCCTGAGAGTAAGTAGGAACTGACCCAAACAAACAGGTAACGTTATCATGAGGTGCGGCAATGTCCCCCAATGGAGCAAACTCCCATAATTAGTCTTCGGTCTTTTATTTCTCTTTGCTCTTAATGACTGGTTCAATAATGTCATGTTCAGCACCTGATTTTAGTATCACAATGATATTATTTTTAGGTCTGGTGTTAACCTGATTTAATTAGAATATTACAATAACAGTCTGTTTAGGTTCGGCCCAACCTCATCATATCAGAACCTCAAAATGGCTTTCTATTTGCTTTTGGTCTTGACATCACCTAATCAGAACTATAGAATAATGGTCTGTGTCTGTTAATTCTTCATCTCAAGCTTTTTTCACCTTTCTTTGTGAATGTTATTATTCTTTTAACATGAATTACTTTAATCTTCAGATAACTGACTATGGACTCCCTACGTTCCTGGCTGGTCAAAACCTTGAACTTACCGAGCATGAACTCTACAAACGTATGTATTGATATAGAAGAACTTTTGGGCCAGGCTTTTGGGGTCATTCTCAAGTGGCTGTACATGGACTGCGAGTCAAGCCTAAGATCCAATCAATCCCTTTCATATGATATTTGATTCTCTAAGTATGTGCTAAGCACCTAAAAGTAATATAGTTTTATTTCTGGGCTCATTAACATTTTTCTCTTCACTTATATCACTCTATTATCTATAAAGCCCTATCTATTCAATATCACCTATTGTTGGGAAGAACACCCAAGCCAAGCATTGACATTGACTCTGCCACATTGTGATGTTCTGCAATATCACAGTCTTTGCTGTGATGTGCATATATGTGAGAGAGGAATACACCTTTTTAAAAAGAAAACCTCATGGGATACCCCTTGTTATCTCTGCAGGAAAGCTGTGGACAGCCCCTGAAATACTTCGTGAGAATGTTCCCAATCCTAAAGGTACCCAGAAGGGAGATGTCTTTAGTTATGCCGTCATCTGTTATGAGATTCTGCAGAGGAGTGAGCCCTACACCCTCGACAATGTCACGCCCAGAGGTAATCTTTTATTTTCTATTTTAAATGAATTGGAAGATTTCTTATGGTGACTTTGCTAATAACAACAAGGCACTCAGAAGAAATGTACTCAAAATCATATAGTAGTAACTAAACCATCATTAAGTTGGATGTAAGCTCTATAAGTATCATAGTTTAAGTGAAAGAAATAAAGAAGATTCCTAAACATGGCTTTGTAGATCCCAAAATAGGCCTAATAAGGGTGAAATGTGCTCAGTTTCATCCGGTATGAGCTTTCCATATGATGCATATCCCCCTAACCATTGTATGTAAGCTGCAAGGCCTCGACCCATACTTCAGATAAAACATATTTTACATGTGTATTTATGTATGTATGTATGTATGTTTCTTTGTATGTACATCTGTATATTGGCACTTCAACCATATTCTGCTGCTACAAACAAAGAGTACATTTTTGCTCAGTATGTTAATACAGCTCTTGTTTTAAGTGTATGATTATATAATTATAATGTTGTTAGACATTATACCAAAATGTTCCCTCTCTGACGATGTATGATTTATGGATATGATTTTATGTAAATAGTGATGACACTTTAGAATTGAGAAGAAATTAAAAGGCATTTCCAAGACAAACACCTTTAAGGGAAAATTAATTTCATATACGAAGTCCCTGTAGGCCTGCTGTATCAAAATATGGTGCAATTGTCCATTATGTAAATGTGCATAGAATATATATATATATGCATATATGTATACACCCTTTTTACTTATTTGCACAGTGAGCCATCCCATTGTCGGTTCCATTGCTCCCAATGATTTTAACCTGGGTGCATTGGAACTCATACCCCAATACCTCATTTCGAACTTCTACGCGAGTTAGACCCCACACTATTGAAAAAGGCCTATACTTCAACGGAAAAGGAGTTCCATGTCCTGGCCCTACCTGGCTGATACAAATCGCGTGTTATATAAAGTTTTCAAACTTGGTGACCTTGCTTTGTCCTTGGCTGACATTGTGAACCGGTTGTGTAATGAGAAGAGCATCACATACTGCCCCTCACATCCCAACCACTCCTAGATGGGGACTCTTGTAATTCTGAATGTTTCTATGTAATATATATATAGTTGTCGACTTGCCCAACAACTCAGAGATGGGGATTCTTGTAATACTGATACAAATTATGTGTTCAATGTTGTATAAAGTTTCTGACTTGGAGATCTTGCTCTGACCTTGGCAGACATTGTGAACCGGGTGCGGAATGGAGAGAGCATCCCATACCGGCCGGCCTTACCTGACCACTCCGAGATGGGGCGGCCCATCCTGGAGCTGATCAGGGCCTGCTGGTCAGAGGATGTGGAGGAGAGACCTAGGTTCACCACCATCAGGGCCCGCATCAGGAAGATGACCAGGGGAGAGTGAGTAACAGCTATGTTCACTTTCGCAAAATTATGAGCGAGTACCATACCTACTGGCAAGGGGAGGGGTTTTACAAGACTTTTGAAGATATACAAGACTTTTGAAGATATAAACTATTTATGTTGATCTTGCTATAGTTTACAGTTTACTATTTCTATATTGTTTTCTTTGGGTTTAATTAGGGAGAGAGTTTCCACTGCTTCCATTTTCCAGTTGTCTTCAAAGTAGTTAGGCCTTTCTAAAGATTCTTTGAAAGATGTAGTCACAATGCCATATCCATGGTCAAATACAGGTATTCAAATAGTTCCACTCAGTCCACATGATAGGGATGCTCCATTTCTTCGCCTTCAATTAAATGCTATGTTATTATAACATTCTATTTTAGTAAGTCTCAACTTTACCTAAAATATGGATCTGTTATGTGAAAATTGGGCAGGTTACGGACCAACCAAAAGAGTAGGGTTGCAGAACATGCTTGTTATGTTGCTGCTTGCCTGCCTAGCAAAGGATGTGACATCAAACAACATTTTGATAATGTCAGAGAGCATCACAGAATGTTATTAGAACATTAATATTGCACATTGATCTACATTGATCTACAAAGATCTACATGATACAGATGAAGCCCAATGATAACTTTGTATAATGTGTGTTCATCATTGCAGCATCAACATTATGGACAATGTGCTCAACATGATGGAGAAGTATGCTTACAACCTGGAGGAGATTGTTGAGGAGCGAACAGGGCAGCTGGTCGAGGAGAAGAAAAAAACTGACCGCCTTCTGTACAGAATGCTACCCGCGTATGTATTTTGTAGCCACTTGTATACAACATTTATCAGACTAAGGTATGGGGGACAGGTGCCCACCATACCAAAAAAAAGTAAAAAACGCTGACCACCTTATGTACAGAATGCTACCTGTATATGTATTTGTAGCCACTTGTTTACACCATTTATTAGATTAGGGTAGGGGGGACAGGTGCCCACAATAAAAAGAAAAGTAAAAAACACTGACCACCTCCTGTGCAGAATGCTGCCTGCATATGTAACTTGTAGCCACTTGCATTAGCAAATCCAAAGGGGGGATGGGTGCTGTGACAGCATGCATGCCTCTCCTTTATATTGGAAAGTTTTGCTTTTTTCTGCCAAAAATAGTGCCCCTCCCCGTTTTTAAAATCCTGTATTGGTAATTACTTGTATGCCATATAGAGAAGATTAAAGGGTGAGAGATGTTTTCTAAACATAAATGAAATGTTTTAAAAAGCCTTTAGAAACCTGAACAGGAACCACATCTTGTTTCAATGGTGAAATCCACACAATTAATTCAATATGATTGCCCCCATTGGGGAAGCTGAGTACAGTCAACTTTTTCAATAATATTTGAACTGCTTTTCTGATTTTAATGATCTTTTTACTGATGATATCAGAATAGCAAGAACTCCTTGCATTGTTGTTGCAGTTTACCACTGGTGTTCCCCTTTAAATTCTTGAGTCATAATCATGAAATTGATTGCTTTCCAATCCAATAGGACTGTGGCCGATTCCCTCAAGTCTGGAGAGATGGTTCAGCCTGAGAACTATGAGCAGTCCACAATCTATTTCTCCGACATCGTCGGGTTTACAAACATTGCCTCAGACAGCAGTCCCATGCAGGTAAGTCGTGCAAGTCTCATACAATGTTTTATATAATATTTACAAGACTCCTATATGGTCATTGAATAGTTCCATACAGGTAACCAGCAACCAGCAACCAGTCATATATATGTGGCTAGTTGAAATGTAAAGGAAAAAACGAAAATCCCAATATATAGTAAAAAAAACACTTAGTTTTTATATATTTTAAACAGCATTAGACCTAAATTAACATATGGATAATACTATAGGGTAAACAAGCATTTGTTAGGAGTGTGAGCACACTCTCACAACTTATCCCACAGGGCTGTGATGTCATCTAGGCTCTCAGTCACAGAATTATGCTTGTGCAGTCACCCATAGCCAGAACCTTATCAACTTGCCCTTCTTGTATAACAGAGCCTAGATGACATTACATGTACTCAGGAGAAGCCACTTCACAATATATTTTTCAAACATTAATTTCTCTCATATTCATGATATATCAGCAGTTATCTCTGTATATATGTTTTGAGGAATACACATTCAACCTAATATAAACATTAAAAATGCCTTTGCAATGCTCCTTTAATATTGTAATTGATTATTTGGTTTCCTGGACTATATATTTTTCCCTTTGAATAACCCTTCTAGGCACTGTCTACATAAAAGATAGATCTCTACAGGGCCAGCCTATTTCTAAGCCAAATACAAATGCATTCCTTCAGATCTCACCTTTTTGTCATTTCAGATTGTTGACTTCCTGAATGACTTGTACTCCTGTTTTGATGGAATCATCGAGAAACATGATGTCTACAAAGTAAGTTGACTATTATTGTTGGTATAGCTCAAATAGTATCTGGTCATTTCTAAGTTCTCCCCCTCTGTACATAGTTTTCTCCTTTCATATGATGGATTTGTGAAAGCATACTTTTGTCCTGAGGTTGATGTGGTCGGTTTAGGCCATATTCCACTACATGATCTTTGGCTCATAATCCCTTTCCAATCTACCGATGTTTGAAAAAAGTAAAAAGATCAGAAGGTATTCCTGATTTTTAAAGGGTTCATCCTGAGGTGCAATACACCTGCAAATAATCACAATCTTTGGCATCCTTAAGATCAGCAACCAAAGATCAGGAGTATTCCTACCAATAGTAACCAACATGTTCTTAACTATAGGGAACTCTGCTCATTATCTTTGATAGATGAAATAGAAACACTCTCAATGTTACATCACAATCAATCTTTCCCTTCTTTATTGAAATACAGAATTTACAAACATGAGAGGGGTGCATGCCATGCATTTGATGGTCTGTTAGCTTTCTAATAATGTGTAATATGTCCTCATAAAACTGGCTATTTAAGTAAGACAGGACTGGTTTTGTTTTGGCTTAGAAGTAAGATATTTCAGAACATGTATATGATGTACAATATGGATACAATTGGACATTAATGTTGAGATTAATTGGGATTGTAGACAAGATCACCCCTATACTTTTAAAATGTGTTCTATATTTCCTATACTACAAGCTAACAAATGGTATCTCATTTTTTAAGAAAGATTTTGGGTTTCATTGAAACTGTTTGGTGAATTACAGGCTTCTTGTTTCAATATACTTCTTATTGCCATCTCATTGTATTAACAAAAGAATTATCCTTTTTGGTTTTCCTCAAAAACAGACAAAATCTAAAACCTTGTTTTGTGACTTATGGGCTCCTTCTTTGCATGTACCTCTAGGTTGAGACAATTGGGGATGCCTACATGGTAGTGAGTGGGGTCCCTATCAGAAACGGCCCACGTCACTCAGCAGAAATCGCCAACGTGGCCCTCGAGTTGCTCAGTTCTGTGACTCATTTCTCTATCCGACACCGCCCTAACGTGCAGCTCCAGCTCCGCATAGGTAAGTTAACAGTACCTCAAGGCTGTATTCCATATACAGTAGGGGAGGGTCTAGGGGGGTCTAGGGGGTTCTGCGCCCCCCCCCCCTCATTTTGGTAGATCCCTAAAAAAAGAGGAAAAATACTGTGTGCATATATGTGTCAATGTACATGGCTTCAGTGCTTAGCCTTTATCCTGACCCCCTCCTGTATCCAAGTAGATGCTGCACATAATAGGACCCAATTGTAATCTACTATAGCAGTGTCCCCTACTTTTGGTGATTTTCGGGCACCCAAAGTGCATGCTGCCAATGTTCACTTGTAAAATCAGCTTGGCAATAATTGGCAACAAATAATTACCAACATGTAAGAAATGTATCGGCGATGTCAGCAATTGTAAATCACCAGTACAAAAGTATACAGGTTGGGGCTACCATAGGAAAATGGGAATGTCCCAAATTTTTGGTATGTTCTAGTTACAGGGGACAGCCCGTGAAGTTGGGCCATCCTGATTAGTCGGGCTAATTGATATTCCCCGCCATTTTATTGTTGTATCTGACCCCTCAAGGTGAGCCTAAATGCCTGTCACCAGGAGAAGGATCTATAATTAGCTCTACTAAGGGTGCGTCACAGACCAGGACATAGGTTATGTAAGACAGCCTCAGCCTGCTTAACCAGCGTGGCCCAGTCACACAGTACTTAAAGGGCCATAGGGGGACTTTTGTGTTTTGAGAAAAAAAGTTCATATTTAACTTCAGGTCTTTTGGGCTAGATAAATGGAAACACAAATTTAAGACACATTTACCAAGCCAGAATATTCAGCAAATCTCTCTATTAATGTCCCTAGATCACAGGAAGATATGTGCCCCAGGATTATGGAATGTCCTGGTATCACAGGCCGTTCTAATTTTCCGCGTTAGCCCAGACCTGGTATATCGGCAGCAAAAAGTTAATGCATTTTTGGTATGAGGAATACAGCCTTTAGAATGGTCTCAGTCAGTGCGATCCAGCCAACAATCCTTTAGTTTCACAAAGATTGCTAATATGTGACCTTTTGTTGTGAACCTTGCAAAGTTGGTGCCTCCAATTAGAGTCTGTGCAAACTGTTACAACCCCTGGTCTGTTTAATATTTTAAGTGAAGTTATAGAGCGTTTGTTTATATTTCGAAAAGATCAAAAGAGATGGAATGCTGTAACTGATAACACAGTTTCTAATAAGGGGTGCCACTATCGACAATGTCATGAAAATCCCTTGGGCCACAGTTGGAGGTACTCATTGTTATTGACTACAGCATCATTGATGCTAAGTAGGTAAACACAATATCCTACAACCTCAGCCTTTCAGTCTACATAGATAAGTGCCCAATCCTAACACTTTGGGCTACTTTGTGATGCGACAGAAATCTTCACACAATATTCAACCAGAGCAGTCATTGTGATACTACATAGGTAAGCACAGTATCCTACAACCTCCGAGCCTTGGTTCGTGTGAAGCTACATACATATTTCAATGCCCTATCACCTACCTCATTGCTTCTGTCGGCGTTTCATAGGTAAGCACAATGCCCCACTACCTCTCAGCCTTAGTTTGTGTAATACTATGTGTAAGCATTTATGTTTTATGATGCCAATGTGTTTATTTTTGTTTTTTATCAAATAATTTCCTGCCCGTAGGTCTGCACACAGGTCCCTGTGTGGCCGGTGTAGTGGGAAACATCATGCCCCGCTACTGCCTTTTCGGGGACACCGTCAACATGGCTGCCAGAATGGAGTCTAGTGGAAAGCGTGAGTATAATATACACAATACAAGATTATCTTTCTCAAGAATAACATAGCTCTCCTAATTTTGAATATTTTTAGCTTGGACACCCAATGGCTCAGAACTGAATTACCAGGGTACACTTCATAGATATATACATTCAGAATTAACTTAAGGGGACAGTTGATCCTCTGACTATGGTTCATTGTGAATTGACCATTAAGTCTTTTGTAGCAGTTCTTTGCAGGGTTGGGGGGCTAACACTAAGTTTATGCCATATTTAGATATATGTGTTATAGTTGTGCTGAGTTATACTGTGATATAAAGAACTGAAAAAAAACACAAAGGGCCACACCCTTTCATTTCATAGCCATTTATCATGATTAAATAACATCATCACTTTTTTCATGCAGCTTTGGGAATCCACATCAGTAAACAGACGTACATTGCTCTAAAGGACCAGAAGGGCCTCAAGTATGACACAGAACTTCGTGGAGAGGTTAACGTCAAGGTAAGTCAATGGCATTATGGTTATATCATGACCAGTAGGGCCTACAGTATGTCATGACCCTATGCAGAGAGTTCAGTGTCAAGCTTATTCACATGGGATAATGGTCAAATCATGACCAGGACCTAATAATATAAGAAGACCAATAGGGGATGTCCAAGGGTGACAGGACAAACCAAAGGGTGACGATCCCCCAAGGACAGCCCCTAAGGGTCTTCTATATTTTATTACCCAAGCAAAAGTCAAATAACCACACAATAATGAAAATGAACAAGAGACTCATTCGGCCCAAGTAGTGCAACATGCCATAACATGACTTTGATGTATCACTATGCTGGGGAATTCAATGGCAAATATTTAATATTTTTTTAGACATTGTAGAAAAATACCACATCAGCAAACAAATTGTTAAAAAGATTTTATGTGAAAAAGTGTAGTGCCTGTGTTAGTGTAGTGCCTGTGTTAGTGTGCATATGCGTACCACTCTCCGAATGGAGCCTCTTCTGGTTTGCGCACATTCAGGTACACCATTGTGTGTGCGGTGAGCATCATGCTTGGAGAGTGGCGTGGGCGCTGACCTGGCAGAAAGCAGGAGTGCACTCTCCAGGCACTTTTCCAGTCTTTTGCGTTGCGAGGAATATGTTTTTTTTTTCAAAACCAGAAGTGGAACATACAGGCTCTTCATACATTGAAACCATCTACGTACAGCATTGAATGCTAGAGAGTAATAACAACTGATATGGCCCTTAGCAGGGAGGTCAATGTCAAGGACAGCCGCATAGAACAATGATTGTATCTTTAGGAGAGGGCCTCGAATATGACATGGCCATTCATGCAGAGGTCAATCTCAAGACCAGATATTTTGGTGTAATGGTAACATCATGTCTAGAAGGGCTTAATATATGAAATGGCCCTTCACAGGGAGGTCAACATCAAGGTTAGTAAAATAGTGTAATGGCTATACCATGCTTAGAAGGGCATACCACCTGATATGGCCATTCAAGGGGAGGTCAACATCAAGTATAGCCATATCAGGTGATTATATCATTAGCAAAAGGGATTAACAACTGACATGGCCTTTCAGGCAGAGCTCAACATCAAGGTTAGTTATATGTTGTTATGGTTATGTTGTGACCAAAGAGGTCCAAAGATATGATATAGCCTTTTGACAGGAGGTCAACATCAAGGATAACCACACAACATGATGGTTATATCCTTAGCAGAAGGGCTTAGTGTATGACGTGACCATTCAGGCAGAGTTCAATGTAAATGCTTGTCAAGGTGGAATATGACCCAAATGGGTGTACCAAGCCCTCAAATTAGACTTCAATTGTGTTCTGTTTTTTTCTCCAGAATGACTTACTCAGGGCCTGAGATTGAACTTGACATGTGGGACTCTGGATGGGAGTGTGCCACTTTAAGAAATGTCTATGCCCAATATCACCATAATTTCTAACCTCCCTATTGTATACCTCCTATATCACTTGTAAAATTTATTAAATTGCCTTGTTGCACTGGTGACTTTAGGCATTCTGACCTATAACAGATAACTGAAGCTAATAAAGAAAATAAAGATAATAATAAAGATACTCTTTTTTTTCAGGGTAAAGGACTTCAGACAACGTATTGGCTACTCGGTCGAGAGGGTTTCAACCAACAACTGCCTAAATTTGACAGGTAATGCCTGCAACTGCTGTGTAAGTTTGTTGGCCAACCTGATACACTCAGATATAGCAATAATTGAAATACAATAGGGCAGATTTATAAGGTAACAAATGATCCTCATTGTGTGCAGAATCACTTCAAATGCTTGAGTTTATGTGCTGTTAATACTGTGTATACTGTGAAGCAATACCTCTTAAATATTACTCATCATTTACAAGTGAGGATGGGTTATTTAATGAGGATAAGGATAGTTTATGTGTATGCAATGACTCTTGAAGAGCAGAAAATAGATATTAGTTAAAAAATAAAAAAAAGCACATGTTATGACATCTGAAAGCTTACTTGAGATTGTAACTGTAGATTCAAGGATATAAGCCAGGGTCAATGGAAAAAGCTGATTATGCACAAAGAAAATCTGCAAACCTGTATCCCATGAAACCTCATGTGAGCACTCACTTTTAAAAGCTATCATCATAAGTGTTGAAGTCAAAAAATTAAGGAAATTAGACTGAAAGATTAGTGAAAAAAACTTACATCCCTGTAAAGTAAGCAATTAGATGTCTAGATGTTGATAAAGAAATGTAACACCATATCAGACTTACCTGATATTAATTTTTATTGCAAGCTATTGCTTCTTAGCTTGATATTTGAATGTGAGGCAAATCATCATATTCCCTCACATCCAAATATTGATAGTGTCTTTGTCTGAGAAGATTGACATCTAAGATGTTTAATGTGTGACTTCTGCTTCACAGGTTGGATAAGAAAAATTTGCCCAAGAGCGGAGAGAAAGCGGGAACCGAGAGGTCCGATTCAGACAACTAGTCTGCATCTCATAATCTTGATATTAAACAGCTCATGTGATGTAATGGAAGGTTTAGCCATACCAATGCCTTAACTAGACATTCTGTAAAAAGAAATCACATGTACAGCATTTCCTGGATTATACTTGAAGTATCTGTTCCTGAGGTTTGAGACAATATACTTTATAGTCACCTGCCCTGGTAGTTGTCAGGGAAACCGTCCAGTGACTGTTTAGCTGTCAATGTATAGTATGTTAAGTATCCATGGTGTTCAGAAAATTGGTGGTCGACCATCTATTTCTCTCTTTAATAGATTTTAGAGAAATCACATTCAGTCCGTCCATGAGTGATGTTTGCATTTCAATTATCTCTAACTTGGATAACTTATTTTCTGCATTTTATCTGCAGACTAGCCAAGGACCCAGATGCATTCTGGGAGATATGATATATATGGATATATTTTTTCAATATATACATGTGTTCATTCATGTATACTTCATATTGTAAAAATGGTTTGGAAAAATATTCACTACGCATAAGATATAGTTAATATTTGTAAATATTCTTTAGATTCCCCTGTGTATTTGTTGACCTCATTAGCTCAAATGTACCCACACATACTGTAAAACATCTATCTGTGGTTGGTGAACTGAACTGTTGTTTATACAATACACTTGCTTATGCATTTGCCGCATGGTAGGGATAGTGCACTCTGATCTTTGGAGTGGAGCCTATAGAGTTATGAAGGTTGACCATATAGGCGGCATCTGATGCACTCATCTGGGCAGAACCACTGTAAAACATCAATGGGGCTTACTCTACAATGCAGTCAATGAAATATGTTTAAGGGAAATCTTTACTTTACAAACGTCTTACCTGGAAAGCCATGTACTTAGCTTTTTTGTGTTTTTTTTTAATTCAATTGTTTATTCAGATATAGAAATAAGCCTGTACATTTGTTTTTCATACCTTTTAGTTGTATGTATGCTCTGACATTGTTGTACCAAATTGTTGTTATGAGTAATTGTTATGACTAGTTTTGATATGAAGGAAACTTATCAAGTGGACAGGAACAGAACTAGGGCAGCATTTGCAAATTATATTTGTAAATAATTAACCTAGATCAATGTGATATTAACTGCCCTGTTTAGTGAGGAAATTCAGCTGTGTGAACAAAACCAAAATTGGCATGCTGTCAAGTCTCAGTACTGGTGATCTCAGTAGAGGTCCAAGTGCTAAGAAAGAATGACTTTTACAGCATTTTGTAAAACATACCTCTAGAGATTTAATATCATGTGACATACAATAGGACACACGATAAACTGAAAAAGATTTGTTCTTAAAACACTATTCCAGAGAAAATATGCACTATGTAGTACCCAAATATGTGACTTTGTGGTGTTATAAGGTATAGAAAATGTCAGTATTTAACAAAGATTTACGATACTTGATTGGCATTCCAGAGTAGCTCTTTCTATGGTGTGCATGAAGGCTTTGACCAGACCAAAACACAAGGATGAGTTATAAAGTTTTTATTTTCCCTGTTTTATGATATAATTATAGACCCATATTGTAAGTGTTCAGGGGCGGATCTGGGTTTAAGAGAAGCAAGGAGGTTCCACATAATAAATACTAACTACTCAAAATTTGCACACAAGTAGGTCCCTGGATGGAGGGATCCTGATGTTGTGCTTTGAAATTGTGTAAAGGCCCTGTTGCATTTCATTGTCCCTCAGAAACAATAGTGTCAAGTGTTGAATATAAGAAAAGATTCCTATTTTCAAAATGAAATCCACAGTACTGATGTCGCAAAATGCCCTTGATGTGAAGCCAATTAAACTTTGGCAGGGTAGGAAGCCAAATAAATAAGTCTAAGTGGTTACTCACACAAGGGATAGTTATAGTAAATTCTATGCAATATTGTTCTAGATAAAAAGAAGGACAATGTATATTATTTGTATTTTTGGAAATCAAAGGGCATTGAGAGACCCACAGCCTTATTGTGTGTGTTGTTCTACTTTCTCGATGTTCAATGAGTCTCAGTGAAATGGCCTTAAACCATCTGTTATCAAGGTTAGCTTAAGGTGATGATGACACTTCGAGTTTATTGTCCACCCAGCAATTTTTTGACTATATCAGGACCAACACACAGTTTTTGAGATGTACAATGTTCCAACTGAATCTATGGGGTAGAGAACAATGGCAAGGTGGGGTGCTGCAACAGGCCCAGCCCAGGCTCGAACCCAGTCCAGCCAAGTGAGAAGCAAGAACCTAACCCACTACACCATCCCATCCCCCTCTGGTTAGCATAAGTGCCTAGTCTAAACGGTTATAGATTATCAACCCTCAACCATCCAATATATTGTATGTATTGCTGTAAAGAAAATGTCACTGAAGTCTATTTAGTAATAAACTATATTTTTCATGTGATTTATTGGTATTTGTTGTTGTTAGCAAAAGTACTTTCTTTTTCCTCGTGGGGATTGGGGAAAGGTTCAATTTACATCTCATGCCTCTTTGATTTTATACAATGCAGAACATCGAACGGTAAAGCATTGGTTCCCATGCATTTTTGGAAGACCTATTTAAGACCATTTTAAGATCAAGATTTAGACAAATTAAAACCTATAAACTGCATGTGAAAAGATCTGGTAACATAATTATAGTGTATTATTAAATATGTTCTTGTTTGACAGTAGGATTTAAAATGTTCATGGCTGCGTCAGCTGTTTTTCTCCCAGGACGAGATTAAAATGTCCTGAATTTTCAGATGTTGTTTGTGATTTTCGAGAAATTCAGTTTGCCTAATAAGATGTAGAAACATTTGTAACTGTTTATTTTTATTTCACACATGTAAACAAGAAAGATCCACATCACAATATAATTGGGTTCAATTCTCTTTTTAACAAGTTTTCTTTCAAATTAATTATTATTTTCAGACAAAACTTTTGAGCATAGGCAATCTTCCATTCAGTCCTTCTTTAAACACTTTATATAATATATTTTAGGGATAGGGTAAGCTATGTTACACATATACAAATCATTTTATGATTATAGGCACAGTAGCTGATAACATGAATTTGGGTCAATACAAGAAGCAATGTTCCATGCAACCCTTTTGACAACAATAATATTCATTATTTTGTGTTTTCAAATTGCAATAAATAAAAGTACATATTGATTGAACCATAACAAAATGTTGACAAATATGATTGAGTAGAGTCCATACTCAACCTAGCTCTTAACTACAACATAGAAATAAATACAGATTCAAATATCCTTTCAGTAATACTGACCTTTTTATTAAGGTCCATCAAAATAATAGGGCTGCAAATATTTTAGATCATCTTAGTCTTTAAAAAGACTTCCAACTGTTCAAGATGCTCTTAGTAGTATAAGAGGGCCTGCAACTGTTTGTCATGATCCTAGTCAATTATAAGGGACATCCACTTTTCCAGATGATCTTTGTTTATTAAAAAGGCCTGCTATGATTTAACATGAACCTAGTCAATTAGAAGACTGCTTAGAGTGAATGCACCTGTTCAAGTTCATCGGCCTGTTCCAAGTACACTATGCTCTGTATGTGAATAACCTGCTTGCCATCCTGGGTCAGCTCTCTGCTCACCTCTTCCAACGTCACCTTAGCACTCTCATCCAGCAGCTCCTCACTGTGGGCAATCACATCTGCACCAGGACTGATGACCTCCTGACCTTGACTAATGACCTCCTGACTTCATCCTACCACTTCCCGACCGTGACCGACCATCTCCTGACCTTGACCCACCATCTCCTGACCTTGACTGTCTACCTCATGTATTTGAGTGACCACTTCCTGACCTTGGCTGACCAGCTCATGAACTTGACTGATAACCCCCGGACCTTGACTGATAACCCCCTGACCTTGACTGATAACCCCCTGACCTTGACTGATAACCTCCTGTTGGGCCAGGACCAGTTGACCTTCAAGACTTTCTGTAACCTGCATTGCCAGTACAGTCTCCTCAGTGATCTGCTGGCAACCCTCGATAACCTGGTGGTAGACCAACTCCCCCTGACCTTGACCAAGGTCAGTCTGACTTTCACAGACCAGAGGTTACCCGCAGTGACCTCCAGGTGACCTTGAGTGACCTCCTGGTGCCCTTCTATAACACTCTGTAGAACCTGAAGGGCCACGGGTTTCCGTGCTGCTCATATCGCCATCGACCAGTTGGATCACTGACCCATCAACACCTTCCATGACCACATTCTTCACCAGATGGTACTCCCCTTGACTGTGACCTTTTCGTTGACTCTGACCTTGGTCTTGACCCTGACCTTGACCTTGTTCTTCTATGGCATACTGTATGACCTCAGCATTCTGCAGGCCATCCTGGATAGTGAATTGGAGAGGGTGTATTACCAAGTTCTACACATTGCACCCCTGGTTTGAAAACAGTTTGGTTTTCATAGTTCCTTCAGTAAGATGACATCATTTTCAAAAATTAAACTGGTAATAAAACGCCTAAGGACCATCAGGGGTGGGGGAATAACTCTGTTGATTTCACACACACACGGATAGAGGTAGTCATAGAATCAGGAAGGTCACCATTCAGTTTTCATAATTATGCACTTCTCCATTCCTGATAAGATCTTGTTTGTCTGATACCTATTTTATACTCTTACTTCTCAGTTTCAATTAATGAGCGTAATTGTTGAGACCTATTGTGAGAGCATTATATGCAACAATGTATAGGCCTACCCTTTAATTCACTTACCATGGATAGCTGATTTATAGTATTTCAGGCACCTGCAGGATCATTTGGACCTATTCTATTGACAAAAATACTGGTAAATCTATACGTAATATACAAATATTTGCCTTACATATATTTATAATGAATGAAAATTCAAACCAACTTTAAGAAAATAACATATATATACAGATGCAATATATAAAATAATTTTCCATCTTCTTAATCCATAAATGATGGCATGGTGTATCTATGTCTTGTGGTTTGTGGACATATTTCCCAGAATGCAACTTAATCTAGGCGAGCCTGCAGGTAAAACACAGGACATGGGTCATCCATCGTAGTGAGAATTCAATGCTTTGTCTCTCAGATGCTAGCTGCCAATTTGTTGATCTCTGCCTTTCACCAGCCTTGCTTTTTGTCCCCTCTTGATTGGCTGAGACATGCTGTATGTCCTCTGAATGCAAGAGACGCGTGGGAAGAGTGTTATTTGACCCTCTCAACACCTGCAGTCAGTAGCTGTTAGGTTGTTTGATTGCCTGTCTAGGGACAGGTATCCAATCAGAACTTTGGTATTGAATAAGAGAACGTTTTCTTACTGGCACTGATATTGAATAAGAGGTTGCCATGAATAAGTTAACCTTTTGACCAAGATTTTATGAGACTGTTCTTCCTGGTAATGTTTATCTAGCTTTGTATTGAAATGTCTGTAAGTTAATGCCCCATTTGCTGTAGGGGAAATTTTTCTTAAGATTCATTGTGATCTCAGAATCACAAGCATAGCAAATTATTCTTTTAATTTGAAGAAACATCACATTAGACATTGATAGTTCCATGATACATCATATAAATATGTTTCCAAAATTTTGATTTAAAGTTATAAAGATTAGAATAATAGCTCAGATCACAATAGATCTCAAGGTAAAAATTGCATTTAGTGAATGGGGCTTTAAGCCTGTATGCCACAATGCAATATGTTCCTTGCAATTTGCTTGAGATGGCCCTTGCCAGTCATGATTTTTGTGTATATATATTCTTTAATTTCTGAAAAAATATCAAGCAGGGTTGCCCCTGGTCTTCCATGATATAAAGTACACATCTAGATTTCTTAGTATATAATTCCATCCAATGAGTAAAGGAAAAAGGTACAATATAATTTACAAGTAATTTAACCAGAAATATTGTGGGTATCAATGAGAGAATTCACCAGAATGTTAAGATTTCCTTGTCATTATCGATCATCAAGCCATACTAACACAGTCATTGTGTCAATAGCCAAAAGAATATTGAAGAAACCACCACAAAAAATTTACTCTAGGACTAATAAAGTGACATGCCAGATATAGTGATTTATTCCATTTCCTCAAGTGAACAATATCCATATGTGGAACACTGCTTTTTAAGTTTCATAATATATGATGTATTATCAGAATTCACCCTGCCAGTGAATTCAGCATCAGGTAGCACTCTCTCATGTGACCATTCCGTCCCATTATCACCTGTGCAGCCGATGGTGGATCTGTATATGCCAGGCTGCATGTACTGCTCTTCATTCTAGGTTGTTTTAACATAGTTTGAATAATGCTTGGATGATAAAATATAGAAGACCCTTTGGGATCGTCTTCCGGTGGCTGTCCCAGATCGTATTAACCTCAGGCTTCATTCTCAGTTCATGACAATCCCCTATGGGTCGTACGGCCACCCTCCATGGATCAAATTTTAATGCCACTAAATTTTTACAGACCCGGCATTTATGCCCAATTTTGCAAAATATACTTTGTTGTTTTTGCTGTTTTGCATTAGGGGAAATGTCATTTCTCAAATATATACTACCATGTATTCTTACAATAATGTTTTGTGCAATTGCCTCTTATTGTCACAAATTGTTGACAGCATGCAGAGGGAATGATATCCTATTAAAGACAAAAGTTGATACAATGATAAAAGGGACCACCAGGAGCATCCAAGGATGGCCGTAATGGTTTGAACATGTTGTACTGGTCAGGGGGTAGGTAAGTTTTTAATTGCTGTCAAATTGGAAATTGTTAAACATCAAGACTTGCCTCAGCAGCTCCACCTTATGGGACGGTCACATACTGAGGGCTAAGCCTTAAGTTAGTACAATCCCAATGGGTTTTACGGCCATGACCCCAAAGGTTTTTTCTCTATTATATCACCCAAGCAACTATTCTATATATGTGACTCAACACAGGGAAAGGATGCTCCAAGTGGGATTTTTCCTATGCCCTAAGACTAATATTTATGGGGATATGAGTAAATTAATGAAAAACAGTGTTAAAACTGTCTTAGACTAATGTTTTGTGTAAAATAAAGCTGACCTACTCAAAACATTCTATTTCATTCTGAAATATCCTTATTTGGAATGCAAATGGAATGTTTTATTCTCAAAATTCACAAAAAATAGTAATTTGGTTGCCATGGAGAAAATGCCTATAGCATCCATTCCCCCTGTTGGGTCACTCCAACTATGTTGAAACTACTGAGAACAATGAGTGGTACATACGGCCTGGCAACATGCACCGCCCCCAATATTTCATCAGCTGGGCAGGTTATAAATTATGCTGATAAGATGGGACAGTGTTCAATATATCTGAGGTAGTTTTGCACTAAGCTGTCTATCATGTGAATTAGCTATTTGCCTCATACCTGGCAGTTGCATGTGCTAATTTACAATGACACCCACCAGGGCCCATATCTTCACAACTGATTTCTGTGAATTGGCTGATTAGCTGAAATTTGATTAGTGTGTCATAATGTCTCATTCTGTCTGTCACCAAAAGTAAGAATATCATTTCAAAATAACATTGAAAATAGATTGTTAGGTGTAGTTTCTTTGATTGACAGCCTGAATAAATATGAATGAGACACTAATCAAAAGTCTCTACACTGCGTTTTATCAAACAAAGGGCAGCCCATTAATTATGGACACATACTTTTATTTCCTTGACCCCATCCACTCAATTTAAAGTAGGAAAATAAGAAAAAGAATTAAGGTCAGGAAAATGATTATTATGTGTCTTTCCCTTTATGCAGGGAAAGACACATAATAAAGATTTTCCTGAAGTTCTGATTTCCAATCCCCCTGATGTTTATGTAATAAATGCAAGAAGAATCATCATTTACTGTAAGTGATATTTCTTATGACTTATAATATCTGATTCTTGTACAATAGGGTGCTTCTTGGAGTATAAAGACATTGTTGTTCTGCTTTCTCTAGTATATAAGGAACTGTACAAATTGTCAAAATGCACCCAAATTTGTTATTTTCAGGAAACCAAACCATGAATGATAGAATGGTAAGCCAGACCTTTGGATTTCTAATGTGAAGTTAATGGGTGTTAAAGTAATCCTTTCATATTTAATGCCAAAGACAAATGAACCAAGGCAAAGCAAAGGTCTTCCAGAGTATGATGTTTATACATGTCCAACCAGACTAAGACAATTGATTATTAATTGTAGCCCAGTTTTGTGTATTTGAATCATTAGATCATGGACTTGTTTCCTAAAATCTGTGTAGAAAACTGGCTTGCTTCACTTTTGTACCTCTCAGAGAGCCAATCAGTGGAAAACTGAACCAAATCATTTTCTCCAATACTGGCTCACAGGCCCACAATTCTAGAATATTGTTCCATTTCCTTTTGATGTGCATTTTAGAAGGCTGGACTGTTTAAAAAAACAATGGGAATCGTATCTATCTGACTGGATACATGTCAGTGCACTTCCTAACATACAGTCTGATAGGGGTAAAATTCTAAATTAGTTCTGCATTTTATACCACTGATGACATCTATGAAATTGCTTTAAAGCAAATACTGTAAATGTATATATTTACGTGCTGCTAATTTTTCGCGCATTCAGTACTAAGTGACATTTTCGCGCAGTGATAATTTTGCGCTTTTTGTGGATCTTTCTATATAATCCATACCGTTTTATTTTTTCACTCAAATCATATTTTCACGTATTTAAGGCAAAGCGCGAAATGCGCGAAAATATGTACAGCGAGAAAATTAATACGTTTACAGTAGGTTTGCTTCCTGGATTGTCCCTGATTTTCTTAAGTGAAAATGTGGGTCTGTAAAGGGGAAAAACATGTAAAATTGGAGATGCAAGTCTACAAAAAGGATTTAGATTCATTAAAAAGGTTCAGAAATGTACTTCCTTCAAAGTTACTAGAATATGATGTCATATATCTGCAAAAGGTTAGATTTAATTGATCTTACAAAGAAATAGCCATGTAAGCATCTTTCTTGAATTAAAATTTCAAAACAGTTTTATTGAGATTAAGTGATAGGTAAAAGTTAGAATAAAAGGTAATGAAACAAGTTACGAAAAATACATATTTTTCTAAAAACTTAAGAAAGTGCCATACAGAATTAGGATCAACATTATTCTATCACTATTCTATTGGGTGGGTGTAATTGTAATGAGCATTATTACATTAAATTTCTGAAAGGATAAGAATGGGATCATCAGGGTACAGACCCAGTCAACTTGCAACATAACAGAAATGTTCTGCAACCAATCATTTTTAACCAATTTGTTACTTACTAAGATGGCACATAACAATTACTTTATTGAGGTTGAAACCTCACCAAATCAGAACCAAAACAGAACTTTACAAGAACGATCTGTATAGGTTGAAGAACATAACCAGAACATTATGATAATGTCACAGAGTTATAGTTTGGCTGTAGTCTCAGCTTGTTCTGCCTGCTATTCTCTTACTGCAGCTGTTAAAACCCCAAATCCATAATGTAAGGCTACAAATTCAGTGTCAAGACAGGTCCCCACATGGCAATTAAACACTGGCGATTAGTAGCTTTCAGCGGTGAAGAAGGACAAAACATTTGACTAAAACATTTCATCTCCAAGTCGGGGCACTCTTCCTATAAATCTGCTGGTGACTAGATGACACTTTAGTACCTAGACTGGTGATTAACTAATCGCTTGTGTGTATTTCCAATATTTTGCAAGAGAACCAGTTCACTTCACAACGTAGTCTGAAAGGGGTGTTTTTCTGGTATTTAAGGGGTTCAACAACTGCGCGCTCTTACCCCTCTGGCCTGAGTCTGAAAAGGGTATAATGGTGCATTGGACCTGTAGTTAAAAGTCAAAGAATGTGCATTCTGTGGCAAGTCTGTAATGAGTAATATTTAGACACTGTCATGTCTGCTATTCTCATATTTCAGGTGTTCAACACCCATGTGTTACCTCCCCGCTGGCCTGGTGGTAAGGTTGGCTGGGAGTGGGCACCCCCTGTGGTTTCTGCAATGAACTCTGCCCTGTCGCCGCAGGTGAGTACTTTACCAAGACAAACATGCAGCGTAATATAATGTTCATGTAACATACTGCTTAGTCCTGTTTTGGTTCTTGTTATGTTATTTTGATGGCACCCAATAATGTTTCAAAAATGTTGCACATTGCACATTGACATTTTTGCAACATTCTGGCTACATTCATTCACAGAAAGATAACATTGTTATAACATTCTATATTTGGTTAGGTCTTAACTTCAGGCCTCAGAGCCTCAGCCTTAAGAAGATTTAACATAACTGTCACATGAAACTTTAGCAAGTGACAGACAGACCAAAGAAATATGGTCCCAGAACATGCATATGTTCATTATATCACGGCTTGCCTGGGTATTCTTCTCCTGCAGTACACTTTACAGACTTGGCTCAGAATATCCATGATAAATATAACTATAGTTTAATACAGGCACATTGCGGATTCTGGCCCTAGTCTGTAAAGACTATAGGCATACCCTTTACAGACTAGCCTCAGAATTCACAAAACTGACGGTTTAATACAGGCATAATGCACATTCTCAGCCTAGTCAGTAAAGAGTATTAGATACATATATAAATCAGACCCTCACCTTCCTTTGGTGAGCAGAAAAAGGAAAATAATTGCCATCTGTTTCTCTTTCTTTCAGTGTCAATCTGGGGGGTGATTATGGTGTCAATTAGTGTCCCATGTTTTTACTTTTTTTTGTGACCTTTGACGTTTGACCTGTGACCTTGAAGTTTGTAATTCATGTTCGGTCTGGCATCAGGCAGTTTTGAAAAGCTTAGGACCTCCCAAACGCAATGATATATGTCAACCTTTATTAGTTTTGGGTCATCGCTGGTCATGATTTTAGACTGGTTTGCTGCTGCACTAATGGCAGCCATGGCTATGGGGATTCTCATCACATTACTGCCTTACCTGTAAATGGTGTTCAAAAACAGAGTCCTGGGAAGCCCATGGCTTTAGTTTAAGTATTCAGGGGGCTTCACGGGGAAAAGATATAACATTATACACCTGAAGGCTGATATTGAAATTATTGCTCTACTTTTCCTCAAAAGTACAAAAGTGTTTTTTTTGTCATATTCTAAATATTTTGAGACATCAGAACATTCCAAAATGAGAGATTTAGCATCTAAACCCAATTTAGATTATAGTCTAATTATTGATACAACTTTAAATGCTTCAAAATTATGCAGATATCCAATGGTGGTTTTGTGAGCTATAGTTTGAGAATCTTTGTGGTGGCATTGAATGGCAAATAAACAATGAAGAGCAAAGTTTGGTCATCTGTTACTTTTTTTGACAAAAGTATCAACAACAAAAAAGAAATGCCAACCCAGCCTTGTTCGTTTCGTTTCAGCAAGCTGCGGTTTGAGGCTAGACTACGCGAACAGGTGTGTCACATTCAGTGGGAAGATATATCAAACCCCTCAAGCACACCAAGATCCGGGATGGCAGTGTGGTGAGTTACGTTTCTGTTTCTTCCTAATAACATCAATCAGGAAAAGTCTTGTTCTTCCATGTTTGCTGATCTTGCCAATAACGAATGTAGAATTTCTTTTCTTTGTAAGGGACGGGGTACTTTGGAAAGACTAACAAAAGAGTTTAAATAACAAAAAGAAAAAGATAACTAGGGGAAAGGACCCCACCCCTTTTAACTTGCAATTGTCAGTATTAAGTGGTGAGGCTTTATATGAACGAACATAAGGCTAGGTTCTATAAAGAATAAGAGCAATGCCTCGGGTATGTATACATCTATACATCTTTTAGCTGTGGCTAAAACATTGTTGACTAAATAACTGTTGGTGGTGTTGGGTCAGACATATTTAGTTATGATGACCTTCTTTAGCTTTGATTCATATGGGGAAAATATTTCACAATTCTTTGGGGTTCTGCAAACTATAGGATGAATTGTACTACAAAAAAGCTGTACTATTTTGTTCAAGGTTTTTGTATGCAGGAAATAGAACTTTAATATAAAGTCTATTCCCTGATAAATGTTTCTGGTACTGTTCATCAAACTAGGATGGACTAACAGTTGTGCCATCCAATTTACTTTTCCAATGATTTGTTATTTTTTAACTTTGATTCTTTAATGGTCTCAGTTTGAAAAGTTCAAAATAAAAAGTATTTGTCTTACCAATTTGGTGACAACATCATATTACCTAACAAACAAACACAAAAGTGACATCAAATTGTCAGGTTTCAATTTTTAATTCTAATAGGTCTATTTTAAGGTTGCCCCTTTTGTAATATGCAGTGACAGATCCAAGATTTCCAAAAGTCAGCTTATAGGCTAAAAACTAAAACGCTGTGTATTCACTTGTATTCGCCTGCACACACACAACATTTTCCCCTCATCTGCCTAGTTTAGATGTCCACGAATCTGTTGGGGGGGGGGGGACAGCAGTTCAAGACCCCCTGGACTCCTCCCTGGATCTGCCCCTGATATATATATATATTAAAAGTTTTATCAATAATACTATCGACAAGGTTCCCCTTATAGTCTGGGGTCCAGACTCCAAAAAAGGGCTTATTTAAGGATTCTCGATGCCATAAAAAGTTTAAACCTAAAACCCTTTTGGGGTCCTAGAGGGGTCCTTTGGCAATAAAAATTTGCCGGTTGTCACCCTATAGAGGTGTGCATAACCATGACAACCGCCATTTTGTTTTGCAACCCTCATTAAAATTGAACCCCTTCAGAAATGTACTGTATATGAAATATCTCACTCAATTTTTGAGTTTGGCACTTTATATCTGGTATACAAGGAACCAAGTATTAGGTGCATCTGCACAAAAGACAACATTGACTTTGGCCAAGGTCAAGGTCATCTAAATTGAGGTCAAATATCAAAAATGGTCAAAAAAATGAAATTAAACTTCTTTCAAAGTGTCCCACCCTTTAAAATATGAAAGTTTATACCCAAACTTCTTTTGGTGCCCTAGAGGGGTCCTTTGTGTAGAAGAATATGCCAGTTGTCTCCCTGTAGCGGTGTGGCCAACCATTACCCACGGGATTTTGCTTACTGACCTCCTGAAATCTCATCCTGTCAGAATAACACATTCTATGTGATATCTCATTTATTTGATAAGATAACCTTTTAATATCAGAATTCCAAGTAGTACTATAGGAGATGTTTCTAGACAAAAGTCAATTCTGACCTTGGCCAAGGTCAAGGTCATCTAAACTAATGTCAAATGACGAAAATGGTCAAAAAAATGAAATTAAACTTCTTTCAAAGTGTCCCACCCTATAGAATATGAAAGTTTATACTGAAACCTCTTTTGGTGCCCTAGAGGGGCCCTTTGGGTAGAAGAATATGCCAGTTACGTACCTGTAGAGATATGCGCAACCATTACCCTAGTGATTGTATTAGCTGACCTTCTGAAATTCCATCTTTTCAGAATGACACTATTCATGTGGTATCTCATTTATTTGATAAGAAACCCTTTTGATATCTGTTCCAAGTAGTACTGTAAGAGATGTCCCTTGACAAAAAACAACTCTGACCTTGGCCAAGGTCAAGGTCAATATAATTTAGATTGATGTCAAATGACAAAAAAACGGTCAAAAAGATTGTCCAATTAAACTTCTTTCAGAGTGTCCTATTCTTAAAATATGAACAATTATACCCAAACCTCTTTTGGTAGTGTAGAAGGGTCTTTTCAGCATAATAAAATCTCAATTGTCTCCCTGTAGAGGTGTACACAACCAATACGCACACTATTATGTTTGCTCACCTCCAATTTCATCATTTTAGAATTGCATATTTTATGGGAAATTTCATTCATTTTATAAGATAATGATTAAATATCTATGTTCAAAGTAGTGCTATTTCAGGAACAAATGACAAATTTGACTTTGATTAGGTATCCCAACAGATGCAGATAGAGGGGGGTCCACCCCCGAAAAATATGAATGACATAAACTTGTGTAAACCTAGGGTTTAATGGATGGTTGGAAATGAAACAATAACCATATTCTCATATATTTTTGACCAAAATAGTGAGATTAATTTAGAACTATTTAGAACAGATTTAGAACTATTTAACACAGGCAACTACATGGTTTTGGGAAAAAACAAAATTTGCCCTTTTTCATCTTAAATTTTAAGGTACTTATAAGTCACAGACAGAGATAATTTTTGTATCAAATTGAAGGTCTAATTATGAACTATTCAGCTATATGGCTTATAATCATACATCTTGCATGGGGAAAGTGCGCGAAAGGAAGTTGTAAAGGCAAAAATGACCAAAGAAAGCTATGTTTTGGGGAAATTGTCCCATTTTTTACCTTAAATTCGTATTTTAAAGGCATTTCTGAGCCATAAACCTATATATATGTGTGGTAATAAATGAAAGCTCTTATAAAGACCCATCCTGCTAGATGCTTTCCATGCTTCTTAATATCATGGGGAAAGTGCGCATGGGAAAAGTATGTTTTTTATACCCTGTCATTTTTTTGGACCCAAAACAATTGATAAAGTATTCTAAAAATGTCAGATTTTCTTCAATTAAAGGATTTTTAATGTTTTCTTGGATTATTCTATCAATTACTTTCAAATTTACATCAAATGCCGAAAACTGCAATAAAAGAATCAGAATTCAACATGTTCTCAAGTGTTCTTCTGTTGGGAACATGAAGGTTAGAGTTGTCCAGGGTACCAACCACACAGGGAAAACAGGGAAAATGGCAAAAAAGATTCCCTGACATGGAAAACAGAGGGAATTTGGAAATTTTGCCAAAAAACAGGGAAAACACAGTGAATTTCTTTTGGCCAGGTTCTGATATTCCTGATTCTCAAGATATTAGGGATTCAACTTTTTGTTGTTGGGTTGTCCAAATGCTTTCTTTGCGCAGAGGCTGAAAAATTGCTGTAGGACAGGGGAATATCAGGGAAAACACAGGGAATTTGAAAATGGAACTTCAGTTGGTACCCCGGCTGTCTTTCATCTAGAGTCATCCCATATAGTACTACTTGGAACTCAGATATTAAAAGATTGTTATCAAATAAATGAAATAACACATAAAAAGTGTTATTCCGAAAGGATGAAATTTCATAGCCAATACTCTACTGGGATCATGTAGGGAACCTTAAGACTTGGTATTATGCCATTTTTCATTCTTTAGAGGTGCACATAATGGTGACCCATGCCATTTCGTTCACTTATCCCATAAAAACGTATTTCTGTGGACTATGAAGGTTTGAAGGTATGACAACTATACCTCTTATCGTTGTTTGTATGTAAATTCTATTCACTGAACAACATTTGTGCCAAAGAACTGGTAATCAAAGTATTTTGTTTCAATTCTAGGGTTTGCTTTTCTGAACTGGTCAAATTTAATGGATAGCATGACACAAAATGGCATGGGCAATTCAGATTTTGAATTTCTCCAGGTCCTCTATAGGAGAACAAAGAAATTATGGATGTTTTATTCCAACAATTAAACAGTTGAGCAGAAGTTTAATTCCAATGATTTGCATCTTTTGGCATAAGTTTATAAATTTGTTGACCTTGAACTTCACGACAGTCAAAGTCATATCTTGCAGATATGTAACTTATGTACTATTGATTTTAGATGAAAGAGACATCACATGCAAAAGTTTGCAGTCTACACAAATCATATTTTCTGGTAAAAGGGAATGGAATGGCATAGGTCACCACTATGTACACCTCTAAAGAATGAAAACTAGTGTATCATCAAGTCTTAGGGACTCCTGTACATGACCCTGAAAGAGTATTGCTGTGACATTTCATATTCCCAACAGAAGAACACTTGAGAAGGTGTGGAATTTTAATTTATCTGTAGTTTTTATCATTTGATGTCAGTTTGAATGACCTTAACTTGACCATTGTCAAAGTTGTCTTTTGTCCAGAAACACTTCATAAAGCACTACTTGGAACATAGATTTTTAATATATATCTTAAAAAATGAAATTTTCCATAAATCATGCTATTCTAAAAGGATGGAATTTGAGGTAAGCAAACAGAATAGTGTGGGTAATAGTTGTGTACACCTTTACAGAGAGATAATTAAGATATTTTCTTCTGTTGAAAAGACCCTTCAAGGCTACCAAAACAGGTTTGGGTACAATCTTTCATATTCTACAGAGTAGGACACATTGAAAGATGTGATTTCAACTTTTTGACAATTTTCATTGTTTTGCATAAATCTATATAAAATTGACCTTGACCTCGCCCAAGTTGTTTTTTTTTATCTAGAGACATCTCATATGATAGTGCTTGGAACTCAGATATTAAAAGGTTTTCTTATCAAATAAATGAGATATCACATAAAAAGTGTAATTTTGAAAGGAGGAAATTTCAGGACAGTAAGCAAAATAGATAGGGTAACAGGGAGACAACTGGCATATTCTTCTACCCAAAGGACCCCTCTAGGGCACCAAAAGAGGTTTGAATATAAACCTCCATATTCTAAAAGATGAGACAATTTGAAAAGAAGTTTAATTTCTTTTTTTTTTTACCATATTTGACATTCGACATCAATTTAGATGACCTTGACCTTGGCCAAGGTCAGAATTGACTTTTATCTAGAAACATCTCCTATAGTACTACTTGGAATTCTGATATTAAAAGGTTATCTTATCAAATAAATGAGATATCACATAGAATGTGTTATTCTGACAGGATGAGATTTCAGGAGGTCAGTAAGCAAAATCGCGTGGGTAATGGTTGCGCACACCTTTACAGGGAGACAACTGGCATATTCTTCTACACAAAGGACCCCTCTAGGGCACCAAAAGAGGTTTGGGTATAAACTTTCATATTCTAAAGGGTGGGACGCTTTGAAAGAAGTTTAATTTCATTTTTTTGACCATTTTTGATATTCGACCTCAATTTAGATGACCTTGACCTTGGCCAAGGTCAATGTTGTCTTTTGTGCAGATGCACCTAATACTTGGTTCCTTGTATACCAGATATAAAGTGCCAAACTCAAAAATTGAGTGAGATATTTTATATACAGTACATTTCTGAAGGGGTTCAATTTTAATGAGGGTTGCTATACAAAATGGCGGTTGTCATGGTTACGCACACCTCTACAGGGTGACAACCGGCATATTTTTATTGCCAAAGGACCCCTCTAGGACCCCAAAAGGGTTTTAGGTTTAAACTTTTCATGGCTTTCAGAAGCTCCAATTTCACACCTTGGACCCCAGACTATTAGTTTTCAGAGTTCATAGATGTGAAAAGTATTTTCAGGATCGCATTAATTCCTTACAATCTAGTTTATTTATGCATATTTCAAATAACTTCCAGACTGTGACAATGACAATGTCTAATATAGGTCCACTCAACATCCACTCAACATTCTCTGTTGCCTCTAATCAGTTGTTGGCATCAGACAGCGACACCCACAGCTCAGCCACTAATGGCACATACCTTTGGGGGAGTGTGTCTCAGAAACCGTCAGCGTCTTTAAGCCAGATGCAGGTAGGTACCAACATAGAACTGTACAAAAGAGGGCATTCCAACTCCCCAGGCAAGAATCCAGTGTTTAGTTAAGTTGCAATAACATTCTGTTCAGTTCTGGTTTGGCTCTTGTAGCATAATTATGATGACACTCAATAATGTTTTTAGAACCAAACATTGCCATGTTCTCCTGTGATGTTCTTGCAACATTCTGGTTAGATTCTTTCACATAAATATAGTATTGTTATAATATCTGTATTGGTAAGGTCTCAACTTTACTGAAATGCAATGTTATCATAACACTCTGTTTTGATGAGTCTCAACCATATGAAATAATGTAACGGTTATGCAAAAATTTAGCAAGTAACAGACTGGGTGTTGAATCTGAATCCCTTGTACAGCCTCAAAATTCGCACATATTGCCAATTCAAAACAGACACAATACACATAATGAGCCTAGACTGTAAAGGTATGTTGCCACATAGATTTTAGTGATCCTGCAGGCCTTTGTGAGCTCCATTTCTTTCGATAAAACTATTAATTCTAAGTGTTGGGCAAGTGAATTCCTCTGTTCTGCAGGTCCATTTGTATACACCTGCTTCAGGGGCATTCAATGGTGAAATAAATGAGTGGTGCTCATCTGGGGAGTTATGCATGGACAGGCTGTATGCACCGCTCCTTGTTTTCAGTATTTCACCAACGGTATTTCACCAACTTTTGAATATTGTTTGGATGAAGAAAAAAAATATAGAAGAGCCTTTGGGGTCGACCTTGGGTGGCGGTACAACAATGGGGATTGTACAGCCCTCGGACCATGACTTATACCTCTGGGTCATACTGCCACCCTCAGATGTGCCCTGCAGTTCTTCATATTATGAGTATTGGTATTTTTTTGGTCATGTTTTTGTCTCCTACATCTGTAACACTTTACATGAAACTTTTCTACCGCAGTCAATTCCGAGTATCGGTATGGGAGCAGGGCAGCTGTTCTTGGCTGTGGGCCTGTTTCGGGGTACCATGGTCTCCATCAAAGAAACAATTCACTTTTAACCTTTTGATTGACATTCACAGTGGTCTGAAGATCGGGGAATAAGATGTTTTAACCAAGACAAGTTCCTGTTGTTAGCTATAGGCTTATGGTATATATGTTTCAACAAAATGACTGTAGAAATCATCTTATCTTACATTTAAGATGTGGGAGATATGTTTGTGATTTTCCCAGTGCGAAGCACAACATTCAAAATATCTATTCATTTCAGTATTTTCTGGGTATATGGCATGAAAATAGATATTAGCAAATATTTCAAGTGATCAAAATCATGTTTATATTGAACTTTTTATTCCCAGTGCCAATGAACTTTTATAGTCAGCAGCAAAATGGCCCTGTGCAATATAGAGTTTTACCTTATTACCTGGAATAAGAACCCTGTTGAGGGGAAAGCAGTCCAATACAGTCTTTGACATTTTTCTGGCACTGCAGAGCCCACTGATCAGAACAGTTACTTATTAGCAGTGAGTGGATGTGTGCAGGGAAGGGGGGCAGGTGAGGAGGGATAGTTGTTTTTGTTTTAGCTTTCTTGCCCAGGACCCCAAATACCCACCTGGTATTAACTTGTTGTTGACCTTTCAAAATAAAAGTCAAGAGAGGCTCAAATGTTCCTAAATGTATATGGAACAAATCTCTTATTTTCAAATTCAGTTACCTGTAGCAAAGAAGAAATGTTTTTGCATATTGATGAGTGCCAAAAATAATAACTTTGCTTTCTTGTTAGAGTATTTCTGAAATGAAAAAGAAACAAATGTTCAAAATAATCCAACTATTAGCTTATATCAAATACATTGATCCAGTTGGATGGCTCCTGCCACCTTGGTCTACTGGTCAGTAGGATTGCACTGTGCAGGCTCATGAGAAGGGTATATAGGTCAATACTATTCTGGTAAGCTTTTTGAGTCATGGTAATGACCTTGACATTTCTTCTAGTTATCATCACCAACGATTCTGTATGCAAGCCAAAGATACATAATTCATGATGTTTTGGTGTGATTGTCTTGCCCATGAGAACCTCAACATCTTTGTGGGAGCTTGTATCGACCCTCCCAACCTGTGCCTGGTGTGGACCTACTGCAGTAAGGGCAGTCTTACAGTAAGTCGACCTCACACACCCGTTAAAAATTGAATTCAGATCATCTTTCTTGGAGCCTGTATCTACCCTCCCAACCTGTGCCTGATAAACCAATACTGCTGTAATTGTAAGTTGGTAATAGGGTGTTCTGGAGGCAGAGTGGTAGGGTGTTAGCTTTGTCATCCAAGGGTTGGTGGTTCAAGTATGTCCTGCTGCTGTGATATGAGATGTTCTCCCTGTAGTCAACAACAGGGTTATCAAGGGCCTAGTGCCATCAGCTGTTGTATGTGGTGCACTACCTCTAGGATACTTCATGAGAACACCTGTCTCATTAAAAGTGTAAAGGTATGGTCATAGCTTTGATCATCAGGGAGCTTGTTGAAACATCCAGTGTTCCAGAGTTACTAAGTCTAGTGGCTCAAACACACAAACTGTCAGCCTCTTACACTTGTTATTTATTGAATTAAGAACCCAGGCAAGCATAGAACGTTATAATATCACTTGTAGTAACATTCTGTTTTGGTCCTTTTTACATTATTTTGATGCTGCCTAAAAATGGTGACCAAAAATGTAATGTTACAGTGTGATGTAATTGTAACATTCCCATTATGCTAGTATTTCTTTCACAAAACGATAACATTATCATAATGCCTCATATTGTCAAGGTCTTAACTTCACTGAAATATAAACTTTTTCATATACACCCTGTTTTGGTCACTTTCTATATCACTCAAAATAACAAAATTTTGCAAGTAACAATATCAACCAGAGCAATATGGTCAGAGTATGTGCCTGTTACATTGCTGCTTACATTGACCAATGCACTATGAAAGACAGTATTGGTATGCTTAGGTAGCCTCCACTACCTGCACAGTTTATAATTGTCAGACATAGAAGTTCATTTTCATTTTGTAATGTTTTTTTTTCAAATCTGAGGGGGTTCCACATCAGGATATTGATAAACTTTGCTTTGATTGTGGCTCCACAACCTAAATCTTTCACTTTCTCAGGGGGTCTAGACACCACTCTACCATTGAATACATTGTTAAACACTCTATGCACCTGTTGTATTTACCAGGACGTGCTGATGAACGACGCAATCAAACTGGACACAACCTTCAAGTTCTCCTTCATGACGGACCTTGCCAAGGCCATGACCTACATCCATAGCAGCCATCTTGACTCTCACGGCAACCTGAAGAGTTCCAACTGCCTGGTTGATGCCCGTTGGACCCTGAGAGTAAGTAAGAACTGACCCAAACAAACAGGTAACGTTATAATGATGTGTGGCAGTGTCCCCCAATGGAGCAAACTCCCCCAATCAGTCATGTCTTTGGTCATTTAATTCTCTTTGTTCTTAATAGCTGGTTCAACAATGTCATGTTCAGCACCTAATTTAAGTATCACAATGATATCATTTTAGGTCTGATGTTAGCCTAGTTTAGTTAGAAAATTAGTTATGATGTTAGCCTAGTTTAGTTAGAAAAATAACAGTCCATTTAGGTACGGCCCAACCTCATCATATCAGAACTTCACAATGGCATTCTGTTTTTTTTTATCTTGACATCACGAAATCAGAACTTTACAATAATGTTATGAGTCTGTCAATTCCTTACCTCAAGCTTCTTTCACCCTTCTTTGTGAATGTTATTGTTTTTTGAACAAGGATTACTTTAATCTCCAGATAACTGACTATGGACTTCCCACATTCCTGGCTGGACAAAACCTTGAACTTACCGAGCATGAACTCTACAAACGTATGTATTGATATGGACTTTTGGGCTTGGCTTTTGAGGATTCCTCAGGTGGCCGTGCACAGAGTGGGAGTCAAGCCCAAGATTCAATCAATCCCTTTCATATGATATTCGATTCTTTAAGTATGCTCTAAGCACTTTAAAGTAATATAGTTTTATTTCTTGGCTCATTAACATTTCTCTCTTCAACATCTATTCAACCATATTTATACAACATTGTTGGGAAAAACACCTAAACCAAAGATTGATATTCACTCGGCCACAGTGCAATGTTCTGTAACATCACACTCTTTGCTGTGATGTGCATATTACGTGAGGGAGGAATAAACCTTTTTAAAAAGAAAACCTCATTGGATAGCCCTTGTTATCTCCCATTGCAGGAAAGCTGTGGACTGCCCCTGAAATACTTCGTGAGAATGTTCCCAACCCTAAAGGTACCCAGAAGGGAGACATTTATAGTTATGCTGTCATCTGTTATGAGATTCTGCAGAGGAGTGAGCCCTACACTCTTGACAATGTCACACCCAGAGGTAAATTTTTATTTTCTTTTTTAAATGAATTAGATTTCTAATGGTGACTTTGTAAGTAACAACAAGGCACTCAGCAGAAATGTACTCAATATCATATAGTAATAACTAAATGATTATCAAGCTGCATGTAAGCTGTATGAGTTCCATAGTTTAAGTGAAAGAAATAAAGAAGATTTCTAATGGTGACTTTATAGGTTTCAACGATAAGGGTGAAATATCATCATGCTCAGTATCATCCGGTATAAGCTTTCCATATGATGTATATCCCCCTAACCATTGTATGTAAGCTGCAAGGCCTCGACCCATGCTTCAGATAAAACATGTATGTCTGTCTGTCTGTCTGTATGTATGTATATTGGCAATTCATACAATTTCTGCTGCCATAACAAAGAGTACATTTTTTGGTGTACGCTCAGTATGTTAATACAGCTCTTGTTTTAAGTCTATGATTACATATATTATGTTGTTAGACATTATACCAAAATAATCCTTCTTTGACGATGTGATTTATGTATATGATTTTATGCAAATAGTGATGCCACTTTACAATTGAGAAGAAATTTGAAGGCACTTTCCAAGGCAAACACCTTCAAGAGAAAATTAATTTCATATATGAAGTCCCTGTATGCCTGCTGGATCAAAATATTGTGCATTATATGCATAGAATATTTATATGCACATATGTATACACCTTTGTCACTAATTTTTGCAGTGAGCCATCCCATTGGCAGTTCCATTGCTTCAACATAATTATAACCTAGGCTCATTGGAACTCATACCCGAATACCTCATTTTGAATTTCTATGCCAGTCAGACCCCACACGATTGAAAAAGGTCTTTACAATTAACAGAAAAGGAGTTCCATGTCCTGGCCTTTCCCGACCACTCCAAGATGGGGATTCTTGTAATGCTGATACAAACTATGTGTTCAATGTTGATTCAAGTTTCTGACTAAGAGATCTTGCTCTGACCTTGACAGACATTGTGAACCGGGTGCGTAATGGGGAGAGCATCCCGTACTGGCCAGCCTTACCTGACCACTCTGAGATGGGGCGGCCCATCCTAGAGCTGATCAGGTCCTGCTGGTTGGAGGACGTGGAGGAGAGGCCCAAGTTCGCCACTATCAGGGCGCGCATCAGGAAGATGACCAGGGGGGAGTGAGTATCAACCACATTTGACATGGAATAGCTACACATATATTTATAGTAACCATCATTATAATCAATGCTTACCTAAGCCATTATTGTAAATGGTTTCAATAATTACCCCATAAATTTTATATATTTATTCTCCATTCTTTTTTTGTTGAATCTTATACCTTTCATGCAATCTATAGCCTGAATAAATGACCGGTCCCATCTATTAGCAATACGCTTCCTTTAGCACTTTTTCAGTTAAGGACATTCAAAGATTGAAAACTATGAATGCTCCTCCCAGTCAAGGTGGTGATGTCAAACAACATTATGATAATGTCAGAGAACATCACATACAAAATGTTATCAGAATATTGCAGAACCTGACTGTTACATCACACACTAGGTGGGGTATTTGTACCATAAAGATGAAGCTACTTTCTAAACCAAACATCTACATGATACAATTGGAGGAACATGATAACTGGACATGTCTTGGTTTATCATTATAGCATCAACATTATGGACAATGTGCTCAACATGATGGAAAAGTACGCGTACAACCTGGAGGAGATCGTTGAGGAGCGGACGGGGCAGCTGGTTGAGGAAAAGAAAAAGACTGACCGCCTTCTATACAGAATGCTGCCTGCGTATGTATCTTGTAGCCGCTTGCATAGGCTGATCCAAGGGGGGGGGGGGACACGGGGGCTTGCACCCCTCCCTTTGAGATTGGTGCCCCCAGTGGGGAGCTGAGCACAATCAATTTTCTCAATTTTCTCAATTGCACTTTTAACTCATAAGTTCATGTTAATGGTCTTTTGACTAATCACATCAGAATGGCAAGAGCTGCTTACATTGTTGTTTTAGTTTACTATTGATGTTCCTTCTTTAAAGTCTTGAGTCGTAATCATGAAATTGATTGCCTTCCAATGCAATGAGGACTGTGGCTGATTCCCTCAAGTCTGGACAGATGGTTCAGCCTGAGAACTATGAGCAGTCAACAATCTACTTTTCTGACATCGTCGGATTTACAAACATTGCTTCAGACAGCAGTCCTATGCAGGTACGTCATATAAGTCTCATGAAATATTCTATATAATTTTAACAAGATCAAAATCGGCTGATTCTTATGATCACAAGTTAGTAGAGTATATTGTAATGTGCAAGTTTGAACTGAATCACCACTAAAATCAGCTGATTCTACCCTTAGAATCGGCCAATTTTAGCACCTATCTGTCTGCCAACTCAGGCAAAATCGCCTAGTGGGTATGGCCCTTTAGTGATATAAATTGTATGTGTAAAGAGAGAGGAGAGGTGCTGCCCATTTGGTAGTTGCTAAGTTACTGTATTATGTTTACTTCAACCAACCTGGCTGGGCACATCTACTCTTCTCTTTGTATTTATGTTCTCTATTTTCCAATAATTGGCCATTCCAGTTGGAAAAAAAACCTTTAGAGTCTATCACATAAATCTGTGCAAAGCCAGCCTATTTCTAAGCCAAATACAAATACATTCCTTTAGATCACACTTTTTTGTCATTTCAGATTGTTGACTTCCTTAATGACTTGTACTCCTGTTTTGACAGAATCATTGAGAAACATGATGTCTACAAGGTAAGTTGATTATTATTTTTGGTATAACTCAAATTACATTTGGGTCATTTCTCTCCTTGTGGTTCATAGTTTTTTCCCCCTATAATATGTCAAATTTGTGCATTCATACCTTTGTCTGGGGGTTGATGTGGTCATTTATAGCATCAAATGGGTGCTTAATGTACATTTGATAGTCTGTAAGATTTCTAATAATATGTAATATATATGATATCCTCCTGAAACTGCCTATTTAAGTAAGGCTGGACTAGTTTTGTTTTAGCTTAGAGGTAAGAGGTAAGATATTTTTGAACATGTATATGACATACAACATGGATACAACTAGACATCTATGTTGAGATTAAGGTAATTGGGATTATAGACTTTTTATTTGTATATTTCTTGCACTATAAGCTAATAAATGATATCTCACTGTACTTGGTTTATCCTTTGGGTTTCAATAATTCTGGTTGGGAATTTATGGGTTTCCTCTTTCTATTAGGCCTTTTTACCATCTCATTGTATTCACTGTTATCCTGTTTGGTTTTCCTCAAAACCAGACAAGAACACAAACATTGGTCGGTGACTAATAAGCCCCTCTTTTGCATGTACCTCTAGGTTGAGACAATTGGGGATGCCTACATGGTAGTGAGTGGGGTTCCCGTCAGAAACGGCCAGCGTCACTCAGCAGAGATCGCCAATGTGGCCCTTGAGTTGCTCAGTTCAGTGACTCACTTCACTATCCGACACCGTCCCAATGTGCAGCTTCAGCTCCGCATAGGTAAGTTGTTAGCACCAGAAGGTTATATCTCATGTGCAGCAGGTCTGGACCCCCTCTTTTGATGGACCCCTAAACTACAAAAAGATAGGAAAATGCTGTGCGCATACATGGTTTTAGTCATAACCTTTTCTCTTGACCCCCCTCCACCTTTTGAAAATCCTTTATCTGCCTCTGTACAGAAAGTACATGTTGCTTGTTCATGCTGCACCGAAAGTGTACAAAAGTACATGTTGCTTGTACTTGTTGTACCAAAAGTATATTGAAGTAAAAAGCATATGTTCCATATACCAAAAGTACATGTTGCAGATAATAGGACCTTGGCATCCTGATAGTAACCTTCTACATCAGAGTCACCCAATTTTGATGATTTTGTTTCCTGAAAGTTGATGCTGCTGATGTTTACTTGTAAAATAAGCTGTCAATAGCTTAATATAATTGGCAGGAAATAATTACCAACATGTTGGTAAATTTCATTGGCGATGTCATCAATTATGAATCACCAGTACAAAAGTATATCCGCAGCAAATTTAGATGTGAGGAATACGGCCTTTAGAATGGTCTCAGTCAGTGTGATCCTGCCAAAAATACACTATGGTAGTATATGACTTATCATTGTGAATGTTGCAAAGGTGGCACACCAAATGAGAGTCTGAGCAAACTGTTACACCCCTTCTGTTTTGCTTTTATCAAAATGACAGAGCGTCTCATCTTGTCAGTCATTCTGATGCTGTATAGGGAGGTACAATCTCCTACTACCTTATACCCTCATTCTGAATGATGCTACATAGGTAGGCACTATCTCCTGAGCCCTAAGTTTATGTGATGTCATGCAAGGTGGAATATAGGAATTACTTGTAGTACTTGATTGCGGTTGGTGCTACCACAAATGATTTTATACAGGTTTTCTAGGGATTGATTGCAGTCAGGGATGCTAACATGCTCATATCAAATCCAGCATTAGATATGGCTTTAAGCCCAAACATTTGTGTGATGCTATCTGTAAGTTCTATGTATTATGATGCCTATGTGTATATTTATGATAGATAATCACCATTTTTTACCCATAGGTCTGCACACAGGTCCCTGTGTGGCTGGCGTTGTGGGGAACATCATGCCCCGCTACTGCCTCTTTGGAGACACCGTCAACATGGCTGCTAGAATGGAGTCCAGTGGAAAACGTGAGTAGAATATACTACATATAAGATAATATTTTTCTAGAATAACACAGCTCTCCTAGATTTGAACAGTTGTAACCTTGACGTCTGATAGCTCAGTATGGTATTATCAGGGCCCTTTCAGCAAATAGCTCTTTTCAAACCTAAATTTGAACATTAACAACAGATTTTCAGGGTATAATGAGTACTTTGAAAGCTTTTTATAAAGAACTTTACTCTTCAGTTGAAAATGAGTCATATAGGGCAGCTCTTGAAAGTGCACTAAACAAATCTAAAATTCCCCAGATATCAGACCGCCAAAGGGATGCACTTGATAGGGCATTATCTGAGGATAAGTTTTATAAAGCTCTTTGTTCTATGAAGAGTAACAAAAGCCCAGATTCAGATGGTTTTACAGTAGAGTTTTATAACTTTTTCTGGCAAGACATCAAACATCTTTTGATCCAGAGCTTCAAATTCTGTTATGAAAACGGTATCCTTAGTAAAGAACAAATCTGTCTTATCCCTAAGAAAGGAACGAAGAAATTATCAAACTGGAGGCACATACCCTTATTGAACACAGATTATAACATATTAACTAAAGCCCTGACTAATAAACTTAAAATCCATCTCAGAGATATAATATATTCAGATCAGACAGGCTTTATGAAAGGCAGATACATTGGACTTAATATAAGACTTGCAGAAGATTTGATAGAACACTCTATAATAGAAGAGGACCAACCATGGCTTTTGGCCCTGGATTTTAATAAAGCATTTGATTCAGTATCGTGGGGATGTATAATTGAAACTTTGGAATTATTTGGGTTTGGAGATAATTTTATACAGTGGATAACAGTTATATTTAATGGTGCTCAAACATTTATTACTAATAATGGCTATAATACATCCTGGTTCTCCCCAACAAGAGGTTCGTTTTTTTGTTTGTTTTTTCCTTATTTGATTCAAGACTTAGAAATATTGATATGTGTAGTATTATAGAGACTTTATGTATACAGAAGAAAAAAGTGGAAGCAGGTTGTTAAAAGGTATTTTTGTAAATATTTTAAGTGAATAAAGCTCTGCTCTTTACAAAAAAATAAAATAATTTGAACATTATGTTATTCTTGCAGCTTTGGCAATCCACATCAGCAAACAGACGTGCATTGCTCTAAAGGACCAGAAGGGCCTCAAGTACGACATTGCACTTCGTGGGGAGGTCAACGTCAAGGTAAGTCAATGGCATTATGGTTATATCATGACCAGAAGGGCCTACAGTATGTCATGACCCTATGCAGAGAGTTCAATGTTAAGCTGATTCACATGGCATAATGGTCAAATCATGACCAGGACTGATTTGCCCCTTTGCAGGGAGGTAAATGGCAAGGATAGCCACATAGAACAATAGTTGTATCATAAGAAGAGGGCCTCAAATATGACATGGCCATTCATGCAGAGGTCATTCTCAAGACCAGATATTTGGGTGAAATGGCAAATCATGACTAGAGGGGCTTAATATATGAAATGGCCCTTCACAGGGAGGTCAACAACAAAGTTAGTAAAATAGTGTAAAGCACCTTATCCACACGTTCTCTTCTTCTCTTAGAAGAAATCTCAGAGTGTTTTCTTCTTGAAGAGCAATGCCAGAGAATTCCTCTTGTTCTCTGGTAGTTTAGAGAATGAGAATTCCTTTCTCTTAAAGAGACTCAAATTCTCTATTCTATGGAGAATGATTTTTCATTCTCTATTCTCAGGAAAGAAAGAATTCTCAGTGTTTCTTTCCAGAGAATGAGAATTTCTTGATGCTTAAGAAGAGAGGTTTAGAGAATTTCTTGTTAGAGAAGAAGAGAACGTATGGATAAGGTGAAAGCCGTATTCCACATGCCGATTTTGCTGCCAATTTTAAAAATCAGCAGCGGAAATAAATGTCAAAAATAGAAATGTTATACATCATTAGAAAGGTCTTAATAGTCTCTTTCAAATGATATATTATAACATATAAGGATTGGTGCCTTATTCTAAGAGAAAATCAACCAAATGCAAAATTGGTATGTGGAATATGGCCTTAATGGTTATACTATGACTAGAGGGGCATACCTTCTGATAAGGCCATTCAGTGGGAGGTCAACATCAAGGATAGCCATATGACATAATGGTTATATCATTAGCAAAAGGGCTTAAGAACTGACATGCCTTTTCAGGCAGAGTTCAACATCAAGGTTAGTCACATGCTATAATGGTTATGTTGTGACCAAAGAGGGTCATATTCCATATTGACAAGCATTTACCAAATATGTGACATAGACCTTTGAGGGAAGGTCAACATCAAGGATAGCCACACAACATGATGGTTATATCCTTAGCAGAAGGGCTTAGTGTATAATGTGACCATTCAGGCAGAGTTTGATGTAAATGCTTGTCAATGTGGAATATGACCCAAATGGGTGTACCAAGCCCTCAAATTAGACTTCAATTGTGTTCTGCTTTTTCTTCAGAATGACTTACTCAGGGCCTGAGATTGAACTTGACATGTGGGACTCTGGATGGGAGTGTGCCACTTGAAGAAATGTCTATGCCCAACATGACTATAATTTCTAACCTCCCTGTTGTATCCCTCCTATATCACTTGTAGAATTTATTAAATTGCCTTGTTGCACTGGTGACATTAGGCATTCCAATCTATAACTGAAGCTAATCAGATGCTCTTTCTTTTCAGGGTAAAGGACTTCAGACAACATATTGGCTACTCGGTCGAGAGGGTTTCAACCAACAACTGCCTAAATTTGACAGGTAATGCCTGCAACTGCTGTGTAAGTCTGTCGGCCAACCTGATACACTCAGATATAGCAATAATTGAAATACAATAGGGCAGATTTATAAGGTAACAAATGATCCACATTTTGTGCAGAATCACATCAAATGCTTGAGATTATGTGTTGTTAATACTGTGTATGCTGTGAAGCAATACCTCTTAAATATTACTCATCATTCACTAGTGAGGATGGGTAATTTAATGATGATAAGGATTGTTGATGTGTATGCAATGACACCTGATGAGCAGAAAATAGATATAAGTAAAAAAAAAAGCCCATCATGACATCTGAAAGCTTACTTGCAGATTGTAACTTTAGATTCAGGGATATAAGCCAGGGTCAATGGTAAAATCTGGTTATGCACGAAGAAAATCTGCAAACCTGTATCCCATGAAACCTCATGTGAGCACTCACTTTTAAAAGTCATCATCAGAAGTGTTGATGTCAAAAGATTAAGGAAATTAGTCTAAAAGATTAGTGAAAAAAGCTTACATCCCTGTAGAGTAAGCAATTAGATGTCTAGATGTTGATAAAGAAATGTAACACCATATCAGACTTACCTGATATTAATTTGTATTGCAAGCTATTGCTTCTTAGCTTCATATTTGAATGTGAGGCAAAATATCATATTCCCTGACATCCAAATATTGAGAGTGTCTATGTCTGAGAGGATTGACATCTAAGATGTTTATATGTGTGACTTCTGCTTCACAGGTTGGAGAAGAAAGATTTGCCCAAGAGCGGAGACAAAGCGGGAACCGAGAGGTCTGATTCAGACAACTAGTCTGCATCTCATAATCTTGACATTAAACAGCTCATGTGATGTAATGGAAGGTTTAGCCATACCAATACCTTAACTAGACATTCTGTAAAAAGAAATCACATGTAGAGCATTTCCTAGATTATAGTTGGAGTATCTGTTCCTGAGGTTTGAGACAATATACTTTATAGTCACCTGCCCTGGTAGTTGTCAGGAAAACCGGCCAGTGACTGTTTAGCTGTCAATGAATAGAATGTTAAGTATCCATGGTGTTCAGAAGATTGGTGGTCGACCATGAACTATTGATAAATTAACATTTATTTTCCAATTATCTCTCTCGAATAGATTTGAGAGAAAACCACAGTCCGTCCATGAGTGATGTTTGCATTTAAATTCTTCCTACCTTGGATAACCTATGTTCTGAACTTTACCTGCAGACTAGCCAAGGACCCAGATGCATTCTGGGAGATATGATATAAAAGAAACAAGCCATATATAAGGCTTAAGTATGGACATTTTCAATAATCATAGCATTATTTGTGATCAAATATAATTGATAACAAGCAATGGATATTTTTTTAATATATATATATTCATTCATGTATACTTCATATTGTAAAAATGGTTTCGAAAAATATTCACTACACATAAGATACAGTAAATATATTTGTAAATTTTCTTCAGATTCCCCTGTGTATTTGTTGACATCATTAGCTCAAATGTACCCACACATACTGTATAACATCTATCTGTAGTTGGTGAACTGAACTGTTATTTATATAATACTCTTTCTTATGCCATTGCCGAATGGTAGGGATAGTGTACTCTGATCTTTAGAGTGGAGCCTTGAGAGTTATGAAGGCTGATAAATATAGGCAGCATCTGATACAATCATCTGGGCAGAATCACTGTAAAACATCAATGGGGCTTACTCTACAATGCAGTCAATGAAATATGTTTAAGGGAAATCTTTACTTTACAAATGTCTTACCTGGAAAGCCATGAACTTATTCTTTTTGTGTTTTTTAAATTCAATTGTATATTCAGATATAAAAATAAGCTTGTATACTTGTTTTTACATACATTTTAGTTGTATGTAAGCTCTGACATTGTTGTACCAAATTGTTGTTAGGAGTAATTGTTATGACTAGTTTTGATATGAAGGAAACTTATCAAGTGGACAGGAAGAGAACTAGGGCAGCATTTGCAAATTATATTTGTAATTAGGTAACCTAGATTAATGTGATATTAACTGCCCTGTTTAGTGAGAAAATTCAGCTGTGTGAACAAAACCAAAATTGGCATGCTGTCAAGCCTCAGTACTAGTGACCTCACTAGAGGTCCTAGTGCTAAGAAAGAATGAATTTTACAGATTTTTGTAAAACATACCTCTAGATATTAGATATCATGTGATATACAATAGGACACATGATAAACTGAAAAAGATTTGTTCTTAAAATACTATTCCAGAGAAAATATGTACTTTGTAGTACGCAAATATGTGACTTTGTGGTGTAATAAGGATATAGAAAATTACAGTATTTAACAAGGGTTTGAGATACTTGATTGGCATTCCAGAGTAGCTCTTCCTGTGGTGTGCATGAAGGCTTTGACCGGACCAAAACACAAGGACGAGTTTTTAAGTTTCTATTTTCCCTGTCTTTTGATGTAATTATATACCCATATTGTAATTGTTCAGGGGCAGATCTGGGTTTATGAGAAGCAAGAAGGTTCCACATAATAAATACTAACTACTCAAAATTTGCGCACAAGTGGGGCCCTGGATGGAGGGGTCCTAATCTTGTGGGTTGAAATTGGGTAAAGGCCCTGTTGCATTTCATTTTCCCTTAAAAGCAATAGTGTCAAGTGTTGAATTTAAGAAAAGATTCCTATTTTCAAAATGAAATCCACAGTACTGACATCGGCAGTGCCCTTGATCTGAAGCCAATTAAACTTTGGCAGGGTAGGAAGCTAAACAAATAAGTCTAAGTGGTTACTCACACAAGGATAATTATAGTAAATTCTATGTAATATTGTTCTAAATAAAAAGAAGGACAATGTATATTATTTGTATTTTTGGAAATCAAAGGGCATTGAGAGACCCACAGCCTTATTGTGTGTGTTGTTCTACCTTCTGAATGTTCAATGAGTATCAGTGAAATGGCCTCAAACCATCTGTTATCAAGGTTAGCTTAAGATGTTGATGATTTTTGGAGATAGTTGACCAGTCAGCAATTCATCAGCTATATCAGGATCAACTCATGAATTTTTAGATGTACAATGTACCATGACTGAATTTATGGGGGTGAGAACAATGGCAAGGTGAGGTGGGGTTACAGGCCCAGCCAAGGCTCGAACCCAGTCGGGCCGATTGAGAAGCAAGAACCGAACCCACTACAACATCCCATTCCCCTCTGGTTAGCATAAATGCCTAGTCTAAAGGGTTATAGATTATCATCCATCAACTGTTGAATATATTGTCATACCTAAAACGGGTATGGCATTCTATTATTCAGAAAAATGTTATAATTTAAATCTATTTCATTATTTTATATATAATTTCCAAATATACACCACTATACCTTTATCATTATATATTTTCATCAAACAAATAGCCTTTATATGCTCCACAGGTTAATTATACATATCAATTACTTAAATTAGCCATATAGCACTCCTGCTTTGAGGCTAGGCTACAGGTAAAACAATAACCCTGTAGCCCCCATGTGGAGCTGTGGAGCCCCCTATTCTGATTGGTCCTACAGGTAAAACAATAACCCTGTAACCCCCATGTGGAGCTGTGGAGCCCCCTATTCTGATTAGTCCTACAGGTAAAACAATAACCCTGTAGCCCCCATATGGAGCTGTGGCCCCCTATTCTGATTGGTCAAGAGTCAATAAAGGGCTATTCACACACCCAGGCTCTCTCTCTTGGAGGCTGGGCTTGGTGCAATACACATCACTTACAACTAGAACCTGACTTTGGTCCTTTGTTCAACTTACACTACAACACTAAGGTAACCTTTAGTACACAGGGACATTATTCAGAAACATTATCAATCATTCAGAAACTCTACCACTACAAGCTAGCTCACCCCTTAACTTTTAGCTTGGGAAAGTCACTTTGGATACACACAAAAGAGACTTTCCACAATATTGTATGTATTGCTGTAAAGAAACTGTCACTGAAGTCTATTTAGTAATAAACTATATTTTTCATCTGATTTATTGGTTACTTTTTGTCACTAGCAAAGGTACTTTCTTTTTCCTCATTGGGATGGGAGAAGGGTCCAATTAATAACAATTTCATGCCTCTTTTGATTTTAAACAATACACAACATCTCCTGCTCTAAGGGTTCCCATGCATTTCTGAAAGACCTATTTAAGACCAGGTTAAGACCAAGATTTAGAAAAAGATTAGAGATACATTAATGTATCAAGATTTAGAAAAAACCTATATACTGCATAGGAAGATTGAGGAACATATAGTGTATTATTAAAATGTATACTTGTTTGAAAGTGGGATTGAGAATTTCCATGGCTACATCAGTTCAACTTCTCAAAATATTAAGATTCTTTTAAGACTTTAGAAGGGCTATTCAATAGATTGTTTTGTTCTGTGGGGTTCTTCATTTATCAAAAGATGCAGTTTGTAGTGATCTGGATGCAAATGTATCAGACATTTTGACAGAAGGAGTAAACTATTTTTATCAAAGGAAATAGTCATGAACTGGCCCTGGATGGTTGAAACCTATTCTTAAAAACTTAAGTTGCTCTTTACAATAAGATTTTTTGTTATCTAAAGTTTACTCTAAAAAAATATTATTTCACTGAAATGATTCAAAGCTGTTTTTTTCCCAGTGCAAGATCACAATTTCCTAAACTTTCAGATGTTGTTCATGATTCTCAGGCAGTTTAATTAATAAGACGTAGAAAAAGTTTTTCGCTGTTTGTTTTATTTCACATATGTATACAAGAAATGTCCACATCACATTATAATTGGGTTCAATTCTCTTTTTAACAAGTTTTCCAATTTTCCAATATTTTGTATAATAAGCAGTTCTGTTGATTTCTTTCAAATTGATTTAGTTTTTTCAGACAAAATTATTTCAGCATAGGTGATCTTCCATTCAGTCCCTCTTTCAACATTTTGTATAATATATTTTAGGGAGTATGTCAGCTATGTTACATATGTACAAATCATGTCATGATTATGGGCACAGTAGCAGATGATATGAATTTGGGTCAATACAAGAGGGCAATGTTCCATGCAACCCTTTTGACTACAATAGTATACACTTTTGAATGTCTTCAAATTGCAATAAATAAGAGTAAATATTCAATGAATCTAACAGAATATACCATTGCGTAAGTATTCTTTCGACCAAAAGATGTTAACCACCATGTTCAAATTGGGTCGAGGCACAACCTCTTAACTACAACTTAGAAATGAATATGTATTAAAATATCCTTTCTGTAATACTGACCATTTTATCAAGGTCCATCGAAATGATAGGACTGCAAATATTTGTGCTCATCTTAGGCTTTAAAAGGACCTTTGACTGTTCAAGATGCTCTTGGTAGAATAGAGGGGCTTGTAACTGGTTGTCATGGTCCTAGTCAACTATAAGGGACAAATTCTAAGATGAACTAGTCAATTAGAAGACCAGCTGTTCTTAGTCTATTAAGAGGGACTGCGCTTGCTGGAGCTCATCGGGCTGTGCCAAGTACACAACGTTCTGTATGTGAATGACCTGTTCACCGTCCTGGGTCAGCTCTCCTCTTACCTCCTCCACTGTCTCAGCCAGCACCTCCTCACTGAGGGTAATCACATCTGGACCTGGGCTGATGACCTCCTGAACTTGACTGACAACCTCTTCACCTTGACCAACCACCTCCTGACCTTGACTGACTACCTCCTGTATTTGAGTGACGACTTCCTGGCTTTGGCTGACCAGATCATGAACTTGAGTAATAACCCCCTGACCTTGACTTATAACCTCCTGACCTTGACTTATAACCTCCTGTTCAGCCAAGACCACTTGTCCTTCGAGACTTTCTGTAACCTGCATGGCCAATTCCGGTACGGTCTCTTCAGTGATCTGCTGGCCACCCTCGATGACCTGGTGGTAGACCAACTCCCCCTGACCCTGACCAAGGTCAGTCTGACCTTCACAGACCAGAGGTGGGCCTGCAGTGACCTCCAAGTGACCTTGAGTGATGTCCTGGTGCCCTTCTATGACACTCTGTATCTGTAGGACCTGAAGGGTTGCGGGGTCTGTGCCGCTCATTTCACCACCGACCAGTTGGATCACTGACCCATCGACACCCTCCGTGACCACATTCTGCACCACCTGGTACTCTCCTTGACCGTGACCTTGTCCTTCACTCTGGCCTTGGTCTTGACCCTGACCTTGACCTTGTTCCTCTATGGCATACTGTATGACCTCAGTATTCTGCAGGCCATCCTGGATGGTGAATTGGACCTGCCCGTTGACATTTGTCATGGACACAGGAACGAGCTTCCCATCGACCAGACCCTGCAGGGCCACGTCCTCGACAGCCGCCTGGTTGTAAAGCTGGAAGCCCTCCGCAGCATCCTGCAAGCAGACATTTTAGAAATAAGCCTGACATTGTGTTCACTTCTTAGGTGCTTATATGAACTGGTATGCTACAAATGACACCCTACAATTAAACCTTACCCTCAAATGAAAATAAAGGGGTTGATTGAGACCTAAACATCCAGCATACATTGAATCATTCAGAATACAACAATCTTTTGCTCTAAGACAGGTAGAAGATGCAAAAGTAGAAACGTTCCTAAAACTTGTATCTGGAGTTTCCCCAATTGTTTTGCTCTTAGAGCATACCAGGCCTTTCACCAGCAATAACTGAACACGTTCCTTTCAGGGCTCAGCCACAACATGAGCAATATTCACCATCGTGGCCACTTCCGGCCCATATACAATCAATCAAAACAATCCTAAATGGGCCCTGGAGCAACAATTGGGAATTCTGGGAACAACAGTGCTTCTTGATATGTTACTGTGTCTCTAATCTTTTCAGTTATATTTGAGGTTCTTGAATTCTAGTTTACTGGCAACATGTTTTATAGGACCAACAATATGCTCATAATGGAATAATACATCTATATTTATCATAAAAGCCAAGATAAAATATAAGTTATGTTTACTTCATGTGATGTGTTGGATTTTCTGAAACTCCTTAATTACTGTGAGGGTTGCCAAACATACCAAGATTGGTGCATACGATTTCTTTCTTCACTTGATCCCTGCAAACAGTCAATAAGAATAAATCAACATACCTCCGTTACTTGTATGGTTGTGCCCTCTATTTCCTGCGTCTCCACCTCTCCCTCGGCAGCGGGCCCTCCCTCTGGCCCCTCCTGCCCCTCGCCGGCTGTCTGCTGCAGCACCACAATGACCTCCGGGTGTGCGTTCTGGCCCCGACACCGGTTGGGGCGCTGCAGGTGCTTGGACAGGTTGCCTTTTAAGGAGAAGCCCTTCAGACAGTGGGGGCAGGAGAAGGGCTTTGGGTCGGCCAGTCGCCCCTTACACCGACCGGGTAGCGTCTGGTGTTTACGCAGGTCACCGCCCTGAGCGAACGACTGAAAACAGAGACAGGTATTGTCAGAAACATGAGAAACCCAGAGCATCACCTCAACTGCTTGTTTGATCTTAAAGATAATCAATCAACCATGCTTTGATAAGGGGCCTGGAGAAGGAGTCAGAAAAACCAGGGATGTCAATTCATACTTTAAACAGGCAAATAATTGATGTTGCATGTTTGCAAAAGTGCCTAGTATTCTTTACCTATCTAGACACCATCCAGATCTTTAAGGGCAGCGGGAAAAAAAGACGGATGTCCAGTGATAGGTTGCTCGGGGAAGTGGCCTTGATTGGAGATTTACCCAACCTTTAACATCATATACCTGGGACAACCAGAGGCTTTGGAGAAATTCAAAAGTCAGGGGGCAGCTAAAGATAGGGTGTGGCTTAAAAATAATTGGTTTTTTTTTTTTATCTCAAAATGATTTCATGTTGGTACTTGCCTGCATGCACTGCGGACATGTGTGGTTGCACTGTGATATAATTGGGTGTGTTGCTTCAGTAAGGGTTTTTTACGTTACGGCCATTTGTTGGTACTTGCCTGCATGCACTGTTGACAGGTGTGGGTGCGCTGGGAGTGCGCGTTCTTGATGTGCTGCATGAGGTAGTGCTTGATTGGGAAGACCTTGGAGCACACCGTACACAGGTAGGATGTGCCGTCTGCGCGCTGCTTGTGCTGCAGCCGCTCGTGAACCTTCTGCTGGTTCCGCTTCTGCCAAACAATAATGAGGTACAGTCATTGGGCAAATAAATACCTTAATTTGGTTCAGAGACTTTTAATAAAATATATATGTATTCAAATGGCGGATACACATTTCACCAGAAAACTGATTCCAGACGAATTGATTTTGAAAACACTTACACAAATATTTGAAGTAAACTTCTACTTACATAAACCTTAGTAAACTTTATGGCACGTTTTCTGAATTGATTTCCATAGTTCTAATTGTTTTCTAAAGCTTATATACGTTATGGCTTATTATACATTAAATTATGGTGTGAAAAATAATGGGGTTTTCTGAGTGAAATTATAAGCAACAATGAAACCCACAATATAGCCTATAGGCTCCTTATATAGGCCATTTATTGTCAACGAGTAGAGTCTAACCTGAACATATTTAATTACTAGTACCTGGTAAATCCTGACAGGCTAGTTAAATTTCCGAGCATCTATCCTGGTGGCCCAGTGAAAGTCATAAAAGTTATAAACTTAAGCCCTATACCCACTAGGCGATTTTACCGGCAACGGACGACGGGCTACTGGGAGAATCGGCTGACTCTTATGATCACCTGTTAGTATGATACATTGAATTGTGCATGCTTGATCTGGATCAGCGCTAAAATCGGCCGACTCTAGCCAAAAATCGCCTAGTGGGTATGGGGCTTTAGATAGTATGTCAGTTAGTGCAAAATTGATCCGGACTAGTGTACAAAAACAATTACCAGTACCAGCCTGGTTAGCTGGTAAACCAACAAGTTAAGGAATACCACTAAGACGTAAAGAGACAGAATGCTACCTCAAAGACGCGGTCACAGAAGCTGCACTTGTACTGCTCTCCATCAGGGAACCGCTTCCCGCGCGCATAGCCCTGCACGAGCGGGTTCTTGTCCCGGAAGTGCTTCAGTCGGTGGGCCTTGCAGTCATTACGCGTCTTAAACATGGCCTGGCACACTGTGAATGGGGTATAGAGGGGAATAATATATTATATTAGGGTGTTACAAAGCCCCAAAATAATTTTTCATATTGGAATAAAAATTTCGTATTACAAGTAAGGAAGGCAATGATGGTTATAATAGCAAACTTATCAATTATTAACAACAATTGAGATATATTTTTTAATGAGGTCTACGATTTCAAAATCAGTTGTTGAATTTAAATAATGAGAAGTAAAAGAATGTATTGGGACTAAATGAAAATGTCTACATTTAATATGTCTGAGTCACGGCATTGTCTGGGACATTCTAACTTCCAAATTTAAAATACCTAAAAATGTTTACCATAGTTTTTATGAAAAAGAAAACAACTAATTTCTTAATATCTCTTTTGTGAGATAAGAACGCTAAAAATTCTAAATTTGAATTGTGAAGTCACATTTTTTGCCCCTTAGTGTGGACAAGAACCCTGAGTGGCAGATTGCATCTTGTTATTTGATCCAATAACCCGACCAAAGCGTACCATCACACTGGAAGTTGCGGGCGGTGGAGTGGAAGGTGCTGAGGTGTCGGGCCAGCAGCTGTTTGCTCTTAAAGGCCCGCGTACACTGGTCGCACTGAAAGCCCCGCTCATCCGCATGGAACAGCATGTGTTGTTTGAGCTCCCCTCGTACGTAGAACGTCTTCTGGCATACACTGCACTCAAACAGCGGTTTTTCTGAAGAAAAATAATATGTGAATTTACATATTGTTTTAGGGTACAAATATCATGTATTTCATGGTACCAGCGAGTTATTGGAAGACCAATCAACTTAGATTTTAAAAAGTCCTTGTCGTTTGTCTAGAATTCAATGTTTTAAGATGAAAATTACCATTTTATAGATGTTTCTTAGCATAAGTACTAGATAAACTGTTCTGGTAAAAAAAGAAAATTAATGTGATTTGGGATGATCATGAAGAGCCATAAAGATTTCAATTGGTAATGCAATGATCGTATCTCAGCAACCCGTGTCCAAAAATAATTATTTTCAAAGCACAAACCCAGATGCAGAGTCCCAGAATGTGTAAATCCGGGATAAATACCTTGCATATTTCCTTCATACATTGTATGGAAAAACCTCTGCATAATTGAGAAAATAATTGCACCCGACCAGAAAATCATGCACCCTGGGTGTCTTAAAAAGAAATCTGTTTCCGGTCCAGAGGGTGGTACAAATAAACGTGAACCCTGCAGTTGGGATCTTTTTTTTTTTTTACAGTTTTTCTTTTTCGTTAATCAGGACATTGCATGACATTTTTGAAAAAGAAAAAAATTTGAAAATACTCACCTGGCCGGCTGACCAGAAACAGAATATTTTTTTAGGGACAGCCTTATTTTGGACACTGTGGGCAAGGTATCAGCAGAATAGGTCGACTAGTTGACCTAGTATATTAGTATAAAGTTGAACTCTCACCTTCTGTATGTTTCTTGCGGTCGTGGACCTTGAGTCCCTCTCGGGTTTTGAAGGTGAGCCCACACTTGGTGCAGGAGTGGGCGAGCAGCCCGTGGGCCTCCGACCGGTGTTTCTCCAGGTGTCGTAGGGCGCCGAACTCCTCCTCACACACCTCACACTTCAATTTGACGTGTATCCTATGCACCGCCTTACAGTGCAGGGTGAGCGAAGACTTCACCTTAAACACCCGTGGACAGTTCCCGCACTTGAAGCCCGTGTCTTCCTCCCCAGCTCCTTCAGAGTCGTCACCAGACTTGGCTGGGCTGGGACCTGCATCGCCCCGTGTCATTTTGTCCTCTGTTTCAGAATCATACTGCCCTTCTGTCACACTCTTATCTGGATCTGGACTAACACATGACGGTTCACATTCAGGAATTCTTCTTACTTTTTTAACCTCTATAGCTGGTGCTGTGAAGTCAGGGTCTGTCTCCTCTATCAACCTTTTCTTCTCATTTAAGCTTGGTGTTAACTCACCACCTTGATCACAACTCCCAGAAACCTCCTCTTCCCCTAAGTCACGGCCCTCGGCCAACAGTCGATAGTTCAGGGTTTTCCTCCGACGTCCGGCCGTGGACCGCCCTAGGGGAGACGCGCTGTCTTTGACACGCGCAGTCAGTTCTAAGGCACCGGTCAGTCGTGCTTTGTCCGAAGGACCCGACTTTGGGGACTTTGCTGCAGATTTTAACTCTGGGCTCACAGTTTCAGCAGACGTCACACAAGTTTGTTTTGCCTCAACTTTCCCTGTGCTCTTTCGTAAATGTTTTCGTTTTGAAGATGCATGTGAGGATTGTGATTGTTCTGTGGATGGCGGCTCACCTACCTTAATTGCAGGATCAGGGTCACTGGTCTCAGACTTATCCTGCTCCCTCACAGCTTGTACTGGACTACCTATCCTTGCTACATCAGACCTATCACTTACACTGTCATTCTTGCCAACTGCTGCCTCAACATGTGCATCGGTCAGTGACAAAGAATTATCTCCCGTACTGCTTTCTACTTCTTTACTACAAATGCTTCTGGCTAAGCCATCTCCTTCATTTTCATCACCTTCGACCCTCTGACATTGAACTTCCCCTTCCCTCTCTAAAGAAGGACTTGGTGTCCCTTTTTGCACACACAGATCACTTTCCCTGGTTGCAGTCAAATTTTCTGCCTCCGACCTAGTCCCACCCTCCTCTCCAGCTTCATCGGTATCACTGCCTCCATCTGCTCCGTCCACTCCGTCCGCTGTGTCCTTCCTATCAGTGATGACCTGTATGGCCTGAGCTGCAAAGGCGGCCTCACTGTTATCCATGACCTCCTTTAGTGGACACCTACGATACATGTAGTCGACTACCAGCTGCAAGTTGGCACGAGAGATCCCCACAAAGTTATACACATCTAGGAGGTCGCCCGTCTCCAGCGCAGACCGGAACAGGTGACTGGTGGACACGAGGACCAGCTTGTGGGCGTGGATCACGTCGGAGACTTCAGGGTCGTCGGGGGAGGAGACGAGGAGCTGCACGTCACAGAGTTGGCCCTGGGCCTGCAGGCGCTGGGCCAGTGGCCAGAAGGAGGTGCCATCTGACTCATGGGTCATCGTGGGGCACCCCGCGGCTACAGCTGCTGAGGAAGGGAACATACAGTATAGGGTTAGTTTAGAGCCTAGGATTATGATGTGACACACTATAGCATAGAGCATTCACTCTTGCAATTTTAGGTACCTAAACTTGCAGTTTATCCCAGATGGACTGGTGTGGTTTCTAAGGTCTAAAAATATATCTATCTGTAACGGTCACACATTATAACCAACTTAAAGGGGCTTTCTTGTCACCGACGACGTCGCCACTGGCTATTTTATAACCATCTACATAGCGCACCAAATTCGCAATGTGACCAATGACGTCGCGTTATTACGTTCTGAAAGGGCAAAACACATCACCAGTGACGTCGTTGTTAGGCTAATGTCGGGGTATGTTAGCCTAACAACTGCAGGACGAGAAAAGTAATAAACTTTTACATTTACAGATTCAAACTGAATAAATACCAAATAGATCTAATAGTTTTCTAGCTGATGAACTAGGCTTACAAATAATGAAATGATGATATACGATGTTGAGAACAGATAGATCTGTCTATTCATCAACACTTTCATATTATAGATCTAGTCTATGTGCATTTGAATATTATCATTATTATTACTAAATAACGTCCAGTGACAGTGCCTTTCAAGTTTTATGACATGATTCATGGGACTATAATCTAGTCGATAATTTTCACCTTTTTTTTTTTTTGTTAAGTTACTAAAATTTTGAATTTTCAACAAATGATGTTGTGAAAAACATGTGGATATAAACTTGTTTTATTTGCATTCTTTATTCAGTTAGGTTATCTACATGCTAACACAGTTTGATTGCCGCAAAAGTGCAAATTCTATTTTGCTTATGAAAAGGATTACACCAAAAATAGAGCTTCACACTTTGTACTATCGTTGATTAAAGATCTAACTACACCTCAAGGGGGGGGGGGGACGGCCCGCCTACCCAGCATTCCCTTGTTTATGTTTTACACCAGTCTGCCATGTGGACCTGTGGGCTCAGCCCAGAAATGACACATTTTGAAACAGTAAAAACACCAAGTAGATAGGCAGCATCTAATAATATAACCACACAGGTAGTGTCTTCTATATTATAAGTCTATGACTGAAGTATTTTGATAAATGATCTTTCCATTTTATTTGCTCTAATTAGGGGTTAAATTTACAAAATTGAAATACAGAATTCTGCCTACTGATTTGTTTACAATTTTCAACATAAAATTCCTAGAATATGAGTCCAGCTAAAAATATCTAAACTATTTCATGTGATAGAATAGACTTTGGTTTTGCTTAATTAAAATACCAATGATCCCAATAGATCTCCATAGTTCAAAGTGCAAGGAGAAGGGAAAGTTGGAGTACAGTCACAGATTTCAGTGATCCATTTATATGGAAAAGTACTGGGATCACAAGAGGCCACAGGTGTGACCACTGCACACTGCTGCCCTGAGTGGTAAAAATCAGAAGTAATTACAGGTGAATTGGGCTGTCCACTGACCCTGCTCTCTGACTGCTGCCTGTAGACTGACTGACCAGTGTGGAGCCAGCCAGTGGTAATATACCTGGTGAGCATTGAATGCTGGGTAGGCAGGCCGTCCCCCCCCCCCCCTTCTACACCTCTATGCTAACAGAAACAATGTAGACAGTAACACTCCTCACCTCTGGCTCTGTCTCTGACTGTCTCCTGGCCAACGAGGAGAGTGTTTATCAATCTTATAATCCATAAAGTGACGGTCACAGCGTGAACAATTTGCCTTTGCAACAAGGATATCTTGATATTATAAAGGACAGTATCTAACACAGTGAATATTGTCAATTAACTTGATAAAGGTGGAAAGTGAACGGTAAACAAACCTGTGGTGGGTGGGCGACAATACGGGATTAGAGCGTTTTCCTCGTGGCGCCGTCTGTCGGTGAATCGCGGTACTAGGGATTCCCTGGTGGGAGATGAGGGAACTAGAGTTTCCCGCCCCCCGACCGGGTAACATCCAGGACGGGTCGCAGTTTGTTCTTTGTTACCCATTTTATATATTACAAAATCAGGAATTGCAAAACCTTGCCAATCGAAATTCCCTATGTTTTTCCCACGTTGTGCTAAAATTTGCAAATTCACTGTGATTTCCATGACAGGGATACTTTGTTGCTATTATTCCGTTTTCCCAGGGCAGTTTTGCCATTTAAGGGGCCATCCATAAATGATGTCACACTTTTTTAGGGTACTTTTAGGACCCACCCACCCACCCCGTCACACAAAACTTCCTGATTTATACATAAAAATAAGGCCCATTTTCAGGAGGTGTCACACTGTTCAGCTCACCCACCCACCCCCTTGTGCGTGATATCATTTACTATAGTGTTATATTGAAACAAGAATTCCGATCTATATAGATCTAAGTGAAGAAATGTAGATTAAATCGTCCAGCTGGCTGAGAGGCGGTCCTTTCAGGATATTTATCTCTCCCACCTACATTTAGGGCAACAGGCCCATAATATATATACATACAGGTTCTGGCGAGGTTCCATAAGTGGAACTTTTGCTTATAATTTCAATAATTTAATCTTAAAAAGGGGCTGGCGAGGTTTCTCCAAGTGGAACGTTCAATCAATTTTTTCCAAATATTTTATGTTTTTTCCAATGAAATTTTGAAGAAAAAGTGAAACTTTTTTTTTATAAATTGCCTCTTTGGGAGAGAGGGGGGGGGGGGGGCAACCACCACTGACTAAACACTGGATCTCAACGCATAGGGCCTACCTGTCCATTATACTATTACCCTTCCCCCTATAGTAAGGCGACCACCATTGGCTGAGGGCCGGCACTGTCCAATGAATCTACCTCAAAGCACAGCCAGGCCTACCTATCAATTATATGTTTACCCTTCCCATCGATTGTTTCCACATAGAACTACCAAATAGATTTTGATTACGTTAATTGAAGTTATAAGGTATACGATGTCTGTATATCACAGCACTGTCTGCCCAGCGAACATGTGAGGAGCTAAGCGATGTTTAGAAAGGAGTTGTTTCAAGCATTAATTATTCTGGATAATCTATTGTTAAAATATGGAATCAGGGACCCCACTTAAATTTAATTTTCAAATTCCCTGTTTTTCTCCAAGATTTTGCTGGCCTGTGGCATCTTTTTCCTGTGCAATTTCCAATAAGTTGTTCAAATTTAAAAGCCTTCGTGTGCAGAATAAAATTGGACGACCCATAAACAAGAAATAAAATTCCTTATATAATATGAAATCAGGAACGACAGAACCTTACCAAATGAAATTCCCTGTGTTTTCCCTGTTTTGGTAAAATTTGCAAATTCACATTGTTTTCCAAGACAGGGATTTATTTTGTCATATTCCTTGTTTTCCCTGGGCAGTTAGAACCCTGTTCAATAGTCATGCCTAGGTCATCAGCCTATCAAATATACTGCTTTTTCGGTGGACAAAATATATTAAATCACTATATAGTTCACAGAAATTAAGGTCAACAAGTCATATTACCGTAATTGATGGATTGGACAAGGGAAAACCAAAACTGCGGGGGGAAAAGACAACAACAAATGCTAGGATACGGTGGTGAAAGCTTCACTAGTTTATTTAATATTCTCTTTTTCGTACCAGCAGAGACGACATTGAGTCTTCCGTCGCTGACATTTCTATGTACAACCCATTACTATGATACACACATACACATTTTATACACCTGTCACCCATCATGTATTACAATAAGCAGTCATTGGTCCCTCCGGCTGTGTCAGAGTTTGAAGCCGGAGTGTATGGCAGCGACCCCGAAGGTCAGGTTTTCGTAGCGAACCGCGCTGAAACCGGCTTCTTCAATCAGCTGGGCAAAGTCGTCCTAAAGAGAAAGGGATAAGTAGTTTATGTCACCACTGATCTGTCTGGAAATGCTTGATTAAAGCGGTTAGCAGGTAAAGATTGAGAATGTAGTCAATTTCTTATCATTATATGTGGCAAGGGCGTGCTAAACAAATATCAACTTTTGTGCGGGATAATGTAGAGTGGGTTAACCATTGGATGAAGGTGGTTGTTTGGTCAACCATGTTAACCACGTTCACAGACACGTTTCAGCGGCGGCGACTTTCAGCATAGACATACATAACATATGTATCTCTATGCTTTCAGTACTAATTTTAATGGCTGATTCTTATCATATAATACCACAAAACATTGACAGAATATCCCTGCCATGTTGTTTACTGCAGTCGATTCTTAACCTAGGCGGCCGCCGTTTAAACATTGAGTATTGCGCAGATATGATCCTTACCTGGTTGGGAAAGCGGCGTATGCTCTCGACGAGGTACTGGTAGGACTTCCAGTCGCGGGCGATGAGCTGTCCCATCACTGGGATCACTTGGAACGAGTACTGGTCGTACAGGCTGCAGCACAATACAGTTAGACCATTTATAAACATTTGAGTCTAGCAAAGAATATCATTATTGGAAAATAGAAAAAGTAGCCTTGGCATAGGAGAAGGGAACTGTTGTATCATTCAGAAGGCTCCCGAAGATCTTTGATAGAAGGGCAGAGAGACTACTCAATGGACATGACAAATCCGGAAAATTGTTGACATAGAAATTACATGAAATGACATAATTATGTAAATTCTGACACCAAAAAGATTTTTTAGAAATGCTATCTGTTGACAGAGCACAGATTTAATGCCGTTTTTTCGAATAAGTACTTATGTCTGAAAAATTAAGCTACAGCCCATAATCCGAGATATGAGTAGTCAGCCTCGAGTCAGTATCAATGAGGAGCTGCTTACCTCCGTAGGAGAGGGTTGGTGACGTGACTAAACTCTAAACACATGAAGCGTCCCCCGGGTTTCAGCACGCGGTACGCCTCGTCCAGCACCTGATGGGGGTAGATATAGGGAGAATTGTATATTACCAAAACATCTAGTTCATGGGAAAATTGCTACTTACATTTTTGTACCATGAAAACGTAGTCATACTCCCGATTATAAGCTGCGGCTTATTTTAGGTCGGGAGAGGAGCAAACAGGAATACTGACATGTACACTGGGTGTATACAGACGAGAACCAAGAATCAAACTTGCGCAGATAGGATCAAGGATCCAAATCTTGATGATAACCATATAATTATCATAACCAAGTGCTTATGAATTGAATCTAAAACATGTTATAATTACAACGTGTTATCAGATAAATTTGACTTTGATAAATGTTCGTTTGGGAAATGTACTGTACGACTTACTTTCTCTATGTGTGTTGTGTTGCGGATACCAAACGCTATCGTGTAGGCATCAAAACTGTCGTCTTGCAACGGGAGACACTCTGCATTCCCTTTTAACCAGGAAATTCCTGAAAATAGAATAAGTTTTATTTTTCAGCTCGACTTAGCTTGATATGAAGAATGCATTTTCAGCATGTTAAAGCGGGAGGAAAAGGTGGGAAATAGAAATCTCGAAGATGATCCGTTGGAGAGATGAAACGCTGGGATTCAAGTAGAAAAAGTTTTCCCTGATAATATTTAGCAGCAAATGGAATATAACCTTCAGAAATAGAGCCTCAACTTCAAATTAATGCAGTGTTGGACATGATTCTTAAAATATAAGGGCCAATCAGACCATTAGCTTTTGAAACTCAGGGCCCTAACAAAAATGTAGGGACCCTGGAGACTTGAATTATAATTAATTGAAAATACTGTAATGAACCAGTTGCAAGATTTTTTATCTGCTGATTATATACTCTTAAATCTATTTTTCAATGTATTACAACTTGTCTAAATGTTTTAAAATATAAAAATGAATCTGAATTCCTGGCTTTCTGACGTTCCGTCTAACTGACCCTGGGTATAGTGCAGTCGTTTCGCTCGCTCCTTCCCGACGTCCAGCATGGCTTGGTTGATGTCACAAACCGTGACGTGGGAAGTTTCCCCTGACGTGACGTCCTCAGCCTCTTCTGACAGTGGGGTCTCAGCCACGTCGACGGGGAACTCCGGGAGGTCGATATCGAACCGTGTACCCCCCTCACTACCGCTGGAACTGTTGTTCTTCACATATTCCAGAAATCGGAAGGCGATGTCTCCTGAATTTTGTATTTTTTAATAGTTGTTAACACTACTATCTAAATAACAAAATATTCCGATTGAAAATAAACAGCTTTCTCCTGAAAATGTTATTGTTAAATAATTGTTAACACTACTACCTAAATAAAAACTATTTCGATTAGAAATAAACAGCTTGGTGTTTGGATCACGCTTTTGTAATGTTCTCAAAATTAAGCAGTATCAGACATTCTAATCCTTGATCCAACACGCCCACAGGAGAATTTACTATAGTAATTTTGTTACGTGCATAAACTCTGCAGAGATTCAAGTTCTGACATTGTTGCAGTGCTTGCTACCTGTTCTTTCATTTTTATCCACTTGCCAAACCAATACTTTTCAGCTGAATCATACATTGATCGTAAAAGATGTTTCTAGTATGTACGTTCTTTGCGTTCAGTATTGTGAAAAGTACGAGACACTAGTAGGTGACCAAATAGGTCACTGGCTTTTAAAATGTGATTGTCTCAGTCACTTCTAAACTTTCCGGGGACACCACTAGTAAAGCAGTGTCAAAAGTGGTGTATAAGGTTTGACATTCATAACTTACCTGTGCCTCCGGCGACGTCCACCAGGCGCGTGCCCTCGGTCGGCCCCAGTCGCGACATGAAGGCGTCCTTCCACAGTCGGTGAACTCCAGCACTCATCGCGTCGTTCATTACGTCATACGTCTCAGCAACGTTCTCAAACACCTCATACACTGTTAGAATAGAATGTATATGTAAATCAACTTATTCATTTTAAAGGTCAACCTGACCTCATATCTTTAAACCCTTTCTAGACGGCCGAGTGGCCGTTTCTTACATGTTTTAACATGGGTATTGAAATGCCGCCACCTGTTATAGCTTGTCTTTCAATGAAAGGTACAACATATCATATATCAATGGAAGGCTAATAACCTTAGGATTCTGAATTTAATATTGGAATTGTAAAATTATTAATTCCTGGTCACATGTTCCAGGTCACGTGACCTACAAATTCTAGAAAAAAATAGTAATTTTTGGTCAAATTTTTTGAAAATCAGGCAAAAAAAGAGTTAGGTATTTATTTTGCAACAAAGTTTAGTATTAAGAAAATATAGCCTATGACAAATAGAAGAAAATGATATATTATTTTCCTATGTATTTAAAGGCAAACTTTGAAAACTTTGGACTATTGTTACCCAGACCTGGAACTTTCACCAGGATATATCAACTCCTCTGTAAAAGTTCACATTTCTGAGAGAAAAAAGGTGGACAGGACAGAATGGTAGACGATCTGCCCTCCGGACGTTCTGCCCCGCGGACGTTCTGCCCTGTCCTCTGGACATTCTGCCCTATACCCATGGACGATCTGCCCCCTTTGTTGGTGAGAGAGGTGCCGGACCTAAGGTGTTGTACCTCCCGTCAAATTCGCGCTACCTGCGCGAAAATGTTGTGAGGTGGTGATCAATACATATTTCACTCACCTAAAATTAATATGCTTAAATGCGCGAAAATTGACACCAAAATGCGCGAAAATAGGCTCCGCCTCCGGGTGTGCGAAACTGAAGAATTAACATGTGAAAGTAAAATTTTGAGACGTTAGATCTACCAAAATATTTTCAAACTTGATTTTTTTTAAAATATTGATTATGTTGGTAGACGTCATTCTCCTGCAAACATGCAAAATAATATTCAATTTCTTTAACTTAATCCACGAAAACTGGCTCCTATATTCTAATAACGTGGTGACATGTTTCAAGTATTATTTCAGTTTCCAGGGAATAAGGTAGATCATCCAAAGCAATAGGGCAGATCATCCAGGAAAATAGGGCAGATCGTCCAGGGCAGAAAGGCATTAGGGCAGATCGTCCATATACCACAGGGCAAGTAAAATCTGTAAATCACAAATTTTCAGTAGTAAACTTGTTCCCGGCGAGACGTTCACATTTCCTATGTCTAAAGTGTCACTCTCCAAGAACCAGCATCTTTTTGTCATTACTGGAGTACAGAGTCAGAGGCAAAATGTCATTTCGCCTCTAAATAATTAGACAACATCGCGCTCACTATTACATTGAGGGTTTCTCCACTTTAATGCGGCATACATTTTTAATTTTATATTCATTTTTCTAACTTATTGTCAATAATGACAAAAAGCCTAAAAGGTAAAATTGTCAAGACCTTGGCTTGTGATATCCCTATCTACATATTGATATTGCCAATTTTTGTTTAAGAAATGAATCTCCATCATCAAATTCGCCTAGCAGAGGTGCCGTATCTCGTCGGCGAGAATCGGCGAGAGATGTTGGTTCCGGTTACATTTTACTATCATTTAAGTCATTTTCAAAGAACAATTACAAAATAAGAAAGCGGAATTACCATTTAAGCACTTCTACATGACAAAATAGAGCAAGGCTATTTTCTGTTTCTGTGATTTTTGTGAGTAAGATGTGATTCTTTCTTGCAGAACGAAGTAAATCATTCACATTAGATTAAAGAAGAAAACAGTAAGGGGAAGCCAGATCCATGATTTCTGTCAAAATGCACGAAATGGAGAAATAAAGATTTTAGAAATTCCATTTTTGGCATATAAATAGAAGAGGTTCTATTCTTCACGTTTCATATTTTTTCATATTTTTCCTGTGATTGGAAATATTTTTTCTAAGTGTTTAAAGATTGCCTACCGGAACCGAAACACCCACTGGCGCAAAGGATTATGGGCTACCTCTGTTAGGCGAATACTCAATAACTGTTAGCAGTGCGACAAAAGGAGAAAGGCAGGGGCCAGTAATCCTGACGGCTTGCGGTGGCTCAGCCGCCGTCAAGTTCTCGGTCCCACCCCGGGATTGCACCAGACTCTACTCACCTCGCCCAACCTTCTCCTCCTCACGCACTGACTCGAACCCGAAGTGGGTCTTCCGTGACCCATCTTCACTCTGACCATCTTGACTCGGGTTTGACTTAGTTGACAAGCACCTCGTCAATCTAGGGCCCAGTAAATGCCGTTTTATCGGCTTTAGAAGTCCGCAAAACGTCCTTCTTCCTACGGGCGCCGCCATGTTGGTTAGCGGTGTCGCAGTAAATAATTTGGTAATTAAGATGATGAAATACAGGGAAACTCGTATTTTCTAAGTATTGAAGCTATATTCTGTGTCTAGCAAAATAATTTACGCGTCATTGTACTGTTTTTCTTATTAAAATATACAGAAATCGGGTAAAATAGGACATAATATTCATAGTTTCACAGCTCTCCACAAGGTGGCAGCAGTGAGTGGCGTTTGGCGAAAGTCAAAGCAGACGAAATTCTGATTTCTTTCTACACAGCTTTGTGACATAAATCTATCAAAATCGGCATGGATAACTTCTGGGTGGCATTAGGAAACTTCCAGGCTCAACTTGTGAGGGACGAGAGGACAAGACAGCTACAATTTTTATGTTCAGGCGGAAGTGGTCAAACCGGTGACGGTGACGGAGCAACGACAAGCAGGTGCGTCTTTCTCTTCTTGTCAAAACGTCGTTGTTCAGTATTACCTGTTGTTCAGTATTAATAACATTAGTACAGTGCTTCTGGTGTGAGAGGTGTCGTAATACAGATAACAAACGTGTTTGAGCGGGCATACTTTCTCAGTAGAAGACCTTACCGTAACGGATGTTCACCAAATTTCGGACACTTCTACTTCTAAGTTCTAGACATTACTGGACAGTGCCTTCATAAAAATGACTCAGATATGAAATATTTGGCCCTATTCCAGGGCTAAATAGGTTTTACACATAACATAACCAAAGTTGATATGAAAATAATATTTCTAACATCACAGGATTCTATTGATATTTTTGAGTTAGGTGCACCTATTTTCGGACAGTTGGTAGTGTCTGAAAGGATGGTTCACCATAACCTACACTGCACGAATTTTGGAATTTACTTTATTTTACAAATTGCTGAAAGGTCATGGAAACTTTGGTAAATATTCATGCTTACCCTTTAAGCAACTTTAATTGTCTTTACAAGAAAATCATATTTAAAGTTTGTCAAAAGGTCATTAAATGATTTCAGGATGTTTTCATAGTATTTACTTTCCTCAGTATAGAAAAGTCAACTACTGCATCAGTTTTACTCTGTCACCTAAAAGTCCATATTGAACTCTTAATTCTCCTTGTGAAGCTTACATTATAGAGTAAAGGCTACTCAACAAAAACTCATATTTACTTACAGTAAATTGTGTGCAAAGATTCATGTCCTGACATTTACTTTTTCAGTAAAGACTATTTTCTGCGATTGTCACTAGAGGGCACCACATGCTTATTTGAGTTTTTGCATGTTTTATGCATTAATGCATATTCAGTTTACAAATAAAGAGATATTTTGAGAAATGTACAGTAATCATAATTATGATCCTGATATTCCAGATTTTAGCAATAGAAAATCAGACTTAGGTGAACATCATTCTTGAATTATGTCCCTGATCTTCTAGAAATATGATTTCTACTTAACCTATCCAATATACATGTACACAGACATTCAGATGTTATAATGTGCCTATCATGTTTTTTCAGACAGACGTTAAATCCAAAACCATATCATCATCTTGTGGTGGTCAATAATACTACAAGTGAAATGTTGTATATCAGTGGTTTATGTCAAAAGTAAATAGTAATAGTGTAATATTTACTTTGAGTATTTTTGTGTAAAGCCTAGTAAAGGTATATTACATGACCTTTATATTTTCAGTAAAGCTAAGTTTCCTAACTCAGATGTTGTACTATAGGGGGCACCACATACTTACTTCTGCTTTTTAGGAAAAACGTTTTTCTAAAAGTGGTTATTTTATGCACATTTTCTTTGTATATAAACCAACACAGCCTTGTTTTATAAGAACAGATATCAAGCAATTATCACATAAATGTTGGTTAATGAAATGATTGCAAAAAAATGGTTTTACATCAATATTCAAAAATGTGTGGTGGATAAACACCTTTTCAATCTCAAATGTTGAGTAAAGGCTACCAGCCAGAGGCCTACTATCAATGTATCCACTGCCCATGCAGTCTGTTCTATGTGAACTAAGACTGAGTTTATCTTGCACTATGATAAACTTCAATAGATGGGTTTAATTCACAGAAATTGCAATTTTCTGGGGGGGGGGAATTATTTACTCAATTTTGAATAAAAGTACATGAAGCTTTGCCTTTCAAAGTAAAGTCCTTAAATGAAGCTTGTATACTGAAACCACACTAAACATTTAATAGCATTTACTGCAATTTATAGGAGACTGATGGTAAAGTAAATGTGCTTAAAACTACCTAACATGTCTCAAAATGACATGCTTGTAAAGGTCTTGTACAGCTAGTATAAAGTAAATTCAATTAAACCTGATCTACTCAAGCCCATTTAATTATTTTGAAACATCTTTACTAGGATTTAAAGATAATTAAAGTTAACCTTAACATAAAATATCAAGTACCTTTACAAAACTTTACAAAATGTTATAAGCCCCTTTATTCATCTTTTAAAGTTCATGCAATGAGAGCCATTACTTCTTTTCAGCAGCATTTAAAGAACAGTAATGTTTCAACTTTAAGACTTTTACATTTTCAGGCCAAGTTGAAGTAAATGTCTGGACATGAGCCTTAAATATGGCCATTACTGAGATGTACTGTAAAAGTTTAGGCCTTGTAAATCCCTAAATTCGTGCAGTGCTACATAATTATAAATTAGATAAATAATTTTGATTTTTTTCTTAGTAAAAACCATTAGAGTAGAGGAGCCAGTTTCCGCGCATCTCTAGTTTCCGCGCATTTTACGCATTTTAGTGACACATTTGTTCTATAGGTATCAAATATACTATTTTTTTAATGCCAGACCCGAAATAATATTCTTATGCAATTAATTTGACATTTTTATTGACGTTCCATAATTATTTTTGTATGATATGGCCAAATATATGTTTTATTGTCCTTATTATTAAGGAAAACGGCAGATAACCGACGCTCGCTTAACTACATAGACAACATTGGAGGCGTGTTTGGGCAAATGGTAGTTTATCATACACCAAAATCGGCCTAATAAATAGCAGAATCATAACAATTAATAATTAATAGCAGTATCATAACAACCAGGTACAAAAGTACATGAACAAGTGTAAACCCCAATGTATGATCCAGTACATAACGAACACTTGAATAATTTAAAAATAAATACAGCAGCCGTGTTTGTTCGGCGACGTCAAAACCCTGAGTGAACGCAACGGTCGTTCCCTGTGACGTCACGGGCAGGGGCGGTATCCAAGGGGACTCGCCTAGCAACACTCGCGTCTTCGTTATACTTAGATAAGCCCTCCCTGGTTATCACGCCATAACCGATGCTCGCTTAACTACATAGACAACATTGGAGGCGTGTTTGGGCAAATGGTAGTTTATAAATCATACACCAAAATCGGCCAAACACCCAAACAAGCCTACAACAAACTATCACTAATTTTAAAATCTTTCCTCAGATTAGCCCTGTCTGATTCGGTAATGTATTTGAAAACGCAGGAGGAGGCCCAAATACCCCTTGCTTTCACCTCCTGGACAGAACACCCTAACTCTGACATTAAACTCGCCCCACCCCTTCTTAGGCTGTGTGAAGAATAACCCGCGGGGTTAATACCCGCCCTAACAAGGATGTCCTTAAGAATCAGGTTAAATCTCTCAGATGACAATGGAATAAAAACCCCCTTCTCCAGCAACATGAACAGTTGCTCGTCTTGTGCCGGCTTCCTAAGCCTAAACATTTCCGTTAACCAATAAACTGGACACAACACAGAACCTGCATTTTGAGTAACAGGCAGCTTCAAGGCCTCTGAGCGACCTTGCCTAGTTTTTGTCGTATTGACAGTTAATTCTAAGCCCCAGCTCTCAAAACTTACGTCCCTAGCCCTCAGCATGTGGTTAGAGAAACAATAATTAGAAACCCTTAGCAACGTACGAAAGGCGAGCGTGAAAGCTGCCCAAAATACCAGGTCATTAAAAATTAACACATTCACATTCAAAAACATAGACTTCATAATCGACATTGTCATGGCTTTGGCTGGACCCTTGCCCGGCTTGGCAACCTTCCTAGCCCCTCTCAGTGCTTCCACCACCCTATAGTCGCTATAATCGACTCCAGCACCGCCTCGGCCTTTAATATAACAACATAGGCCGGAAATATAAGACGCAATAGATGAATATGACATGAAAAATGACAAGAAGGAAATGTAACTCAGTACAGTCTTTGTCTCCACTGGCCATTTAGGCAAACCATAGTCCTCTCAGAAGTCTTTGAAGCACCTCTCCTGGTATCCTCTCGTCCTCCTTGTTGAGTCCGTGACCGCCTTTGATCTCAGTTCTCTGGACCTTTCCTCGATTATATCCATTGGCAACGACGATGGCCCCACTGCAACACATTTCATAGTTTGCTATAAGTTTCAACGCTATAGCCCACTTATCCTTACAAGATAGACGAGATAGCGCGTCCGCGAGTACATTCTCCTCAGACTTCACATACACAGCAAAAATATCAATATTAAACAGGAAACATAACCAGAAAATTTCTCGGAGCCAGGACATGCACGTGGCATTTGAGCTTCTGCCAGAGTTCACCATATGCATCACCTGAGTGTTATCGGTGATGATGCGAATGCACGAGTCCCTGTTGGCTGGTCCCCACCTCTTTAAACCTACAACTATAGGCCATAGCTCATATACATTTATATTCTTCCCCGTCTCGTTGTAAATTGGTCCGCGTAAAAAATGATCATGTACATCTAGGTTGTCGACCGTCTCGCCCCCCCCATGACCCAAAGGCCCAGTCCCTGTCCGACCATAACCCGAAGCCGAAGTTAGAAGAATCGGTAATTATGCTAGTGGATACTGATTTTTTAACAATCTTAGCATTCCCGTTGAACACAGAGGCGAACCTTTTCCACCACTCCAGGTCACCCTTCATTTCCTTCGTTATCCTAACTTTGCCTTTCTTACTACATGAGGAGGACAAGTCAAAAATTCTCCTACTAAAAGTGCGACCCCCCTTCACAACGCTTGCACAATGTGACACGAGGCCGCCTAGTTTCTCCAGCTCCTTCTTAGTGACCCAAGTTTTTGACTCCATCTCCCCGATGGTTTCAAGTAATTTCGAAATTTTTGACTGAGGAAGTGAGAGATTCATTGCCTCTGAGTCCAAGGTTATGCCTAGGAAAGTGCATTTCCTCGCGGGATGTGTGACCTTCTTCCAGCTTATACTAAACCCAATGTTACGAATTACCGAGATGACATCAGAGAGTGCTTTTTTACAAATTTCCTCCGACTCCCCTATCACTATGAAGTCATCTAAATAATTTACCACTCTCTCCACCCCACGACTCCTACACATGCTCACAATTAGGCTAGATAGTAAATCAAAAATAAATGGGGCACAACGTAGGCCGAAACAGAGCCTCTGGTCCTCCAACCATACACTACCACCCCCTAGGTCCCAACTGATTCCCTGGAACTTAGCGTGATCTGGGTTAATATTTACAGAGCGGTAGGCGGACTCTATGTCCACGACGGCCATAAAATCCCCCTCATTTAGTAGTTGAGCAACTGTGTCAACAGAGTTAAATTTGAAAGTTTTACAGGTTGTGTCCATGTGATCATTGATGCAGTCGCCCAATGGACGGCTGCAATCTGTAATCGGCCTGAGGCCACCGTTGCTTTTCTCAACTGCGCCTAGTGCGTGGACGCACCTCGGCTGACTTTGAACCACTTTCACCTTCCCCTCCCCCATTTCCCTCTGGAGGAGGCTATCCATTTCGGGCTTGTATTTCGACTCAGTTATAGATTTATAATTTTCACAAAGATAGTTAGAATCACAACTTTCGTCTACGATGTCGAAACCGTCGCATAGCCCTGACCAAACAAGCATCTTGGTCTCCTCGTTAAAACCACACCCCTCGGACCACAAATGTCTAGCCACCCTGCATGGCTTCAATTGAGAGGCAGTCGAGCCCATAATATTCTCACAAGAACAAACATCCGCTCTAACGTCGAGCTCAAGCAAATTGGAATCAACAGAAGTTTGATCTAGTGGTTCGGGAAAATTACACTCTGCGACCATATCATTTCTGTCACCCAACAAATCTGCTTCAGGACCCTCTCCCTCGGACGAAAACAAGAGACTAACATTATGGTGGCCAGCAGGCCCACAACCATCATTATTTACAAGCACACAGTTTGTACAACTCAAAGTCTCCTTCGTATCCGTAGAGTCACCCATGGCGACTTTTCATTTTTGGCCCCCGTTCTGGGCCGAGCCCTTCTTACTCGACGACTTGTAACAGGTCGACGCTCCGTGGGTCGTTCCACCGCATGACCTGCACGAGTGCCTGTACTTACAAGGCTGTCTCGAGCAGCCCTCGCCGTTATTGAAGTCGTAGCACACCCTCCCATTTTTCTTGTCAGCTGTGGGTTTCTTTGAGCTCGTGGTACCGTCGTAGGTGAAGTATTTTAACACGTTAGAGGAGTCCACTTTCCCAAACTCACCTATCCCGCTGATGTTGGCTTCACGGCGGACAGTTTCATCGTACGATACTAAAGTGTCCACACGAAAAATCTTAGCCTCTGCCTTCTCCGCAAGAAACTGCACGTGGTTCAGGAGACCAGAAATGTCCCTACCCTTTCTGTAAGACTCTTTAATCGTTTCCAGAGATACCACCATTAGAGTTTCAAAAGACTGAATAGTGTCACCTTTTTTTCGGAGAAACTTCTTCTGGGAGTACTTCTTGGTGATCCTCGCCTTCCCCTGCTTGGGCACCTTCGCCCGTTTCCTGCGTAGAGCTTTCCCTCTCGAGCGGTTGGATGAGCGGCCCTCATCAGAGTCCGAACTTGATCCTGAAGATGATGAGGACGAGGACGAACTTGTCTCGCTTTCGGACACGTCACCCCCGGATTCCTCAGAGGCGGTATCAGAAGCTCCGCCATCACTCTCCTCGACCAGCATTACTTTATTTTTAGATCCGTGCTTGACGGGGACGGCCCTCTGCTTGCCCCGTTTCGCTTTCGGTGGGGGGTTCCCCGACCTACTATCCTTACTCGCCGTGCCGCCCCGGATTTTCGTCTCTGCCTTTGCGGGCTTCGTGGCTTGGGTTTTGTCCACCTTTTTCATAGTGATCGCCGCCAGGTTCTCCCGGTACGATTCCTCCAAGTTCTTTAGGCGTTGAGCTAGGATGCTCACATCGAAGGCGTCCACTGACGGCTGAACATTCAACTGCGGGTCGCCGCCCGTTGCTCCCTCCGTTGCCTGCGCCTCGGCCATTTTCCGGCTCGCCCTTTCTCTGTAAAAATCCAAAACTTCCCGCTTGCACTGGTTGCCCCAAGGTTGACGGTGGACTACGCCACACCTGCTGCAGGCTTTGATGTTATTCCCGCCTCTCCGGGATGACATAACAGTTCGACAAGTCAATAAATACAGCAGCCGTGTTTGTTCGGTGACGTCAAAACCCTGAGTGAACGCAACGGTCGTTCCCTGTGACGTCACGGGCGGGGGCGGTATCCAAGGGGACTCGCCTAGCAACACTCGCCTCTTCGTTATACTTAGATAAGCCCTCCCTGGTTATCACGCCGACCCTTAAAAAGTTAATATTTCTGAAATAAGGATAATAAGATCATTTTTTTCAAGAAAAAATATCATTTTCCTTGCAAAAATACCATACATATTAGTTTAAAGGGAGATACGATCATTTTAATGTCAGAAACATAAAATTGCATGCCTAATATGGAAAATAGACCCCTGCGTGAAAACTAATGACAAAATATGAGGCAGTTGTCAGTTTCCGCGCATTTTTCATGCATTTTTCCGAAGTTTTCCGATTTTTCCACCTTTTTTTCATATAAAAACTTTGAAAATCGTTCAAAGCAAGCTTCTATGTATTTGTAAAATATTTTCCTCAAATGATATCAACCAAAAAGTTGACGCAGACCTTTTTTTTGTGTCTTACTTGAGCAAATTAATGCTTTTGTCAGTTATGGATAATGCACAAATATGCATTTTTCTTACTTTTTTTCATATATCTCTTGTCTAGAATTTCTTAGACAACATAACACTTCTAATATACATATTACGAATTACTAAGAAGTGAACAATTATTTTGCATTACAGATATCAAAAGATAATCTTTTTCAGATGCTTCATATATGATATTTTCTCTCTTTTGAATATTTTACTCATTTTAAACCTAAAATATGCTTACATGCGCGGAAACTGACGCCAAAATGCGCGGAAATAGGCTCCAGGTTTTTTTTTTTTTTTTGAACGGAGTTATACCATATGGTATTTTCCTGGAATTAATCCATTAAATTAAGACCCAGTGGGACAACGGATGATAAGCGTTGCATCCATCGTCTTTCTTCTCTATCTCTCTCTGCCTGTGCTTTGGCAGAGTCAGGTGGTGAGGAAATGAAGGAGAGGACTGATTCTTGTTTCCTTTTCTTCTGAGACATATCATTCATGAAATACATTTTATACATCAAATATACAGCCAATGATTACCCTAAGGCGGATATCAAAGGAAAATATTGTCCTGGGTGACCCTTGATTATTTTTTTTTCAATTTTCAAAATTCTATCTACTTTCAACATGAATATGTTCCAATGTGCGAAAACTGGCGTCCAGGTGCGCGAAAATAGGCTCCAGGTGCGCGGAAACTGAAGAATTAACCTCTCAAAGTAAAACACAATGTTGGTAAAAAAATATTTTCATTTAAATTTTTTTTTATTGAGATTATGTGCAGAGAGGTTATTCCAATACGTGAAAAACATTAATTCAATTCATTTTGTCTCTAAATATGTTGTTGAAATGTAATTTCTTGGCCTTAATGCGCGAAAACTGGCTATTCTACTCTAGGCCTAGTCTACCAACATTCAACAAATACCTTTATCTAGGGTCTCCGTGATTTTTTCTCCAGTAGCACTCGACTTTGTTTTAGCAGACTTAGTTTTAGCCACCTGTATGGTCCCTTCAATCCTGAGCTGCTTGAACACTAACTCAGAATATCCATAGTGAAACTCACTACTAATAGACTACCCTTTGTCTCAGCTTGTTTCCTGATCTCTTCGACTCTTCATCATAAGCAGTGGTGGATCCAGGATTTTGAAAAGAGGGGCGTGCTTCAGGAAAAAAATTCTTTAATTACTTTTTGGCTGAGTTATAGATTAAAAAATGTGAAATTAGCCACACAAAAAAAGGGGGGGGGGGGCACACGCCCCCCCTCTAAATCTGCCACTGGTAAGCCAACAGTTTTTTTCGGTCGTGAAAACACGAGTCTCAACCCTATCAGACATATATCTAAGGTGGCTCAATATGCCAGAAATAGACAGACCCAACCCTAGAATAGCCACTAACGACGCTGAGAAGGCACTGACCCATGCTGCGAACGAGGTTCGTACAAAAACCTCCTGAAGTGGCGGACTAATTGTCCAACACTTAAAAGCATCACATTGGACATTTCACTCTTACATCGGACATATCATAACCAGATAGATAAATACAAGAATTCAGGAAAATAAAAGTGATAAAATGCATTATTTTATGAAGACAAAGTATTGCAATTTCGTCAGACAAAATGTCTGATGTTAAGGAGCAAAACATCAGACATTGATGGAAAAATATCTGGATGTCCAGTGGTTTTTGGGATACACTGGGGTTGTGATCTATTGGTGAGGTCTTTTTGGAGTCAAGTCTCTTTGAAAATTAATTATGGCCAGAGCCAGCCACATTCATTTACCTTGCTGTTCTAATAGTTGTGTTTTGGTGGAAACCGTTATCTCAACCCAGAGTTATAATGTTGCTCTTTTAACTATGAAACCAATTTGTTCTGATTTGAGGGGACCCCCCAATACAATTTGGGTCACTAAGCAGGCATTGTGTTGCATGCTGAGGGGCAATCAGGTTTAAAGCAAGAACAGGGGTGCGATCAAGTGTGTGGCTCGTCAACCGGGAAAGGTCTTGTCTCACCTTCAGGGCTGCCAAGGTTGCCACAGTATCTGTGGAGGGCCAGGTTCTGCTTCCCAGACTGCCGCTCCTGCCACCAATACCAGCCATAGAAAGGCCGGTTTTGTCGCTGCCGGTTGTCTCCTGTCCTACAATTCCCGAGAAAGGGGCATTTGTCAGCAGGCGGAGGTCACGAGGGACCCCCATCAGCCGCCAACCAGAGGCACGAGCACTGAGGCCTCGACCTGTCGATGCAAGGCCAGAGCAACCAACGTCAGTGTGGGGACTCAGACTGCTGAAATTGTCATTCTTTCTACTGGGACCGGTGATGCTCCTGATCTCTTCCAAGATCCAATAGTAAGTGTTATTTCCTATCAAAAGTGTTTATATTTCCAAAATGTGCGGCCTTTAAGGCTTTATTAGTATCATTGACTCATCTCCCCTCATTTTGTTGTCGTCCTTCCCTGGGCCCATGGGTTGGGGGACGGGGGGTAACTCCCTATTGCTTGATCAATCACAGTCTAAGGCTACTGGCTAGTGTTAATATAATCTATGTTGTTGAAAAAAAAATTAATCGTAGCCCACTCCTTGAAGTTTGGTCCCCCAGGTTGATTTTGTGTATAATGACCCCCATAGGAGGTAACCCCTGGTCCTAGCATGTGTGTAGTACACCTATCAATTATGTATCTGGTGGTCACAACAACCCATCCGTAAACAGCTGTGAAGTAGGTGTTGATTGGTGCTCATCTCACAGAGGCCTTCTACTGGGTGTGGGGTAGTATTGGGGAGGGGGGAGACTTGGGGGGGCATGTATCAAGTGAAATGGAGATGTTGGCTATGAGTATCTACTCATGGATTTTGGTTTGTTTTTCCAGGTGTCCGAGGTCCCTTTACCGGTGGGGCTTGACCAGTTCCTGCCACAGCTTTAATGTAAAAGGTGAGTGATCAAAGGGGTTGATCTCTGTGGCCATTATTATGGTGGATTGTATATCTTTAAGGGGGGCGGAGGGTCCCAGTAAAAAAGGGGTGTGACTTGGCCATGGCCGGCATTTCTAGGATGGAGTATACCCTGGCTATATGTCAACCTGCAGAGTGTACCCACTCTAGGATCAGCATCTACCGCTATAATGGGAAGGTTATGGTTAGTGTCACTGACTCTTCCCTCCTGGCATCCATGACCTATCTCTTGGGATTACCAATGGATGACTACCCTGTCATCCTTTGAGTACATATAGTTTTTTAGTTCTGTTCTGGATTGAAATTCAGGCGTTGTCTAAATAAAACAAAAAAGATATGTGATAAATTAGATTCGCTGTTGAGGGCCCCCCCTTTTCACAGGATGTCACTGAGTCCGGTTTTCGGAGTGCCTAGGTTGCTGTAATGGGGTCTTTTCCCAACTTTACATAGTTGTATGTTCACAACCATAAACTTCATAATTTCAGGGGGACGATTTGGGGTGATAATATTTATGCTATAGTAATGTAATATTGTGTTCCCAAGGTGGGCTTTGTTTATTATGCAGAGAGTGGTCGTCAGGTACATGATAGCTTTCAACAAAATTTCTGATGTATTGTTCTTCTTTGCTTAGGAGATGTTCTTAGATCTGTAGGTGTGATTTGATCCTTTCCCGTCACTCTCCAAGCTCACCTTGGGTGGTTCATTCTCTATATTTTTCACTGCCCCCATGTGGGAGGAGAGAAGAGGCCAGGTGTTCACTGCCTTCTGGGGCCTGTATAGATGTTTTTCTTCCCAGTAAAATGTCTCATTATTTGTGCAGTCTTTGTGCTCCCCTTTCCTATAGAAGGGTATTTTGCTACAATAATGTTTCTCTTAAGATGCCTGGGTATTGATGGTAAGCTTGGTATATATTCTTCATTTTTTGTGACATGGTGGTGCTAGCAAAGTTTAAGATGCCGAATTTTAAGAGATTTGGTGCTGGTCAAATGAATTGTCTTTAGGTAGTTTGGTCTGATAAGGTGCCAACGGGAGCTGCTGGAAAGTGTCAATGCAGAGATATCAGTGAACGTCCGGCGAGGGCACCGGCGAGGGCGCTGGTGAGGGCGCTGGTGAGCGCACTGGTGAGGGCACTTGAGAGAGCTTCGGTAAGGGTCGGGGCCGGACTCTAGGGTGATTGATAATATAACCAAAGGGGCTGTCTGTGTGCCCCTTGTTGCCGTGTAATGTAGAACATAATGTTCTGTGAGTAGGGGGTACCTATGTAGGTTGTGCCCAATGCAGAGTGAGTCTGCTGCCGATCAGGGACTGGTGACCAGGCTGATGTCAAGCTGCCTCAGGAGGTGGGTTGGGGTGTGGGGCAGGGAACCAGAGGGTGTCTGTTATAGTAGGTATGGTTGTGGAGAGGAAGGGGGTGACGTAGGTTTAAGATTAGGGGGATGGACTATGATGTAGCCTTTGTCAGACACGGGGATTGGATATGATGTGGTGAGTGTATCCTCTTATAGGGGGTTGGTAGCGCTGACCAAGTTGTCGGGCCCCTCTGGTGTTCTAATCATCCAGGGGAGCATTGGGATGAGGGGCAAGATGAGAGGGTGGGCGAGTTGCGATACATGCCTGGATGCTTGGGGGCTGACGTTTGGTTTTGGTGGTGGGGGGGGGGGGCAGCGTTGCTGAGGATGGCACCTCGGCAATGAAGTAGATGATGTAGAGATGTAGTGGCGGCCTGTGGTGTTGTGTATGTCAGACGTGACGTCTTGTATTCGTGGTTGATTTGTTTATGTTATTCATCTGCCCGGAGCGCTGAGTGTTGCAGACATACCACCATGGAATGTATGCTTATGGCTGCATAAGTCATGATAACTTATCATGGGACTTAACCCATACATGACAACAATTGTCATGGGCTTATGACCAGCAGACAAGCTCTGACAAGTATGGGTTATGTTGTACGAACATTGTGAATGGGGTAGTTGCTTTGCTGTGGACACATAAATTCAGTTGCCTATGCTTTTAAACTCGTCGGCATGTATATAAACGCACCCAAACACTGCCATGTAGAATTTGTTTAAATTACTTAATTAGCTTGATACTATATATGTTTCATGAAGTTGGTAACTTAAAAACATATGTACCCAGCCATGCATGCTATGTTTTTATAATATCCTGGTAACATTACTGTTTATATTGTTTTTGCTATTTGACATCGTCTAATTACAGTGACCTACATTAGATGGTTCCCATTACTTGCCTGAAGTGGAACATCATACAGTGATTTTTTTATCACCAATGTAACAAAGATGACATATTCTCCCAGTTGCATAGATGTTAGAAATTTAACAAATACAGTCAGTGTCATCTTGAATTACAACTGTAATATCTTATTTTAGGTTAAGCATCACCTAATCCAATTATCAAGTCGACAAACTACAAAACTACGTTAACTTATCATCAGACTTTCTGAATAGATAATCATAGTGAAAAAGCACCTGGTTTACCAGTTTACATCGCTGTCTGCCTGTGCACAGGGAAAGATCTGTACCACATCCTTGTCTTCCATTTTAATTTATTTCCACCTTGCTATTTACACCCAGTGAATAGCTCATAGCCGAGGCAGTGAGTCACACCAAAGACATTAACAATGGTAGTGGTCACTGCTTGCCTGGCACTCAGTATAAAGTAAGAACCATGAAACATGGCTGGTTGGCCCGGTGTCAGTATAATGTGACTTGGTGGGGTATTGTGTGGGCCTATGACATCATATCTGAGTGTGGCAGCACTATAAAGAGGTTATTGGGTCCTACTGCAACAAATAGGCACCTTATTTCATAGATTCAGTCACCACCCCTGTGGCGTAAAACTAGCAACAAAGCTTTACCTTGTGCAGTCTGGTAAAAGAACTCTAAAAGTGTTTGCTGGACGTTAAACTAACCCGATAAATAAACAAACAAATCATAGCTCCACCAGGGACAAATGTATGTCCCTAAGTATGCCCTTACACGCCATGCTATTTACACCCAGTGAATACCTCATACCTCCAACAGGGACAGATGAGTGTCCCTAAGTATGCCCTTACACGCCATGCTATTTACACCCAGTGAATACCTCATACCTCCAACAGGGACAGATGAGTGTCCCTAAGTATGCCCTTACACGCCATGCTATTTACACCCAGTGAATACCTCATACCTCCAACAGGGACAGATGAGTGTCCCTAAGTATGCCCTTACACGCCATGCTATTTACACCCAGTGAATACCTCATACCTCCAACAGGGACAGATGAGTGTTCCTAAGTATGCCCTTACACGCCATGCTATTTACACCCAGTGAATACCTCATACCTCCAACAGGGACAGATGAGTGTCCCTAAGTATGCCCTTACACGCCATGCTATTTACACCCAGTGAATACCTCATACCTCCAACAGGGACAGATGTGTGTCCCTAAGTATGCCCTTACACGCCATGCTATTTACACCCAGTGAATACCTCATACCTCCAACAGGGACAGATGAGTGTCCCTAAGTATGCCCTTACACGCCATGCTATTTACACCCAGTGAATACCTCATACCTCCAACAGGGACAGATGAGTGTCCCTAAGTATGCCCTTACACACCGTGCTGTTTACACCCTGTGAATACCTCATACCTCCAACAGGGACAGATGAGTGTCCCTAAGTATGCCCTTACACACCGTGCTGTTTACACCCTGTGAATACCTCATACCTCCAACAGGGACAGATGAGTGTCCCTAAGTATGCCCTTACACTCCATGCTATTTACACCCAGTGAATACCTCATACCTCCAACAGGGACAGATGAGTGTCCCTAAGTATGCCCTTACACGCCATGCTATTTACACCCAGTGAATACCTCATACCTCCAACAGGGACAGATGAGTGTCCCTAAGTATGCCCTTACACGCCATGCTATTTACACCCTGTGAATACCTCATACCTCCAACAGGGACAGATGAGTGTCCCTAAGTATGCCCTTACACACCGTGCTGTTTACACCCTGTGAATAGCTCATAGCTCCACCTGGGACGGAGTAGTATTCCTAAGTATGCCCCTACATTCAAAATCCCGCTAAGTCATTAAGCTGCTATCTTTTTGTCTTTTTGTTGCCAGTATCACATAGATAATTATTTCAAAGTTTATCCTGATTAAGAAAAATGCTGAAAAATTCTCACCATTTTTATAAGCAAAAGTTTCACTCGAGGAACCTCCCCCCTCCCCCCCCAGTAAAACCTGTGTACAGGCCTGGTTAAATTCTACACAAGCTGTACTGCAGGAGAATAATGATAAAGCATAAGAGGGTTTTCAACTGTGTTATTGGTATGGAAGAAACAACATGGCTAGGTCTACGGCAATGCCAGCAGGGCCCATAGACTACAGCTAGACTGAGCCAGCATCTGTGGAACCAACCCATGCAAGCAGCAATGTAATGGGCACATTCTGCTACCTTACTTTTCAGTCAGTCAGTTACTTGTTACAAATTCACATAACAGCTATGTTATTTCAGGTTAGAATGAGACTGACTTAATGTGAATGTTATAATAAGATTACATTATAGTGATGTTGAGGCCTTGCTCATACAGAATGTTATAAATATTTTTGCATATATTGTATGTGTGCCAGTAAATTCCAAGTTGTGTACATTTGGAAGAGATTTTGACCATGTTCCACATTCACAGATACATGAATTCATCATTCCCATTGACCTTTGAGTCCACATTCATGTTTGCTTTCATATTCAAGCCTGCTTTAATCAATTTAAGTAGCTCTGTTAGCCTTCCCTGTATATTGTACAGGAAGCCCTTGACACACTTTTCTATGTCACTAGGCCCTTTGTTGCATGTCGAATTTAAGAAAAGAGTCACATGTCACCAAGGTGGCCATGTCACATGTCGATTTTAAGAAATAGCCATGTGCCCGTGTCAAATTTAAGAAACGGCTGTGCCGCAGTGTTGAATTTAGGGGTCTAGGGCCATATAAATGCCCCTCCTGATTCTAACAAAGCTCAATTAGAAAGAGACAATGGATGCAGTGACTTTCATCTGTTGTCCCACTGGGTCTCAATCTAATGGATTAGTTCCAGTAAAATACCATATGGTAGCACTCCGTCAAAACCAATAAGAGATATAACATATTCTGTATTAAAACACCTTAGTACCGATGGCTATGCATTGCCCAATGTTGGCATGCACCATCTCTGGTTTGTCCTATTACACGACGAGGTCAACTGTCCATACACGTGCTATGGCAGTAAACCGTGAAGCGACCCGTGTAAAGCCTACGAAGAGGGTCACACACAAAAAGGTTGCTTCGACTGGTATTTTATATACAAGACTGAAAATGGGGAAGTTTGTCCACTATATACATGGACCCCCGCTCCCCCTTCCCAAGACTGTCCCGATGAGACTACCTCTGCCTACAGCGCTGCTGTCAGACGCGCTCCAGTTACTAAGGTCATACCAGCCCAGCTAGCCCTCACACTCTTCAAACATGACGTCCACCATGTATAGCCAAGGAGGGCAATATCTGCTTGGAGAACACTCACTTCTCTCTTAAGGATAAATGCCTTTCTTTTTTTTTTTAAATTATTATCATCCAAACACTCCACATACAATTAATGTATTCCAGGCGGTTACATTGTTGTAAATTTATATAAACCACAGTCTTAAATGATTCATAAATGATATCCAGTTTAACATTTAGAAGAGAAATAATATCGATTTTGATACATCTGATTGAGCAGCCTCCAAAATCATTTCATTTATAAGATACAAATAAGTCATATGAGATTTAAAAACCCCTTTTCTGTTATTTGGGGAAAGTCCAGATGTCTGAATAAACACCTGTAATAAACACATAAATAAACACCTTCAGTGAATAAACAAATAAACACCTTAAGTAAATAAACACCTTTAAAATAAACACTTTAAGTGAATAAACACCTAAATAAACACTTAAGTGAATAAACACATAAACAAACACCTTCAAAGATAAACACCTACTTACAAACCATGAACCTTGTTATCTATCCTTAATACAAAAATTGTGCACTTCACCTAAATCCACGACTGTCCCCACCTGGCCTGGGTGTTATACACTCCATGGTTCCTTAATGTGACTAACGACTGCTACGCCATCAGAGACGGAGGGGAGAAATGCTAAATCAGTGTATGTGCGACCTGTTATGGAACAGCCTGAATCAGGGGTCAGGGACGGCATTACCATGATGAAATGGAAAAGGATTTCTACAAAGGTAAGATAGATGCCATAAAGGCACTGCTCCTTGTTCCTTTACCGCTGTGGATAATATACCAGTTCTACTAACACTGTTACTTTGACACTCAGTCAGTTGATTCAAGCAATGGATCTAGCAAGTTAGTACAGTTTGGTGGTTTACAAGGGAATCAAGCCCTATTGATTTCAGCTTTTAGTAAGAAATTCATATATCTACATCCTCTGTGAAGCGACATTGGGTTCATCACCCAGTCCCGCCACTCTTCTTGTAAAAGGATACGCATCAGCGTTCTTAAAAACGCGAATAAAGGGTCTGTTTTCACAGACTTCGCATGTCCCTGTTTTTGAAAAAAAGGGTAGATTTTCTGCACATGTGTCAGCGTTTTGGAAAATAGGGGTCCTTTTTCCCAAAAAGCAAGAAAAAAGGGCAATTTTAAGGGACAGAATGTCCGCGTTTTAAAGAAAAAGGGGTCCTTTTTTTCAAGGAAAAAATTCGTGGAAAGGGGGTGTATTCTATTTTGGAGAACGATGATATGTCCTGCTTTTATACATGAGTGGCGGGACCGGGGTTCATCAATTCATTCCCAACCAAGGTGTGACATAATAGTCACGTTATGCAGCCATACTTTTAGGGGCCTTCCATTTAGTATGTAACCAAAACATAATGTTATAAAGTTCTGGTGAGCTTAGGTCAAGATCAGTTAGGTCATTGTGACATTCTGATTAGGTTAGGTCCAGACCTCACTATAACAGAACATTGTTGTGACCTCCTGACCAGGGGAGGTGTAACGCTCTGATTACTTCAGGTCTTAACTTACCTAACCAGAATGTATGTTACTCAGTGATATTGTTAGAAAAATTTAGAATGTGACAATGACACACTCCCGATCAAATTTACTGAGACATAATATCTCACTAAATTAATGCGCCATTTTTGGTACATTTCAATTTAATTAAAATACCTAATGTTCAATGGGCGCAGTGATCTCAAAATCAATGTACCATTTCAAATTTCAATGAGCCCAGGGCGCATGGCGCGGCCCTAACATTTTCGCTGGTTACTATGGCCATCTTCTTAGGTTAGGTTGACACCTAACCTGAACTTTATTGTGATATCCTCATTAAGTGAGGCCTCAGCCACACCTAAACAGAATCATTGAGTAAGTCACAATATTCCGCTTAAGAAACTAGTTCCTTTATAGGTGAACTTGCTAAAGCCCTCAAACATTCATTAACTTTGGCTCTAGTTACATCAATTTGTTTTCATAAATTATAAATCTAACAAGCACTTCAACAGTCACTATTATCCAAGGCAAGCAGTGACGTAACAAGCACGTTCTGCGATTGTCCTTTTTTGGTTAGTCTGTAAGCTGCCCAATTGTCACGTAATAGTTACATCATTTTAGGTAGAGTTGAGACTTATTAAAAAAATGTTAGGTTCTAAAGACGCTCAGTGTGGCAGCACTATAAAGACGGCATTGGGTCCCACTGCTACAAATAGGCACCTCATTTCACCGATTCAGACTCCACCCTGTGGCATAAAACTAGCTGAAAAACTTTACCTTGTGCAGACTGGTAAAAGAACCCTTAGAGGTTGAAGCAGAACTAAATAGAACATTGCTGCAACATACTAACGTCATATTCTTGCCTAGGCATGGTTCTCTGCACAACTACCGTAGGCAAAACCTTTTTGACCATTTAACTCAGGACCCAATAACTTAGGTTTGGTTTATTAAGAGCAATATAGTGTATATAATTCCAACCATGTTTGTTGCCTTTAATAATTGATTTCCACTAGTATTTACAGTCATTACTTCATTTTCAGGTGAACAAATCAACATAGTAATTCCATTCTTAATTAAGTCATGATTTCAAGATTTCAAGAAGATTCTTGACAATGTTTGCCGCTAAAACAACATATGTTTCTACTATTTTGCCTATATTATGCAGATTTCATTTATGATCAGAATTTGAAATATATAAATGTTAAACTACAGAAAATGCAAAACCAGGCCCTTTACATTGTCAGAAATCTATTATTTTCTGAAATATAATCAGCGATCCGCTACTGATGATTTACATAGAGATTGTTAATTGGACAGGCAAATCTATAGACGTAAATGTCAATTGTTGTATTATGCATTCACATTGCTAGCCCAGCCAGAACTGATTGATAGTAGAAATTTGTTCACCAGAATATATAGAGCTCCGGTGTTTAATATTCCTAATAATAAACACTATAGATTTCCCCAAAAAAGTAAATACAGGGCACTTGTGGAGCAGAATAGACTGTAAATTTACGTAACCAAGTGGATAATGAGAAATTCAGAAGACAGTTGAAATTGTTTGTAAACCCCTACATGAAAGTTCTTGATTAACAATTATTATTGTTCTTTGTAAATATTATCTCATTTAATCTCATTCCATTAATTCACCACCAAATGCCGTTTTCATTGCAATGGGTTTGATTCTGTCTAGTATCTAAGAAAATATTCCACTCCCCCGTTTTTAGAAAATTGATTGTTTAAAGTGGGAGTGGGTGGAAGATCTGTTTTGCTGAACCCTTTTTTGACCCAATACAAACTAATTTAAAACAAAATATGTATATCATTCATGTATATTATGAACCATAATGGAATTTGCATGATAACAACATCATACCAATCTTTTCAAGTTGAAATCTATTGACAAAATTATAGTTTACAACTGTATTTTCAAAAAAAATATATATTCAGAAAAAAAACATTTAAATCTTTAAAAGAATATTATAATCCATCATATTAAATTTGATAGCCTTTGAATAATCAAGGAAGTGTGAACTTGATATCATTTTTTTTAGATCTATTTATGTCCATGAACAGATATCTATCTAGCTCCAGAATAGAGTTATCAGGGGCCCATTTCATAAGAATCTCTGTAGCTACGGATTTTGTATGTGCCCTTATGGAGCTGTACGAGAGTTTGAAACTCACGAATAAGGCTGTTTCATAACAAAACTCTCGTAAATCCACCCAAAAGTCATGTAAATCCATTCAAAACTCATGTAAATCTACCCAAAACTTGTGTAAATCCGCCTAAACTCGTGTAAGCAATGACAAGTCATGTAGTTACGTCAGCCAAAAAGGTGATGGTAAGTTTATGAAATGCAAAACATACAGAGGTTTGTTATGAAGCAGGCCACAGTTCCCATTCCTTTCCCCAAACCATGCTGATTGTTACAACACGATCTGGTTTCCCCTAGGATCTAGTGACCTCACAACTTAATTGGCATAACAGGTTCTAAGAATATTCCTAATAAGGGTGACATGATGCGATGGGTACATGTATATTATTTCTCACATTTTGCAGTTTGAAGTTTATGTATTGATTCATTTCAGATTCATTTAGTATATGAAAAATACAATACAGTATAACTATAGCATAATCAATGTAGTAAAACCACTATTACACCTAAATTATGTGTAAAAACTAGTGCAATACTATTGTTTTACCTTTTGACAGAGATTGTCACTACACCAGAATGTACAAAAGATGATACCAATCTGTATAAGAAATTGATACTCATAAGAACATTTGACATTAGTTTGTCCATGATTGACATGATCATTCACTTACATGAATTAATGATGTTGTATTCATGTAATAGAGATAGGTGTATTACCATTTATGAAAGCATGATCAAAATGGTCAGGGCAAAGCCTATTAAGGTACTAACTTTACACAGACATCATAATTTATAGCAACAGCAGTTTCACATAAAGTTAACATGTAGTAAACTATAACATACTGTGATACATGTGTCCTCTTTGCTGGGTTGACCGGACCATTTGGTTAATGTTTGTACAGTACAGTGTACCTTGTGGTTATAAAGGCCATGATACACGATGTGACAAAACACCCATCGATTTTCTTCTCACTCATTTTTCTCATATATGGAATGATTTTTACCCTGTTGAAATACTATTTTCCACTACAGATTGATAGAAAATTGTTGGAAAATTGTATACTTCATAAGGAAAACAATTACTTAACAGACCGATTTTCAAAATAGGTTCAAAATCAGCCCACATTGCACTGTGGATCATCCCCTTTAGTGGTACAAAGATGTTGGCTATTTGATCCTTATTTCAGTGGCACAATCAGTTCACATGGTTTTTACTGATCTTTTTCTTTTGCTCTTCTTTTTCATTGCAGATCGCAATACCAGTGATGATGTTATGTTCGTTGTTCACCTACGGAAGCATCATAGGACTATATCAAGGTATGTAGATATAGATGTTGTCAAGCATTAATCTGGCTAATTGGATAAATCCTACAAACACCTGAGCATCGATTAACCTAGAAAGGTAGCTTTGTGCAAAATAAATATGAATTTGCATAGACTTAACATCAAATGTGATGCCTTTCTTGGGTAATTGCACTTATATGAGTTAATGAGCTTCCTTCATCACTGTGCATGTTAGTATCTATCATGGTCAAGGCTGGTTGCACCCCTAGATGATAATCCGCGGGGGACTTCCATTAAGTAAGACCGCATTAAGGGGGAGGGGGTCTGGGATTTTAGAAATCTGCATACATTCAGGTAGAGATCTAATGTGTACTTTAGCAGGCCTGCCAACAGTCCCAATATGGTCGGAATAGTCCCTAATTTTGCTTCTGTCCTTACTGTCCCAATTACAGTGAAAAATGTCCTGATATATATGGTTAAAATATATTAAATGTGTAAGGGGCCTTCCATTAATTATAAACACATCCAGAGGGGGGGAGGGGGGTCTGAGATTTTTGAAAATGTGCATACATTTTAGTACAATCCAATGCATATTTTTGCTCAATGGGGGGGGGGGGGGTCTTGAGATTTTTGAAAATGTGTGTACGTACTAAATGGAAGTCCCCTAAGGGAAAAAGTATGATTTTGTGTCAAGAATCCAGCAGAGAACAGGCACCCCAAGATAGCCATGTTGAATAATTTGTACATATTTTCCGAAAACAAAAATAACAACCTATTTTTCATAGCATATTGGGAACATTAGATATTCAATGTGTTTCTAATGAAATTGAAAAACAATTCCAACAATCATTCAACGCTTTATATTTTCAATTTTATATGTTTCTGCTCACAACAGAATGGGGAAAACAGCTGCCAGGTATAGGCAAAATATGCATTTTGCCCTACACAATATGGGTGTTTCAACTATGGAGTTCCTTATGTTGCAAAAATAGAAATAATCATGTAACATATATTGCCGTATGATCAATACACCTAATTTACAGCTCCACTCTTTCATTTGGTTTATCAGTGACATATACATATTGGTTTCAGAGGCAAGGTTATCTAAATACAAAAGACATGTCCTTGGAGGCCGTAGGATCCTTACCGCTGACCATGAAAGCCCAAAGCCCCTGCTGACCTCTGCCGTGGACACAGTGTTTGTCATCATGCCCACCTACTCCAGGCAGAACCAACGGGCCGTCCTGGTGATGCAAACACAAGTTCTCTCCATGGCCAAGGGGATCCATCTAATATTGGCCGAGGACTCAAAACACAAGACCCCATGGATTCATGATCTACTGGAGGAGTCTCAAATTCCCTTTACACAACTGCAATGTGCTCCCTCAAAAAAATGCAGACGACCATGTCCCCGGGGCTGGGCAGTGAGGAACTGTGCTCTGCAGTGGTTGAACCAAACTGGTGTGACACATGGAGTACTTTACTTTGCTGACGATGACAACTTCTATGACGTCAGGCTGTTTGATGAGGTAAGCACATTGCCTGCTCTAGGGTATGATTTAGGATAGAGAGTGGTGATCAGTGGGCATTTCAGTAAAACAATTTACAAAAGTTTTGTAGATACTGCTAACTGATTGGTGTATTATACATCAAATGAAAGGGCAGAGTTTTCTCTATCCAATGGTATAAATAGATTTTAAAGGCAATGTGAATTAGAAAAAGAATATATGAAAAAGTGAATTTTTCACTTTAATTTTTGAATGTCAAATCTTTATCAACAGTTTTTCTTGTTTTCTGAGACTTTAAGGGTAATGCAAAACCATTACTGTGGAGGGAATTGTGCCTCAGATTTTTGTTTTAGGTCCTACTATGTATTTTATTGAAAAAAAATAGATAACTGTTAACTTTTTAATAAATCTTTTCATATTTTTGACAGTTTCCTGCATGAGAATGTTTTGAATATATATCCAAAGTTTCCAATAAGTACTTTCAACATTAAGTCAGATATCAACCTTCAAAAAGTCAAAAATTGAATATCCCTTTTTATCGTTCAATTACTCAGTCAATTTTCAACGAAAGATTTTATTTCATATAACCTTACATAGAGGGCATATTCAAGTGTAGATAAGAGAAAAATTCCAATTAGAGTGAAGACAAAATTACCATAATGATCAAGGACGCTCAATACCCATGATTGGTAACACATAAATGTGTCTTGTAATGTGTTAAACAGGTTTCTCAACAACAACCTTGTGAAAACACAAAGAAAATGGGAAGAATTGCATTGAAATTTTAACATATGGTAACTATGGCAACCAGCATTCAGAGGAAAAAGTCTCAGGTTATTCCAATTTTACTTTCATAACTTTCCCATATTTTATCATAAGATCAATGTACCAAACAGCTAATAAAATGAGGATTTTTCAAGGGTATGAGGCAGAATACTGTTTTATGCTCATTCCAATTACTGAAAAATAGCTCCAAAAAGTGTGGTGCTATGGTCAATTTTTGATAAAAGATACATAAGATAAATGAATTTTGGCTAAAAGTATAGTGGAACGTAATAAATGGCATCTATAACTTTCAAAAACTTTCAAGATATGTATATTTTGATATTTATACAAGTAGTTAAAATAGCACTATGGGGAATCAAATTTCCCTATGTTGCGTCTTGATGCTTAGATCTTTAGTTACAATAGAATGCCAGTGCCTCACATGACATCACCAGTTTTGTCCAGGCTTGCCTCATACTCAGTCATACGCTATGTGCTTGCTCTTTTGCAGATAAAAAAGACAAAAACCGTTTCCTTATTTCCTGTGGGTGGATTTGTAAATACTTGGATTTCTGCACCAATAGTAAGGAATGGTCATATTATAGACTTCGTGGACGTGTGGAAAGGTAAGTGTTTTGTACAGTCAAGTGCATCCTATTCAGTATGAAATATCTTCAATATTAATAGGTTTTCAGTACAGGTATTGACAAACAATATAAAATCAGCCTCAGATTTTTTATGATATCTTTACAGTTTTAAGACAAAAGTCCAGCAGCCAATCAAGTTTTTTTAAAAAAAAAGTGGGATGAGCTAATAAAAAGGGGACGCACCTCATATTTTTCAGAATTTTACACTAATGCTTGTGATCCACGATGTGATTTTTGACTGATTGTGGACTGATTTAAGAAATTGGTTGGATAATTAATGATTAGTATTTTTGCAGGTGTAATTCCTTATCAACTATTCTGAAATTGCTACGACACTGTGACTCTTTACCTTAAAATGTACTTCTATATATGTGAAAAATGTAAGAGAAGGAAAACGGTTGGCGTTTTGTCATATCGTGGATCACTAGCTTAAGAAAATCTCAATTTGGTAAAAAAAAAAAAAAGGAAAAAAAAGGACAGGGCAGGAGGCCCCATGCCCCACCTGCCAAAGGTGGTGATCATGGATGCAACCAAATGTCAACCAACTTTCTTCTCATGCAATTTTAACATAATGTTTAAAAATATACTCTAGGTTAAACGTTTCATTGTATCAGAGCAATTTAGCATACTTGATAAGTAATGACATATCTTTATAGAATAATCACTATCTTTCAAACCGATTTCTAAAATAGGTCCATAATTGGCCCAGAATCACATTGTGTACCACCAGCATGAATCACCTATGAAGCAGGGACTTATACAGGATTTTTGAAAGGGGAATCAGTCTAAAGAGTAAAGGTTAAGTACTTAAACGGCATGCATTTGCGCATATGCATGCAACATTTTCCCCTCTTTTTGTAGTTTAGGGGTCCAGCAAAAGGTGGGGATCAGGCTTCCCAGGCCCCCCTCCCCCTAGATCTGCCCCTAATTCAAGTCTACCATTTTCTTCAACAGCTGGTCGTAAGTGGCCCGTCGATATGGCGGGTTTTGCAGTGTCCTTACCTCTCTGGAAGAAGAGGAGATGTCCGCTGTTTGGCAATAAAACGGGCTTCCTGGAGACCAGGTTTATAGAGTCCTTGAATATAACTAGGTAACAACTCATCATTTCTTTTCACTCATCAAAGAGCCAAGGATCCATCTTTTTGGATGATATTTTTATAATTATTTGATTACAAATATTTTTCAATGAATCAATTTTCACATTAAATCTTGACTATGGGCAAAGCCATAAGTACATAATATACTAACTTAGATATACTAGCTAGTCTAAGAAAATGTCTTTCAAGATTAAGGCTGTTTTGAGCCAACTTTGGTAAAAGATAATACTTCTGTGAATCTCAAACTTAATCATTGTATTTATGTTTCCTTTAGGGATGATGTTCAGGTTCTCGCAGCAGGAGGCAAAGATGTAAGTATAGGCTGTGAAAAAGCCTTCTGACATGAGATATTTAACATAGTGTTAACACAGTGCATATTCTTTATGATATTAAGGCGACCTTCTTCATGTTATATCAGGTTCATATCACATATGACAAGGACTGTTAGAACAAAATGAAAGTACATTTCAATGTAAAAGCTCACTAAATTAAATTGAACTTCACTACATATACTGCATGCACATTTCCTTAACATTTAATGTGCATCGATGTGGTTGGAAATTATCATACCACTTAGTTTAATTCTGGCCCCTTCTGTGAACTACAATCACAGGTGTCAACTCTGATCTCTTTCTTTCATGACAGGTCTACGTTTGGCACAATTCTCTCCGGGGCAGCATATGTAATTATGCAACGATGAAAGAGAAAAGCAAATGGAATGGAACCAATTTTGAAAACTTAAAATCATTTATGATGTGCGTAGATCGAAAGGTTCCTACCAGCAAAAAATCCAAGGTGGTCTTGAACAGGACGCAGAAGAATATTGCCTTAAGACGGATCGCCTTGAGCAAAGCTGCTCAAAAGAATGGTCTTAAAAAGCAAATCCCTACTAAAATTAATGGAACAAGTTCAAAGACATTGCCTTCCAACCCAGGTCCAAAACCTAAACAGTCTAAATGAAGACTACTATTTCTGTATTTCACATGTGTAAAAGCTCAAATTTTGTTTTATAAGGTAACAGACCAACCCCATATGTAGATGGCAGATGGCTGAATTCATATTGCCATACTTAAGTCCAGGGATGGATACAGGATTTAGAAAGGTGGGTGGGGGAGGGGGGGTCAGCATAAAGGTTAAGTATTAAAACGGTGCACATTCATGCATATGCATGTGACATTTCCCCCTCTCTTTGCAGTTTAGGGGTCAAGCAAAATGTGTGTGTGTGTGTGGGGGGGGGGGGGGTGATCAGGACCTCCCCCTGTATGCACCCCTGAAGTCACATATTATATGTATGATTTCAACCCTTATCTGTGTGAACGGTGACTGTTGCCTGGCTTAGGGGCCTTCCAATTAGTAAGTAAGCACATTTAAAAAAATCTCAGACCCCCCACCCCCTTGGATTTGTACTGGAACGTCCGCACATTTTAAAAAAACTCCCCTCTCCCCCTTGATGTGTACATACTTAATGGAAGGCATCTTACCTATAATGATACCCACCCTTATGAGGATCTTATCAGAAGATCATAAGGCAGGCTTTCAGAAGATTTAAAGCCCCATTCCTGCTTGGCAACTTGGAACTTGCCTGTTGTGCTATTCATTGATTGCCTGGGAGTATGCAGTATTGAAATTGGCCTATTTCGTGCTTTGTATAATGGTAGAATCAGCCAAATTTAGCACCAACAGCCATTCAACCAGGTAGGTAGGCCTATGGATCTTGATATAAATCTTTGACAAGAAGATAAACTGCTTGAAACTTGGTGGGGACTATCAAAACGCTATCGGTTTCATTGAAAATCACATGAAAGCATTCATCAATCTGTTGTTATTCTATTTGTTCCATCACCGCCCTTGTGGCGTAAAACTAGCTGCAAATTTTTATCTTGTGCAGTCTGGTAAAAGAACCCTAAAGGGTCGGCCAGACGTTAAACTAACCCAACAAACAAACAAACAAACAAATCTATTTATTCAATCTCATCGTACATATTTATTCACTAATTGTGCACCTTGGGTAGTGATTGTACATGCATTGTGTGAAGTTCACATTGTTTATGTTCGTTTACAAAGCTTGTATTGTCCGGATCCACTGTCAATGAGGGGTCTGCCAGTGTTAAAGTCTCGGAGACTGTATATGTATGGGGGTGAGATAATACAGATTGTATTAATGTACAATCATAGAGAGTTCTAGCTTGACATTGAACTTACAATATAATAATGTACTATTTTAGGGGAGTTTCTACTCCACCAAGATATTATGTTTTGATAACATTCTGTTTTAGTGACGTCTCAACCGCACCAGAAAATCACAAGAATGGAAAGAACCCATAAGGGTTGGCCGGACATTAAACTACCCCAACAAACAAACAAACACAAGAATGTCCAAAAAAAAGAAGAAAGAAAACATTCCGGATCAACCCTACATGATAGCATTGACAGTAACTAGTGATCAAAACTAGCTTTACAGTGTCTGACAGAGGTCTATATGCAACCTTGAGTGATATTTCAAGTATATATAGTGACGTCAAATTTGCAACATAGAAACAGCGTCAGTCAAAAGTGACGGTGTAATTTTACTGCCATATTAGACTATTGTGTGTTGTTGCATTTCAAATGTTTTGCTGATTTGCAATCCATTGACATATTACTCCTTGAATAACAGACTACAGGATTTGAATATAAGTTATGTTAATTGGTTACATTAATTACATTGTTTTACCCGTACTTGCCTGTGTTGACAGACGTCTAATGTTCACTGTATTGCATTCCTGTGATTATATATATGGATCTGCTGTGAATCCATTGACAATAAGTGCAATTGGTAAATTGACATTACTATTGTGCACGTTCTGATAATAAATGCCAATCGTACTTTGACATCACCTGTTGAACATTTGCACCATGAACATGGTCACATCACAACCACAGCACCCTAACATGATTATATAAAGGACCATACAGGCATGGAAATAGAAGATTTGTAAACATCAGTATTTGGAGGGGGCTGGGGTGGTCTGTAATGGTTAGCGTGTTGGCATTGCATGCAGCCAGCCAGGATTTGGTTCCTACTAGCTACCTGTTAGACCACCTTACCTTTCTATCGTTTCCACCATGACAGATTCAATCATAGAACTGTTAACTGGATTTGGTCTTGATATAGCTGAAAAATTACTGAACAGACCTTAAACTCCAACACATCATCATCATCATCATTGTCAGTATTTGGACCAACATAGACAACAATGTTTTGTTTCTTCAGTAAGAAGGGAGATGTTATAGCAAGTGCTAATATGTACTGTAAAGATGTTGTATAGATAATGGTATGATGACACCCAGTGGATAGGATACACAACTACCCAGCAAATTTGGGGATGAACCTAATTCCTTCTCAACATCTAAAGCACATTTTTATATTCTGATTATGGCCTACCATATTCTTGATTTATAAGACATTAAAGGAAACCTTGCACATAAATTCACGAAGTGCTATTTTTTGTGTAATAACCTTGACATAAGTATTCTGAATAAATGTCAAAAGTAAATATTTGAAAATGTTGAGGTCTAAGGGAGTTATTCAGGAAAATAATTTATTTTTGGAAATTCCCTGAATGTTGAGCTACTCAGTACTCCCCTTGCTACGTCACAACAATGGGAATTCCCTCTAAAGTAACTTTTGGATTCCCTGATTAATGAAAGGTTGTAGATGAATGTATATTTTGATTTATTTTGAGTTGCACTGGGCCAAATATATAAGATTTGGGTTAGAGAGCATAACACTTATTATAAATTCTACAGGGATGGGGATTCCCTTCTAAGGATAGATGGGACTCCCCAGGAACTCCCCTTACTACGTCATAAATTAGGGAAATTCCCTTAAAAATGAATAGAAAACAAGATTTTTTGATGTCCCATAAGTTTGTGTAAACTAAATATTTTCCTTCCATTTTGCTTACATTGATAGTACAAGTTGTAAATTACATGCTGATTTAAATTCATTGAAAAATATCTATGCTGCAGTTATGTGCAAGGTTTCCTTTAAGTTTAAGACCTGATTTATAGAAGTAATATTCAAACAGATGATGATTCAGAACCAATTTGAATGTTAAATTGTAAGAGATGGAGAGTTCATTGCACGTGCTAGTAGTAGTAGACTAATAATATCACTGTAACTCTATTTCCAAGCATCCAAACATTATTTGCTGGTATTGACATATATCTATTGTAATCATGAAGTGTAACCATTTACTGGTGTAACTATTACTTAAGGCTATACTCCACTACGAGTTCTTATACTTGCATTGAAGATTTCACTTGTGTTTATGACAAAAGTGTGTGAAATGCAAGCAGTCAAAATCATTTCTAGGAACACATAGAGGAATATGGAATTTTCTTGTGTTCATACATGTATTGCAATAAGGCCAATACATAGTTTTCTATTTAGTACTTACATTCAGATACCAACATGTTGGTATCAGACGCTTAAACTGATTGTGTTCCCAATTTAGAGGGAGTGCAACTACCCCCAATGCTTAGTGTAATATAGTCTTTAGTTACACCATCTGGGTGGCAATTCAGGGACAATTTACGAAATGCTTAGTATTTCCCATTTACAAAGCAAATATTCTATGTTTTTTCAACCAGGGAGAGCCCAAATTTGAAAAAATGCAGAAGACAATGCTTTCTAAAATTAATGGTTTGTAAATTTGCAAATCAAAATTTGTAAATTTGAAACCATTGAAACAATCAACTCATACAGATTTATGTGACTCTACATATTAGTAAATTAATCAATTTCTAAAAGTTTAAGGAGTCTCTTTATATAATTTTAACAATTGAAAATGAACAAACCGAATAATTATTATCGTATTATGATAAGTATTTTCCAAATATTGACATCCAGTATACAACAAACCAAATGACAAAGAGCCATTGCACCGAGGCAGAGGCCTCAGGCATGTCGATTATAGAAAGCGTATCCCTTACAATTAAATAAACGTTTAGTTTCTGATTTTAGATAAAATTTGCTTGTGATCAAGGGATAGGATGTGTTTATTGTATAGAACAGGTGAAAAGGATGGTCATCGAAGGTGGTCAGCACTGACAAAAGATTGTAGCACTAAAACAAAGTAGGGCACGATATCCAAGGGGAGCTGAGAGTGCCACATACGACATTGTCACCTGCCTGTAGGGGTACTGTAGCAGAGACAGGAATAAATGCTCAATCCTCCACTGGATCCCAAAACAAGCTTCTCAGGCAAACTCAACTGGTATACCAACACAGTTGGAAAACACTCAGTGGGCCTTAAAACAGTCTGTCTACCTCCCACCAGGCTAGAAATGCATTAGCAGGCCAGTATCTAGACCCAGTATGGGCAGAGATTCAACTCTGTGAAAGGTTGGCCAGGCCTCAGCACCTGGCAGTTAGTCTCTACATTCCCTTAAGTACAGAGAAGGTGTTCCAGCACTTCATTGACTGCACTTCATTGTTCAAGTTATACATACAATTCTTTAATAAAAGCCCTTATCAAACTATCCATTTTGACTGATTGTGAACATACAAAACCTAATACTAAGATCTATTGATGTCACCCTATTAGTGTACAAGCTCCTACAGGAGTCAAAGGTTACACAGTACGGTGTCCCCACCTGGTGTTAACTGTAGGAACTAATAACCTGTCAATGCATGCCCTGTTGTGTGAAGTGGGGGACCTAGGGGACAGCTACACTGGCTCCTTACAGGCCCTGCCTGCCCTCTGCTCCATCTGCCAGCTCTATGCTGCCCCTGCCCACCCTCTGCTTTCACTGCCAGTCCTCTGTTACCTCTGCCACTGCCTTCCCTTCCACTATCCTTGCCTGCCTGCTGCCTCTACTGGTTCTCTGCTGCCTCTGCCAGCCTTTGCTATACCTGCTGGCACTCCCCTATACCTGCTGGCTCTCCCCTATACCTGCCCGCCCACTGCTACCCTGCCGTTCCTCTGCTGCCTCTGCCAGCTCTATGCTGCACCTGTTGGCCCCCTCAATCTCATACCCTTGCCATCCCTCTGCTACCTCTTCCCGCCCTCCCTATCCTACTAACCTTCTGCTACCTCTGTTAGCCCTCCCCTATTGCTGCCTGCCCTATGCTACCCTGCCGGCCCTCTCATTCCCCGCCATCCCTATGCTGCACCTGCTGGCCCTCTGCTACATCTGCTAGCCATCCCCTGTCCCTGCCAGCCCTTTGCTACTGCTGCCAGCCCTCCTCTATCCATGCCTGCCCTCTGGGACCCTCCTGACCCTCTTCTGCACCTAGGCATGTCAGCCCTCTAACACCCCTGCTGGCCCTCTGTTACCTCTTCCAGCCTTTCCCTCTGCTACCATGCCCTCTGCTACCATGCTGGCTTTCTGCTGCCCCTGCCAGCCCTATGCTGCCCCTGCCAGCCCTTTGCTATCACTGCCAGCCCTCAGCTACCTCTGCCGCTGCCAGCCCTTCCCCTTTCCCCCTACTAGCCTTTTCTACATCTGCCAGCCTTTTCCTATCCCTACCTGCCCTCTGCTACCATGCTGGCCCTCCTCTATCCCTGCTAGCCTCTTCTACCTCTTCCAGCACTCCTCTATCCCTCCCTGCTCTCTGCTATCCCTGCCCGCTGTCTAGGGACCCCACTGACAGGGAAAATATAAGAAATCAATAATTCTTTTCTAAAACCAGTGAAAATGTTAGGATGGTGCCATACACCCTATTAAAATTAAAAACAAGATAATGGCACATTGAGACATTGAGATTACAAGAGAGATTACAAGAAAGACGTATTCTATTGAAAATATGTCTTATTTAATTCTTTGAGGAGTGTACTACTGTCCTACACACTTCTCTTCTGACATAACCACCGTAAAACAATTCATTTGGCCAGGTTCTGCAATTCCTGATACGTAAAATATTATGGTTTACTTAAAAGCTTTAAAATTTGAAGTTTGCTGGAAATGACACAGGGGGAAATGGCTGCGGGGCAGGGAAATCACAGGGAAAACATAAGGAATTTTAAAATGAAATTCCCCTGCTTCCCCAGTCTGCCCTCTGTTACCTCTGCAAACCTTTTGCTGCCCCTGCCAGTCTTCTGCTGGCTGCCCTTGACAATAATTTCTCATATCTGAAAGGACTCACTTCACTGTATATAAATGTCATATTTTGTTTTGTATCTATGTAAAGAGAGGACGTGCTGAGGCTAGTAGAAGAGGTGCTGCTAGAAGTACTGAAGGATATCTCTCGGGGTATATCACCCAGCCTATCCTATCGCCGCAGGAACACCTGGACTAACGTAAGGTAAATATATATATATCTACATTATGTCATGACCATGGAAATACATGCACAATTGTAAAGTAAATATAGACGCTGTGTTGATTGCACATTACCTTCACATTAACATGAGCTGATAATAGTTTATGCCTTGGTAAATTACACTTATTTTCAATTAACTTATAATGCCCTTTTGCTTTTTTTTACTTCTTTCTGATGCACTGACATTTTATTTAGACATTCCGACAAAATTTGATAATGAAACTGTTTATAGGTACAAGGAAGGAGCAGGTTTACAAATGACGGCCAACCCCTCTGAAACAGTTCTCCGCTTTGATAGCCTTCCTACAGTGAAAAGATTTGGTAAGGAGATGTTTGATTCATTCTCTATAATTCATTATGTTATAATTAAGGTTATTTTGAGTGCATAGTTGGAAATTAATACATTTTAACATGGTCTCTCAAAATTAGAATTGTATAAAGTAGGTGTTCCAGCCTGGAAAGAACCCTAAAAGCTTGGCCGGATGTTAAACTAACTCAACAAACAAACAAGCTTAGGTGTTCATTTTTCAGCATTGACAATAAAGTTGCTGGCCACGATACATCGCCTTGTGCAGACCAACACATACTCCACCAAAAGGTGAGTGGGGCCACCATACTGTAGACAAAATTTCGGGGGTTGGGGACAAAGAAAAAAAAACTCTGTGAAAGTAGATACTTATAGATTAAATCATATTGATTTCCTGCCTTGATATCAAGGTAATTGGGATGTAAGTCAATACAAGTTCTTAGATATAAGTATTATGACACTATATATGAATATCTTGTAGGTTTGACTTTGTATAACTTTAATATAACTAACAATCTTACCTTTGATTGAGTTCTTGTCTAGGCCATTGGGTACCAGCTATAGGGTCCCACACTTGGAATAGTTACAGAGAAATTATCTGGTCTGAAACATTGCTTTCTAATGAGCTATAAGCTGCCCAGTAGAGTACTTCTCATTATGATGCGTCTTTGTTCCAATGTTTGGTAACCCACAGAGACCTGTACTACCAGGATCCCCAGGCCTTTGGAAACCAGACGTGTGTCGATGCCATCGTAGACAACATCAGCTGTATGCTCCGTGTTCAACGCGCCTGCCTGCATGTTGTGAGTAATATCAATAGATATTCCAATGTCCTGTCCTTGTTGGAAACTAAGAGAACCTTATAAAGTAAGACAACATCAGCTCTATGCATTATGTTCCCTGCTCATGCCTACATGGCATAAGTAACTTAGATGGTTGGCTCAAGGGCCTGTTTGTCATTAATAACTTTTTAAATGGGACACTAATTTTTGGGGAAAATGCATTAAAATTGGCCCGGTTGGTTGACAAAATTAATGTTCTGATTTAGATATATATATACATAAGGCCCTTGAAACTTATTTTTGAGAACTACCTGTTTTAGAGAACCTTATAAAGTAAGACAACATCAGCTCTATGCATTATGTTCCCTGCTCATGCCTACATGGCATAAGTAACTTAGATGGTTGGCTCAAGGGCCAGGCAATTTCGTCGTCCTGTACTGGCTAATGGGGTGCGTTATGGTTCTTAATTCAGGGGAAGCAGGTTATATACTGCTGCAAATAAGACACAGTATGCATTTGAATCACAGGGCTGTATTGCTTTTTTTCATATTTCACTTCAATTGTTTTCCTTTTAACATAAATGTTTCCATAAGACCATATTATTTCAAAGAACCATTCTTTTAAACAGATTTAGGTTAGATTTTACGTCATATCTCTGGCTGTTATATGTTTCCACTCTGTAGTTGTTTCCCTATATTTCTGACTTTTTTCTCTGAACAGTTTAATCTTTCTGGCAAATAGTTCCATAGACCGAGGTACCCTGGACGCACAACCAATTAAATTGATCTCAAATAATCCTCGTCATCTATGCACTAATAATATTCAACATCATGGACTGTCCTAAGCTCTGAACTGTAATTTTAATGGCACATGTTTTACTATTTTTAACATTTGTCTTATACTTATAGTGTGTTCACAAACAGGGCATTTGTTCTGTTAGTGTGATGTTTAGGTATTTTTTTTATATGGTGCATGAAAGATAACTTGTGTCTAACTGGTTCTCTGATGTCCCTGTGGTCCGTGTTCTAGCTAGCGACGTCCAAAGGTCTCATCTGTGGTGACCTTCGCTACACAGAAGGAGATGGGACTCCGGTCGACTGCAGAGGAAACGTAAGTCTTTGTCTCGGTTTACACAATTAGCCCAATAACTGGGCAATGTCAACCTAAGTTGCCTGAAACCTATCAATGCACGAAAATAGACCTTTAAGATTCTGCAAATGAGGCCATTGAGGTTTGCTAAAGGTAATGTTAAGGTCACCTTTACAAGACCTTTCCAAAACTTTTTAAAGTTACTTTTGAAATTCATCAAAGATCTTACAAAGGTATTGGAAAGATGACATATCCTATGCCTTTAATGAACATCAATGGCCCCATTTACAGAATTAAAGGTCTTAAATGTCTAATTTGGTGCAGTGCTAGTTAAATTGAATGGACGTCTTATAGAAAGATGGTATTTTCTCAGTGCCAAAAGACCTCTTTGATAAAAGTGTTTAATTTGACCTTGAAGCTAGCAGAATTCTGAGTAGCCACTTGTCAACTCAAAAGCTTGAGAGTATAGATATAGAATTTGATTATACGAATACCCATATGGGCATGTGCTACTTTTCTTAATTTCTATCCTTTCATGATCATAAAAGTAATTTCAAAATTGTGATGTTTCGTTTTATATATGCATACTAGTAAGCGTGTGATGAATATTTTTCCATATCTGCACTTCAGAGTGTGATGGTTCCGTCTCATGTGGAGGCTGTACAAAGTAAGTCCTACCCATATTATATATAACAGGTCAAAATAAAGGTGTTTCTCTCTTTTTTTGGTTTGAAAGAGTTTTATTTAGACTGAGGGGTTTCCAGTCTAGGTGTCTGGTTTCCTGCACCGCCCAATTTTTTCCCAATAATGATTAAAGTACGTGTTTTTTTCTGAAGATTGTATCTGTAAATTTAGAACTATCTCATTTTCTAATTTTTCCTAATCTTTGCAGGTTTTTTAATTTGAAATGAATATGCCCCTTAGAGTTGAAACTAGTGTTTAAAAGTGACACCAAAAGAGGTATTGTATGATGAAGGGGAAATTAATAAGTCCGTAATGCTTAGTGGTCAAGGCCCCAAAACGGGCAAATACAGGGGGTTCTGAGTCTGTCCCAAACAATTTGGAAAGGGAAGGGGTGGGCTTTGGGGAAAAATATATTCTTTGTGACGTTTTGGCTGAATGTAACATTAAAAAGAGTTTTCCACTGTAGAGATGCTTGTATTTAGTATATCTGGATGAGGTCCAACCCCACTTCTTCAATTCCCTTTTGTTTTTTAGAAATCAAGGGTGTGCTTGTACAACATTATCCCTGTTTTTACTATTAATCTTCAGACATCCAGTCTTCAGCCCGGTTTCTGCTGATTGTTGAGAAAGATGCCATTTACCAGCGGCTGCTCGAGGACCATCTTTACGACAAACTCTCCCTCTGCATTATTGTTACGGTAAGTCACAGCAAGATGTAAAAGACATAAGAAAGGACCCAAGAATTTGGGTCTGAGGGCCACCCGGACCCTTCGCCCCCACAAAGGTCAACAAAGGCAGAGTCTGTGATGCCCTTTCTATCTGACATTGCATGTAAAAGATACCTTGCCACTCTTCAAAAAGAGTAGGGTAGTGATCCTGGTGGCAGGTTTCTCTTAAACCATCTCATAGATATGATCACACAGAAGTTGAAAAGTATTACCCTGTGTAGTCTAGAAAGAGTCCTGTAGGGTTAGCCGAATGTTAAACATTATAATGTTCCTCTTTATTACACTCAGTCACTTACAGTCAATAGTTGTAGTCACTAACAAGTCACTTAAGGGCAATGGCGCCATTATAGATCTAAAGTTGAGATTTTCTTAAAACTCAGAGGAATACCAGATAAATATGTTTAGAATCCAAAAATGGAAAAAAATTAGGGGGTCACCATGCTAACTTTTTATCTACAGGTGGATTGCTATGTGCAGAATTCCTTCATAACTAAGGTTTTGTAGAGCTATATTCATGGGTACAATTTTCGAGAAAACTTTCATATTAATCCTCAAATAAACAATCTAATCAGTCAAATCTAAAGCTTAGACACATGTTCTCAGACTTTATGCATGGCCTGAAAAAAAAGTGTTTTTTTCACTGCATTTCAATCTATTTTCTTTAAAAATCAATTTACTAAAAAAAATCAAATTTCTGATAAGAAAGTCCACACAAAAAAAATCAAAGTTGAAAAATCAATAAAAATGACACATAATGTGTGTTGGACTGTTAGCTTTCATTTTCAATAAAGAAAACATGGGGTCACCGCATGAATTTAGCCAGAAAAATTGATTATCTACCTGAAAGTCTGGAATTAACCCATCAAGTCTACTTGATTTAATGGTCCCTAAACCTATCAAACTACAAAATATCCTGAAGTATTATATTCTAATATTGTTCCCCACAGCATAAGGATTGTAATACTGCTTACTGTGTGAAGATTGGATAAATATTAACAAAGTTATACCCATTATTGCACTGCCCCCTCCCCACTTCACACAGGCATCATGCAGAGGGCAGTGATGGTCACGCTCCAATGAACAGCTATACCTGCAGGCTGCGCGGCCTTGGTGCGCAATGACAAATAGCGCGATTGTCTTTAAGCCCCATACCCACTAGGCGATTTTACCGGCAACTGGCAACGGGCAACAGCAGAATCACTGGTAAAATCATTACCAATTCGGATAACCTTTTAGTATGTAATATAATATGTTACATATTAACAGGTGATCAAAATTGGTAATGATTTCACCAGGGATTCTGCTGTTGCCCGTTGCCAGTTGCCGGTAAAATCGCCTAGTGGGTATGGGGCTTAACACACAGTCACTTTTTAAATTCACCAACAAGTCACGTTCAACACTCAGTACTTACATCTTATATTTTTTCAGGGGAAAGGGTTTCCTGATGTCAACACCCGCCTGCTGGTTCGCCGGCTTGCAGACACATTACATCTCCCAATACTGGCCCTTGTCGATGCTGACCCGCATGGTAAGAATGCAACATTAGATACGCACATTACTTTTGCTTGTTTAAACCAAAAGAACAATAAACAACCCTTATAAAACCTGAGGAAAAACATTTGTTTTCAAACAGGTTCCCAGAACAAATCTCATGTACAGAATAAACATAATTGTGTCAGCCAAAAGTGTTTTTTTCTGTATTTTTGACCGAGAGACATTATTATTGAACCCTGTTACACATTTGACTATTCCTTTTTATTGTTTTGTTTGATTTATCATTTGATTTTCTGTACAAAGACCGCTATCATTAATCAGTATACCTGATAAATATGGCCTTAGATAACAACATAACACAACATTATCACCTAAAGCTTTTATTGTTGTTTTTTCACAGGTATAGAAATACTGATGGTCTATCGATTTGGTTCGAGGGTGAGTTCTATGTGCATTCTTAATCAGCCAAGTGTTCCTGAATATAGATTAGCAGTGAAACCTTTGTCATTAGAATTCAGATTAGAAAAAAAAGTATATATGTATATGCAAGAACTGAGAGTTTATGTAGGAATATATATGACATAGATAAAATGACTAAAATTGTAAAAGTCAATATACCCAAACCAATATTCAGGCACCCAACAGGTCTAACATGGAAACATGTAACTAGTTGGCGGATGAAGTTTTCTTTTTTGGAAAATAACAAATTTTATTTGACATTGATCAAGTGACTACTAGCAATAAAAGTAGTACATAGTATTAATTTTTTGTTATCAAAATATAAAGTAAAATTAGTATATCACTGACAATTGGTAATGACAATGATTTTTATTTATTTCACAAACTCTCACATAGAGAATAGGAATAATATCAATGATGGTCAATGATGTTTCAGTCGCTGTCCTTTGATGCGTCTAACCTGGCCATACCCTCAGTACGGTGGCTCGGCGTGTGGCCGTCAGACATCAAAAGGTAAGTCAGCCAGACAGATGTATTGTCAACTGTTCTTTAGATTTATTGATTGAAAAAGGTTAACTTTAAATGTTTTTAAGTGTTTTGTTAAGCAACTGCCATAAATATGTTTAATTTACTACAAAAGCACAGTACAATAATGAGTCAGATTATCGCACTCACCATTCAGTTGTATTTCTAAAACACAGTCTTGCAGTACATTAAATGATCCCTCTGGTCAAATATGCCCATATCCCTCATAAATACAGTCTCACTGTACACTATTTTGTTTGTCAGGTGCTCCCTTCATACCCCTGGCAAACAGTCGGACAAATAGTTACTTGATTTGTCAGGTTTAAGGTACTCCCCTCGTACCCCTGACAGACACAGTCTTAAAGTACCCTGCTTGATCTGTCAGGTAAATGTGTCCCCTCATACCCCTCAAAGACACAGTCTCACCATACACTATTTGATTTGTCAGGTTACTAGTGCCCCCTCATACCCTTTGTATACACACTCCTACACCATTCTTTTTGATTTTTGAGTTTAAATTCGTCCGCAGATACCCCTGACATGCACAATCTTACAGTGTGGTATTTGATTTGTTATTTCAAATGTGCCCCCTCATGCCTTTCACAAACACAGTCTTACAGCATGTTATTTGATCCATCAGGTTAAGCGTTCCCTCTCAGGCCCTCATCCCACTCACTCAGACTGATGTCAGTAAGGCGCGTGAGCTGCTGAAGAGGCCATACATGGACTCGGTCCCAGAGTGGAGAGCAGAGGTAACTACTTTCTCCTTTCTATGTGAAAGTTGGATAACTTAATTAATATGTATGCGGAGGTTTGAGAAATTAAATGTGTATTTGAAAGTTGGGTAGCTTAATTAATGTACATGTAGAAGTTGGAGAAGTTGAATTTGTATGTAAAAGTTGGGGCAACTGAATGTGTATGTGAAAGTTGGGGTAACTGAATGTGCATGTGATTAAGAAAATGTATATTATGGAAGTTGTCATAAGTGAATGTGCATATACAAGTCAGAGTAACTGAATGTGTATACATGTGAAAGTTGGAATAACTGTGTATGTGACCGGGGTAGAGGGATCTCGTGTCCATACATATATGCATATCTTCAAAAAATTCCAACCTCCCCTTAATCCTTGATGCATACATATTTAATGAAAGGCCCCTGGTTTGAAATTCTCTTATTTTTACCTCTCTCTGTCAATATATCTGTTTTACAGAATGGTTAGTGTATCCTCATGTGCCTTTTTCCACCAGTTGGAGTGCCTGTTGGGGGCAGGGTTGAAGGCAGAGATCCAGTGCCTGGATGCGCTGTCACCCCACTACCTGTCTGACGTCTACCTCCCCAACAAACTCTGCTACGGTGGCTGGATCTGACGGGTGAGTACATGGCTCTGCACTAAGGTTTTCAACTTTGCAGCTGGTGAGAGAGTGAGTATTTTGCACCATACCGACAGCCAGGATCATTTTCACGGCAAAAACAAGTTGGGGCTAATTCTGTCTTTGGTGATCGTATCTATGAGATGAAGATGACAGGGCAGGCAAACAGCAGGGGATCAAAACCTGAAAATCGTTTTTGCTGTACCTCATTCCTTAGTGAACCCAGCACAAAGTAGCAATTGAACCCAAAGAACCACTTGGTCAGTGCTGCCCCCCCCCCCATATCATTGCCTTATACGATCAGCAGGGGCTACTGGGGGCCTATTCTTCCCTGGAACCCCCACGGGGTAGTTTGCAGCTGGTTGGGCAGGCGAAGTCAAATTTTACTTGCTCAACCCTAAAATTCACCTGCTTCTTTTTAATGGATTATCAGATGAAAGAAATTGTTCCTGCCATGTCAAAATCTACCTGCCCAACTCCCATTTTTATCTGCCCAGGCAGGCAGGCAATGCTTAATGTTGAGCCCTGGAGTTGAAATCTATGCTTTCTCCTGGGCTCTCTACCAGGTAGTGAACCCAGTGGCGGGTTTCTCCTAAATCATATAGATACGATCACCCACAGCTGAAAATCATCACCTTGTGCAGTCTAGAAAGAACCCTGTGTGCTGGATGTTAAACTACCCCAACAAACAAACAAACTACCAGGGAGACTGGGCTGAGATAAGCCTGCTGGTACAACTAATGCTGAGATCATCAGATTTTAGTGAACACGATGTCAGATTGGCCAATCGGATACTCAGTGTTCAAGACTAACACCTGCCCGTTGGCCAATGTGGGCTGACAATTTTCGGGGAAATTACACTAAAATTAGCCTGGATGGCTGATGAATTTTTTAGATTTAATGCCCACACAGATTTTGGATGCCCACACAGAATTGGCCTGTGGTGCAGTGGGACCACCATGGTAGGACACTAGTCCAGCTTCAGAACTGAGCTCAGAGTACCAATAGCACAGGGAAAAACAGGGAAACAAGGGAAAATGATCAAAAAACTTCCCTGACAGGGAAATACAGAGAATTTGCAAATTGACTAAAACACAGGGAAAACACAGGGAATTTCATTTACCAAAGCACAGGGAAAATACTGGGAATTTCATTTGGCCAGGTTCTTATTTCCTGTTTCTACATAGTAAGGGTTTGACTTCTTGTTGGGTCCAAATTTTTTCTGCATGTAAAGGCTTTTAAATTTGAACAACTTGCTCAATGTAACACAGGGAAAAATTGCTGCAGGGAAAACACAGGAAATATGAAAATGGATTTTGCATTAGTACCCTGTTAGCCTAGCTTAATACAAGTATATACAGGGTGTTTTACAAACATTTGTTACACTACACCTTTTCAAAATGCATGAAAAATATTAAGTGAAATTGTCACAGTTTTTATGGACACAACGGGAATCATTCAAGTTTTTACCCCAAAACTTCTAGGATGCTATATTTCCCACTTTGCATTGTCAAACCTCTGTTGTAATGATTATGAAACTGTACTGATGCGGGTGGCCAGACCATGTTTGTTTGAGCCTTAGACGAGCGCACATGCTAGTTATAATTCTCTGTCAAAGTAGGGAATTAAAAGAGGAGTCAATGTGTGATGTATCATACAAAAGTGCGCACGCCGCTCTAGCCGGTCAGAGTGAGCTGAACTTTGAGTGAGTAACCATCCTAGAAAGGTTTAGTCTTAGAAGCTGAGTCCTGTTGTTTGGAATAGAGGCAGTCAGACTGAGCTAGATGGTGGGAGCGGCAACTGATGTGTTTGAGGGGATTCCTTCCTTGGAGCTGATCATTGTCAATTGAGATCTTGTCACGGAACGGCAATACATAGGAGAATATTAATAAAGAACAACCTTTCACCCGAGTGTTACGTCTTACATGATGTGGGAACTATTATTATGTATTGGACGACAGCAGTCAAATGAGGAGGAGACTGCGTTTGGAGCTAGCTATTATCTACAATTAATTATGACTAATTACGTACACCATATACAACAGATAATTAACTCTCTATGGTTGAAAATGTGTGTTGCAGCAGTGGTTCCCTATGACTCCTCCCTATCTCAGTAGTTTCACATCCCTACTCTTCCCTTTCTATTTTGCTTTCGGTTGAGCTCTTCCTACTCCCACCATCTTGTCTCTACATGACTAGCTATTTAAGCCTATTTACTTTTGCATCAAAAATCAATCTTGCGCACACCAATAACTACTTGTGAAAAACTTCACAAAAAAGCATGTTGATTGTTCTGCTGAATTAACAAACCCAGATAGATCTGATAGTCTTTCCTGGATGCATGCCAATGATAATAGTAATACTGTCCATCGCTGGATTAATGCCTGGTTTCCTCTGTATAGACCTTGTGCAGACATGGTCACATAATCAGATTTTGGTGATCACAATGTGGTTCTTAATGTCACAAAGATAATCTAAAATTTATCAAAACCTAGTTGTTAAAACGGTTGATATGATTCTGTGAGGTCAAGTTAATGATTTTTCGGTCTTCTATATTTTTAAAGGTGGTAAGTTCTTGAATTTTGTAAAAGGGTAATATAAGGGGCAGTAATTTCGATTCGCCCCATGAAACTGTTACTTCTAGATCTAAACAATTGTAAAACAAATTCTTCAGATCGCATGTAATTCCAATGAAGATTTACGGGGAGTGAGTTTTTTCTTTATACATGAAGAATAATACAAATGGACACATCATGCCAACAGTAACGTTGATTATTTAGTTAAGCTTGTTTGGGGGCACATGATTGGGATGGGGTGGGGGGATCGCCATATCACCCTCTCAAATTTTAGGAACTCCTAAATCTGTTAAAATTCCATGTTTTATACTTTTAAGGCATAACAAAATGCCTTTGCCAGTCTTTCGTTTTTAGTGATCTAGGGCCATCTGTTTGTGAGGTGGTTGATAATCAGGACCATGTTATTATCACAACTCTATCAGCCCCTCCTCCCCGTACCGAGCTATCAGCCGACTCCTGACCATGGGACAACGACCCCAACAACCGTAAAACGCATGCATTTGTCGAACTTGAAATATGGCTGCACTTTTGTTAGTTAAAGCTACCAAGTGCCCTGTCTCAGAATGTGATTGTTTTGTGCCGGATTACCTCTTTTAGGCTCTTTCACATCATAACCTCATTGTACCACAGAGGCAATATTTCGTAGGTTTTTTTTCGGCTTTCTGGATTTTAGTCATTTCAGTATAAATATAAACTTAAAATTAGTTTTTACTCGTTTCACCAATCTTGTTTTTTCAAATTATTGCTGTATTGTTCCTAGGCCATTTGAACGGTAGATTCACGTTTTCTAGGTAATATTTCCACCCTTTTAGTTACCAAACTGAAAATCCGAAAATTTCCTTCCTACTTTCTTAGAAATTTCATCTCTCATGAGTAGCATCTATGTTTTTCCCTATGGGATCGACATGATAAAAGAATACAGAATTTAGGCAAGCGGTTCTTCCAGGGTCAGTAGCAATGAACACAATCTGTTTTTGTTTTATTAAAGGCAACATTCTTCTAATCAAACTTTAGCTCGTACTTAAAACTTAAGCTGGGTCTTAAGATATTCAGTTTTTAAACGGTGGTTCTGTGTGAATAAACAAGGCAATGTAATGAGAGTCGGGTCCTTGATCTACCATCCCTAGTACCGGCCCCTAAAGATTGTCAAGAGTGGTGGTTGATTAGAGTTCTCAGTGGCGGATCCAGGATTTTAAAAAAAAAAAGGAGGGGGGGCGCTTTGGAAAAAAATTCTTTAATTACTTTTGTGCCGAGTTTTACATTAAAAAAATGTAAAATTGGCCACCAAAAAAAAAGGGGGGGGGGCACGCCCTCCCCCCCTCTAAATCCGCCAGTGGTTCTCATGTGTCAACTTACATAAGTGTATTCTGTTCCAAGGTATCATGATTTTCATATATATTTTCAATCATTGTTTAAGAGAAGGGAGCCCATAGCTAATGAGGACCCCCTGATTTTGAAAGCTTTGGGCCTGCCTGGCCTCCAGACCTCAGGACCATATTTTGACCCCTGTTGTATCGCATATTATTTTAGTAGGGACTTTACAGCAGTGATGTTTTATAAACAAAAAACATGCGCTGATAGTACAGACAACAGATACTGAGTGCTTTGTGCTTTGTGTCCTTTGTTAGACTTCACTGCAGGAGCTGTGTCTCTCTCACTAAATAACTCAGCCCTGAGACCCCTGTAACAACTATTTTTCTGGAGAACTGTTCAAGTGAAACAGAGTCATTCACAAAAAAGCATTCTGAATGCTCAATCATTAATCTCAACAAACAAAGGTATGTACATTTTGACAATTCTCCCTATCAATGATAGTAGATATTTGCGATGTTTTGTCTGCAGACTTTCCTAGACCAAGGTTCATACTATGAAATAAGTCGACCAGAAGGCCTGAATATGGAGATGTTAATCATGGCATCATTATTTTGTGGTTAAACTGGGAGCACTAATTTCATTTTATTTCTATCCAAGTTAACATGCATGTACCTAAAATACTGTGAACCAGCTATCACTGCAGAGATGCCATTTTTCCTTCTTTTTCCGGATTTCCGGACTTTTGCAAGTTCAGTATAAAAAACCAAATTTACATTTCTCTTCACTGAAGTCACCAATTTTGCTTCTCAAATTGTTCCTTTATTATTTCTAAGCTATTTAAACCATGGATTTACATTTCCTAGTGAATATTTCAACCCTTTTATATCTCAAACTGAAAATACGGAAATGTCCTTCCTGCTTTTCCGGATTTTTCATCTTTCCTGAGTGGCATCTCTGAACTGGTAAGGAGAGTCGAATCGAAAAAAGTTACTTAAGGCATGAGGATCAGAGTTAAAAAAAAAGGAAAGTACAAGCGTACTAGTTACATGACATGGCGCGACCCCATGTCCTTTAAGGAATCCTGTTTAGGGCATGAGATAGTTAAAGCATTGCTTTTAGACAAACTAAAGTTCTTCATTGTCATCTGAGCTTAATCAAAGAGTTTTTAAAAAGTCTTTAAAGATATTAGCTTGATTAGCTTCGACGTCAGATGTGAAACTTTCGAGGGCTAAACATCTTTAACTAGGATTTCTAGGAAAATAAACTACCTCCGTTTTAAAATATGGAAATATGGTTCCGTATTTTTCATGAATGGGCCGTTTCTTGGGCCAACTCCCTCCCATTGTTCTACTCACCTTAGTTTTACACTCATTCACTCCTTCAAATTCCTTTTCCTTATTTTCTCCCTTACAGACTGAATGCCCGACCATCAAAATATGTCCAAATCAAAGGTCAAACACATGTGTAAAGAGTATGAAAAGTTTTCATTAAATAATAATTGTCCATCCTTGATATATCACCTTATATATTCTTTGTACTTTTATCATCAGAGGAACAGGGGAAACCCTGATTGATGATAAATTAAGACAAAACTAACAACTGAACCATACCTGGGTTGGAAATTATCATCAATCCTTTAGCCATTAGCTGAAAATTCTGATAAACAGTCCATGGTTTTGGTTAAAAAATAAAAGCATCAGCCCGGTTGGCTAGCGATTTTTCTGCACCTAAATATGCTTAAACTACACTGATTTTTTTTTTAAACATGATTTTGTTAATAGGTTAATAGAGACATGTCTAATTAAGGGATTTACATGAGGGACTTTTCTATGGTAAACATTGAGTCTTCCTTTCACAGTCACCCCCCTCCCTCAGTCATGGCTGGCTGGCCAGAGGCCACCCTCCCACCACTGACTGGGAGAGAGGCACGGGTAGTCGTGAAATTGGCACACGGTGACAGACGGTAAGGGGAAGCAGAGGTCATCCACAGTAGGTGGTAAGATGTAAGCCTCTTTAGATACTCAAAATTGGGATTCGAAATTATTATCTACTTTACATATAATTATTAAGTTAGATATATGCATGTGTGGGCGTCACAGCTATTTGGTTGCAATATTGTATTCTATCTGTTGTTTCACTGTGTCTTTTGTCCCTCACTTGCTCCTGGTTCACAGACTTTCAATATGATTGCAAATTAAACCTCTCATGGTGTAAGGTCCCAGTCATAAACTTTACAACTTGCAGACTCAATCCCACGTAGGATCACGGGTAGGTGAAGAATAAGTTCCTAGCACTCCCTTCCTGATCATCAAGGGCAACAAATGGGGACCCTGTGCCCCCAACAGGGTCATCAAAGGCCGGGTGTATGGTGTCCTTTCTATGGGACACTGCACATAAAAGACCCCTTGCCACTCTTTGAAAAGAGTAGGGTATCGAAACTGGTGGTGGGATCATAGATACAATCACCCTAATCTGAATGAAAACAATACAGACTCAACTTCTTTAGTTTAAAGATTTCTTCCAAATACATTCTGCAATATTTGTTATAATATAGAAAGAGTTTTCTGAAATAATACATGTTATTTTAGCCCATTATTATTTTGGTCTTTTCGATTGATTCTAAGTAAAATTTTGAAAAAAAAAGTTCTTTATAAAACGTTATGGTAGGGCCAAAAGTCTAAGGTCGGCTGAGACATCTGAACACAAGAATTTCTTTTCTTTTGAATGTTAATAAACATGTTCAAATGTGTCCATTGTAACAATTCCTTATCCGAATATTCAAACATTTTGAAATGAAATAGCAAGTCTAAAACCTTTTTCAACTGCTTTTCAGGTTTATGGAATCCTCTGCAGCTTCTGTCATTTTAACCAGGAACCTACACTATATCATACAGAACTAAACTGAACAATACTTCAGCTCACAATCTCCAGGATTAAATCGTACTCCTTCACACCTATCTAAAGGATTTAATAGAGCTCCAACTGAAAACCTTCAAACTTATCTCAAGGATTATAGTACTTCTACTGACATCCTTGACATATCTCCAGCACTAAATAGTGCCACAACTGACTTCATTTGTATGTTTGTCCAGCACTTAATAATGCTCAGACTAACTGTTTAGGCCTATATATGTGACTAAATAAATTAAAGTTAATCAATGATTATTCCATACCCTTCGCCTGTAATTTAAATTATTTGACTGTAGTATTAGATCCTAGTAAGGCTTTACTATTGGATCATCAGTATAACATTTTTTTAACAAAACTGACTTATTGATGCCAAGTGTGCCATTGTTTGTCCAAAGGTTATACTTTTGAATGTACATCTTGCAACATATAGGCTACATATTTAACTTTAAGTAGGTGTACTGTTCAAATATAAGTGATGCTAGCAGTTAAAATGGGTGTTTTACCTTTGTACTTAGTGACCCTGGTGTGTCTGGTGTTGCAGTGTAAAGGTAGTCTGTATGATCCTCATGTTGCTCCAGCCATCGGTCCGTTCTTTGAAGGCTGGTACCTGAGGGTCACCGATACCCCAAACCAGCGTACATTCGGGGTACTTTTTGGTTATGTAGTCCCCGAAGATGTGGAAACGTCGTCCAAGCCTGTAATGATGGGCCTGATTTATGACGATGTGAATACATCGCGTCTACTGACCTACCACTCCTTTCCCCCAGTGGGGTTGGTGAACTTAACCGTAAAGGATGGGGAGCCTGTTACAGCCAATCCAAAGGTGGCCGGTCCAGCAAACTTCCGTTGGTCAGCAGGACAGTATGGGTATGTGGATGTGGGTCCAGGGGGAGCGGAGGTAAATGTAACTGTGGAGGGGGTCAGGTTTGAGGCCCATATTGGGCAGAGTGAACCATGGGATGCAGCCCATGAGGGACCAATGGGGTGGCTGCGGAACGTACCCTTCACTTCGCTCTACTGGTTCGTCTACAGTCTCCATTCCCCTGTGGTATGCTACACGTGGCGCCATCTGGACACTAAGGAAGTGGTGACCGGGACAACAGGGGCAGTGCATATGGAGAAGAACTGGGGGCAGTCCTTCCCCAAAGGCTGGCTGTGGACACAGGGGATGCGCACCGACAATGTCTACTATGCCATGGGATTCGGTCCTGTGGCCTTTGGTCCTGTCTCCCTCCCCGGTCACCTAGGGGGATATCGTAATCCTAACAAAGGGATCGATGTGAACTTCCGCCCTGACAACTCATACCTTTCACACTACCTGAATGCCTGTGAGGGAAAGGCCAAGGTAAAGATCACCTCGCTGATGTACACGCTGGTCATCGACATTTCCGCAGACCCAAAATCCTTCACCTGCCTGTACGGTCCCATGAAGAGTGGCTTCAGAAATGTATGCTCAGAGAGCTTCAAGGCATCAGCCACAATAGAGTTCTACAAGAGGAATTGGTTCAGCCTGCAGCTAGTGGACTCACAGACTATACCCATGTCTGCATTAGAGTTTGGTGGGAATTTCATATGTGGGGGGCAGTGTAAGGACTAACTTGAGTGGCCTGTATGGGGAATCATGGCAATAACATGTTTGTATAGACCTTGTGCAGATAATTATAGTGATGTTATAACTTTTGGGTGATCACCACGTTATGATCATGACCACATGTCTACGAAATAAATACACAATTTTATAATTCTTAGAGATGAGGATTGTTGATTATGATTGAGTGACTTGAATACTGGACAAAAATATATTCCCAAACAATACTCATAATAAATCGATCACCAATATGGCAGCCAGCCCATTTTCCCTCCTCCTCCCATTCTCCATCTTTAGTACTTTTGCCTTCTGTCACCATAAATAACGGAACAATGTAAACTCACTAAGGTTATATAACCTTAAAATGAGTTGACACTTGACTTCTTATGTGAGGTAGATTCACTGGCCCTGAATTACCTGTTGCCTTTTCCTGCTTGGAAAGGTCAATTTTATCCTGGCCCAGTATTGTCTATTTTATTACGTGTTGGTTTGGGTATTGGGCAGTCAAACCATGAGAGGCAGTGTAGGGGTAACGTGATGTGTGAGAGGCAGTGTTAGGGGTAAAGTGATGTATGAGAGGCAGTGTAGGGGTAACGTGATGTGTTAGGGGCAGTGTGTGTGTGTGGGGGGGGGGTAACATGGTGTGTGAGAGGCAGTGTTGGGGCAATGTGATGTGTGAGAGGAAGTGTTGGGGGTAACGTGATGTGTGAGAGGCAGTGTAGAGGTAACGTGATGTGTGAGAGGCAGTGTTGGGGGTAATGTGATGTGTGAGAGGCAGTGTAGGGGGTAATGTGATGTGTGAGAGGCAGTGTAGGGGTAATGTGATGTGTGATAGGCAGTGTTTAGGCAATGTGATGCGTAAGAGGCAGTGTAGGGGTAATGTGATGGGTGAGAGGCAGTGTAGGGGTAACGTGATTTGTAAGAGGTAGTGTAGGGGGTAACGTGATGTGTGAGAGGTAGTGTGGGGGGTAATGTGATGTGTGAGAGGCAGTGTAGGGGTAACGTGATGTGTGAGAGGCAGTGTAGGGGTAACGTGATTTGTAAGAGGTAGTGTAGGGGGTAACGTAATGTGTGAGAGGTAGTGTGGGGGGTAATGTGATGTGTGAGAGGCAGTGTAGGGGTATTGTGATGTGTGAGAGGCAATGTAGGGTTAACGTGACGTGTGAGAGGCAGTGTAGGGGGTAACGTGATGTGTAAGAGGCAGTGTAGGGCATAACGTGATGTCTGAGAGTCAGTGTAGGGGTAACGTGATGTGTGAGAGGCAGTGTAGGGGGTAATGTGATGTGTGAGAGGCAGTGTAGGGGGTAACGTGATGTGTGAGAGGCAGTGTAGGGGGTAACGTGATGTGTGAGAGACAGTGTAGGGGGTAATGTGATGGGTGAGAGGCAGTGTAGGGGGTAATGTGATGGGTGAGAGGCAGTGTAGGGGGTAACGTGATGGGTGAGAGGCAGTGTAGGGGTAACATGATGTGTGAGAGGCAGTGTAGGGGGTAACGTGATGTGTGAGAGGCAGTGTAGGGGGTAACGTGATGTGTGAGAGACAGTGTTGGGGTAACGTGATGTGTGAGAGGCAGTGTAGGGGGTAACGTGATGTGTGAGAGACAGCGTTGGGGTAACGTGATGTGTGAGAGGCAGTGTAAGGGTTAACGTGATGTGTGAGAGGCAGTGTAGAGGTAACGTGATGTGTGAGAGACAGCGTTGGGGTAACGTGATGTGTGAGAGGCAGTGTAAGGGTTAACGTGATGTGTGAGAGGCAGTGTAGAGGTAACGTGATGTGTGAGAGGCAGTGTAGGGGGTAACGTGATGTGTGAGAGACAGTGTTGGGGTAACATGATGTGTGAGAGGCAGTGTAGGGGGTAACGTGATGTGTGAGAGACAGTGTTGGGGTAACGTGATGTGTGAGAGGCAGTGTAGGGGGTAACGTGATGTGTGAGAGGTAGTGTAGGGGGTAATGTGATGTGTGAGAGGCAGTGTAGAGGTAACGTGATGTGTGAGAGGCAGTGTAGGTGTAACGTGATATAATTATAACAGTATAATCATAACTGTTCACATAAAAATATGTGTACAAAAAGGGAAAAAACTGTATAATAAAAACTGAATTGGAATGAGATAAGAAAATGTTGCTCTATTGTGAATGACTGCCCCAGAAGTATTTCTGCCATGATCAACCTATTGGTAGCTTTGACACAAATTTTCTGGTATGATTTACAGTGTGAGACTTATCTTTTGTAATGTGTAGCCTTTTAAATGAAGACTGAAATCAGGAGATGCTAGATATATTCTCTACAGTCTCAGGAGGGTAGGCCTAAAAAGACCTGTTGCTGCTTATTGGTTATATGTTGTCTCTTCTGTTGCTGGACCCAGAGTCCATTCAACATGCCTGCACATCCACACCTGACCTCTGGTTAGTGACCTAATCACAACTGATCAATAGGGGTAGGGGAAGGACATAAAGGAAATTTGTATAATAAGGGAAACTATCCTATTAATAGATTTTATATAATAGATTTGGTAAATAGTTTTTAAAGGGAGGATATGCCATGCCTAAACCTAGCTATGACAACAGAATGGAGGTCAATGTGGCACACGACTAACTGAAACTTGGAAAGGGATGAGAATATATATAGAGTTACAGAAAAATGGAGAAGAAATCCATATTTACATAGAGAAGAGTTAGAAGTACAAGAAAGGAGGGAGAGCCGTATATGTATGCTTATTTTTCGCACATGAGATTGAGACACGGAGATGTAAGTAGTATAAGGAAGGGGTATATGAGAAATATACGAGCTTGGAGGATATGAATAGTATATAGAAAAAGTTTATTAATAAGTGTATTACTGGGGATGAATATTGTAAATATATGGTGGTGAATATTGTGAATGTGTAAATAAGCTATGATAGACACACCAGATCCCTACAATTTCTCAAGCAACCCCACACTTAACTTAGTGTGATTCGTCGTTCATTATTTTTACTTTATAAATTTGTAAATAATTTATATACTATGGTTATAATATTGTGCTGTAAATGTATATAATCTAATCACCTACATGGAATATCATTACATGTAATGAATGTGGTTTAATAAAAAGAAAATAAGCAGTAACGAAATTCGTTTGAACTATAAGTAGTATATAAGATAGGTATATTACATTCCACCAGTTTTCCCATCAAAAAGTGTCCCCTGTTTTTGAGGTAAAAGCTGTGACTGAGTTTTTCACTTATAAAATGAAGATATAAGCTCAAGATAATATTTGATGAACTTGCAAGAATATTTATCTACATTATTTTCCCTTCAAAACGACCTATAGCTTTGCTTTGTAATTTGCCCTCGAGCTGCACAGTGAACCTTCTAAATTCACATGTCATTTTGACAGGGCAAAACCAGAGTTCCATGTATAACTGGCTGTAACTCTTGAACCAATGCAGATAGAGATAAAATTCTAAAAGCATATTAAACTAGACACTGAATCTGGCTGATGATAAGTTCCTCAATATTTTTTGAACATTTTAAATTTTTTATGTTATATACCTATATAAGAAGGTCATTTGGGTTCGGGCAGGAACCACCAGCGGTGAGCATCTAAGAAGTGTAATTATATTACCCAAAATCAATTTCATATAAAACAATCCATGCCAGTTTGGATACCACTAGTTGTAGTGGAAATTAAAGAAGTTTTAGACCTTCGGTATATATATTAAGCCAAACATCTTATGTTTGAAGGCATTCCGTGTATTGTCATAGATCATCTGAAAAAATATCAAATTAATGTAAAGCATTCCATGTCGACTTTTATTGCACTGGAGACACTTCTCTTTTTGTTTAGTGGGTAGCCTCCACCTAGTGAGTATAAATACTGGAGGGGAAATTATACCGTTTTCTCTTCCGTTTGCGGATTTCCATTTCTTAAAGGAGAACTGCAAAGGAAACTTTGATTTTCATATTATGTTGAATATGTAATTCTTGAAACATGGACAGTAATAACTGCTAATATGTAATAGATATGGAAGAAATTGTATTGTGTAGTGGCTTCTACTAGTGGCTAAAGCTATATTCAAATTAAACAAAATTGTAGCCCATTCAGATATGGAAATCGAAAAATTACTGAAGCTCTTTCAGGTAATGATTAGACCTATAATGATATATGGTTGCGAGGTATGGGGTCCATACATATGTAAACCTGACTTCTTCTTGCCTCAACACAGAAATATTCTGAAAATGGAACAATTAAAATTCGAGAAAATAAGTACTAGGTTCCAAAAACATATTCTAGGTGTAAACAGAAAAGCTAGCACCTTGGCTATCAGGGGTGAGCTAGCAGAGTACCCTGTATCGATTTTTATTTGGAAACAGGCGCTTAAATACTGGTTGAATATGTCCTCAAGTCTCAACAAACCTCTAATGATAGACACATATAAGGCAAACCTCTCTCTGGAACGAAATGGAATTCAATGTTGGCTAACAAATATCAAGCGCATGGTGTGTGATGCTTTAGATATGCATGAGCTATGGGGAGTGTACAGCGATGAAAGTTGCAATGAAAAAATGTCAAACAGCACAGTGAAAGCATTAGAAATGACACTGAAGGAGACATACGGGGAAAAATGGAAGGTAGCTATTGATATGGAATATAATGAGAAAGGGGAAAGAAATAAATTAAGGACTTATAGCAAATTTAAGGATGCTTTTGTGATGGAACCATACCTAAAGAACATGAGCAGCAAAACTGCAAGAGTTAACTTTACACGTCTAAGAACAAGTGCCCACAATCTAGAAATCGAGAGGGGGCGGTACACCAGACCAAAGACAGATATTGAAAATAGAACCTGTAAGACATGCAATGTAACTGAGGATGAAGAACATTTTGTTATGCATTGTAAAATACATGAGAAAGAGAGGAGTAAATTGCTGCAGGACATTCCGAACTATGCCCCTTCCTTTACACTTCTAGACAGACAACAACAATTTATCTATATTATGAAATCCACTGAATCCCCAATAGCCTCAATTGTTCAATCTTTCATTTCAGAGGCCATTGTTTATCGGGTAAATGGGGAGCTATAATCTAAGAAAACAAAATACCCTTAAACCACATTTCAATTTTAGCCACTTTTCCATATTACTTACAAGGTAAAGAAGGTTCTACTGCCATCTTTTCTCTTTCTTCTTGTACAAAAGACTGTTGAGTAGCATGTAGCGACACTAGAAACATAGTCATTTTCTCTTTATTTACCTTTGTGTATGTAGTCTTTTTTTATAATGCTTTGTAAAAAATACTTGTAAAAGTGCATTACAATAAAGCAACTTGAATTGAATTGAATTGAAAATCTATTGAGGGCATGTGACGTCATCTGGGCTCTGTGGGATAAGCTAGACTTTGATATATTCTCTGCTTTCATAACAGTTGGGTTTTGTTTTCTAAAACATCTGTTATTTATGAGATGGGTAGGTGGTGAGATCCACGGCTCGTCTGATCCCTGTAATATCCCAGCAGGGTACCTTGGTGGGTCACTGGCGCCCCCTAGTGTGACCGGCCGTCACTAGTGTCCCCTTTACTCACACAGCGTGACGGGAGGGGGGGGGGGGGAGGTAAGGAGTAGGCCAATGGCCCTCGACTCATAGATTCGACATGACGCCATGGGTATTTTCTAATTTCGACAGGACAACATAGACCTTACTGACAACATGGGTTTTACAGAGATGCCATATTTCCTATTTTTATAGGATTTCTTACATTTTAGGTACTTTTGGGTTGCACAACCGATTCTTCCTACAGCACTTTATTATCTGTTATAGAGTATTTTGGTAGGTATATTACATTCCACCAGTTTTCCCATCAAAAAGTGTCCCCTGTTTTTGAGGTAAAAGCTGTGACCGAGTTTTTCACTTGTAAAATGAAGACATAAGATCAAGATAATATTTGATGAACCTGCAAGAATATTTATCTACATTATCTTCCCTTCAAAATGACATATTGTTTTGCTTTGAAAGTTTCCCTCGAGCTGCACAGTGAGCCTTCTAAATAAACATGTCATTTTGACATGGTAAAACCAGAGTACCATCTATAACTGGCTGTAATTCTTGAACTAATGTAGATAGAGGTAAAATTCAAAAAGCATATTAAACTAGACACTGAATCTGATTGATGATACGTACCTCAATGTTTTTTGAGCATTTTAAATTTTTTATGTAATATACCTAATTTTGGGGTTAGTTTCCAGCCATTCACGGAGAAATTCAAAGTTAGAACTCTGTTTCTGAAGGTATTTTCCTCCTAGTTGTAGGAAAAGTAGGAAACACTTCTACTTTTTCATTAGTCAGGAGTGGCATCTCTGAGTTTAGCGACATGGAAAATAAACTTTTCTTAAATTCGACATGGTACATTAGTGAAAAATTGCAACAAAGACATGCGACATTGGCATTTCTCAAAATTGACATGCGACACCAGCATCCCCCAATAAAGTCCCCCCCCCCCACCCAACAAGCGACATGACATTGTTAAATTTGACATGGGACATTGCAGTATCTTAGAGGCGACATGGGGAGATAAGTGACAGGTGACAGACCTTTTCTTATTTTTGACATGCAACTTTGGGGACCCCCATCAATGGCCCCTAGTGTGAAGGACCGACCCGCCGCGCACCAAGCACACACACCACCGCGTAGAGCACCACCACACCACCACCACACCACCATACCACCACTCTAGAAGAGACGGTCAGAGTGGGCGGGGTGGGCGCTCACCACAGGACAGACACCACTACAGCCGGCCCGGGGGTTACTGGAAGTATTGGAAGAGCCCTAACAATCTAACACACAGGAGGAGACCTTCAGGACTACTGATATATACCTGTACTATACCTACATACTGTGATACAGGTACCGGGATACACCTGACACGGTGCCCTCTCCCCCCTTAACACACACTCCATGTAGTGTTATAGGGTGGTGGGTGGTGTGCACTCAACCACAACACGACCTCCTTACTCAGACCTACCATAATAGTCTACATACAGTTTATACACACACAGTGAGAGTCCGGGCCTGTCCCAGTGAGTGCTGGGTGCCTTATATACCAACACGTCCTGGTTACTGCACGTCCATACAGACACACTGTATGCACCCCAGGGACATAACCAACACCCATAGGACGTACCTCCCTTCTGGATCCCCCCCCTGGATACCCCCTGGATACGCTCTGGATCTACCCTGGATCTTAACCTTAACCCTGGACCGTGACCCTAGATCCTGACCCCGGATTTGACCCCGTTCCGGTTGGCTGCACACCGGGTCACATGATCCAGGTTCAGCCCGGTCGACTTCCTTGGCCAATAAAACTTCCTCCTCGGGGTGTCATCTTCACCCCTCTCCCCACCCCCACCACCCCTCTCAGGTGTCCTCATTCATTCCCTAGGGGAAAGCCTGCAGGTGAACTTCCTGGGGTTGCGCCAGAGGTGGGGAATTTTCAGACATCACTTTACAGTTAATTGTCAACAGACTGCAGTTGCATGATCCGAACACTTATCGTGGCTGTCCTGTTTAACGACCCAATTGTGGGCGGTTGAAAAATCGCAGACATCTTTTCTAGTAAAAATACCATCTTATGATTAGCTGGCCGAATTATCTGGAATTTATGAGACTGCTATAGCATTCCCCTATTAGTGAGTCCCCTGCCCTGGTCAGTCATCACTGGTAAGATGGCAAGGAACTTCAGGCGCCCTTCGGGAGGCAGTAATGGAGGGCGCGGGTCAGGGCTCAGCCTGTCCGAGGCAGTTCGCGACCTGGAGCAAGGTCGAAGACTTACCCGCTTCACCCGCAAACGACCACCACAGATACGATGGTTTCGAGTTAGACTCGAGACGCGACAGCTGTTATCGTACAAGCCTGGCGACGACAAGGCCGACAGAGTTGTAGGTGAGTAGCCATACAATCTTGTTAAGGGTAAGACTCACAGGTCTTAGGGAAGTAACCATTCAAGTTAGGTTAGGATAAATCCAGGGAGGTCTTAGAGAAATAGTCATACACATTAGGGTAGGGTAAGGCTAATACGGTCATAGGAAAGTAGCCATACAAACTAGGGTACAATAAGGCTGGTATGGTCACATGTAAGTAGCCATGCTAACTAGCTGATATGGTAAGTCTGATAGAGTTGATGGTATGCAGCCATAGTTTAAGATCAGGTTGATATGATCAGAGTCATAGGAAAGTAGCCATACAATCTAGGGTAGGATAAGGCTGGCAGGTCATAGCCATTATAACCTTCTTAGGATAGTGATAATGGGATTGTACGTATGTAGCCATACTAACTGGGTTCGTGCAAACCACTTGCCGAATTTGCCAATTTGGAGACTTTTGAATGGGGCTTAGCGTGACCCCAGACTACCTAGATTAGGATAATGTTGGTATCATCGTAAGTATGTAGCCATTCTAACTGACTTAGTTTGGATAAGGATGATTGGGTCATAGTAACATATAGTAAAGGTGACTAGCTTAGGATAAGGCTGATAGACTTGTATGTATATAGCCCTATTAGCTAGATCAGGATAATGCTTGTGGGGTCTTAGATATCTAGCCATACAAACTAGGCTAGGACCAGACAGGCAGTGTCATAGTTAAATAGCCATACATTCTGTGTTAGGATAAAGCCGTATGCTCATAGATAAGTAGCAATACTAACTAGGCCAGACAAACTAGATTCCGATATAGGGGAGTCGGGAGCATCTCTGAGCATGCGTAGTCCTTTGGCGCCACTGTCTGTCGGGGGTCAAGCGCGACCTTTCAACCAATCAGAACCCTCTCTTTTTCAACATGGCCACACCCATGGACAAACTCCTGTCAGGCCTATAGTCGACAGGGTCATAGAGAAGCAGCAATGTACAATATTAGGTTAGGATGAGTCTGATGGGGTCATATTTACATTGCCATACTAACTTGCTCACCGTAAAGCCCCATACCAACTACTAGGCAACTTTTACACGGTCGGCCGATGATTTGGTTCTATAATCGGCTGATTCTTCATATTATCAGTTAGTGTAATATATTGAAATGTGTGTGTTTGATATGAATCGGTGCTATAGTCGGCCGATTTTAAGGGCAGAATTGGCCGACTCTTGTGCTGATCAGCCGGCCGTTTGTGTAAAAGTCACCTAGTGGGTATGAGGCTTAAAGCTGATAGAATTCAAGCATGTTGACATACAATCTAGGTTAGGATGAGACTGGGAGAACCCTAGGTATGTACCTACATTAAATATGATAGGGCTGACAGGCTCATAGGTATGTAGCCATACTAACTAGGTTAGGATGAGTCTGGTAGGATGGTAGGCATGTAGCCAAAGTAGGTCAGAATAAGAGGGTCAAGGGGAATTAAGCATACAAAGTAGCTGAGTTTAGACCCACAAGGTCATAGGTATGTATACTTAAAACGAATTGGTAGGGAAGTAGCCATATCAACTAAATTACCCCACGGTCAACAGCGTTGATGGGAATTATGATTATAAACTAGGGCCATGGACCCTTAAATTTGAAACCATGACAGAGCTTTTTTCTTCAGTTCAATTGTGTGGTTATCCGCGTCATCACATCAAATTTTCCTAATGAATGAATATAACATAAGAATAACAAGCCTACAAGGAAGTCTGAAATCTTCGGATCTAAAATCAATTCAAAGTAATTATTACTGCCCTGATGGCAGACATCAATGAGGGCTTTAGCCCAAGAGATAAGTGTAGTGAACCTTGGGCAAAAACAATTGCAAAGTGCACATATGGTCTGTGCTTGATTTATTCTATATCAATTGCACAGAAAATGTTGAACGTTTTTTCTGATAACACAAAAATTGTTATTAGCATTCACAGAAAGGCATTTATTGCCCTCTGGGGCAATGTCAGATATTAATTTTTATTCACCTGCTTTTGAGAGGGCAGGACAAAACTGAAGGTATAGTGTTTGGGATCCTGATATACACATATAACCAACTGAGAAGGGGATACAAGGGGGGGTTATCACCCTGAGGCTGGACCCCGATATCAGGCTGAGGGCAGGGCCTGCAGGGCTGCCCGCAGGTTGATATGACGGTAAGTGATGGTAGGGCTGTGATGCTTCATATGTTTTTACATTTCTTCATATAACTTTTTGATATTCGTCAAATCCACAAGCAGTAAGCAAGTAAAATGTAGCTAAGAATGTTGTGTAGATAATGCATACGCTAGATTTTTTTAATTTCTTAATTATTTCATTTTTTTAAACTAGGTTTGGTATTTCATACTTAAACCCTAAACATATATCACTATTAAACGTATATCACCCTAAGGTATAAAAAAGAAAATGACCCTACTTTCTCTCCCTTCCAACAGTGGACCTGAGTGAGGTGCGTGAGGTCCGCGTTGGGCAGGCCTCGAAGGACTTCACAAAGTGGCCTCAGGAGGCTAGGGACCACCGCCACGAGCTTAGCCTCGTCCTCCTCCACGGCAACGACTTTGTCCTCAAAACATTCTCCGTAGTCGGTGAGTAGAAAGAATGAATAATCCATCATGGATTTATAATCAGAAAGTATGGGGCAATCAATCATGATTTTGGAAGAACAGATACATCTGAAGATATTCAATAAACGTAATAAGAAAATGAGGGGAAAGGGGAGGAGAAGGAACCGTTTGGGTTTGATCCAAATGTTCAGTTTTTCGATACAAATACAAATATTTCATTGATTAATGTAAAGCAGTACATTCATGTCATGGTAGGGTTTGATGTTTTTGCCCGATGTTTTATATATTTTTCTAAATATGGATACAAATACATGCCATGCCCTCTTCATCTACGCGAGTTTTTTGCAATAGGGCATGTCCAGCCAAATAGCGGTGCAAAAGGGCCTGACAGGTACCAGCCAGGTGTATACAGGTGACACACCCTGACCAGCGGTCACTGATACCTGTAGTATGTGCACTGAGGCATAGCACCAGTGACCACTGCTTGTACCTGTGATTGACACAATAGGTTTGCTGGTAGCCAGCTTGAGGCACTTCCAGCCGCTATTGGCGAACACTCCCTAATAGGGAATGATCATCACATAGCAGTGTGTAATCGTTAACATGTCCTGAGATTCTTTGCTCAAACTAATTCCTATTAACAATCAGAGCTATTGGATCAGATTCGTGCAATCAATCAGATCTATTATAAGAGTAAAGAAGGACGTGCGTCATGCCTTGGGTCACTTCACAGTCATTGCCCTCATTGACATTATCTTTCTTAGTTCTGTAGCAACAATCTTTGCAATATAGTCTGCAGTTAACATTGCTTCTGAGTTTGGTAAATGTTGCTCCTTTGCTTGAAGATTTTATGTTATTGAGATATTGAGTTTCCCATATTCAGAATATAATATATTTACTCATTTAAACTTCAAGGCCAGGGAAGGGGCGCACAGACTGTTACATAAAAGCGCCACATCCCCCCTTTTCTTAGTGAACATTTCTGCATCTGCCTCTTAGTATAGATAAAGCCCAAGTCAACTTTTAATTAACTATTTATCCTGGAAAGGAGGCGGTTGCCCTTAAAAAGAAAGGCAGTGGGCTTGGGGCAAAAGCCATACTAAAATAGTAAGCAACCAGAAAAAAAGAGTAGTGAGTACCCTCCATTGTCCTCTAAATCCATCATTGCTTTGAGTTCTCCCAGGGTAAAGAGGTTTGTAACAAAAGGTCCTGATAGATATTGTTAACTAGAGTCTGTTTACTGACTACTGGGGCTTATATGACAGGCTATTTTTAAGAGAGAAAGTGTCCACCAAGAATGAAGCACACTGGACAATCTCGAAAGAGAATAAAGCCCCTTACCCTCTAAGGCGATCCGCCGATTGTGTTTTTGAGCAATTGCCTGTGAGTACGCTGTATTGAAATGTACTCATTTGTTCTGAATAAGGCCGACAGATTGGTGTTAAAATTGGCCAATTCTACCCCAATAATCGGCTGATTTTTGCAGCAGTTCCAATCAACCATACACATTTCAACACAGTATACTGACAGGCGCTTTTAACAATTTGCAGATGTTAGCTCTGATTCATTGGCAGACTGTATACAAATCACATAGTGGTTCCTATTGGCTGTTGGGCTTAAGATTATTGACACTCAGGTTAAGGGATATGCTGAATCCCTGTTTCTGTTTCTTTCTCCAGCCGCCAACCCGGATGAGTTCGTGAAGTGGTACGAGGGCCTCAAGTACCTGGTGAGCGATGCCCAGACCGCGCCCTACCCCGTCTGTCTGTCCAGGTAAGTACGAGCCCGTAGGTTAGATCCACTTTTTGGAAAATGAGGCTTTCATTACCTGTTTATAGTACCCTTTTCTATAGAATATGTTGTATCTATCAGATTTGCAACAACAAAACCATTCTATAAAAAGATATTAAATTTTTTGTATTTGTTATACCTTGAACATAACAGGTAAGTACATCACTCATACTAATACCAGGGATGTCAGATTTCAGATTGAGAGCTAAAAGGAAGTAAAACTACAATAGAACAGCAGGTAAACAGAAGTCAGAACTGAATTATTCAGCGATGTAAGCTAATGAGCACCTGGCAGTTCCTTAGAAGCTGTTCAGACCTTATAGATATATATTTCAGATTAATTTGAGATCACATACAAAATCTGAAACCTGTAGAAAATAGGGAATATATACTGCCATCTGATCGGTTGATATTACTATGAACTTTACTATATATATGTAAGCCTGATATCTCACTATCCAAGCATAGACTTTAGTTTTCAGATTTTTAGCCAAACATGACTTACTTCACTGCAAAACGGCAACGCCTCCATTCTTTACCAAAGTCCCATCATTTCAATTATGATATTAATAATATACAAGTAAGCAAGTGCCAGAATCAGATTACCAGAATACATGCTGGTATATCAATTCACACATGCGTTATATGATAAGCACAGAACACCAGCACCCAATGAAAATTAATGACGTGCCATACCCCACTGTGACTTCTCCGAGGGAGCGTGTCAGTTGTGGTCTGATGGGTAGCGTGTCTGTCTGCTGTGCAGGTGGCGAGGGTTCAATTCTCAGTTGCAGAGCCAACTTTTGTACAATCAAAAGAAGAAAAGCAGGGAACGTCTGAGGATGGCTGTACAACCCAGACAGGGTCGTCACGGCCCTGTGCTCCCGGCAGGGTGTGTGGTGTCCTTTCTATGGGACATTGCACATGAAAGACCCCTTACCACTCCTCAAAACGATTAAGGTATCGCGCCCGGTGGTAGGTTTCTTCTAAATCATATCATAGATATGATCAACTGTAAGCTGAAGAGCATTATCTCGTGCAGTCTGGAAAGAACTTTATTTGGTTGACCGGACGTTAAACTACCCTAACAAACAAACAAACGGACCGAGGGCAAAGTCCAAGGTCCATGTCATCCCTGGGGGTCATATAGCCACCTAAGGACAACCCAAAAGGGTCTTATCAATTATGTTTTAACCACCCATATAATACTCGACAGGTGAAGACGAGAAGCATGCCAATACTCCTACCCTACATATGCACATCTCATCAGCTGTGGGGTGATAAAACCATGAAATAACCAACAATCCTTACCAAAGATGCCAATTCTCATAATTTCCCAGTATTTCCTGCTTTTTCTGAGGTTTCGAATTCTAACTTTCCTATGGTAATGTCATTCAAATATCCATATTCCAATACTTATGTTAGGTGTAAGGTTGTTTAGGTGTAAACTCAAGGTCGAGACTCTTATTTTATTTCCGCCCTACTTGCTTTACAGAGAGTGGAGCCAGCTCGGTTGGCTGGTATAAAAATATTGAACTTCCAACCATGTTTTCATTTTGTCAATTAAACTTCCTAAAAGCAAACTAGTTGAAATACCATGGCTTCATATCAACTATGTCTGGCAGCCGTGACCTTCCACGTGTCAACAAAAGCCTAATATATAAATAGACAGTGGGGGGGCATCCGAGGGTGGCCGTACGACCCATAGGGGATCGTCACATACCAAGGGAAAAGCCGGAGGTTTGTACAATACCCATGGATCATACAGCCACCCGAGGGTGACCCGAAAGGTCCTTCTTTCTTTATTGCTGTAACAAGATTAAAAAAAATGTTAAAAAACATGAAAACGATGAGCGGTATGTAAAGCCTGTCACAATGCACTAACCCCTCTACATACTGCTTGTCAGACATGTGAGTGACCCTTTAATTCAACAGCATAACATTCCCATCATTAAGGGACAATACGTGGTAACAGGTATTTCTTAAATTCCATAGCGTGACAGCGGTTTCTTAAATCTTTCAAAAGACATTAGAAATTCTGAACCACCTTACCCACAAGGACATTCTGGACCTCAGTGATTGTTTTCCCCTGATTGTTTCTCAGTATAGTCGATCTAAGTGTGCATGAGTCATCTTAATTGCTGGGAAAATCCCCAGACGATTCTCCCGGCAATTGGGTAAGGTCTGGTAATATGGGCATAGCAGGTAATAATTATGGGCACCCCCAATATTTCATATTTCTATCAGATATAAGTCCTGCAAACTCATATCACAATGTGGGGAACCAAAAATCATTGCCATAGACCATTCCTTTTCAGCAAATTACTATATATTTATCAAGATATGCTACAAAGACTGTAAGAGGGTGTGTGAACTAGCTTGCATGCTTGCACATAATAATACATAAAATATGAGTGAGTAGGGATATCTTAATCATTCAAATACCACATGGTAGTGCAACCTCTTAAGAACAAGTAGAAACCACAATCAAAGATATAGGAGAAATAGCCTTTATTCTATAGAGGATCTATGAAAGACTGTTTTTTAGGGTAATATGAGCACCCCCTAAAATCCCATAGTGACCTATGGGAAGTCTAATATGAGCAGGGTTTTTGTCCTGCCCATATTAGCCTCCCTCATTTGTCACTGTAATTCTACAGTTTTAATATGGGCAGGTGTGCCCATATTACCCTAAAATAGGGGGTGCCCATATCTCCCTGCGGTGGGTAATATGGGTTTTGAAAATGTAAAAACTTATTTTCTCAATATATTAATTATTTCTTGACCTAGATGGTCAATAACCCACTTATTTCTTCAATTACTGATAAAAATTCCATAAAAGAAAACAGAAGTAAATTATGATCATTTCCCTTGATTTCACAGACATGGGTCCTTAAGGTGCCCATAATACCCGACTTTACCCTATCAAGCATGCACATTCATGTCACCATACTGATGGGTGATCAGAGGAAAACTAAATCGCCGAGGTCCAAGTGTCCTAGTGGGTACGGGGTTTTAGAGAGAATGACAGGCAACAATCATGGCAATTTTTTACATTTGGCGTACCACATCGGGACCCCCTCCATACAGGGCCCTGGTAATGACTGTACTAATGTCTGATGTCTAATTTTAGGTGGCTACAGAAAGAGTTCAGGACCTTGGAAAGCAAGTCACACCAGTAAGTGACACGATAAAACACTTAACACATTACAAAATACTCCACAACTGTGATGCTTCCAACTTCTAAGAAAGTAATTAAGTAATTAGAGTAATCATTCAACATGAGATAATCATATTTAATTGGTGGCGGTTCTTTTATATATATATATATATATATATATATGTATGTATGTATGTATGTATGTATGTATGTATGTAATATATTTCTTGCACATTTTTATTGCTGTAGGAAGTATGCATGTGCATTATTATAAAGAAAATAGATAATTATATCAAGGTCAAAATTTATTATGCCTTAGCATTGCGATGATATAATCCATCTTTAAGTACCCCACAGACAGAAAAACAGGAAATTGTCAATTCTGTAAGAACTTGCTCGATATATAGAGTTGTCGGGTTATGTTTGAAGACTAACAGTTGACCTTGAACTACTTACAGAGTGTCCTTCAAGGATGTCAAGACGTGGTTCAGTAAGCTGGGACTCAAACCGGGCCCCAAGTTTAAGGAGCTCTACCAGGTGAGTCTGAGAGAACGGGACCCAAGGTCACTCAATGACAAACAAGGCCCCAAGTTTAAGGAGCTCTACCAGGTGAGTCTGAGAGAACAGGACCCAAGGTCACTCAATGACAAACAAGGCCCCAAGTTTAAGGAGCTCTACCAGGTGAGTCTGAGAGAACAGGGCCCAAGGTCACTCAATGACAAACCGGGCCCCAAGTTTAAGGAGCTCTACCAGGTGAGTCTGAGAGAACAGGACCCAAGGTCACTCAATGACAAACAAGGCCCCAAGTTTAAGGAGCTCTACCAGGTGAGTCTGAGAGAACAGGACCCAAGGTCACTCAATGACAAACCAGGCCCCAAGTTTAAGGAGCTCTACCAGGTGAGTCTGAGAGAACGGGACCCAAGGTCACTCAATGACAAACCGGGCCCCAAGTTTAAGGAGCTCTACCAGGTGAGTCTGAGAGAACGGGACCCAAGGTCACTCAATGACACCAGGTGAGTCTGAGAGAACGGGACCCAAGGTCACTCAATGACAAACCGGGCCCCAAGTTTAAGGAGCTCTACCAGGTGAGTCTGAGAGAACGGGACCCAAGGTCACTCAATGACAAACCGGGCCCCAAGTTTAAGGAGCTCTACCAGGTGTGTCTGAGAGAACGGGACCCAAGGTCACTCAATGACAAACCGGGCCCCAAGTTTAAGGAGCTCTACCAGGTGAGTCTGAGAGAACAGGACCCAAGGTCACTCAATGACAAACCGGGCCCCAAGTTTAAGGAGCTCTACCAGGTGGGTCTGAGAGAACAGGACCCAAGGTCACTCAATGACAAACCGGGCCCCAAGTTTAAGGAGCTCTACCAGGTGAGTCTGAGAGAACAGGGCCCAAGGTCACTCAATGACAAACCGGGCCCCAAGTTTAAGGAGCTCTACCAGGTGGGTCTGAGAGAACAGGACCCAAGGTCACTCAATGACAAACCGGGCCCCAAGTTTAAGGAGCTCTACCAGGTGGGTCTGAGAGAACAGGACCCAAGGTCACTCAATGACAAACCGGGCCCCAAGTTTAAGGAGCTCTACCAGGTGAGTCTGTGAGAACAGGACCCAAGGTCACTCAATGACAAACCGGGCCCCAAGTTTAAGGAGCTCTACCAGGTGAGTCTGTGAGAACAGGACCCAAGGTCACTCAATGACAAACCGGGCCCCAAGTTTAAGGAGCTCTACCAGGTGAGTCTGAGAGAACAGGGCCCAAGGTCACTCAATGACAAACCGGGCCCCAAGTTTAAGGAGCTCTACCAGGTGAGTCTGAGAGAACAGGGCCCAAGGTCACTCAATGACAAACCGGGCCCCAAGTTTAAGGAGCTCTACCAGGTGAGTCTGAGAGAACAGGGCCCAAGGTCACTCAATGACAAACAAGGCCCCAAGTTTAAGGAGCTCTACCAGGTGAGTCTGAATGAATAGAGCCCAAGGTCACTCAATGACAAACCGGGCCCCAAGTTTAAGGAGCTCTACCAGGTGAGTCTGAGAGAACAGGACCCAAGGTCACTCAATGACAAACCGGGCCCCAAGTTTAAGGAGCTCTACCAGGTGAGTCTGAGAGAACAGGACCCAAGGTCACTCAATGACAAACAAGGCCCCAAGTTTAAGGAGCTCTACCAGGTGAGTCTGAGAGAATAGAGCCCAAGGTCACTCAATGACAAACCGGGCCCCAAGTTTAAGGAGCTCTACCAGGTGAGTCTGAGAGAACAGGACCCAAGGTCACTCAATGACAAACCGGGCCCCAAGTTTAAGGAGCTCTACCAGGTGAGTCTGAGAGAACAGGACCCAAGGTCACTCAATGACAAACAAGGCCCCAAGTTTAAGGAGCTCTACCAGGTGAGTCTGAGAGAATAGAGCCAAAGGTCACTCAATGACAAACCGGGCCCCAAGTTTAAGGAGCTCTACCAGGTGAGTCTGTGAGAACAGGGCCCAAGGTCACTCAATGACAAACAAGGCCCCAAGTTTAAGGAGCTCTACCAGGTGAGTCTGAGAGAATAGAGCCCAAGGTCACTCAATGACAAACCGGGCCCCAAGTTTAAGGAGCTCTACCAGGTGAGTCTGTGAGAACAGGACCCAAGGTCACTCAATGACAAACCGGGCCCCAAGTTTAAGGAGCTCTACCAGGTGAGTCTGTGAGAACACAATCCAAGGTCGGTCAACGTCAAATCAGGCTGTCGGGGCCATCTGCAAGTGGGTATAGAGCTTTAATGTTTGCTGTCTGTTCTATATCATACCTTCGTTATTTTCCTGCCCTCTCAAAAGTGGGTAAATGATCCCAGATGTATTGACCTTGAGGGTAATTATTCTTACATTCTGTCTGTTATTATACTTACACAATGTACCAATTGTTTTGCTATCACTCAATTTTTTTAACATTCTGATTATACTTGATACAGAAGAATACACCCCAGGTGCACTCAGTAATTGCTATTGCCCTGGTTTGCACACTTCATTAAGGGCTTCATGCCCCCATGCATGGTCTCTTCGATGTATACTGTATTACATGGTATGATAAGTTGACGTGTTCTTTCAGGAGGTGGAGCCGGCACTGGGAGACGTGAGTTACGACCAGCTCTGCGGCCTGTACCAGCTCGTTATATACCAGAGTTCAGTAAGTACCGGTCAAGATGGCTAAATTTTCCCTCTTTGAAAATGTTTCCATTGCAGTTGGATATGTAGCAAATGTTTCTATCTTTAATATAGTTTTTTCGAATGGATTATCATTTGTCAAAAGATTAGTCCAGACAAAAAGTCGGGTACTAATAATACCCTATTCAGCTCTCTATGGTAGGGAGAATTCGAGATGATGTCAGATGTTTTCTCAGATAAAAAAACGACATGGTGCCTTAAATACAAGACAGGAGGTAAAACACATAATATAGAGACCACATCTAGAGGGTGTGTGGAGGGGGGGTCCCGTGTCCCGTATCGAATTTAAAAATTGGCCATGTTGTCTGTCCCTATATCTCAGTTTAGACCCATGTCCCGTGTCGAATTTAAGAAATAGTCATGTCCCATGTCACTATCTTTTTAAAGCCCCTGTCACGTGTCGAATTTGAGAAAAAGGCCATGTCATTTGTCACTTATGTGCCATGTAGCCTGTCGAATTTAAAAAAAACGGCCGTGTCGCCGTGTCAAATTTAAGAAATGGCCATTTGGCGCTGTCGATTTTAAGGGCATAGACCCCTTCTAGAGGCCCCTTACATTCCACTCTGCATTCAGGGCCACTTGTGTTCCCTCTAATTATGAAACGCAATTAGCTTGCGTTTCAGATACCAACATGTTGGTGTCTGAACGCAAGCATTCCATAGAAAATAACATGAAACACAAGTATGAACGCAGTCAAATTCCATATTCCACTATGCGTTCCTATAAATGCTTGCATTTGCTTGCATTTCATATGTGTTTGTATCAATAAACGCAATTGAAATCCCCGATGCAATGGGAAAAAACATAGTGGAATATAGCCTTTAATCACCTCAGACCTGTCTCTACCTAAAACAACAGTTTTATTCATGCGTTATTATCAGACATATATGCATACTTGGCAGCTAAATTGACTATTTTGATGCTCTTCATTTCCAGGTATTCCAAGAGTATTTCTCACAATTCTTTAATGGGTAAGTAGAACAGAAACTTATACTTATAATTATAAGAAAAACTTCAGTAGGGGTGGCCGTATGACCCAGAGGGGATCGTCACCAACCGAAGCCGAAGGCCGATGGACGTACGATCCCTGTGTGCGCCATATGATCACCTGATGTGTCCCAAAGGGTCTTAGAAATCTTATCACCCAAACAGAATTATAATTATAAGGAAAACCATTAAAATGAGGGTTGGTATGTACTGCCTAGCAATATGTATTACTCCCAATATGCACCGCTCATCTGCTGTGCGGTTGATAAATTAACTTACTAACTCATAACACGTACTATAGATCTGTTTCCGGGGTCTTATCAAAATGTAAACAGGATGTTATAAGTTCACACTCCTGGCTCTTGTTAGTAATAACACAGACCCCGGACCTCCAGTTGTCTTGTTACTCTTACGCTCTCATTTAGGTTCCATTACAAACAAGGAACAGGAAATTCTTTATCTCAAGTTCATTCTGTTGCTGATCTAACTGTAATGATCAATTCACAAAGCCCATTTTGAGCATTTTGTTTTCATGACGTTATGTTAGCTCTGTTTTAGGTTTCCACTGTTAGCCCTACATTGAGTCCTTAGAAGTTATTTTATTAGGATTGAATATCACATCTTGATTTCAAGTTTCTTGAGTAGCATGAGACAGGGGGCCGGAGTTCATACAAATTGAAGTTTTGCATAGGGTATTTGCTTTTTTAAACAAAGATATAATAAAGCAAAAGTAGGCCAGGCCTTATTGAGATGAAGAAGTACTCCGGGGAATAAAGAAGTCCTTGTAGTGTCTTATCAGATCCTCTACTTGACTGATACCTCTCTGACACACATAAACAGTGTGGTATAATTACAACAAAAACAGAGTTGTCCCATATAGCTATCGATCCCCTCTCTCCACTCTATGATACTTCTCCAAGACACATCGCAGATTGTATAGGACCATGTGGTGGTACTTCAGAAATATCAAGTACACTCATTACAATAGCATCTTTGTTAGAGTAGAGATATCTAAGTTCTATTTAAAAAGAAAAACCGTGGGCAACATATTATCTGGACATCATTATCTTTATTCTGTCAGGAAAAAACTACTGGTTTTGCCCGTTTTTTTGTGTTCCCAAGATATGATGCTTGAGAAGTATTCCGTAGAAGACAGCTACTACTTAAAAGTAGGATTAACATAAGGGAATTACATGGAAATGGCAACTAAGAAAATTCCTATAAGAAAACAAATTATTTGAAAGAAATAATCACAATACAATGAATTTAGTTTTCCCTATTACTTGACTACCCCTTTTGGTAGAAATGGATGACAGAATACCTTAACCCTCTTCAGAGTAGACATCCCATATATCAAGTCCATACATAATCTATTCCAAATCCCTGTCAAATTTCCTATATTTGGCCTCAGCGCCTTCAAAAGTTTATTTCATAATTTTATATTTAGAGTAGATGTTTTAGAGCATTTTTGGACACATTCAGATTTTCTTCATGATATTTCCGATTTTCCGGCTGTCCATGACTTTACTCTTGCCATTTGCTCTATAAACAACTAAATGTTCTCTCTCTCCTTTTCAGCGCGAACCTAACCTTAGAAGACTTCCAGCTGTTTCTTAGATATGAGCAAAAGGTAAGACTATTTTTATATTGCATTTTACTATACATTATGTAACGTTCTGCTTAGCTTCATAAGGAGACGAAAACAAATATATAGCAGAGCTAATTAATAATCTATGCTAACTTTCTGAAAGCAAGTTGATTACACAACTACAAAATTATCAGCTGTATGTGTAAGGGTGCCAGTATTCTTTGTATTGATTGCAATTGATAGCCCAGGAAGATCACTGAGTAGCTATTAACTGTGAGTATTTTCTGTGGTTGAGTTGTGTGCCATAAATGTATGCTGAGTTATTTGAGGAGTTTAACATGTTATCTGGGAATGCCAGTTAGTTTGTGATTGGCGTGATATATGTGTGGTTTTGCATGCGCGTAAAAAGGATGTAAGACGTGAGCTGAACATTGAATGATGCCGGGAGGATTTAATTTTTGTAAAATTTATTTTCTTTTCAAATATAAAATCCTGGCCTCCAAACGGAGCGCCTCATATTTGAACATTAGCTCCCCTCCCCTTTTTAAAGTTTGTGTGTCTGTTATGTATGTGACTGTGTGTTTTGTTTGCAAGTATTTAAAAGTGTGGACTGCGTTTTATAAATGTGATATAATGTGTTCTATTTGGTTAGATGTGTGACAGTGTTGGCTGTTTATTCTCCGTTTTCGTCCAGTTGATAACGTCGATAGTTATATAAATAGGAGTCTTCAGTTGTTCCAAATTGCTTGAACCAGCGAAAATCTGTGTAGAGACTGACCAGCGATTGCTGGTAACCAGCGGAGGTGGGGACACTGTGCGTATTGGTCCTATTGTGAACCTGGTCGGAGAGTGATGCTTTTCTCATAGAAAATGCCTTGAGAGTGTACTAATTTGCATAAAAAAAGTCCTTACATGGAGAGTGACGAGATGATGTCATAATAATATTCTAAAAATAGACTGAAACTAGGTCGGGAATACCCCTTTCCCCCACTGGGGGCGGCCATATTGAAAATCTGCTGGTTCCTCGATCTCTCGCTAGGGGGATATGGTCATTCGGAGAGTGTAGGTTTTAACATAGGATCTCTATGGGAATCGAAAATTGTTCATATGGACCAAATTCTGATTAGAGATTGATCGGATGCGTCATAATGATATTCTAAAAATAAACTGAAACTAGGTCAAGAATGCCCCCTTCCCCCATTGGGCACAGCAATATTGGAATCTATGCTTAATCGAATTGCTTGGAGAATGTGAGTTTTACTATAGGATTTCAATGGGGGGAACATTTTTGTGAAAAAAGCCCAAAGAGTGTAGGTTTTAACATAGGATCTCTATGGGATTTGAACATTTTTCATATCGACCAAATCATGATTGGAGATTGATCGGATGACATCATTATGATACACTGTCACAATTGATGAGTGTTGCTGTTCTCCGTAACTGTCCAGTCAATAACCTCGATACTCCGATAAATCTCTGTCTCTCTCTGTCTCTGTCTCTCTGTCTCTCTCTGTCTCTCTGTCTCCCTCCCTCCCTCCCCTCCCTCCCCCTCTCCCTTTCAGCTATTTAACAAGGTGGATAAGACGGAGCTTTTGGGTTCTTTAGAACCCAGCATGATTGATCTTGTATTGCAAGTGTTACAGGATGGGTGTCAAGATGGAAAATCTGTAACCCATCTAAAATGTTGAACATTTTGTGCTGTGCTTTCTTTTCTAGACCTTGTTGCTTCATAAACTACATGTTTTTACTGTCTGCCTACTGTCCACTCTATATCGCACAAATATTTGTTGTTTGAGCTGTGCCACTCAATCATTTTAATGAATCGTTTAATATTTCTAAATGACAGGATCAGTTCGCGATAGACACGGGGAAAGTGAAGACACATTTGTTGTCGTACCTGGGTCGGACAGCACCGCTAACTCTTACACCCCAACAGGTGAGTTTAAAGGGAGTAAGGGAGAGGGGAGACAGCGGAGTGTACGTATTTGTCTTGAAAAGTCGTAAATGGTCTGATATCAAATTTAAGGCATTTAAGGTATTTATTGTCACACTGTACCTGAAGGAAGTCTGATATAGGTTTAAAGTTGGAATTGATTCAAAGAAATAAAATCTAGTAATTGTTACACTAAATCTTATTGAAGGAAATTGATGAAAAGTGAAATAGGTTCTACCAGAGGGAAATGAAAGGAAAACATAATGGCAGATGGGCATGAGCTCAAGAGCATAGATAGGAACAGAGGACAATACAATGAATAAGACACCCGGAGAATATCAAAAGGCATCAAAAGTCATCAGGTTTAAGAGATTTTTGCCTCGGGACCCTGATTAAAACAACTGCAACATGGAAGACTTTTCTTTGTTAAAAGCAAATGTTTCTATTTAGAACAATGGTCAGGCTTCATTTCTCTCTGGTTTCACAATGAATTATAATCACCAGGATAAATGGTAACAGCCCATTGGCCTGCTTTTACTCTAAGAAATGATACAGACTTAATCATACTTAAACAGGCTACTTCCTATGTATGTTATATTAAGGGTCAAATTGTAGGCTAAAGCCCAATATCCGCTAGGCATCAGGGATGTAAGTTTTCATGTTTTTGTATGATTCCAGATTTTTAGTAAAAGAATGAAACCACAGTTAAAATGTATTAAAACACTTGAAAAAAAACTACAGTAAAATAATAATTGAGTAGCAGTCAGACCTAAAGTAGCCAGCAGCAGTACATAATAAGGCACCTGGCAGGGCCTCAGAAGCAATTTAGTCTTCAGATATGTTTCAGATTAAGTTTAGATCATAAACAAAATCTGGAAGCTGTAGAAGGGGGTGAATAAATACTGCTTTCTGATTGGTTGATATTACTATGAATTTAGCTTTACAGTGAATCTGCTATCTCTTAGTCTTCAAGCATAGCCTTTTGATTTCAGACTTTTTAGCCAACCCTGACTTACATCCCTGAGGCATTTTAGCACTAGTCATCTGACTTATCAGCCTGAAAAGCGTCTGCTTCTACAAGAATAATCAGCCAATTTAAGTGCCAATTCAGATCACCCATCAGTATGCAGTGTATTAGTTTGACCTGAACCGGTGTTAAAGTCAGCCGTTTATATATTTTGGTAGATTGATTGTAGCGCAGATTCCGTTGACTGACTTGATATAAACAACCTAGTGAGTATAGGGCTCTAATGGAAAATTAGTCTTTAATAGTAAATCTGACTGACTTTCACTCTGCATCTCCCAGTTTTTGGACTACCTGTACTCTACCCACAATGAGGTTAGCAAGCTGGGCGAGGAGGACGTGGTCGACGACATGACGCGCCCGCTGTCACACTACTGGATCTCCTCATCCCACAACACGTAAGTCTCTACTAGCCGTCAACCACCCAACTCAACACTGTCAGCCACATTGTTAATGGCTCATTCCCTTCATGATTGTTAAAACTACATGGGCTTTTTGAAATATTTCAAACCAATGGAAATGGGTTCTCAAGCTTAGTGTGATCATGTAGAACCAATACTCTGAGAGTCATTATAAATTATTAGTGATGATTTGATGTTTACTACTTTTTCATATTGATTATTGATAGGATATTATTAGGAAAAGACAATAAATATGTCATTTTCCTATATTTTTAAATGGTATTTTATACTTATTTGAATGTCAGTCACTGTTTCTCATAACAAGGCCCATGGCATCACAATACCTGCCAAATCTTATGTGGTCCCTCTTGTCATTCAGTAAGTATTACATTAATCGTTACGATCTCGTCTCATTTTCCAGGTACCTGACAGGTGACCAGATTACGAGCGAGTCATCATGTGAGGCATACGTGCGAGTCCTACGGGCAGGTTGCAAATGTATAGAATGTAAGTCACTCATAGTTTTCCAGCTCCTGGGATTTGGTTAGTGTTTGAGGAACCAGTCCTTTTGATTGTGGAAAAGGATCACATGGACAGTGCTCCCAATAGATATAATAACGAACAGAGAAAGGGATCCAAGATGGGTTATTAGCTCAAAGTATCTGGGATACCAGCCTGAGGGAGGCCCACAAAGCCACCCTAAAGCTGATATCCCTGATACCAAAAATTGATAAACCCATCAAGCAACCCCAGACTGGTTAGTTAAGAATGTCCATCATATCCTGACCCAATTCAAAGTAAAATCATAGCTTAGACTAACAACAAGTGGAAATATTTTCTTCTACCGCAACTACTCACATTTAGTATCACCCTCCAGTGGGACAATACTTTGGTCATCACCCTCCTTGCCTCTCCACACACCACCAACATTTCAATCAGGCTAGTGCCAATCCACTATGATAAACAGTCTCAAAATATGCCACCTAACTAGAACAGTTCCTCTTCCTTTACCAAAATGTTCTTTTTCTGAGATAAAACAAATGGTTTTCAGCATTCGTATTGTAAGATTTATAATATCTTGGATTATTTCATCTTTTTATAATAGTATCTGTTATGTCTCCATGGATATTTCGCTTTGAAATTCTCAATTATGAGACACATTAAGAAGATGCCACAAAGCATCTGGTGTTTATGCATGCATTGCCTCCAGCCATCTGGCATACGTAAGGTGGTGATACCTCAAATTATCTGGCAGGTGTTAAGAGTTAACTACCAAACCTTTTCAATAAGCCAATCCCAGTTTACATCACATTTTACCATGAAATTACATAACAATTTATTTCTGATTTAATTCCCAAAGATAGAAGTCTAAAACAAAATGAACCAATCTGTCAATCTGTCAAATGGTAAAATTTAAGAAATCAGAACATTTTACCAGTACTTTGGGATATACAAGAACATAATTCTTAGTTATTCCAGTAACCCCATCTCTAGGAGACTAGGATGGCTTATACATCTATTTTGTCCAACCCTTTTCCAACTCTGTGATAAGGATAGGCTTATTGAATCAATTAGATAAATGATTTCATTAATGGGTGTAACATATTTTGTTGTGTTTTTAGTGGACTGCTGGGACGGAGACAGGGAGCCCATTATCTACCACGGCCACACACTCACTAGTAAAATCCTGTTTCGGGACGTCATCGAAACCATCCGCGACCATGCCTGGGACGTCTCCGAGTAAGTTGGTTTTCTTCTATTAAAGAAAGTTTGGGTCAATCTTGAAAGGTGATCTTATCCTTTACCAAAGCATACCTATATATAGGGCAAAATAAAGACTAAAAACCTGACTGTTTGGTACATATGACATCTTCAGTAAGAGCCAAGTATCTAGTTTGGTCCTTTTCTGGCAATATGCTAGATTTCTATTTCATACAGATATTCAAATCTCATTCAGTACTGAAAGACATATACACTCAATGTACTCTGAGCTTAGCGCTGTTAGATATTAATAAGGTTAGTCAGTATTCAAAGTGTAATTTTCAAAATTTAAGTTTACATATTATCACAGATGCTATTTTCCATCATTCTTTTTAAGGATTTCCCACTTGTAAGCGAATCTTGATCACACAATCACCTTTTGTTGCATTTAATGTCTGTTTCAGAGTATTTTAGTTTTTTCTTTAGCCATAAATGTGTTATTTAAAAATTCAGAACTCTTTTCTCTATGGTTATCTTGCTGCTAGTGGCTTCTATTAAACAAAACAGGGAAAGTGTTTCCTACTTTCCCTACTTTTTGATCAGTCTGTAGTAGCATCTCTGTCTTATGTACCTCTCACAGTTACCCGTTGATCCTATCGATTGAGAACCACTGTGGACTCCCCCAGCAGCGTATGATGGCTGAGTGGTTCAAGAGGGTCTTCGGAGATATGCTGCTCAAGGAACCGGTCAGAAACAGCAGCAGCCAGCTGCCTTCTCCTCACGACCTGCAGAGAAAGATCATCCTCAAGGTGAGAAGTAGAACAAGTAGTGGACAAATAGAGGAAAAATTGCATTTTACCTCGTACAACACTATAGTATTTACAGTAATCAACAAGATGGAGTGCGCATGCACGTGACGTCGGCAGTTCACTTGTTTGTCCACAAACAGTGTCCTATCTTGGATAATGTACTCCAAGATAATCTTAGAGTACACTGTTCAGGGATGTAAGTTTTCATGTTTTTGTCTGATTTCAGACCTTTTGAAAACAGTAAAATCACAGTTAAAAGATATTGAAACTACAGTATAACTGTTAAGTAGCAGTCAGACCTGAATTAGTCAGTATTATAACCTAGTGAAGAACCTGGCAGGTCCTCAGAAGCTGTTTGAATCTTCAGATATATCTCAGATTAAGTTAAGATTATATACAAAATCTGAAACCTGTAAAAGGCAGTAAATAAATACTGCGTCTGATTGCTATGAAATTTAACTTTACTGCCAACCTACCTAGGTCTTTCTCACTCTCCAAACAAAAACTATAGTTTTCAGATTTGTTTAGCCAACCCTGACTTACATCCCTGATTGTTTCACTGAACAGTCTGAAAACAAACACAGCCAGGATACCACCTTTCCCTATTCTGACCTGCTCTTTGTGTCCTCCCTCAGCACAAGAAGCTGCGGCCGGGCGGGGATGACACGGTGTCCTTCGTTGATGAGGGTGAGTGAGATTCTTATTCTGTCTGCATATTCCTACCATTACTATAATACACTGTAAATAAAGCACAACAAAAACAAATACAACCTCAACGTGAGGACACCTCATTCTAATGAGCGGCCCAGCACTAAGTGCCACTTAACACTGTTAATCATTTCTTCCGATATTAAGTTGAACTATACTTCCAACTATAGTCTATACTGGTGTAGGAGCACTAAAGTCATTAACTGAACCTTTGGTTAATGGAGTAGATTTTAGAGTTTGCAAGTGAAGTTTGAATGGGCACCCTGCTTCAATGTTACTGTACATTGCCCTTTAGTTTATAATGCTAGTTCATGTATAACAAATGTGTTTGTATTTTACAGAAAGCGAAGGTTAGAAAGATTTTCTTACCTAGTTATAATGCTAGAGATACTTATACTTTCCCCAAACCAATATTTAGTTAGATAGAAAAAGCGGCACATACAGGTGATGTAAAGATGGCACGAATGTTAGCATATACAGTGATGGGAATGCGTAATGTTGTGTCGCATCCTCACACATGTAGCGGTATTGTTTTGGAGTGGGAGATGATATATTATCATCATTTTATGTTGGAAAGTAGTTATAGCAGTAGAAAATAGTTTACCTGATCTAGGCATTAAAATGTCACATACATATGCCTTCGGGCAGCCCTGTGGGCCTTGCCCTCATATTTTGATAATCCATCGTGGAGCAGCTCCCCGGTTGGTTATATACTTACCCGACAGACTACATGTCTGTGGGACTTATCCATTACTGACCTAGACACTTTCCCCTGGTGGACTTTAGCAGTAATACCCAAAGAGAAATAACCTGTTGCATGCAATTACTTAATTTCAGGGTAGTCTAGTCTTCCTATAGCTACTGTAACTTAACTTTGACTTTATGGGTATTATTGATATAGATGTACACTCTCCTAACTTGTTTTTTAAGGCGGTCAGCCTCTCCTATGGTCTTCTGAGACCGACTGCTGTATGACATAATGGAGAACTCTGCTGAGACCCTCATGGATGTCAAAACCATATTGCAGGCTGTGCCTCAGGACCTATTCTCCAGTTTGGGCTTGTTTTGTGTGCCCTATTTTTGTACCACTAAGCTTTCTTTATTTTTATTTTTTTTTTTTATTTGGTCTCTAATGGGACTGTATGTTCAGTCTATATAACAGTTAGTCATTAGTTTAGTTTATTTAGGTAGAACTTTTCAAAATAAACTGGTTGGGTTTTGTTAGTTGTGAAGTGCTTTTCCAAAAAAAAGACCATTTCAATTGGTGTAATCTGGTTTGGCTGGTTAATTGTGATGCCTGGGATTTCTTTGAATAGACTGTTTGGGTTGGTAGTCATGAAGTGCTTTTCCCATGTAGACCAGTTTGTGATGCCTGGGATTTCTTGAAATAGACCAGTTGGGTAGGGTTAGTTGTGAACTGCTTTACCCAAAATAGACTAGTTAAGTGGGTGTAAACTGGTTAGTCTGTAACTTTGTGGAAAATAACTTGTACTACTGTAAAACCCCTAATATAAGCTGCGGCTTAAATAAGGGTTACTTTCTGAAATAGGAGCCTGTTAGGCCTCCACTTGAAGGGTGCGGCTTAAATAAGGGGTTTATACAACCTTGAATCCAATGGCATTCATGATGAATATTATGAAAGAATACCCAAAGATAAATCCAAAAGTTGGTGTGCAGCTTACATTAGGGTGTGGCTTAAATTAGGGGTTTTATGGTATATTTGGAAACCTGCTTACAAATGGTAAAGTCAAGTAATCATTCACTCCTATCTGCCAATTATATGGAAAATTGCGACTTTACTTATAACTGAAACTGGTGCTTTGTGTGTTACTCCATTATTAGCACCTGGGCAGGTGTTACACGATGTATTGAGTCAAACTACTTACAGTAGTCAAAAATTGATATGTTTTTCAGAAATATTTTCGGAGTGCCTAATACACTGTATATTGTTAGACCAGACCCCTCAATAGGGAGCTCCGCTCCTAGATCCATTTCCCTTTGTTTGTGCTGTTCTTGTTTCTCTTTTCTTTATCCCTAAGTATCCTGTTTTTACGCAGCGATTCATGCCCATGTTTGTGTTTGTAGTGGCCTCGGACGACATGAGTCAATCACGCCTGAATGGACTGCTATACATTCAGGACCCTGTAGACGTGGTATGTCTTTCTTTTCTTCTAGTTGAGCACACATTTGCATATGATATGTACACAAAACTATGTATTTGTATTCTTTCTTGTCTTCTGTTATTATGACTGATAGTTTATGTACATAATATGCATGAATATTGGTATACTAAATTATGAGGTAAACCAGCATCTGAACAGACATAATTGCATATGTAAGAGTTTTCATTTAGAGAGAACAACCGTTGTGAAGAGACCTCATTTCTTAGAGTTATACAAAATCGGGCGGTGTTGAGTTTTCTGATGCAGATGAGACTGCCTTCGTTTTAGAAATCCTCAGAACACTTGTTTTCTTACCTTTATTCTTCTGCTGCTGCCCCTTGACCATTGACCTCTGACCTATCATTGATTTCTGTCCTGCTCAGATGTGGAAGCCGCACTACTTCGTGCTGACCACAGGCAAACTGCTGTTCACGGAAGAGACGCACCTCCCACCTGACTCCCAGGATGATGATGAGGTGAGTGAAGGGCACTAACAGTTTGTTGGGGTACCTTAATGTTGTGCAATCCATCTTAATGTTGCCAGTTATCAATTCAATCATTAAAGCCTCTATTGCATTTAGAAATGTGGATGCTGGCAATGTTATGGCCCTAGACCCTTAAATTCGACATGGCGTCATTGCCATTTTTCAGGCCTAGTGACATGTGACAAGGGATCTTTGAAAGATAGTAACATGGAACATGCCCATTTCTTAAATTCGACAGGGTGACATGGCCATTTCTTAAATTTGACATGGCGACATGCCCATTTCTTAAATTCAACAAGTGACATTGGGACCCCCCATCAAGGGCCCCAATGTTGTCTGTGTTTGAATTTATTTGAGAATATGTCACATAACCATACATTCTATACACTATTTGTAAAACAATTGCAAAACCTTTCTAGTGATATAACATGTCTATCTTTATCCCTTATACCTATGTTGTTCCTAGGAGGATTCACTGGTTCAGGAACAGCGCTGGTTCCATGGTAACGTGTCACGCGAACAGACGCTGCAGCTACTGGAGAAGTACGGACCGCAGCTCGGGGACGGGGCCTTCCTGGTACGCCTGCGACAAGGTCAACGACAGGGGGATAATGCTGAATTCTCACTGTCCTTCTGGTAGGGACTTGCCTTTTATGCCTTATCAGATAATGTACAAGAAAAATGTGGTGCCCTAAACTACAGTAGATGGGGAAGTGCTACATATGTGTAACTTCTCACTCTCCCTCTTATAGGGACTCACCTTTTGTTATGACCAATAACACAGTGCACAATCTCCCTTGGTGGCAATCTAATCTACAATAGATTGCGCGGCACTAGACACATGTTGTGAAATGAGCATAGTCTAACAGGATTGCAAATTGCCAGATTTCTCTAGAGCTGAGTCATTTCAATATACTTAAAAGGAGCCAAAACCAATATAATTGACAAAATTTCAAAACTCAGATAAGTATGGAATATGCTAGCTGAGACTAATCACGGTAAGTGGTAAAGTATTAGCCGTGAAAACTAGCTCAAACCGAAGTAGAATTCCATGAGAGATGTCAATATCTCCATTTGTTTGTAAACAAACCAAATTTTGCGGATCCACATTGATTGAGTTGAGCAAGGAAAACATGTTTTTAATAATTTTCTACCATACTTCATGGTTAAAATCTTAACATGGGCCAAGAATAGGCTCAAGGAATAGATTTCCATGATTATTTGAGTTTGGAAGAGTTTGTTGAATTTATAAGTTTCTGCTCCCTCTGACCCAATATTAATTCCGCTTGAGAGCTGAGGTCAAGAACTTGGCTGTCAGTTTGGCGTCACTGGAGTTCACTGCTTATTGTACCAATGTAGCATTATCCATGTTAACCTAGCTGTCAATTTAGTGGTGTGTTTCTCTATTGCTTGTTCTACCAATATAGCATTATCAATGTTTCATCTCAGGCGCCAAGGGAAGGTAAACCACTGTAAGATTGCTTCATCCTATGGGCCTGACGGTCAAGTGAAGTATTCGCTGATCAACACAACGAAGTTTGACAACCTCCAAGAGCTGATCACGTACTACCAGAGCCACCCGCTGCACTGCCGCGACTTCCACCAGGAACTGCGCCAGCCAATCACAGCACAGGGCTCCTTCACCAGGGACGAGTAAGTTGGACCATCGTAAAACTTATACTTTTTTTTCTCTTTTTTTAAACTTATACTTATAAACTGCAGTTTATATCATAATTTTTTTAGATTTTAACAAGTACCTTCGGCAAATCTGACAAAATCCAGATGTAATAAATAGAAATTGGCTCTTCCTTTTAAATCTGTTAACTTTGATGACTACACTTAGACTTATTCTCTGATGGATCCATCCTCATGAGGATTCCTAGTCCACAGACATATATGTCTACATAGTGGTTACCAGAAAAGACATATGTCTGCATGGTGGCTACAGTGCAGACATGTTTTGCTGGTTCCTAGCAATTCCTCTAATTCATTACACTGGCATGAAAATAGCTGGAGGGAAGTGGCATATCAGCCAATCAGAAGGCTAGTGCTGGTGCAGCCACCTAGCTGATTTGTATGGAGTAACATGGAGTGGAGTGCATCTCAGCCAATCAGATTGCTGCACTCTGTGGATACCTAACATTTAGTGTAACATAGACCAACCTGCATATGTAGTTGATACTGACCTCTTGAAATTAAGCCAAAAATTTTGACCTTTATCTATCTGAATAAGAAATTATAAATCTAAACAAAAATTAGGGGAATGATAATGATGCAATGGACTATTCATTGACCCTTCAAAGTGTGCTTGTATTGCACAGATCGGAGAGTCAGTTAGGCCCATTCAAGCATCTGTTCAAGCTAGGCAATTTTGGTCAGTTTTGGGGAGACTTTTGCACATGGCCCACCTCTTGATTCCCACAGTTATTTATATACAGTCTAATAAGGGCCAACATTCCATTCAGTGTATTCCAGGTTTCCTAGTAACAATTATTCAAAGACTGTCTTCATTTTGAATCTTATGTTGTAAACCATTTTGATAATGGGTAATTTTCTTGAATTGGGTTAAAGGTTAGGCTGCAGCTTAAATTTTGTAGCTCATTTTAAACTTGCCATTTTATATTACCAGCGTATGAAGTTACATATTGAATTGTTCCACTGATGTCACACTGCGGCTGTATCTTTTAGGTGGTACCACGATTCCATATCACGAAACGAGGCCTATGATATGCTCTCCAAGATCCCGTTTGATGGCGCTTTTCTTATCAGATGTAGGGACGAAGATGGCAGTTATGCAATCAGCTTCAGGTAAGATCAGATAGCAGTTATGGTTTTTGCTGCGGTGGCGTCTTGAATTGTATCAGATTAAGAGCAACGCCAACGAAGCCTTACTGTCGGAGGTTTTCCTTTGTATAAATTCAGAGACCCGTGAAATTGACCAGGGGTTTGTGAATAGAAATCAAATCAGCCGTGAAATCGGCCCTTGAAGTAGCTGGGGCAATTAGTAAGTAGTTAGTGGTCAGGTCGGGTCAGGGTGGGGACCGGTCTGGGACCGTCAGCTAACCAATCAGTGGCCGCCACAACCATCACTCTATGTAGGTTGACCAATCAGGGTTCAGGAACGGGGTTCCTGGTAGAATAGCACGTGGGGGAGACCAGGTGACTGGGCCTGTCATATACTCGGATGCCTTCCAGACTAGGTAAGCCCCGCCCCCTGATAGGTCGCTAGGTTCTCTTCTCTTCTCTTCTGCGTGTGTAGTGCCTTGATGTCCAGGCTGCTCAACACATGTGGGGGACAGGAGGTGCTACTGCTATACACAAAAGGTGAAATCGACCTCGTGCAAATCTAACACCAGACTTTTACATGAGGTTGATTTGTATCCTCGTGTGCTAGTTTCTAGATGGCGACCTCGTGTTATGGTGTACCAAGATCTAGGGATAACGAAGTCAGTCTCCTGCCACCTCCTCCTCTCCCCTACCGCCTCCTCCTGTCCCCTGCTGCCTCCTCCACGGCAGGGGATAAGGGGAGGTGGCCTTCCACGGGAGATGGAAGTGGGGTGGGGGTGGTGGCGCATGTAGTTGCAGTAAAGTTTGCACAACTGCTGCGGTGGTGGGGTTGTTTTTTTTTTTTGTTTTTTTTTTTTGTTTTTTTTTTTTGTTTTTTTTTTGGGGGGGGGGGTGCATAGTTGTAGTCGCTGAAAAAAATAACTTTGGTTTTGAGCCTACCGGGTCTAGTACAGATGAACCGAACGGCGCAGGTCAAAGCCTCTCAGCATTGACTTCTATACCTGGCTGTCAATCAGGGCTCTGATCCCTGCCTACCAGGCCTTGCACACGTGCGCTGTGAGAGAGACACCTACAGTCCGCCCATATTGGGTCTTGCAGACATAGCATAAGTCCGTCCCTGGCCCACTTAGCTCTTACATAATAGCACTTTGGGAAACATTGGGTCTGACTGCGACACCCAATCCCTCCCCCACACCGGTCCCTCCGCCACCTACTCCGGTCCCCACCCCCGTCTAGGCGCCAGACACCCACTCTCATAGTGTGTGGGTGTGGGTGGGAGGGGGGGGGGGGGTCAGTGCCACCGCAGATACCGGACCCCAGGGCAGGGGTCCGGACAGTCGGGGACTTCTTGTTTCAGTTTGATGAGACACAATTTACAAGAAACTGCCCATCCCTGCTTATTTGTGGTCCCCTACAGTGACAGTATGCCTGTGGGGAGGGGTTATGAACTCATATAGATAAGCGCTATATCTTGCATTAAGTGTCTGTTGAAGTGTTCGTTTCAGCCGCCTCTGACATCAGTCCCAAGAGCAGGGCTGGGCAGTCAGAAACTACTAGCATCAAGCATCTTTTTTTCTTTCGTTAATCATATAGGGCTGAGGGCAAGATCAAGCACTGCCGGTTTGGTCGGGACGCGGACGGTTATTTTGCGGTAGGGAACTCAATGTTTGAGTCGCTGGAAGAACTGGTTGAGTATTACAGGAGAACACCTCTGTACCGGAAAGTCAAACTACGGTATCCAACCAACCGGCTCCTGGTGGCGCGTATTGGCCAGGTAGGTGTTTTTGAACAAGGACAAAATTATAGGTATTGGGGATGTTTCTTACATTTTCCTTCACTTGATCACCCTAATAATAACCCCAATGTTGTAGCCTTGAACAACTAGGGGTATGTGTTTATTGTAAATGGAAGTAGTAGGTGCAGAGAGTGTGGAGAATAACATTAATGGAGGCTAAAATAGGAAGACAAGCACTTGTGGCTGGTACTAACCGGCCAAGTTACATAATCAGGGTGCCCACGCAAAGTCTTAAAAGGTCTTAATTTGAATTTTTCAAATTTAAGGGCTTAAAAAATCCTTAGATTGGATCTGATTGGGCAATGTAGATAAAATTATAGGACAAGTAAAATTGCTGCATTTTGCCAATGGTCGATACATTAAAACTGAATACGATCAAATTTTTCCTAACCTCTGGCAAATTGGTCTTAAATTTACCTAACTTTGGTCTTTGAAGAAGCGTTGGCACCCTGATAATTCTCGTCTTCATTTACTATTCAAGTAATGCAATTCTCCCTACCATGGATAGCTGGTTAACACTATTTCAAGTTCAAGTACCTGCAGGTTAACATTTACTTATTTTGTGAAAAAAAAAACAGGAATAAATAAAGTAAGTATGCAAGTATTTGCTACATATCTATCAGTTATGAATATATTTTCAAACTAACCAATAAATTATTGAAAATATGCATATACAAACTGGAAACATACTACATGTTTTTTCCATCAGTGAAACAGCATATTATGCCATGATTAATGAAATTCTCTATGCTTAAGCCTTGTGACTTGTCTACAGATTTCCCAGTATGACCCTTGATTTTGGCTAGTGTGCAGGTACTATACAGATATCCATGGTTGGGAGAATTCTCCTCTTTGTTTGCAGTGCTCATGACAAATTTGAGTTGGTACAGGAACATGAATTCAAGTTACTCATAAAACCACCCTTTTATTCACTGAATTTCTGATAGATGGTTATATTGTTTATGTTTCAGGAGGCCGATGAGAACCTGTATGCCAGCGGGTATTACTATGTGAACCCGGCCAGCTACACATCTGACGTAAGCACGCTTAAGTCTATGTTACTATCAGGTTTACAGTTCAATTTTTCTTTCCTTTTTAAACATTCAGGCCTAAAACTTGTCTTCCCTAGGCTCTTTTTCTAGGCACTTAATGTTCAGCTCACTTTCAAGAAAAGATTAGATTTTTAGAAAGATTCTTCTTCTTTTTTTGGTTTAATTTTTATGAGGCGGCAAGGCTTTAAGTTCAAATACAGTCCTAGGTCACCTTAAGATCTTAGCCGCCGAATTCCCCCTTTCGTCTATACAAGGACCTGTGACGTGTTTATGTGTAACACCCGGTGAAACGATCGCTTCTGAGCTTAATAACCACATACTTGGGCTTATTTGGGCTTACATCACAGAGATTTTGATATATAGAAGACATAGAAATCGTTAAAATCGTCCAAAACGGTCAAAATTAGACATTCAAGCCTGGAATCCAAACCGTTATATCATATGATCGCCGGGCGCCCCATCGCCATCTTACTTGGTCACGTGACCCCTCCTTGCTCGATGTAGGGCATGGGAATCGGGTCAATCTCTGAATATTCATCAGGCTATGCAGACCTATTTCACCATGAAAACGGTCGTTCTAACTTTAGTTATTGATACCAACAGATAGATTTTGACACATAGATAAGCATTCCACTGTCCCAGAATAAAAAATAATGCGAAATAATGCGTCTAAATGCGTAAATGCATCGCGCTATTCCTTCGCCTCCTCGGCCGGGTGCAAGTGCCCCAGTCGGACGTTTCGGTGGGAGCTCCCTGTTTCACCGCCTGGATACCTGGTTTACGGCGGTATCTGATGCTTTCAATATATATATTTTGGACGTCTGGACCCCCTTAAATGCATACAACGCATTGGAAACTCATGCGTGATCCATGCGTTCGTATCGGGAAAACATTGGATCAATCAGACACGAGGAGGCACTGTCACTGTAAGACCGTCAACATGGTGTCAACCCCTCGCCGGGTTCTCTCTCCCCGCACACCTGCATCGATACATTGAACTCAGGAAACCAGGATGATATTAAACACATCAATTGTGGAGGATATGAATATTTGGAAGCATTCAGGACTCAGGGTAGGTACATATTGTTTTGTTTGCAAGAATATTTTACAGATGGTAGATTTTTAGGCCTAATGTCCCACAGCGCCGTGTCTGACTGTGGAACATAATAGGTAAACCCAGGGGTTGGGGATCCCCCAGTGGTGACCCAGAGAAAGTGGTCTATTAAAGTTGGCCTTCTCGGGTCACCCTGCAGGTCCCCATTCCCTGTGCTGTAATAGACGACAGCGACTTCTCGTTGTGTTGTTATCTGTTCAGGGCCGGGAGTCGATCCGATCTCCGTGAAGCGTTTATTAAAACAAAAGGGACTTCAGGGAGGGGCCGGGGACACGCGTGATATCACACGTGATGATACATGGATCACTGATGTACCGCACGTGTATTAAAAAGGAGTGAGGCTGTACATGTTATGGTACAGTAAAAGATAGCAAAGGCGCTACCCAGCGTCAGGCTCAGATTGTTGACAATAATATTGGGTGCACTACCGTAGACTGTCCATTACCATAAACTCCCCGAATATACACCACTGTGTTACACTAAAGGCTGGATGTCAAAGCAGCTCAGGCGTTTGGTCAGACACTGGCAATCTGAAAAATAATTATTTAGACCTTATTAGGCCTATCAAAATTAAATTCATGTATATATCTATGTTCTATATCTATAGTGTCATTTTGTCAGACCTACCACCATCAAAATATTAATGCCTTAGGCCTAAGTCAATGTCTAACCTTGAAAGGAAATATTTTTTCAGATTGTCACTATAGTGTCAGTTCAGACCTGCCACAATAAATCATTAATATTATAAATACCGCCGCCTCATGTGTATCAAAGCTGGAAGCTTTGATACTGTATTTAAACTTTTTTACTATATATTACATTAAAACATTAAAACATTTAAACATGCCGCCTAATTGACACAGTATTACTAGACGTTTGGACTTGTTATTTAGGGTTTTGGGATTGTCATTGACGATTTTCATTCCCTTCCCTTTTTTGATTGATTGTTCGATGTTACTTGTTGCACCTCAGAGAGTGATTTATTAGGACCACAAAGTTTTGCACTTAAGTCACTTGGAAACCATAAGAGATGTAAGCTGTAAGAGATAAACCCTCAAATATGAATAGGATTTGGTGTGGGGGGGTTTCCAGTGGATAGCATGTGGGACTTCTCCTTGGCAGGCCCAGTTTTGATTCCCTAAGGTGTCTCTTGGAGCACGTTTCTTTGCCACCATTCATATAACCCTAGCGATTTGGTCATAAGTACTTTGCAGGCCCGTAGCCAGAACTTTTGATGGGGGGGTGACCATTTTGAAAAAGTGGACCTTTTACAACGGCAACTGAAAATCTTCAGCAAAGGATCAGGGCATACTTACACTAGAATATTTATCAATATTAGTTTTGCGAGTTATAGTAACTGATACAAATATATACAAACATAATATAGATAGGACTTGTGTTAGATCTAATTCTAGATTTTCTTTGTATCAGGTAGCTCTTCAGGTATAGCCAAAAGAGAAAGTGTTGACCACACCTGTAATATTCTGAGGGCTAATATTGATAAGACCAAACCTCCGGTTCATCAGACCACAATTTTTGTAAGACCACGAGATACTTTCAACATTCGGCTCACAGCAGTAGATCAACACTGTTCTAAAAGCAAATATGACATCACCTGCCCCAAGAGTGTGATTCCTTTTTCCTTTTTGTGAGCCCTTAATTATAGTTTTTAGTATTGTAGCTTATGGGAAGGGCTCACTCAATCAGTCATGTCTTTTGTAGGTATTTGGGCTTTGATCTGATTGCCCGGTTACACAATCTTACATACAAGTAGCTACAGGCCTTTGTCCACCGGCATGCATTTGTAAGCAAGGACAATTAGTGTGCATCAAGTGTAATTTAGTGGGCAGGCCTCTCCCTTGCACCCTCCCCCACCCCCACTCCTTGAACTCAGTTCAAGGAGTGGGGGTGGGGCAGGGTGCAGCTTGAGAAGCCAGAAGTGGGTTACATAACCAGTACTTGAGCCACAGTCCCCTGCAGTCCACTCAACATAGTGGGGGGGTGGGGGGGGGTGGCAGTCAGTGTATGCAAGGCCGGGTAGGGGGAGGAGGAGAGGGGGGGGGGGGGGTCATGGTTGCTTGGGCGCATGGACAGTGATATAGGAGGGAGTCCTATTGGTCAATCAGGTTGACCAATGAGTGTACAGCTGCCCGGGACAGCTGCACTGCCCAATGGACACTACTGGGACCCCCCCACCTCTATGATGAGATTTCTGATTTCTAGTTAAGGGCGAACATCGATCGTTCCAACGATCGGAACTTTGATAGTCATTTGCTTCTTGTTAACCCTTTCCACCCGCCAGATGCATTGAGGCATCGCCACCAAAAACACGCCAGATGCATTGAAGCATCACCACCGAAAACACGCCAGATGCATTGAGGCATCTTTTCCATATATGTCATTATTTTGGATTTAATGCTAGTTATAAAAGAAAAATGTACAATTACTGTTTTAAGACACTGAGCAATCCATAATGTGATATATCTCACAAAAAAATGTTAAAAATAATGTGTTTTATTTCATTCAGAGCTTGAATTATAGGTTTAGATAGGGTCATTGTGAATTATGTGGCGTCTTTTGAGCCTCCCTATTATTGTAGCCTGGCATTTTTTAAAACCATGAATAAAATGTGGGTGGCGTGTGGAAAGGGTTAAATCTTTGAAGCCAGTACGATAGAGAATTAAATTATGATTAAAAAGAGACCAAAACAGACATCTATCTTACAAATAGTTCAAATTTCTTTTTGGAAAAATGATGAATTTGGATATTGTTACGAAATTGTGAAAGGGAAGGAATTGATTCTCAGAAAGCCACAAACTATATCTAGAAAAGTGCTATACCCAATCAGAAAATGCCAGATTCTGTAATGTATGGAATGATTGGTTTTATTGATGTTCATCATATTTTTGATGTTGATATTTTGATTTGGAAAATAAAGAGAAATTTTGATATCTTTTGGAGCTTAAAATGCTTCAACATTATTCGCATGTAAAACATTCTTCAAAAATAAGAAAATGGGCAATTAGTGAAGGCTAATATCTATCCTAGTGTTATTGTAATGTAAGTATCAATTGTATTTCAAGACTATAGATGATGTTTTTATCTAAAAGATGTCCTACTTTCAGCCTGAACTATACTATAGGGGTAAGATCATTAAGGTGTGGGAAATTTTGAGAAAACCTCTAATTGTATAGACTTATGCAACACCTTTTTGGATGTGTCATTATCCAGTTTATATTTGGAAAAGTGTCACCAGTTGGGGATTGGGCTTTTTAAAATGATGGGGTTGCGCTAATAGAAAACCCCTTTTTGCTAGGATTTTACATGAAAAACTAAATTTGGTAAGGAAAATGGCAGCATGGACCGTCACGCGTTCCTGCAAAATCTGTTATGGGTTGTATCAATGTACACTGATTTAATTATGATTTAGAACATGTGGTTAGTATTTGGAAAAGAATCCAGAGCTTTTTACCTCAAATTGATTAGAAAATAAACCCAATTCAATAGTTCTAGGAGTTCAATATATTGACATTCAATGTACAGAAGACCCCTGCATCTTTTTAAATACCTGACTTGGGTCAAAATGCATTCCCTGTATAGACCTTGTGCAGATGTGGTCACGTGATTCCTTTTTGGTGATCACCAAGTGGTGATCATGAACATGTGGCTATGAAATGAATTCAAAATTTTGAATTCTAAGGGATGAAGATTGAGGTTTATGATTAACCCTTTAGCCCCCAATTCGGCCATGGCCGCCTGAGGGTGTATTCCCCGATCCGGCCGTAGCCGCCCAGAAAATGGAAATTTTTCCATTATTTTCCCATTATTTTTCCAAGGAGAACACTATTATGAGTATTCAATGTACAAAATTGGCCAATATATCGTTTGAAAGCTGATTTAATTTCCTATCCAATGCTACAAACCCCATGTTTATAACATCTATTGTTAGGTGTTGGCTAGCCTTTGAACTTCATCAATTAAAAGGAATTTAGGGAATTCCGGAGGGAAATCCATGGAAATCGTGGGCAAATAAAGCAATTCATTAATGCAACCTGTGGGGTCTTAAGGGTTAAATGACTTTGTTTTAATTAAATGGGGCACAAATATTTGTTCTAAATATTTGAGAATTGAGAATAGTATTGATAATAAATTGAACATCAATATGGCGGCCAGTCTATTTTTGACTATGTGACTTCATTTGCACAATGTCTATAGCATTCCAAAACCATTAGCGGCTTAAGTAAGGTGGACAATATGCATTTTAGTACATTCATTTTGATCACTATTGGATAATTGTAGTTTTTGAATAACAATCCAACTCTTGTGTTTCTAAGAGCAGTCTGCACATTAGAATGAAAAAATGTTGCAATATTTGGGAAGGGCGATGGTAGAAACCCTAGAAAAAATCATGCTCAATTTAGAGGGTTATTTGGGATCAAGCCAAGAAAATTCTGAAATAATATATTCTCAGTAACTTCAGGGCGGGCAGGGGCCCCAGAAGGTAGACAGGGGCTTATAGATCGTTAGAGCAAATTGTGATCAAAAACATCAAGTTGCCCTAACATTTTTCAAATAAATCTTCAAAATTCTTACAATTTCAATCTTCTTGGAATCGTTCTAAAGCTAGGAATCTATATAATGTTATTCTTGTTGAAATGTGTTCCAACTGAACATTCCAAATAATTTGGAATGTTTGCAATGCCCTCCAAAATTTGCCAAAATTTTGTATTTTTCCTGACTTCCATCAGCTTAATTCTAAACAGAATTTTCAATTTATATCTTACCTCAATTCGTTCAATAGGGTGTTTAAGGAATTGAATTTGGAATCATTCACCTATATGCAAGCATTATTCAGCAAATGAACACAGTCGGAAGGATGAGTTGAAATTATGAAATATCACCATCTTGCACTGATTTTTCCAATAAGCCATCTGGGCACTGAGAAGCAATTTGAATTCTATTACAAAATGTTTGCTTATTTCTTGTTTCTTGTCTATATTTGTTGTGTCTTCTTATACATTTATATATCATTACTATCTAATGGGTTTTCTGATGGAAAAGTATAAAACATATTGCAATCATAACAGTTTGTGAGGGTAACATGTACATATACATCATGATAATGTCCAACTCTGTGCTTGTATCTTAACGAATACAGCGTAATTGATGTATTTGGGTTGCTCTCAGGAGTCAACTGTAGTTATTATTTTTACCTTTTTTCAAGCTTATTGATATCAAAAGGTTAATATTTAGTTACATGTGAAGGTCAGATGCTACATTTGCCTTTATTCTATTAAAAAGAAACCTTTTCAATGTTAGTCCATAGTTCCATCAATCAGGCTTTGAAATAGAAAATATCAGTTTTTAAATGGTGCTTTTTACAAATAATGTGCATAATTGGCTAGGTTTTTTATGTATTCCAAGGATAATTTGTTAACCTAAAGGGTGGAAAATGCTCTGAAATATCTCTAGCTAAGTAGAGGGCAGACAGGTGTACCACGGTGCAAACAGGGGGCATATAAGGGTACCACAGGGCAGACAGGAGTAGGAGAGGGCGGACAGGGGTCCCAGAGGGTGGACAGGGGTACCACAGGGCAGACAGAGGTACAACAGGGTGGCCAGGGGTCCCAGAGGGCAGACAGGGGTACCACAGGGTGGACAGGGGTACAACAGGGCGGACAGGGGTCCCAGAGGGCGGACAGGAGTACCACAGGGCAGACAGAGGTACAACAGGGTGGCCAGGGGTCCCAGAGGGCGGACAGGGGTACCACAGGGTGGACAGGGGTACCACAGGGCGGCCAGGGGTCCCAGAGGACAGACAGGGGTCCCATTGAGTGGACAGGGTCCCAGAGGGTAGACAGGGGTACCACAGGGTTGACAGGGGTACCACAGGGTAGACAGGGTGGACAGGGGTACCAGAGGGCGGACAGGGGTACCAGAGGGCAGACAGTGGTACCACAGGACGGACAGGGGTATCACAGGGTGGTCAGGGATACCACAGGGCAGACAGGGGTACCACAGGGCAGACAGGGATACCACAGGGCAGACAAGGGTACCACAAGGCAGACAGGAGTACCACAGGGCCGACAGGGGTACCACAGGGCGGACAGGGGTACCAGAGGGCAGACAGTGGTACCACAGGACGGACAGGGGTATCACAGGGTGGTCAGGGATACCACAGGGCAGACAGGGGTACCACAGGGCGGACAGGGATACCACAGTGCAGACAGGGGTCCCAGAGGGCAGACAGGGATACCAGAGGGCAGAAGGGATACCAAGGGGTGGGACAGGTGCCCCAGAGGCAGGACACATCCAGGCACAGGAGCTGTCACAGATTCTGTGATTGTCGTAGGCTATGGCAGGCCTGGGAAAACCTTATTTTCTATGATATAAGTGGTACTATTAAGCAGCCCTGGTGCTTTCCTTGCACGACATGGAGCCAGCCATGTTGTTTCTTATGCTTAGTAGTTTATCTGCCTAGTTACGAGGATTACAAGTATACTACTATCTTCCTACTCCTTCCACTATCACAGTGACAAAAGTTTATATTTTGGAAAAGTGGACCTGGCCCAGCCTGGGGGGGTGACGGGTACCCCAGGTATCCCCCCCTGGCTACGGGCCTGCTTTGTACAAAGTAAAAGTACTAGTGTGAGTTGGTCTTGATATAAGTTTCTGAGTTGACCATAAACTCCAAAACATCATCATCAACATAGGGTTTCTATTTCTGACAATCAATCTCTTCATTTGCGAACACATTGATTGTGGAAAAATCAACGTAGGATTTTGATGTTGTTTTAGGTTTACGCCGAGGCTCTTCATGACTACAAGGCCCGCAGTGAGACCGAGCTGAGCTTCAGAAAGGGAGATATCATCAGTAATGTCAACAAGGTCTTTGAAGACACCTGGTGAGTAGATTTTTAAGCTCCGAACCCACTAGGACTATGGACCGATGGCTGACCGTTTTTGTGAAGAGTCAGTCAACAGCAGTCGGTGGTCAGAATCAAAATTATCAAACATGCTTATATGAATCGGGGCTCCTGTCATTGCTCCTATCAGCTGATATTTGGTAAACCAGCACACTCAACCAATTTATGGGCCAACTCTGCAAAAATCAGCACATAGGTATGGGGCTTAATTACAATATGAGCATGCACTGGGTGGTTTAGGATAGCATATTCATGAGGTAGCATATGCATGAGTGTGCACTGGGTGGTTTGGGGTAGCATATTCATGAGGTAGTATATACATGCATTTGCACTAGGTGGTTTGGGGTAGCATATTCATGAGGTAGTATACATGAGTATGCACTGGTTGGTAAAAGGTATCATATTCATGAGGTAGAATATATACATGTGTATGCACTGGGTGGTTTGGGGTAGCATATTCATGAGGTAGTATATACATGAGTATGCACTGGGTGGTTTTGGGTAGCATATTCATGAGGTAGTATATACATGAGTATGCACTGGGTGGTATTGGTCAGCATATTCATGGGGTAGTATACATGAGTATGCACTGGGTGGTTTAAGGTAGCATATTCAACAGGTAGTATATACATGAGTATGCACTGGGTGGCTTGGGATAGCATATTGATCAGGTAGTATATACATGAGTATGCGCCGGGTTGTTTGGGGTAGCATATTCATGATGTAGTATATACATGAGTATGCACTGGTTGGTAAAAGGTATCATATTCAACAGGTAGTATATACATGAGTATGTGCTGGGTGGTTTTGGTCAGCATATTAATGAGGTTGTATATGCATGAGTATGCACTGGGTGGTTCTCCAAACCATGCATTCCCATGTAGAGATGGCCCCATATTCCCTCTATTCTCCTATATATCTCTGGATTCTACACAAGAACTGTGGTTTTTCACATGTCAGTAACACAAGGACCAGTTACGTTACTTATGATATGCCCGGTAAAAGATCTCCACCAGTACCTGTAGTAAACTTATCTATTGGCAAACACTCCGTATCATTGGTGACCAGCTACATTGTGTTTGTGTTTTAGGTGGCGTGGTGATACAAGGGACAAGAGGCAGTGCTGGTTCCCCAAGTCTTATGTCCAGGAGCTCGAGGCGCCGCCTACCGATGACAGCTCATTGGGAGCTCTGCAACAGGGAGAGGTGGAGCTCAAAGGCTGCAATGTGGGTAAGTCTCCACTTATCAGGGTCCCAACAGCACAGGGAATACAGGGAAAATTGGGGGGGAAAATCCCCCTGGCAGGAAAAACACAGAGAATGTACAAATTTTACCAAAACATAGGGAATTTCATATACCAAAACACATGAAAAACACAGGGAATTTCATTTGGCCGGATCTGAAATTCCTGATTCTCAAAATAGTAAAGGTTTGACTTCTTGTTGTTGGGTCCAACTATTTTCTGAATGCAAAGGTCTTTTAAATTTGTAGAACTTGCTGAATGTGACACAGGGAAAAATTACAACAAGACAAGGGAATCTTAGGGAAAACACAGGGAATTTGAAAATTGATTTTTTGTTGGACCCCTGACTCATTTCTCCCTACCATGGAAAGCTTATTAAACTGATTATATTATCAGTCATTAGCTCTGAATAATTCCCTGATATTTTCCTCCTCTACAGTGACCGTTGACAAGAAAAATGAACGCTTCCCGTGTCGATTCCGCATCACATCTCCAGATGGCATGTCGCTGGAGGTGGCCTGCTGGACTATGGAGGAGGCCAAGGAGTGGGCCGATGCCGTGAGAGACACCGTGACCCAACTTGCCACCATGGTAATTTTCAGAGGGTCATAGGATTTAAGAAAGGCCTAGGGGGATGGGGGTCAACATATAGACTAAAGACTGAAATAGTGCACAGTTATGATCATGCATAGCATTTTCCCCTCTTTTTGTAGTTTAGGTGTTCTCCCTGGACCCCCTTGATCTTCCCTGATCTTATACACTCATCCAGTAGGACTGTACCCAAAGGAAAGGGAGGAAGATACTGTCTTTTGATACCTTTTTACCCTGGTTGAAATACACCAGGCTTTGATAATAACTACTTTATCTAATATGCAAAACCATACAAAAACCTATATAGCTGTTGTGTGTTGTGACAATAAAAAATATGTGAAAAATGATGTAGAAAACAATCATTTAAAGTGTGTAAATTGCAAAATCATACCAGGTGAAATTATATATATATTTTCATTTTTATGTTATTTCAACCCCTAGTTATTCCATTCATAAAAACAATATCAGTCCCATTTCTCTTCCTACTGATGTCAGATAGCTATACTCAGAATTCCATTGATGCTTAGCTACAATAATTAAAACTTGTGTGGCCTTCATATTTAACCTTGATTAACCTTGTTTGACCCTGACCAGCACATGACCTACAAAGCGAAGGACAAATTGTCTAAGAAGCTCAGGCTCGCTGTTGAGTTGTCAGACCTGGTCGTGTACTGTCAAACAGTGGACTTCGATCCCAAACGACGTAAGTACCTTCTACTGACATTGAGCTATGTTGGGCTTAAGTCCTCACAAAGTCCTCAAAGTCACTTTGTGTGGCTTATTTTTAAGTAATTGTTTCATACTCTTCGAAAGTATTATAGTTCATAATTTATGTTATTTCCATTTTTTTAAAATAATTATTTACAATTTCAATGAAATTTTAGTTTAGAAATCATACTATCTAACTGCTTGCCCTCAGTTGGTCAACTTATGTGATTGTAGCCCCTGTGCAGTAAGATCTACGTAAAGTCTGTTGGTTTTGGCATTTCAGCGGGACCGCCAGAGGAGATGTCATCCCTGGCGGAGACCAAGGCTGAAAAGTGGAGCGGGCGTAAGTTCAGTCTAACCTTCAACCGGTACAACCAGCGCCAGTTCTCCCGCGTCTACCCCAAGGGCAAGCGTATCGACTCGTCCAACTACAACCCCATCCCCATGTGGGTTGCTGGCTGCCAGATGGTGGCGCTCAACTTCCAGACCCCAGGTAAGGAATTGTTGAGACCAAGGTGCTTACACAAGCCTTAACAAGTCTTAGAAAGTATGTCTTCCCACCGACCTGCTTCAGACCTCTGTGACCTGCAAAGTATGTATTCCCAATGACCTCCTCCTCTTTGAACTACAAGGATGTATTCCCAGTGACCTCCAGACCTTGTTCACCTTCAAAGTATGTATCCCACTGACCTTCTCCTAACCTTTTTGACCTACAAAGTATGTATTCCCTTTTACTTTATCCAGGCCTCTTTGACCTAAAATATATTCCAAGTGACCTTCCGCTAACCTCTATGACCCACAAATTATGTATTCCCAGTTCCCTTCTCCAGGTTTCGTTGACCTTCAATTTCAAAGTGTATATTTCCAGTGACCTTCTCCTAACTTCTTTGACCTAAAAAGTATGTTCCAAGTGACCTTCCTCAAATTTCTATGACCTTCAAAGTATGTATTCGCACTGACCTTCTCCACTACCTCTTTGACCTACAAAGTATGTATTCCCAGTGACCTTCTTCAGACCTCTTTGACCTAAAAGTGTGTCTAGTGACCTTCACCTAACTTCTTTGACCCAAAATGTATGTAGTCTCTGTGACTTACAAAGTATGTGACCTAACCTCTATGACCTACAAGATATATATATATATATATATATATATATATATATATATATATATATTCCCAGTGACCTCCTCCAGATTTCTGTGACTTATAAAGTATGTATTTCGAGTAACCTTTTCCTAACCTCTTTCACCTACAATTTCCCATGTCCTTCTTGTAATCTCTATGACCTACAAAGTATGGATTACCAGTGACCCTTGTTTCCATTGACCTTGTCTTGCCCTTTGTAAACCACAAAGTACTTTACCCAGACTTGACCTCTCCAACTTACTTTTCAACAGATTTACCCATGCAGTTGAACCATGGAAAGTTCTTAGCCAATGGAGGGTAAGTCTTTCTTAGGTTTCACTTTTGTATTTGTTGTTGATACACAAAAAAAACACATTCTTTGAGTGTTGCAGCTCCCTTATAATGATTGCGATTGAAATTTATGCTCTACTGGCAATTTTGATGAAATCAAATTTTAGTAAAACCTTCTTCCTTCATGGGCAGACCCCTGATGGTTACCTGTAATTTATGTTGAATCACACGTGCACAGAGAATAACGGTTAAACTCTCATCATGTTTATATCGGATGGCCCTTTTTTGAAAGTTTCCCTAGCCTGGTTGTATATGAATGTCTTCACTTTAAGTATCCCACACACACCTCTTGTATGTAGGTGCGGCTACATGCTGAAGCCGGACTTCATGTGTAAGAAGGACTTCGACCCACAGAAACAGCACCACCTGGAAGGGGTGGAGCCGCTCAGCCTGTCCATCACGGTACGTTAACCACAGACATTAACACCAGGGGGAACTGGGCATAGTGTTGTTTGGTTAATATTATAAGCAACATCATTAGCAGAAATAAATACTATACTATCCCAAAAACCAGGGAAAACCTTGATGGATATAATGAAATGAACCTTAAAAAATAAACATGTACGCTTGGTATGTCACATACAGACATGTCACTTGGTCAATATTTTACTTGATAGGCAGAAAAGAAGTACTACAAACCTATTTATTTGCACGCTGCTTAAATTCATTTTATTACTATTTGATCCATAATGTATTATTTACCATCATATTTTCACACATTTACTGAAATGTGCAAAGTGCACAAAAACCCATACAGCCTCAAGTTTAATACATTCACAGTATGCAACCACTCAATTTGCTTACAGGTTATCGGTGGGCGTCACCTGCCAAAGAGGGGCCGCGACATACCGAGTGCCTTTGTGGAGATTGACGTTCACGGCTGTCCCTATGACTGCAAGTTTAACAAGTCTACCACCAGCATTAAAAGTAAGATTTGTGGGCAGTCTCAGAAAAATATCTTTGTCATAGTGTTTACATTCCTGGGAAAGCACAAATTCTGTACCCATGATGATTCACAAAAGAAATCAATATTGTATATGGTAATATTGTCTGAAAAGAATTAAGTTCATTACCTGTTAATGCCGATAAAAACCTTCATCTTCAGATGTTTCCTAAACTTTTTAGGGGGTGGAAATAATAGATGCCTAGACTTACATGTGTCATAATCTGAGTTTTGTATCAAATTGAGTTTGTACAACTGTTTTACCTGTCCTGAAGGAAACAAGGAAAGGTGCCTTGACCCGAGAGACATGATAATATCTATTATGTTACACATTTCCACTTGTCAGATGCCAATGGCCTGAACCCCGTGTGGCGAGAGTCATGCGTCTTCGATATCAGTAACCCGGACACGGCCCTCATCAGATTTGCCGCACTTGACTCAGACATCTTCGGGGACCCCAACTTCCTGGGACAGGCTTCATACCCAGTTAAGGCGCTACGGAGTGGTACGTTACTATTTCTTTGTCATTGTACCCAGATTATGGAATCATTTGTCATGGATGAACAAAGCTTTAATTATCATGTTGGTTCATAACAGTATGTTTGCTTAACCACTTACATAGATTCCCTATCACTTAACATATGAAAGAACATGTAAGCAACATCTAGACCTTGAATGACCTTGGTAACAGAATTTGATGTTAGCCTGCAGGTAGGTCCTATAATTGTGCATTCAGTGTACCTGCAGGTTGATGTGGAACAGAACATCACCATCAGGTAGTATATCATAGCAGTGTTGGAAACTAAGCTGCACCCTGTGCGCACATTTTCGCGGCCGGTGCATGCTTTTTTAAAGGTATGCACCCAGAATCCACACACTTTTGATAACCTATATAATAGCTACGTATTAGGAGGGCGCATTGACAAATTTTCGGGTGCATAGCTTAAGGATGAATGGATCTGGCAGGCGCACAAAAGATAAGCTTAATTTCCGACACTGCATAGTTATTGATATTCTTCTATGTGACCAGTCATTGTACTAAACTTTCCTATTTTGGAAGAGCAGTGTCTTAAGATATTACTTTATATTATACTTTGCAGGTTATCGGTCAGTGCCCCTAAAGAATGGATACGGTGAGACGATCCCACTCGCCGCCCTCCTTATCCATGTGGAGCTTGGTAATCCAAAGGTAAGTCTTACTTCATTATGTTCTATTCTCTCTACTCTGGATCATGCACAGAATTACAGTACCTGCAGGTTAATCTGGACTAATTCTGTCAGCAAACTATAGAAAATATATAAATATTTGCAGTAAATCCATAGATCTGTGATAAATATATTTTCCCAACACCTTGAAGAATATAAAGCAGAAATACAAACTGGGAAGAACACTATGCCATGTTTAATGAAAATGTACTGGTGTTATGTTTAGAATTTAGAAAATTAAGAAATTTAGAAAAACCACATCATAGTCAAAATTTGACATGAGATATTTTGTCTTGAAAAAGGCAATATCACATGTAAAATCTACTATCTCTGAAGTCCCCTGCGGGGATCTAGGGTGGGGGTTACTTCAGGAGCCAGACTCGGAAGCTCAATTGGTAGAGTGCCTACTTGGAGTCTGGGAGGTCTTGGAATTTATCCCTGGCTGAGTCACACCAAAGACAATGGCAGTGGTCACTGCTTGCCTGGCACTCGGTTTAAAGTAAAAACCACGAAACATGACTGGTCAGCCTGGAGTTTGTATAATAGGACCGGATGAGGTGCAGTGTGGACTCATGACATGATATCTCAGTGTGGCAGCAGTATAAAGAGGGCATTGGGTCCCACTGCTACAAATAAGCACCTCATTTCATCGATTTGGTCACTGCCCTGTGGCATAAAACTAGGTGCAAAGTTTTACCTTGTGCAGTCTGGTAAAGGAACCTTAAAGGGTTGGCCTGACCTTAAACTAACCCAATTAACAAACAAACAAATCTACAAAATTGTCACTTCATATTTGAAAGCCCATGTCTGTGATTAATCAGAAACGTTTCTTTATTTTATAATGAAAATATCCATGTCAATGTTAAGCATTAGAAAGGTCTTAAATTTTAGAGCTTTCAGTTGTGGAGAAGTGTTCATTTCAAGAATGTTAGTCTTAAAAATAGGTCTAAAAAATGTTAAAATGAATCCCCATAAAAAATGAATCCCCATAAAGTTTAACCCAAACCATGGCCACTTACTCACCAACAAGTTACGGTGAAGTAACAGTCCATGTTTCTATATCAGAGATGCCACACCCCGACCATCAAAATGTAGGAAATATGTAAATGTTGGAATTTGCAGAAGTTAATAGCTTATAACAACATTATATGCCTCTGGTGGTTGGAGGTTCAGTTGGAGGCAAAATATTATCTGAACAAATACAATGTCAAGTTTCCTACTTTTGTGTAGGAACTGTAAATATGGCTATGCTGTTTTCCTAAATCAGAGTAGTCTTCTATTTTGCAATTAGGGGTATACTTTAATAGAGACTTAGTTTTCTGTATCCCTGGTGGCACAAAGACTGAACTAATTCCTACTTTTCTAGTAGGAAGATCATATTTTACTGTGTACAGGAGAGTTCCTACAAAAAGTAGGAAATGGGGGAATACCATTCTAATCCATTCTAGATCAAGTTTTAGGCTTATAATTGACTAAAGCAATAGGTCAATGAGTATTTGATAGAAAAATGTAGGGCTTTTAACAATTTTTCCTCTTTTTTTGAAAAAGTAGGAAATCCTAAAAGGTAGGAAAAATCGCATCTCTGCTATATTTCAGGAGGACTACCAGGACATCTACACGACGATCCAGACGCTGCAGGAGGAGCAGGACGGGCTCATGTCGCACCTGGAGGAGCTCCAGGTGAACGGACAGGAGCACGAGGCCAAGCAAATACAGAAGCGCCTCGACAGCATGAAGAGGAACCTCGACGCCAAGAAGGTCGAGCGCAACGACAGGTAACATTATTTTGGTCAAGGTCAGGGAATTTTGGAATTGGTCAGGGAAAAATGGAATTTCCAAATCTATGAATGAAGAGTCACAAGATTCTGGTGTGGCAAAAAATAATTTTGTAAATCGCAGTCCCATGACAGGCATGTTGTGATTTTAAGGGACCTTGCTGCAATCCAGCAGCATTGGCTTAGTTACAGAAGTTGGGAAAATTGTAAGGTATTGTGTATCTCACAAGTCCTGGACCAATTGGGAGGAAACTTCCGAAAGGACAGTTCCAGGGGTGGTTCCAGGCTGGTTAATGAACAGATTTTCTTGTCTTATCGGTCAGGGAAAAATGAAATTGGTCAGGGAAAAGTCAGGAAATGTTGATGTCTCTGGTCTGTGTCAACTCTGAGAGAGAGGGAACTAGTACGTAAAGCTACTCTAAAATATCACGAATTTGATTTATATTAAGATGAGACAACTAAGGTATCTTGGGGCATGAGTACAGTGTATCTTTCTAAAATTGAGTGTACAAAATTATAATTTTTGCCATATTCTACAATAGTATTGTATAATTCTTTGAGAATTGAATGAAAACACTTGTGTATTTGCATCATAGTAGCTTTTTACAATGTTCTGGGTCCAAGGGTTATGTCTTTACCCTTTTCTACCATACCATGCAGTCTATCATTTTCTCAGTCCAACTGTTCATGCAACCCCCTGTAACACCATATTGCCCAGCAGTTTGCTCCTCTCAGCATTAACCTGTCTAAGAACTAATCAATCAAGGGCATATCTTTTCATCACACATCATCAATCCCCATACAGTGGTAGAAAAATCAGTCCAAGTCCAAGGACCCCTATATACAGTCAAACCATTTCTTTAACGGGGCAGAGAGGGTATATAAAGGACGGAACAGCCATAACCCCAGTGGGGTCTATCATTCCAACAGTTCAAAGGTCCCCTGAAAATTTAGGGTTTTTCTCAAATATCTGAGGAAAAAAATGATTTTAACCATTTATTGTACAGATGGGCTAACACATGAACATACCAAGACCCTTTGCTGGGAAAATGGAGAGAAATATCCTTCTACAAATACTCCTACCAGAAAATTTATTTTGAAAATATTCAGTAAGATTTTGAAGTTGTGGCTGTTCCTCAATAAGGGTTACACCCCTCCTGTGTTGAGGCTGTTATATCAAAGAGACACTGGTCAGTTAATGACACCCCTCTTACCTAACCCCCCTCTCTGACCCCAGGATTACCCCATTAGCATATTTACCACTCCAGGAGGGGCCCAGGAGGTACACATCAGGGTGGATTTGTAAGGTACCTAACAAGTTTTGCCCCTTTAACCATAGTCATAGTATAACATCATACCTCTCCAGTACCTGTGGCATAGCAAGACCGATTTATTGTAAGAGCGTGTTCTTCTGTTTGTTTCAGAATAAAGCAGAAGAAAAAGCAGAGCAAGCAGAAGTTGCGGTAACTTCGGTAGCACGCGGGCAAGTTGATGAACAACCGACGCTGCCTCTCCTACTGGATTGCCTGCAGGTTACATTAAAGGCGGGTTTTCCAGTGAACGACCAAGTGGACCTGACAAGTTAAATTGGCCAACCAACTATGTTAACCTTTTCCAACCACAGCAGACAATGCTATCAAATTGTTGTCGCCAATTGGAATGGTTAAGACAGACTGAAGTTGGTCAGGGGCGTTGACGGGCACAGTGGAGACCTGGCTTTAGCATCCTACTTGATATATCCCAAATCGTTCAAAAAGAGTTATGTGTAAAGATGAGAGGAATCATTATATATATATCAAACTTTCTAAGAAATAGAAAATATGTTCATAGACTTCCAGCCCTCTTGGTGGGGCTGGAAATAGTCTACCGTAAAACCCCTAATTTAAGCCGCACCCTGACTTTTGAGTTTTTCTAAGGACATTTGTTTCCCTATATTCTGCAGAGGGGCCATTTTATTCAAGGTCGAATAAAACTTTAAAGTATCACACTTAAGGTATAGGCCTCATTGGCTTTAAATCCCCATACCCAATAACTGATTTTACCGTTGACGATCTACAGGCGATCGGGTGAATGGTAATCACTGTCACCCGACCCATCAGGAATCGTCTGGCGATCCTGAGTTGCCCGACTGCTTTGCCGGCGATTCTCCCAGTCACCAGTGTGTATGGCCCTTAACATATTAAGCAAACCCTTATGTATGCCGTGGCATAAGTTAGGGGTTTTACGGTAGTCACATTATCACTAACCTGGTCACACGCTTCTCAGAGGGACGGAATAATCAGATTGTGTTCTATAACGATGTGATTAGTTCAAATTAAGGCAAAATGAAAGTTCTTTAGAGTGGACTACTTACCACTGATATCAGGGCGCATTTATGTCTGTTGGCATGAATTTACAGCTTTTGTAGATTTTAACTTCTCTAATTAAAGGGAGCTGGGAGGCAAGAAGAAAGGCAAAATGAAAATTAATGTTGTTTTTGTACTCAAGATGATAGCACTTTTAAAGAGTTACAGCTTTGGAATTTTAGCAATTATCTTTGAACGGCCAATAAAAGTTTAAAAACTGAAGGCATTGGTACTGATTTGGTACAATGTGGCCATTACTTCCGAATATTTAGCTGAATAAAGCAAGAAAGATAAAAGCTAATCAAACATAATTTGAAACATGTGGAGGAGTGTGCTTTCAGTGTCATTGGATAATGTACCATAATATATTGAAATGTATATATTATAATACATGTCACTTGAAAATGCACCAATCATTTGCTTAAAAAAGTTTGGTGTCTTAAACAAAGCACGTGCACATAAAGATCCAGAACATTAAGATAAGTTTACATAGTTCTTATGTAGAAAGTGCTAGACTATCACTTTCAACAGATAGAAATATAATCAATGTATTGAAACAATGGAAGATATCCATATCTTTGTGGTCATGTGGCATTAATGTGAAAGAAACATTTGATAAATTCGTTTATTGGGTAAAATATTTTCCATGTTAATATCAAGAACTGATACTCAATTAATGTTTAGGACATAGTCCAACATTAAAACAAACTTAAGGGATCTCCTACTTACAGCTGATTGGTTAAAACAAAATTAAGGGACCTCCTACTTACAGCTGATTGGTTAAGACAAACTTAAGGGACCTCCTATTTACAGCTGATTGGTTAAGACAAACTTAAGGGACCTAATACTTACAGCTGATTGGTTAAAACAAACTTAAGGGACCTCCTACATACAGCTGATTGGTCAAGACAAACTTAAGAGACCTCCTACTTCCAGCTGATTGGTTAAGACAAACTTAAGGGACCTCCTACTTCCAGCTGATTGGTTAAGACAAACTTAAGGAAACTCCTACTTACAGCTGATTGGTTAAGACAAACTTAAGGGACCTCCTACTTACAGCTGATTGGTCAAGACAAACTTAAGGGACCTCCTACTTAATGTTTAAACTTACAGATGATTTTGTTACACTGCATTCTTTTTGCAACAGCTTCGTTATCAGTGAGTTAGGCCTCCGTCAGACCTGTCAACATTGATAAATTGTTCTCAGGGAGATTTGTCGATCGGTCAATAAGTCGGGCGGTCGATCGATCGATCGATCGATCGATTTGTCGATCGCTAGATCGGTCAGTCAATCCCCCTACCTCTTTTTCAATTAAAAATTATGCTTTTTGAATGTTTAAAAGTTTTTGAGGCAGGTTGTTTTATTTCCATTCTTTTAAAATGGATTTTTTTTTATAAATTATCTTTTAATAATATTTTTTTGAACAAAGATATCTCATTATTAAAGCCTACTTAAAATAATTTTGTTTCTAAATCCTGTAGAAAACCACTACTTCTTCTCTCTGGTCCTTTCATGACCTAGATAGCTCTCTAATACATAAATGTTTGAGCACCTAGCGGACTTGGACGTAACAACAGTCTACTCCCGCCCCTCCTCCTCCCTGACTCCTGTCCCCACACACATCTCTGTCCTCTCCCACCCCCTCTCTCCCACTCCTGGTGTACCTCTTTGACGGTGTCATAAGTTAATCATAGAGTAATTTGATACTTTTCCCCTTAATTCTTACGTCAACGACTTCACATTGACCAGTGGCAGGATGTTTGTTTTACCCTACACTCTACCCCCCCCCCCCCCCATGTGCCCCGTTGTATCCCCAGACCCCCGACTCCCCCTCCCCCACCCCACCCCTCTCTCTTAACGTCTCCTTTCCATGAAAAGTGCAATATGAACCCTGACCCAAGGTTTAGGTTAATTTTCTAAATGACATGTTGGTGTTGATTACCGGGAGATTTCAGCCCCTCATCGGGAGGTCGGGAAATGGGCCCTGAAACCGGGAGACTCCCGGAGAAAACGGGAGTGTTGACAGGTCTGCTCCGTGCCCAGATGTAAATTGCCTTTAGTAATCGGGGACTGAACAATATCTGTTTTATACGTTAAGTGTTACATGTTGTTTAGGGCCTAGAAGTGTGTATAGTACTAATAATGGTGGGACACTGGTACAGTGGAGGCTTATTTATCGAAGACAAAAGGCGGAACATCTTGGAACATGTTTTGCATTATGTGTTTACATACATATACTTTTTGTGAGATTAAAGAATGGTATCCGAGGGAAGAAAATTGACTGTACTTTGAAATAAAGTTATTATAGTATGAAATATGTCAGCAGGTTTCTTTGTTTATCAAACATAAAAGTTTGAAAATTAACCTAAATTACGGTTTTTACTTGCATTTCTGTTATTCTCTTAGAAATCAAAGACAATTAAAGGGCTTTTTGACTGAAAATGCTGCGACCAAGTGTCTCTTGAGCATTTCTACATATTACATTTTAAGTAGGTAACTGAGCATATCAGAAGGGAATTTCATTGTACTAAGAACAGCTATGCAAAATAGTATCTAACACAAACAATTCGACAGCAAGACTGAAACGGCTTCATTAGGTATAATTTTCTTTATTATTATTTACAATACTGTATTATTCTTGCATTCACACATATACATACAAATCTACAGAACTTTCAAAATGAATATAACCTGCATATAACTGACACAATACAGACCCTTTCAAAAATGATATGAGCCGCTTAGAAATATGCACATATGGAACATGGTTATCGTGACTAATACGATTAGAAGTACCCCAAGGGAGGTCCGAGGGTGGCTGCATCTATGACCCGGAGGTCCATACGACCCCCCTGGGTCATACATCTATCCAAAGACCTTCCCCATGGCATTTCCCTATTTATAACCCAAACCGTGTCTAAAATTGAGAGAAATAATGACCTATTGTAGTCTCTTTAAGCGGGCGTCAATATGACGTCCTTACACAAATCTTCAGGTTTTTTTACAAGTTTAAATTCTTACTGCACATCTCTTACCGTCAGGACAGACTGGCAAGAAACAAATGAAAATTTCTTTCAAAGTAGTTCTACTGTCACAGAAGAAGAGTTCGACCACCGTGTTTTATATATACATGTAAGAGATGTGGCCGCAGATCGTTATATATGGCATCTCATTTGACAAGATTGTAGTAGGTTACATGGTACGTCATGTACCCTTTTGGTAGGTGAGTTTTTTTAATGTGCCAGCATGTGCCGCTATCCAATAATGCAACGCGGCGGATCCGGAAATCAATGCTAAAAGATTATGATTTCTGGATCCGACCGATGCATTACTGATAAGCGGCGCACGCTGGCACATTCCAATCAAACTGGGTGAGTTTCTTTGGACTGCGCCGGTATGCGCTGCAATCCCACAATACATTGCAATGCAGTTCAATGTGTAATTATTATTGGATCGGGGTGCACACCGGCACAGTCCAAAGAAACTCACCCACTTGCTGACTGTGACCAGAAGGTCACGAGGCCATGATGGGTGACGTGGTTAACCAGGTCCTAGTGGGGTCTCGTGTTGTGTCACTCGGTCAAAGTGGGTCATAGTGGGGTCACGTGGTTAAAATAGGTCACAGCGGGGTCACGTGGTGGCGAACAGGTAGAGGAGTCCCTTTAGGTACTGGACCACCTCGTTACCGCCCAGCTTCGACTCGCCGTAGACCCGGTCCACGAAGGAGATGGGCACCTTGAACACAACAATGAAATCGTTAACAGTTTAACACATCTTACATAAACAATAAATCACCTGGAACACAACAATGAAACCATTAAACAGTTTCAAACATCTATGATTTCAGAGAAATAAAGACCAAGCATACCAGTCATTGACTGGAGGTGATTCCTGAAGATAATCAGAAATCAATCTTATTTTCGGTAAGCTATGGGTCATTAGACGTTAGAAACTCTTAAAAAATACACTGAAATGTGCGAAAAAGTAACTTGTTTTTCTCACTTTAATTAAATTCTTCCTCAGAAAAGTCCCGATTGTACAAAATATCTAATTTGGTCCAATTTGAAAAACATTTTTAAAATATCAGATTTCTAAGGTTCGGCAGAACTCTTACAAACCTGTCGTAAATTGAAAGGCAAATGTTATTGTTTGTTAAGTTACGAAATGATTAGCCTGATTCTGCCTCACAAAATGGTCTCACCTCTCCGATGGTCATGTTGAACTGGCGGGCGCGGACAATCATCTCCATCTGGAAGACGTAGCCCTTGGACACACAGGAGGCGACCAGTCGCTCAAGGGCCTCCCTCTTGTACAGTCTGAAAGACGGGAAGGGATACAGTCTATCATACTGGGACATCCGAAACCAATGTTTCTTCTTTAATTCTAGCTTGAACCCTATCATATATCTTATTATGTTATTATCTTCCTTCTATTATTGTGGATCCGCACAACTTTTTAGTTCTTTACAACAGATAGTGATGACATCACTATGCTAGGATTACCCCCCACCAACCACTTTAAACCAGTTCAGACTATGCACACTTTGTATTTATTTCAAACAGGATTCTAAGTTTGCTAGTAGATCAAAACCATAAGATTACTAATTAATGTATCGATATTTCCTATGCGGTTGTTAGCAGAAGCTTCTCTTATAAGGGTTCATGGTCGTGATGAGTGAGACAAGCCTGCCACATTCACCATAAAGCTTCTCTTATAAGGTATGTTATTAGAATGAGATGCATCTCTCATATGCCAGCAGTTCACCTAGTGTGAGTGTGGCCATAAGACACAGACTCCACCAGTGAAATGTACACTATACTGTAGTCAACCATGTACATTTCACTTGACCCAGTTCCAGCTCAGTGCACATTGCAATTAAATCAAGATCGGCCCATTGATGGCAGGGGAGCACTCATGTAACAGTCCACTTAAGTGGCCCTTTTTCTTTAGTAATGTATCATTAAAATATTTCATTCACGTTCAATACAAGGACGTAAGTTTGGCACAGTGAAAAAATCGGAAATTGCATAAAGAAAATCTGAATGTACCCTTAAATGTTGTAAAACTTATTCTGAACATCTAATTTTGAAACTGAGTTTTGGGGGTGCTGGAGGAAAAAATCGGAAATCTGACAAAAATCAAATGACATCATCATGTCTTGGGTATAACTTGGTCACATGAGGTATTTTTTATTTATCAGAGTGTGTCTTATGGTACATGAATGAATATGCAGGGCACGTTGGAATCATCAAGGAGTGTGTTAGAAATGTTTATACATTTCCATGAATTTGTAACAATTTATGTAATTGGGTTGGTTTAGGGTTGCTTTAAAGAAAATCCTCATCACATAATGTGATTGAAAATATACTAAATATACATAAATTATTATCAGTATTAATTCATGACATTTTTCCTTCGTATTCCTAAATGTGTCTAGAGATTAGAAGTAAATTATGGTAACGAGATATGGAGAACTCAAAAACAATCCAACAATCATATTTTGCATTTCGTTATGTAACGAAAAGAGACTTCAGGAGAGAAAACAGTCTGGAAAGAACCCATAAGGGTTGGCCAGACGTTAAACTACCCCAACAAAAGAAGAGAAAAATATTGTGTATGTTTGGCAAGAACAATTCAAACGATGGAAAGAAAACTACTGCTATTTGTATCATCTAAATTATTAACTTTCCTATAAATACGAAAATTGGATCTTCAAGCATGAGGAGTTAAAAATATATCATAAACGCACACACTCACACGAAAATACTAAAGATTGTAAGTGAATCAGTAAAAATATATCGCCCAAGGTGTGACGTACCTGAAGCTGCCGGTGAGGTCGGAGGCGCCCGGCGTCAGCAGAACCTGCGCCACGTAGTTAGCGCCGCGACTGGAACCAGAAACACACATTAGGGACAAAGTTATGGGGTTACCTTTTGGCTGACCAGAATGTTACGGGCAGAATAATCTTAGAAACAGAGATGTATGATCACTGGACCAGTTGCAAGGGAATAGAATAGTTGCGGAAAGTGGACCAGATCAATTAATAACAACGAATGCCTGGGAGTCCCCTATACAGGATAACAGAAATCAAAGTTTTCTTCATGTGGTGAACATTACCTAACTTCAGAGCATGCCACCCTCGACCAATTAAAAGGGTTAGAAATAGTTTTCCCTTCTCAAGAAACAACTAATGAAGAAAATAACCTTTAGAAATGGAGTTTTTAAATTAAATTTGAACTTCAATTGAAACATGAGTACTGATAAACTGATGTGGGAAAAATTTATGTTGTGCAATTCAAAATTACTAAAAAGTATGAAATGCTACAAAAGTATGAAAGATGGTATCTCTGAGTAAACATCCCTTACCTGATCAGTTTCCTCCTCAGGTCCCAGCCGTACACCCCGCCGTCACCGATGTACCGTGTTCCCGACACGATGTCATAGTTCCCCTCTTTTTGTTTCCTTAAAGCAAATATATGGATATTAATGCTTCCTATATAACTCAATAATCATCCAGAATTGTGTAATAGTATGCACTAGAAAACGTTAAGATGATTATCTTGGTTTGCATACCTAGTATAAAACTATAAAAATATTTGAAAACAAGAAGGGAAAAGACAGTATATATCCTAATTCGACGTTAAAAAAGGACAGCATAAATGAGTAACTTGCTTCCATTCCATTAAATTGCTTTACTTAGACGAGTAGTCTGTGTAAACTTTAGCGTACTTGTTTGGTATACCAACGTTTAAAAAGAAATCAAATAAAGACCTTCATCAGAAATATCCAAGACCAGGGTTTGGAAAACTAGAAGACTAAATCTTTGCATTTTGCCATTTTATTGTCAACACATTTTTGTTTGTTTTGTAATACATTTTGCGAGAAGTTCCTTGAAGTACTTACTGAATGAACTGTGGGATGAATTTGGGCTGAAATTAAATAAAACGGAATTAATTAGAGAAGGCAGAATGATTATTATATTCAGGGATAATGTTATAGATGCGCCATACGCCCTGGCCGTATTAAAAGAGAACAATTAATATTAATAGTCTCATTGAAGTGTAAGAACTATTTTGAGTTTTAATTGTTTTTGAACCACTGTCTCATTCCATTTTCTTCTCCCTTTGTATCTGAAATTTAAATCAACCTGAATATAACTATTCTATTTGCGATTTTAACTAATTATACGTTTACACAATCAGGGGTAGCTCTACCATGCTCCTTTAGATAGGAAAAATACGTTGTGTACAGGTAACATACGTAAAAATAAAAATAGGGTAGAAAAGTCGATTTATTATTACTTTTTTGTATTACTTACCAAATAAACCTAGGTATTGTTGAAATTGAAGTAGGGCCAAAAATTTAGGATTGGTCCGGTTACCTGAACATAACAAGATTTTTTTTATGCCTAGGAAAACGACTGAGTGGGCCAGTGGTACGTACGTGGTGGGACAGGTCCGCGTCCATGATGATGACATAGTTTCCTGTCGCGTGTTTCAGGCCGTGAATGTAGGCCGTCCCAAGACCCAGCTTCCCCGCCCTAGGCCGCAGCACCTGAAACGATGGACTCAGTTAGTCAGAACTCAAGTTATACGGTATAACTTGAGTTGGAGTTGAACTAAAACTTGGACGGGTTATAGTATTACATGGTGTTCTCCCCTTTTTTCTAAAACAACAAATAAGGGTAGAGTTCTTGGCCTAAAAGGCCCTGAAGCTAAGATGTTATAATCCTAAAAGAATGGTACACTTACAATCCGGTCTTTGCCATAGATGTTCTCCAGCTGTTTGGCGACCTCAATGGTACCGTCTGGACTGTTGTCGTCTATGATGATGATTTCAAATGTGATTCCACTGAAAATAAACAGTAAATATTAAATTTGATAAAACAGTAGCTAGGAAATGAAAAACAAAGTTTTCCATAAAACTAAGGGTTGTTGAAATAACATTCGTTCACTTTAAAAAAGTAAATCCTTATCATTACTGGCCACATAATCTACCAATGAGATTCAGACTGGCGAGTTAAAAGCAGACAGACATCGAGGCTAGATCTATCATAAATTTAGATCTAAACCAGTCTACAAAGTTGAAGTGGTAGGAAAGATGAACTGGACATTATGATTAAATGAGTGAAACTCATAGCCTATCAAGTATCATAGACTATGATACTTGACGGGTGTGACCCACTGTCACACCCGTGACACGGCCTGACACGGAGAGACGCCACCGCGGCCACCCGACTCGGAATGACACTGCGCCTCTCGAAGGGACTAGCCATGGTTCAAAGGACTACATGAACGAACACCAGGGAAAACAAAATTCAACAGTGAGTACTCATATTGATTTCAACCTAAGTTCTTGTGTTGACTCTGTCGGTATGTTATCCACACCTTTAGGGTCTGACAGTACCCCGAATGACACCGCCGGCCACCGATTGCAACGTGACAGTGACAGCGGATCACCTGCTAACACTCCGAAGCAGGATCGGACGGCCCCGTCTACTACTGTATCGGCTCTACATAACAACAGTGTGGCCATTCCGTGTAAACAAACCGTGAGTATTCAAACTAAATTTGATTCTACTCACATCGTAGATTTTGGCTCCGGACCAACATGTTGTGACTCCCCAAAGGTTCAGAGTCGACATCAAGGCCCAGCCATATCATCGCCGTCGTCCACCACCAACCCACCGACGGACCAGAGTCAAACAGAACCAACAGGATTAAAGGTAAGCAGCACTCCTTACCAGTTATGTGTGTCCCGATCAAAATTACCCTCCAAAAACGTCAATCTACTCAACTTTGGCTTTTCAGTGAACAAAAAGGGTAATATTGTCTACGAAGTCGACAAGGTGACAGAGTCTAGCAAAAAATGTAATCTCCATCCAGACCCACAGGTCTGTATATGTGTTGATCAGAATGCACTGAAACTACCAAGTGAGTTATTGGACATTGGAGATACCCAGATTAGTAGCACCTCAACGACAGACAATAATATGGACCCATCAATGATTTATGAGCACTTTGACAGCGACAACCTTTCAATTCTAAAAGGTCTGGAAGCAGGTAACGGTACAACCCAAGACCGGACCCACACCTCTAGCCCTAAGACCTATACACGTCAAGTCAGTTTTGCTAATAAACTAACCACTGTTATTGACACTCCCGGACGCGGAGTCAAGAGGGGATCCGAGGCGGATCCCGATAGTGATCACCTTGATAAACGCATTAAAAGCGGTCACTACTGTAGTCCAGACCGAAACAGTGACACCAGCCCGCTTAAAAAGGGCAGGGTCCGAGATGAACGTTTCTACAAGATAAAATACACCCCCGGTAAACCCCCTAATACCCTTTCCAATCACTCTTGTCCACAGGTTGGTAACCCCCGGTTCCGACTTCTCGAGTCGATGACAGCGGACCAACATAAGAGATGGACGGAGGGACGGGCCCTATCGACAAACTCCGAACGCCAAGCGTGCCGCTATTCGTGGCTAGACCAGGCAGTAGAGAAAGAAACTTCCACCTACTGGGGTTTCGGCCTCTGCGGGTTACCCCCCTGGGCGATTGGGGATGAGGCTATGCTCCATGAAATTTTTCAAATAAGGAGCAATGCCTCTAGAGAAGTGATGAGTGTGGTCATGGAACACACCCGCCTACGTCATCTCGAGGAGAAAAACAAGAGTAGCGAGATACTGAACTCCCTGGAAAAGGAGTTCACCGAGGAGCAAGTTGCAGCGAGCCGCCAGCTCATAAAGGAGCACACGGAACGCCACTTGCGCGTACTGACAAAAACCCTTTCCGATAGGAAAGAGTGGTTGATCGACCATCAACCATCGATGGTCGAGACGATCACGATGCGCCCGGACAGATCGGGACGCGGGGATCGTCAAGCCAAGGCCGACGAGGAATCAAAAGACGACGATTCTGACAACATGGACTGGGGTAACACATCGGGTCAAGAAGAGACCGCCCGAAGCCCTGAACCAGGTCCATCCAACCAGAATAAACGACGTCACAGTCTGAGTCGCGCCTCGTCAGCGAAACGCCACCACTCGGAGACCTCTCGCCAAGACTCCCATCGCCCTAGGGAGAACACTGATGGTTACGGACAACATAGCACGCGTTGGGGACGGGCTGATCGACCCTCGAGCACTTCCCGCCAACACTCCAGCAAGTCGGCACAGTCCAGAGATGAGGACGGCCGCGACAACGAACCTCACAGAGGGAGAGGAGGACCGCGAGGCCGCAAACGAGGTCCACGCCCACGTCCCCACGCAAGCAACTTTTCTCGCAACGACTATAACCGTGACCAACCCCCTTTTCGTCCGGGCATGTCAAACACCGACCGCCAAAGACCGGAGAGCCGAGACGATCACGACCCAGGGACACAGGATCCAGCGGGACGCCCGCGTCCGCGTCGTCGCAGTCGCGGACGACGTCCCAGCAGAAGGGATCACAACAAGGAGATGTAAACGCTGCCGACCCTGAACACCAAACGGACTATGCAGATATGATGGAGGTGGTGAGCCTCACACCACCCACGACCGAGGCCTCGAAAAATCTAAGTCCACGTGTTGAAAATAAAAATGAGAACCAGTACACCGCTTCTCGCCCTCATTTATTTGACCCCGATACGACTCACCCGGCAGCGGGGGAATTGATGAATGAGGATCATAGGGATTTCCACCGTCACCTTAAACATGAGATGTCCACATTGTCAGTTTTGGACAATGTAATTAATCTCTCCTCCTACCCCCTAACAGCCGTGGAAGAAAGTGTCCTGAACAAAGGACTGAAATTCTGCCCGACTCCGGGTGAGCCGGATATGGGAGACATACGACGGGATCTGGACAAGTTCCATAGATCTTTACGTCTTAAATCATACTATGATAAAGGTAAAGACGACTACTGTCCGGAAAAAGGGACCAGTACAGGCCCTTTCGATAATGTCAATGAAATCAAGCTTCCCTCCCAGAGTACATGGACACCTCCGATAGGTCCCCCGAATCTAGAGTGCATGGTGTCTATCAACGAGTTAGGGCTCATTAATCAAGAGGTAAGTATCCCGTGTAGACACAACTTGGACATAGACCAACGGAGGGCCCTCCGATCGCTTGGTTCCAACACAGATATTGTGATTAAACCAGCCGACAAAGGAGGCGCCACTGTGGTCATGAACAGGACTGACTATGTCAAAGAGGGAGAGAGACAACTATCGGACAAAAACTTCTATAGACAAGAATCTACTGACCTCACCATGATACACCAAGAGAAAGTATCGGCACAGTTGGAGAATATGCGACTAAGGGGGGAAATTACAGAAAAGACTAAAAAGTTTCTAGTCACTGCATGCCCCCGGACGCCCCAACTGTATCTACTTCCCAAAATACATAAGGAGACACGACCGGTCCCAGGCAGACCAATCGTATCGGCCAATGAGAGTCCTATAGAACGCATCTCTGCTTTTGTTGACAGGTTCCTGGCCCCGATTGTGAGACATGGCCGGTCATATATACGGGACACCAGCGACTTTCTGAGAAAGTTAAGCGATATCCCCGACTTAACCGGCACTGAATACCTGGTCACCCTGGACGTCTCCTCCCTTTACACCAACATCCCAAATGCTGAAGGCTGTCGAGCTGCGTATGACGCTCTCTCAGCACATCGGCAGGACGGCTCACAGCCAGAGAATCTTTCCTTGGTAGAGCTGTTAGGCCAAGTCCTCGCCTTCAACAACTTCCAATTTGATGGGAAGAATTATCTCCAAGTGGGTGGCACGGCCATGGGCACTCGTGTGGCACCCTCGTACGCGAACATCTTCATGACCTGCTTCGAAGAGAGATTTGTGTACACCTATACCCAACAACCCATGGTATGGTACCGCTACATTGATGATATATTCTGCATATGGCAACATGGTTTGGAGGATTTGCGTAAATTCATCCATCATCTGAACACGGTACATGAGAGTATCAAATTCACAGCAGAATGGTCCCAGGAAAGTATCAATTTCCTGGACACCACGGTCCACAGTGATAACAAATGCATCACCACGACCCTGTATTGCAAACCCACTGACCGCAACAATTACCTACCATATGATTCATCCCACCCTTACCATTGTAAGAGGGGCCTCCCATATGGACAGTTCCTGCGGATCAGACGAATTTGCAGTGAACATGGAGATTACGTCAAACATTGCGCACGCAAAGCTGCTCTCCTCTTGCAGAAAGGATACCCTCTGGAGCTGATCAGCGAGGCATACTTGCGAGCAGCTAAACACAAAAGAGAAGACCTACTGCAACCGAGACCTCAAAATCCCAGATCCCATACAAAACAGGATGACACCGTCTTCCTTACAACCACCTACAATCCCACGTATGATGGGTTACGAGAACAGGTGATGAATACTTGGGACCTGTTGGATCGCTCAAAGAGCACCCGCTCCATCCACCTGAGAAAATTGCGGGTAGGCTATCGGAAACCGAAAAGTCTGAGAGACCTTTTGGTCAAATCCAAGCTGAAACCGCGGCGGAATACCGATGAGCAAAAAGTGACTCAGAAAGGGAAGAAAGAATGCAATAATCCAAAATGCAGATATTGTCCTAAACTGAACGATGGTGGCCGGGTGAGGTCTCACACCACTGGCCGTCGCTACATCAGCCGCCACAACGTCAACTGCAAGAGCAACAACCTTGTATACTGTATCAGTTGCAAACGTTGCGGCAAGCAGTACGTTGGCCAAACCAAAAATACACTCCAGGAACGCTTCAAAAACCACTTCTATCACATCGCCCACAATAAAGAGAACAACGAGGTGTCTAGACACTTCAACTCAGGCGACCACGAGAGGTTGGAAGACGTGGAGATCCATATACTGGACTTCATCCACGCCGACGGCAACCTGGAGGGAACCAGCACGTTGAGACTACATGTCGAGTTCGATTGGATTCAACGTCTCCGTACACAAATACCGCAGGGACTAAACTCTCTAGACACGGTATATTAACCCCAAACTTTGGTCGCGACTGCCAGAATCTTAACGTCACTACGGATACACAACGTCAACTAAATTATACACACTATAAACAAACACCATTCCCAAGTGAACGATGATCAACGTAGCCGTGCAGACCACATATACATATACTTACAAGATGGGAAAGACCTTACGCCTCCTATAAACCATTTACCGCCATATAGCATTCTTATATTGGAAACACGACGAGCCCTGCTGGACCCGCCCACACCAATTAAGATCCCTATATTGTGGACACCGCAAACCCCGAATACGGCCTGATGAGGTATTACACCGAAACCGTACCAATGACCCCCTGTTCACTTCTCATATACATGAGATGCACCGGCGTCTTTTTCTTTAACAAGACACTGACACCGACAGGGCCACCAACATACAGCAGTGACGCCAGTATTGAAATTACAATACTGGGAGCCCTAAAAAACCTGCTCCAGGTTTTGAGGCTAGATGGCAGCACTACAGCCCACCTGGGATTGTTCAATTCTAACACACATGCATCCCAGTGTGAGCTGACCAATCAGATCACTGACTGAGAGAGAGGCAACAAGGTCTATAGTGGTAACTTTGGGTGAATGCATCCATTGTTGCGGTAGCCGTCGTCCAGTGAAGACCACCCCACGTCCACTCCTATCATAGACTATCACTTAACAGGGGCGGATCCAGGAATTGAAAGAGGGTGGGGGCCCACTTCAAACATGAATATACACAAAGTATAATCTTTAAATCTTGAAGTTGAATATTTTATTGATTAGAGTATGTTTCAACTTTCACTTTGAGGTCTTACTCTCACATGATATATCATTTCTCAGAGTGAATCCCTTGTAAAATCTAAGTTTATTTGACATATTTCCTGGTATACTTCTTTGATTAGGCAAAGACTCAGAGTAGGTACTACCACGCCACGATCATTCAATTCTGACAATTTCTGCATAGATTTTGCAATTTTTTTTGTGACCAAAAATGCACTAGAAAAAACAATTAAGGTAGAAATCCTTACCCGACAGTGAGATAAGAACTTCGACATGTTCCCTGAAAACTTTTCTATATGAAAAAAAAACCTAAAAATTATCAGAAAATGCGCAAATTACCATTTAAATTGCGCAAAAATGTGTGTATTTTCACAAAAGTGACAGAATTTATACCTTATTTTCACTATTATATTGTTAAATATCTCTTGTTCTAGAAAACATAAAAACATTTAGCAAAAAGCATGAGATTACAAATGCAATGCTCTTTCTATTGGAATATAGTAAAATTCAGAGAGAATTTTTTTTTCACGTGGTAGTACCTACTCAGAGGCAGAGAAAGTAATAAGGCAGTAAGTTAACAGCCTGTGCGGACACGTCAGCCGGCCTCCCCACCCCCATTATCGCCCACCCCGACTCTCCACAGTCCGTCACTCTCCCTCCTCCTACACTCACCTCTCCGACAACGACTTGACGATCAGCCACACGATCAGCGGCAGGTTCTCCCGCTCGTTGTACGTCGGTAACAAAATGGAATATTTGTCTTTTCCCCCCATTTTACAATCGTCGATGGACCGGCTTGGAAATCAACAGGAAGTGGAGTTCGGGGCGCCGCCTAGTGGGAGATGTGGGAACTGAGTGCAGTAAGGCGCCACCTGGTGTCAATTTATTTCCCGCTGCGCTTTTACAGATTACCCTGAGAACTTGCACAAACCTGAGAAGGTGCTATCAAACAGCTGTATCAAAATTTAATAGTTATAACAAATCTAGTAAGGAGAGACCAGCTTTCCAATAATCTTGTGTATTGTGAGCCAAGTCCAGATGCGTATTTAGATTTTTGTTTTCTAATGTGAAATTCCTGTGCCCAGCTCCAGAGGGCCTAGGTATTATTTTGCTATAGCACCCCCCCCCCCCCCCTTTTTTTTTTTTTTTTTTTTTCGTTTTCCAAAATACTGGATCTGCTACTGGAACTTTTGGAACAAAAGGCTTTGTTAAATGATAAAGGGAAACACATACAACTTGAATTGGTTAGATCAATTTAGGAGGAATAGTGTCTTTTGTTCACTTTCTATTTTCTATTGTAAAAATGACATTTTTAAAAATTTTTGCAAAGAAAATAAAAACTAGGACATGGATACAGATTCTGAGCATATTTTCTATAAATAATACACCCCTCGCAATTCCAGCTAGCTTTAGAGATGCAGATTAGCCATTAGGAGCGGGTCCATAGTCAGTGCCCCCCCTAGAATCCCCCACTGCAAGTAAACTAGTAAATTAGAAATCTTAGTTAAGGAAGTAGAAATGCAAAAATTAGAATAATCTCCGTAAATTTAAATCTCATTAATATATATCTTTATCGAAATAGGCCTATAGAGAAATACAATAGATTGTAATGATAGTAATAGAATATACATTTTTTATATAGTAAATGTGTTCCGTGGCAAGATTCAATTTATGGAAAATAATCAGGTATATCATAGGTGTGACCATAAACATGCAATTAAAATTACATCAGTAAATAATGTCAGACTAGACCATTGATCATTATTTATTAGGCAGAACGTATTATTTTGGGTCCCGAGACCTGAAAATTGTTATTTCCGGGAGCAGGGAGGTGACGTAACCGTTCTGTAACCGTGGTTACGCGGATCTGTTGTCATGTCACTATAAAGCTCGGGAGCGTAACCGTTATTTTTCAGTTGCTCCCACACCACCGACCTGCTCACATCGTTTAACGGTATAACCGGCTGGGGAAAGCGGTTTGGCTACGGTAGAAAGGCTTCTACTTACCGTGTGAGAGGAAGGTTACGCAGTTTATTAGTTCCACACGTCTTGGAGAATGGCAGGATTTAATTTTTGCCGTAAATGCGGGCTACGGCACGCAGCTCCTACGGGTAAAAAGTGTCAAGGGGCACGATCTAATGCTGGTGTGAGAATACAGGAGCAGCAGGGCAAAGCCCAAGACGTTTCCGAGATCCGTCTGAAGGGAGAACAAATGTTTGCAGAACAAGGCGCGAGGATAGGCAAACTGGAGAAGACGGTGACAAGAATGTCCGAGAACATCGAGCTTCTGGTAAAAGCTGCAACAACCGGGACGGCTGGCAGAAGTAGGGAGACGGCTAGCAAGACGGCTCAACCATCATCTGATGATGGATCCTCTTCAGGGTGGGAGGACGTCAAACCAAGACGGCAGAAAAGACGGCTGGCTAAGAAGAAAGCGCCGTTACGCAGTTCGAGCTCGTCCTCATCAAGCAGCGAATCTCCATCCTCCTCTTCGGTCAGTGACCACCTGGAAGGTAAAAAAGAAACAAAGAAATTCGGCCAAAAAAGATTTTTTGCCAAAGGCGATGATCCTAAATGTATAGAGGATATTCTATTGATCGGGGTTAAGACAGTAGAAAAATTAATCATCGAGAAAGTAGACCCGTCCCCGGTTGTCAAACATTTAAAAGTACTAACCGAGAAAGCTACGAAGAAAATGTATACTTTCGATACCTTTAACAAGTATGATCGGGTGGTTAGGGAGAGAGCAAACCGTCTAGGAGTAGCACAATTTGCAAATGTAAATCAGGAGGAAATTTTCTCCCATTTCAGCTTTGAAAACACATTCAAAGCTAGTTCTGGTAAGACAACATACAGGGAAAACAAAAGCCGTCGTAACGCCAGTACAGGCGGAGGCGAAAAAATCTGTTTCCGATTTAATTCGGAGCAAGGATGCCAAGGAAAGTGCAATATGTCCCATATCTGTATTGTTTGCCAGTAAGTCAGGACACTCAAAGAAAGATTGTTATCGTAACGGTCCGAAAAAAGACCAGAAATAGGAGGGGGAATTTAAATCTGTCTCGCAAGTCATTATAGGAGTAAATCTACGTAACGATTTTAACTTATCTGAAAATGATGACGTCACGCCCCGGGGGCTAGCGAGTCAGTCGTGTCAAAGCTGTCCAGACCGTAACATTCCTCCTCCTACGGTGAAAGTACAGCACCGTAATGATTCTACGGTAATCCATGATATTCCTGATAATGTGTCTGACCATGTAGATGGGTTATTTCATGTCAATACGAATGAAAATGCTTTAAAATGCGCCTCCGCAAACGCCTGCTGTAGTCCAACTGACCCAGTTCACGCGGCGAATGCCGGTACAAGAACCAATGACGTCACGGAAAGTGGGGGTGAAAGTACACAGGCGGATGCGGAGGACGCGAGTAAAAACTCATTTTGCAATAGCCTTTTTCGCGAAAAAGGTAGGGATTTCGCTAAAATCCAGTCTTGTAATAGTGATTTTCGTGTAGACGGGATCAATCCGGATAAGCCGGTGTGCGATATTTTTGGTAATTCCCTGAAAAAATGTGATTACAAGAATTATTCTGAAAAAATCCTCTTTACGGTCACCTCCCCAGAGGGAAGGTTAGTACAAGTTAATGAGGAATGCGCACAAGGCATCTGCCAGTGCGAATTTCTTATTGATGAATCTTTAGCCCAACTAAAGCCTTGTCGATTTCAGTATATTTTATCTTTGGGAACGCCTGAATGTAAAAACAAGTTCAAGTCCATGATAGACTCTGTAACCGATGGTTTCAAAATTATAGACGACAATGCGGAAAAAAGTAAATTATTGTATGACTGCAATAACTACAAGTCAGTATATGAGGGATCAAACTTTGAAAAAATGGATAAAATAATACATAAAGAGATCGCTGAAGGCTATCTAAAAATAGTGGAAAATAAGCCATACGGTATACATAGCCTAGGTGCAGTCCCAAAACCGGACGGGGGGGTCAGGCCTATCACTGACTGCAGTATGCCCAGAAATATCGCAGTGAATAATTTTTGTGATGATATAATTGAGGAGTTTCAATATAAAAGTGTAGAAAATGTTCTTTCTATGCTCCAGGAAGGAGATTATATGGGGGTGGTGGACATTAAGTCCGCATATCGAGCAGTTCCCATTTACCCAGATCACAAAAAATACATGGGTTTGAGATGGAAAATAAATGGTGATGAGACTTATATCCAAGATAACAGATTGGCTTTTGGCCTACGCCTAGGCCCAATGTATTTTAATCGTATCTCCGAATTTGTATACAGTATACTAACAGATATCTATAATTTACAGACTGTAAATTATTTAGATGATTTTATTGTGGTAGCATCTTCTTATGAGGAAGCCGAGAGTGCCCAAAAACTAGTTATACAAACATTGAGATATCTAGGCTTTTATATTTCATGGGGTAAGGTTACACCACCAGCTCAAGTATGTAGATATCTGGGTCTGGATATAGATTCTATAGAAATGGAGCTCAGGTTACCATCAGATAAGCTAGAAAAGCTTAAAGGCCTATTGGGAAAATATTCAGATAGGGCAACAATTGCTAAAAAAGAGCTAGAAAGCCTCGGTGGATTATTGTCACATTGCGCTCACGTAGTATCAGGGGGCAACGTTTACTGCAGAAGAATATTTAACTTATATAAAGTCCTTCTAAATAACAATTTAAATGCTATAAAAATAGGCCAGGCAGCCAGGGACGACTTGAGGTGGTGGAAATTTTTTTGTGAAAACTTTAATGGCAAAAGAAAAATTGAATACAAGGAATATCCACTCCCCCTGGTTTCGGATTCATCTCTCAAGGGCTTCGCCATATACAAAGGCGAGGACTGGATTGCGGGATCATGGGATGATCAAATACATTTAGAAAATTCAGAGTGTTCCCATATCTGGAAACCCCCCACTTGTGATGTCTATGATAAAAGTAATATTAATGAACTTGAGTTATGGCCAATTTTGATAGGGGTAAAAGCCTGGCTAAATGAACTAAAAGGCACTAGTGTAAATAGGGGAGGCCGAAAAATGTTTAAATGGCTCGAATCTATGTTGCCTTAACAGAATTTTTAAATTTTGCAGAGAAATAGGCCTTAAAAATGAGAGCAAAGATGCTAAGAAAAGCCGCTGTGTCAACAAATACACTGAAATTGAGGAGAAAACAGTGGGCTTGCTACAAAAAGGTTTGTAAAAAATTTAATTGGCCTATCTATAAAATAAATTCAAAGCAAGCCTGCAGCTATGTAACATATCTTTCAAATTTTATGAAGTGTTCCTCAATAATAAATTACTATCAAGCGGTGATTTTCTATCATAATGTTAAGGGCCTACCTGTCCCGGATTGGTCTGATAAGCATCTAAAAATGACTGTAAAGGGCATTAAAAATACTGAAAGTGTAAAATTGGACAGTAAAGATCCAATTAAGCCATCGCATTTAGAGTTGATGTACAGGAAGGTAAACCTATCATCCGAGAAGTGGATGCTTGTATGGGTTATAATTATATTTCTTTTCAATACACTCCTTAGAGTGGGCCACGCCGTAAAATCTTCTCATATTTTACTCAGAAAAAATGTGAAGTTTACAAAGTGGGGTATGGTTGTTACGGTGAATTTGTCAAAGACGACAAAAAATGTTAGTCACACCATCCCAGTAAACAGGGAACGTGATAGGGCAATATGCCCTGTGTATTGGTTGGAGTTGTTGTGTAGAACCCATCCAAAAAAGGAAACTGCTCCTTTATTTTCAACAAAGGTGTTTAGTGTTATCACTTATTCAGAATTCAATAAATTATTTAAAAAGTTATCAAAATCAAAAATTGTGGGTAATTTTTCGACCCACTCTCTTAGGAGGGGTGGTACAACACAGTTATATAATTCTGGAGCTCCGATAACATTTATTAAGGAGCGAGGCCAATGGGCATCAAATTGTATTTATAATTATATTAAGCCTTCAATTTCCCAGAAGGCAAAACAACAAAAAATGTTTTCACTACGTTAGGTAATTAGTTTGGAGTTGTTGGGATTAATAAATATTTACCTATATTTATATATGTCCAAACTAATTACAGTTGTTACTTGTTATTCCTATTCATAGCTATTTTATTAATAACGACCTATATCCGGTAAATGTATTATTTTGGGTCCCGAGACCTGAAAATTGTTATTTCCGGGAGCAGGGAGGTGACGTAACCGTTCTGTAACCGTGGTTACGCGGATCTGTTGTCATGTCACTATAAAGCTCGGGAGTGTAACCGTTATTTTTCAGTTGCTCCCACACCACCGACCTGCTCACATCGTCTAATTTTAAATTTTAGCTGATTGTAATAGGAGGATTAATAAATATTTACCTATATTTATATATGTCCAAACTAATTACAGTTGTTACTTGTTATTCCTATTCATAGCTATTTTATTAATAACGACCTATATCCGGTAAATATTTGATATAGTCAATAATCATGTAAAAAAAATGCATGCAACTTCATCGTACTAATCACATACTTCTATTACCACCGGGTGTCAGATCTAAGGCTTTGAAAAGAGGAGCTATAAGTTATTGGTAAAATCCTTTATTAATATTTGGTTCTTGTCTGAAGATCACATTTAAAAATCAAGACAAAAAAAGTAGGGCTGCCCTACCCCCCCCCCTCCTTCCTCTCAATTCGGCAAGGCCACCTCAAAACAAATTCACTGAGACATGGTTCTCTTTTCATATATTTTGGGGTGCCTGGTGCAGATATTTATGTTGAAAATTAAAAAAAGAAAATAGTGTTTGCATTAAGCCCTATACTCACTAGGCGATTTTACTGGCGACTGGCGACGGGCAACTGGGAAAATCGACCGACTCTTATGATCCCCTGTTAGTATGATATATTGAAATGTACATGTTTGATGTGGATCAGCAGTAAAATCGGCCAACTCTTAGAGTAGAGTCGGCCGATTTTAGCACTAATAATCGGCTAACTCTGGACAAAATCGCCTAGTGGGTATGGGGCTTTAGTGTGGGATAAGTATTTGCGAGATGCCATTTTATGAGCAGCTCATTTTCAGAAATAAAAGATAGATGTTTTAGAAGCTACAGTAATTCAAAGGTCTTATATTTCAGATGAAATTTTGTATAGAAAAGGATTAACCAACAATATACATCCCAATCAATAACAAATTCTGTATCTGTCCAATGTTTTTACACAATGAAAGTAATTATGCGACTATTGCGTCTTGACAATAATGTACTTAACAATAATCCGAGCATGACAACTGACACCCCAAGCTCGCTCCCCTCCACCTAAAACCCTGAGTGTTAGACATCTTCCAATATTACACTGCCCCACCTTAAAGCTGGGGTGCCATCGTCACAATAGAGGAAGAGCTGTGGGATGACATGAACAAGTGTGAAATTTAGATAAATATGTGTGAAAACTAAGCAGATCTTAGAGTTCTTAGTGCGGAATTCCCAGAGAAATCCGAATTAGGTGGAAGCATGAAGTACTGAACATGGTAAAGAATCTGGGGTATGTGTATTCTATGCATATGGGGTATGTGTAGCATATAGTTAAGTTGTCATGTTATAAATAATTTTAGCATCTTATGTTTGTAGTTTCTATAGAAAAATGTCTCTTTAATACATTTTATCATTCTAGTCACATATGCATTGATTCATTCACCTCAGAGAAACTGATCACTTTTTCTTCTTAGTGATTGGCTAAAGCTCGATGGAAAAGAATTTTGAGAGGACCGATCTTCCACTGTATTGTCTGTCTCATTAATTTTAAGTTACATATTCCTTGCCTCCTCCAAATCACATTATCCCACATTTGCAATTTGTTTGGCAGATGGATAATTGAGTTCTTGGGGAGGTTTGCCTCATGAGTTTGGAGTGTTATGTGACAGGACTGGTTGCATTGACATCAACTTTTGTGAGGGTTGTAGTTTTTGTGGATGTGCTATGGGCAGGGATCGACGGCACTGGGTCATTATCTACAAATAAACCACGGTGGAAGGCTTTGGTTGGTGGATGGCTCATTGAGTATTTGGGGAGGGTTTGTCCCATAATGTTGGACTGTTATGTGACAGGACTGGATGTCTTGAGGACACCTCTTGTGAGGGTCCGTGTTGTACAGGAGACAGGACATCTTTGAGGGGCTGTAGTTTTCTTGGTTGTGCTAGGGGCAGGGAGCGACGACGCTGAGCCATCTTCTCGAGGTATTGTTGTCTAAAGGTATCGGTGTGTTCAGTCATACGCAGAGTAGTGGAGTCATCGAGAGAGCGCAACCTGCATCGCTCTAAAACCCGCTCAGCCACAACTTTAGGGTCGGGGAAGGTGAAGTCAGTCTTACGTGAAGCTTTCCCTAGGTCAGTCTGTAAAGTTTTGACCTCTCCCTCACTATTCACAATGTGGCGCTGACGTAGGTACTTCCTCTTAATTCTCACTTTCTCCATCTCGTTTCCAAAGGGAGTGCTCTCCCAATCCTTTGTAAATGTATCCATGCATTTAGGGCCTTTGAAGTCAGAGCTGTGCAGGGGGCTGACTGACCCAATCACAGAGTCACAATCAGAGTTTGCTTTGTTTGAGTGGTACCTAGCAGAAGTAGGTCTCTCTAACTGGTGACTAGCAGGGTATGGTGTCTTTAAAACATTTTCAGTGTGGTGGGAGTTGTCACTGTGTTGCTGGCCAGAGTCAAAGTTCTGGCAACTGGAAAGATCAGTGACATCACTCCAGGCTGAGATTGACTTGGTAAAAGGATTATTATTTTGTGTTGGGTCCAGAGTGTCTGAGTCTTTATTGTAATTGTTGGTGGTACAAAATCTGGAAGCCCCACTTTGGTTCTCCTCATAATTGGAATCTGTCAGACTCTCCCCTCCTTCATCCTCTAGAATCAATGTCTCAATGTCAATGTCCCAGAAATTATTTTTGTTCTCTAATTGTTCTGAGTGACCTGAGGTGGTCCCAGGAGACCCCTGATTGCTGTCCCTGCTGTGATCAGCTCCATTCATACAGTCTGACATAACAGGTTCTTGCTGCTTTGCCTTACAACCATCAGTGTTCACTTCATCTGATGTGACACAGGCTGAGACATCCTGTATACCCTCAATTTGCTTGACTTTCAACCTCTCTGCTGGAGACTGGTGATGTGCCTGCTCTCTCATCATGTCCTCTCCCATTTCTGGAAGCCCTGGTGAGCAGTTTTGTTGTGCAGGAGCAAGATCAAACTCAGAGTTCCTGATGGAACCTTCATCAGGTTCAACTTTGCCCAGTTGGCTTTCAGTAATATAGGTGTCCTGGCTGCTATTGGGCCTGTAAGGGGGTGAGGTCAGTGGCAGACTCAGTAGGTTAGTAGGTTTCTCATTTGATTGATCACATGCTGAGCTGCTATCACTAAGTTCATCTAGTATCTCAGAATCAGTCCAGTAGGTATCAAAATCATATATCACATGGTCAAGGCTTTTTGCAGTATGTTGTAACATAGAACCAGAAATGGATTGTTCTTTAGTAAGAGAGATAGCAGAAGGAATCCGGGCTGAGGGGGATACATGGATGGACGTAGATGATTTGTTACTTTTAAGACTGGTGTCACTATCCTCAACCAAGTTCTGCAAGCACCCAGTAGAAACACCTTTTCTTTCTTCTGAGAAGTATTTCCATGATGTGTATTCATCTGAAGTTAATGGAAACCTTTGTCTGTTTGACACTGGGAGCCAGGTGAATCTGCCATGTGCACAGGCATAGCAATGGTCTCTTGGAGGAGCAGGAAGAGATAGCAACTCAACACATGGTGTCAGAGACTTAAAAGAGGGCAATATGGGCATAGAACAGCCCTTCTCCCCAAACCAGGCAAACTGATGAGGTGGGCCGAAGGATGGCGTGGGCTGTCTCTTCTGCAAGCGTTCTTGCAGGCGGCGGCGCTGTTGACCGGATCTAAAATGATGCAGGCGTGACACATGGAGACTAGCGCTGACCAGGGGATGAGGGCTGTGTTGGTTTGACCTTTGAAAGCCTACCAAAGAGCTGCTGGCCATGATAAAAGTAAAGGTTTTCCTCACTTGTAAGATTGATCAAGCAGTTAATATCATGGCAATGGAACGATTCAGAGTGACATCAAGGAAATGTAATTCTGTTCAGATTGATATCACAGGAAATTGTGTTCAATGTTCAGGCAAACTTCAAAGGGATTACATTATTCAGGGTTTCAGCACAGCAAGATGAAATAATTGGTTATATTGATAATGTAAGAGGAACGAGAGTGTGCTATCTTCATGTTGATATTGCAGAAAAGATGTGCGCACTGTTAGGAGGATGTCACATCTATATGTGAATATTGTTCATTATGATCCCTTGTTTAATGTTATGGACCTTTTCAGGGGGATATCACAAGCAGTGTTTGCGCTTGTTCAAGATGATTTGATGGTTCACTGCTCAAATTAACGTCACAGTAAAACATCTGAATGGTTAATATCGTGAGAAGAAGTGTGGGCACTGGAGGGTGTCTGTACAGTCCAGAGTTATCTCATGGGAAGTTGTGTGCACTGTTCGTATTTATAGGAATATGTGTGGACTGCTTTCGGGTACTCCATGGGAAGGTGAATGAACTGTTTGGCTGAAAGTGTCATATCCCTGCAAGACGTTTTGGTTGTTCTATAGGTGATATTACTAGAAGGTGTTTTTTGGCATTCAGAGTGATACTGCTGGAATGGATGTGTTCATGGATGTGTTCATGGATGTGTTCACTGGAGGGCATTTTCACAATTCAGGGTGAATTCACAGAAAGGTGTGTGATGTGTTTAGGAGTACATGAGTGCAAAACTGTTCTGGTTGGCACCGTAGGAAGAGGCACACCCTGTTCATGGTGACTTCATATGACCACATGTATATCGTGTCCTTAATTTCAGGTTAAATCTCGATGGGCAGCTACAGCACTTTCCAGCTTGTTTGGATTGGATAATGACCGCATTCACTGAAAAGACACAACAACAGAGAAATTAGATTCAGTCAAGGGATGGCACCTATTTCTTTGTATACAAACAGTGAGATGGATGGACAGTCAACATTACTATTGATTTAGCAAACGCCTCGTTGTCGTATACTCAATGAAACCTTTGATGCACATGGGGTAATTTCCGGTCTTAGGCGAGGCTTTAGCGCGTTGGAAAGCATAGCAAAAAAGCGGAATTCAGGCCCAACTAGTGTTTCATGTGCAATGTCTGCATCTATAAGTTAAGAGTATATAATCAGCAAATATCTGAGCAATTTACTTTAATGACAATAATGGTTTTTAAAAAAGAATACGGATGTAGACACAGGGAGCTGGATTCAATAGATGAGTAGTCTAACAGTTAAATATTTTGTTGAATATTTATGAGAGGCAAACTTATTAGGCATACGGCACAGAATGTTTGGGAGGAACGGTATTATGAATAAACTACAATCACTTTTGCTTTACAGTCCAGTGTGATAGTTCTTGATTTGGCGCTGGAGACAGTCCAGAGAGACCTTTAGTTTGGCTGTTCTTTCTAAAACTGCATGTTTTCTATCTCTATACGAACTAATCCTCCGCCTGTCCAATGCTTTATATGGACAATATCTTAGAATAGATGCCTATGCAATTAGCGTTTAGATGGAACTAAACTGATAACTACTTTCTCCAATAACCCAAGGAAAATTACTGGTTTCCCTGATTCAATATGCATTTGGAAATTTTACCACTTACCACAATGGCGACCAGATAGATGCTATGAATAGGCATTATGAGACTATCAATAACGTCGTTCTGTAGCTGATGATAGCCATTTGACTGCAACTATAGCAAACTCAATCTTTAATCCCTCTTGCCTATCATTGAAGTGAAAAGCCAAATTTGATTCTCAGACGGCAACCCAGATTTCAAAACACCAGTTTGCAGATGAAGTCATATCATAATAACGTATCTGTGTTTACCCTAAATGCTCCGGACCAGTTCTACTAATGGAGAGATATACGACACAAACTACCTTAAGGGCAAAGGACATGAAATGATGTAATGATGGAAGATTGTTTTTCTCAATCTCGAGGTACTTACTTAGAGTGACGGTGAAGCTCTGTTCTCCCCCGACTAGATCCCTATGGTCGTTTTACCTGACTGTGAGTTCAGAACGAACCGGGCTTGGCCGCTTCCAACCAGGTATTAAAATGTACCTGGAAATGGGAAACTATCCAAAATATCCTATTATCCAAACCATTCGTAACTCTCTATTCCAAAATCCAACACATTTTGACTCACATCAGAATTTTCAATTCATTTGTTTCTGCTACTTGTGTCTTAATAATTTTACGGAAAATGTAACAAAAATTAATTCCTGTTTATTTCATGTAAACATTTGGCGGGTTAGACGTGAAGCCTGCCTTGAGCCGGCAGCGGGTGGTACCGGGTGACCGGGGAGTAATAGGCCCTGATTATACCCCTGGGAAATACCACACACTCCGAACGGGGAAGGGGGTGGGTGGGGGAATGACTGCTGGTAGGGGAGGGTATGAGGGTGGAGTGGAGATATGGGGGGTGGAGTGAATGGATAGAGAATTGAGGGGAGTAAAGGCCATAGTCCACATAATATTATCGATTTTGATGCTGCCGATTTTGCCTGAGCCTAGGTCTATATGTGACAGTTACATGCCATCTTAAAGCTTAGTAACAAACTGACTAAAAAGTATGGTTGCAGAACGTTTCTGTTACGTCACAAGCTGGCTGGGGATAGCCTATGTTATTGACAGTTATGTAATATATATCTCCTTCCTGCAAAACCAGCAATTGGCATGTTTTCCTCGTGTAATGACTTAACAACAACGCTATATGTGGCGTTGTTTGTCCCAAGATCACAACCCTGGAGGAACTTACCCTGGAAGTTTTTCTTTACAGTAAACATTTGAAAAAAAGAAATCCAACATTGACCTTTCCCTTAGAGTTTCCCAATCATCTGGTTAAACGTTTGATACTCATCCACAGTGGGGTGTCCTTGGTTCGCCCCTCCGCCGCCAGGGTTCCCTTCCCGCCTGTATCAGGGGAGACCTGGTCACGTGGTGGTAAACTGATCCGCCTGGTACCGGGCCTCGTCGCCAGGTGGCCTTGGCTGTGAAAAGGGTCTATGTAAGACGTAGCCGAGGATTTCAAAGACCTTTACAGAGGTGATGAGAAGTCGACCTTCTGCTGTGGTTGGTTTCAAACGAGTTGTGTGAAACATGATCCTATCTAGGGTAGCGTCCTGCCTTGGGAAGTATACCAGGCAACACTTGGCCGATCGAAGTGAGATTATTATGAGATTTGTCACCCAAACAAACCTACCTGCCCAAGGTGATCTGATACTTTGGATAAGGTCGGTGTTTGGACTATTGTGAATGTAATATGAGATCTTTGATACATGTATTGAATAATATATGTTCCCAGGGTGGGGCTTGTAACTAAACAAATAACAGACTGAAACTTTTGATGGTAGAAGAGTATGCTTATCTTTTATATCGGAATATCAAAACTCTAACATAAATCTTTCCCTGTCCACTTCCACGGGAACGTGTCCTACTACAATGCTACACATTACACAAACAATCAGATGCTTTAATTACATTTAAAACATTTAAACCTCAGTATAAAAAGGAACACTCATAATTAAGGCAGTACTACTTAGAAGTGTCGTCCATCGTTATGGCTCTGATTACCCGTCTTCTTTCACTATACTACTTACATTGTAAAGCATAGCACGCAAGTAGTATATGGAATTGGAGAGTTTTAACAGATGGGGTGAAATGTTATCGAACAGATTTTAAACATGGAAGGGCCCTAACTACTTGCATTCCAAAATAATATGACTAAATCCAAACATATAGTTACGAACTATGTAATTCTACTGTGCAGAAATTAGTCTGGGGTCCGAACACCAAAAAGTAGCTTATTTTAGGATTTGGTATGCCATGAAAGGTTTATACCTGAAACTATTTTGGGGTGCTAGAGGGGTCCATTGGGTATAAGAATATGCCTGTTGTCACTCTGTAGAGGTGTGCATGAGAGTGACAGCAGCCATTTTGTTTGGCAACCCCCTTCAAAATGTAACACAATATAATACAGTCTCTTTCTTTAATAGCAGACTCAATAAGTAAGCTATCAATTTCATATTAGACAAATCAATAGTGCATTAGTAGGGGAAGATGAAACATGAATGACTTTGACTTTATCCAAGGTCAAGGTCATCAAAATTAAGGTCAAACTTTGAAAAACGTCAAAAAATGGGTGTTTTACTCCTTCCAAACTATCTTAACCTATGAAATATATATGAATAACATCTAAAACCACTCTGGAGTGCTAGAGGAGACCCTTGGGCATAGGAATATGCTTATTGTCACTGTGTGAAGGTGTGTGCCAACGTGACAGCAGCCATTTTGTATGGTTGCCTTCTTGAAAAATGACCCAGCAAATTATGGTCTCTTTCTCTAATAACCTATCAAATTATTTAGCAATCTATTCATATTAAACAAATCAATAGTGCATTAGTAGGGGAAGATGAAACATGAATGACAGTCACCTCATCCAAGGTCACAGTCATCAAAATTAAGGTCAAACTTTGAAAAACGTCAAAAAATGAGTGTTTTACTCCTTCCAAACTATCTTAGCCTATGAAATATATATGAATAACATCTAAAACCATTCTGGAGTGCTAGAGGAGACCCTTGGGCATAGGAATATACTTGTTGTCACTTTGTGAAGGTGTGTCCCAACGTGACAGCAGCCATTTTGTATGGTTGCCTCCTTGAAAAATGACCCAGCAAATTATGGTCTCTTTCTCTAATAACCTATCAAATTATTAAGCAATCTATTTCATATTAAATAAATCAATAGTGCATTAGTAGGAGAAGATAAAACATGAATGACATTCACCTCATCCAAGGTCACAGTCATCAAAATTAAGGTCAAACTTTGAAAAACGTCAGAAAATGAGTGTTTTATTCCTTTCAAACTATCCTAGTCTGTGAAATATGTATGAATAATACATGAAACCACCTTGGGTACTGGAGGGGTCCTTTGGGCATTGGTAAATGTCTGTTGTCAGTTTGTTAATCCATGCTTATGCATGACAGCAGCTATTTTGTTGGGCTTTCATTTTGAAAATCTGAACAAGAAACAAAAGCTTACTCAATTTTTAAATCAATAATTTCATATTAGAGAATTCATAAGTTTAATAGTAGGCATGGTTTACAACCTGTTTAATCTCATCCAAGGTCAAGGTCATCAAAGGTAACCTCTGAGCATTGGTAAATGCCTGTGAGTGTTTGTGAGTGTTTGTGTAAGTGCGACAGAAGTAATCTTTTTCACTTCTCCTTCATACATAAAGCCCCATTAGAAATAATCTCTCGTCGGCTCATGCAAATTATCAAGACATCTTATTCATATTAGATATATCAAAAGTGTATTGGTTAAAAAAAACATTCAACAAGGGTTATTGTGACCTTAGCTAAGTTACAGTTATTGGAATTAACGGCGGAGTGATATGTGAGTGCTGAGTGCTGAGTGCTGCAATTTAAAAAGATTATCCTATATATAAATGACTAGCTACTAGAGGTTATGACTGTGTGGTTTTGTAAAAATATATTCTCTCCAAATTCATTTATCCTGATAGCAGAATTATGGACTCTTCGCCACTTTCTGTAAGTAACTTTATTTTTAGGTGTGACCGGAAACTATATATGAACTGTCTAGAGATATTGAACAAATATGACAAAAGATTGATAAGTTTCTTCATTCATGTAACGCAGTCACTTGGATATTTATGACTTTTTTAGAAATCAATTGTTCATGAATAGGCTAGATGAAATTACAGTTTTTCTTACCAGTCCAGAAATACTTAATTATGTTCGGTATCAATTAAGTAAAACCTATTCCAAAAGAGCCATTTCAGTATTCTGAGGATTACCTTTCTATCATGGGAGAAAGCTCTAAGTTGATAAAAGTTTAACAAGTAAGATATCAGAGGAGTAACTCCTAACAGAAGGAAGGGACATTTAAAAGGATTGGAGGTGATTACAGAGGCATGCTAAGACACCAAGTCATAAACTGACCTTAAATCTCAAACCACCAGTTTGTAAGGCCCTATGTCACAAAGGCCAGAATATTGGATATGGGCTATTACATTACAGATTTTTTTTATAGATTGGCTGCTGTCACACTCACACAAATCTTCACAGACAATGCCCAAAGGACTCCTCTAGCACCCCAAATAGTCTTAGGTATTATTTGTGTGTATTCCATAGACTAGGAGAGTTGGAAAAAAAGCAAAACAATCACATTTAAACATTTTGCTAACCTTAATTTGATGATTTTAGCTTGGGATAGAGTCAAAGTCACTCATGTTTCATCTTTCTCCATTAATTCACTAATTATTTAACTAGTAAGAAATGAATGGCTAAGATATTGAGTAGGCTATTACAGAAACAGACTGTATCATATTGTGTCATATTTCAAAGGGGGTGGTCAAACAAAATCAATGCTGTCACACTTACACACACCATCACAAAGTGACAACAGGCATTTACCAACGCCCATGAGACCCCTCTAGGACCCAAGAATAGTTTTAAGTATTATTCACACATGTTTCAAAGACCACAATACTTTGGAAGGTGAAAAAGACACTCATTTTTTAATGTATCTGAAAGTTTGACCTTATTATTGGTTGGTTGGTTATTGGTTGCTTTACGCCCCCTTATTATTTGTGTCTTTGACCTTGGATAAGGTCAATGTAACTCATGCTTCACCTTCCCCTACTAATGCAATATTGATTTGTCTAATGTAAAATGGATAGCTTAAGAATTGGGTAGGTTATAAGAGAAAGAGACCATCATTTGCTGGGTCATTTTTCCAGGATGTAACCAAAACAAAATTGCTGCTGTCACGTTGGCACACACCTTCACACAGTGACAACAAGCATATTCCTATGCCCAAGGGTCTCCTCTAGCACCCCATAATTGTTTTATACGTTTTTATACATATTTCATAGATTAGGATAGTTTGTAAAAATTAAACACTCATTCTTTGATGTTTTTCAAAGTTTGACCTTAATGTTCATGACTGTGACCTTGGATAATGTCAATGTCAATCATGTTTTATCTACCCCTATTAATGCACTATTGATCTGTTTAATACGAAATAGATGGCTTAAAAATTAGGTAGATTATTATAGAATAAGACCGTCACTTACTGGGTCATTTTTCAATGAGGTAACCAAACAAAATTGCTGCTGTCACGTTGGCACACACCTTCACACAGTGACAACAGATATAGTCCTATGCCCAAGGGTCTCCTCTAGCACTCCAGAAATGTTTTAGATGTTATTCATATATATTTCATAGGCTAAGATAGTTTGGAAAGAGTAAAACACCCATTTTTTTATGTTTTTCAAAGTTTGACCTTAATTTTGATGACCTTGACCTTGGATAAAGTCAAAGTCATTCATGTTTTATCTTCTCCTACTAATGCACTATAGATTTGTCTAATATGAAATAGATTGGTTAAGAATTATTATTGAAAGAGACCATAACTTGCTGGGTCATTTTTCAAGGGGGTAACCAAACAAAATGGCTGCTGTCACGTTGGCACACAGCTTCACACAGTGACAACAAGCATATTCCTATGCCCAAGGGTCTCCTCTAGCACTCCAGAGTGGTTTTAGATGTTATTCAAATATATTTCATAGGTTGAGATAGTTTGGAAGGAGTAAAACACTCATTTTTTGACGTTTTTCAAAGTTTGACCTTAATTTTGATGACCTTGACCTTGGGTAAGGTCAAAGTCATTCATGTTTCATCTTCCCCTACTAATGCACTATTGATTTGTCTAATATGAAATGAATAGCTAACTTATTGAGTCTGCTATTAAAGAAAGAGACTGTATTATATTGTGTTACATTTTGAAGGGGGTTGCCAAACAAAATGGCTGCTGTCACTCTCATGCACACCTCTATGGACTGACAACAGGCATATTCTTATGCCCAAAGGACCCCTCTAGCACCCCAAAATAGTTTCGGGTATAAACCTTTCATGGCACACAAAATCAGAATTTTCATGGCTCGGACCCCAGACTAAATGTTCACACAGTGGCCACTACATAACTTAAAATGTGAGCAATAGAATGACTGTTCATTACTGTGATCATCATTTATAATACGCATTCACACTTATCGGAAGAACTTTGTATACACAGAGAGATGATTAATAAAAGGTCATGCTGTGGACAAAGTTTACTGGTTCCTAATGTTTCCCCTTATTCATTGCACTGATATGTATGGTTTAATATCAGCATTTTTCTCAACATAACATATTGTCCCAGGTTTGGAAGGTTTGGAAGCAATTCCGTTTTATCATAGGTTGTTACGTCAGATTGTGAGATATTTTTAACAAACTACTTTAGCGGAAAGTTATGCAACTCCTACTTGGCAAAACACTTTATCCTTGTGTACATATTAATATATCCCAGACAACCATACCGCCGTGGGTGTATGGAAACCTTATCCCCATAACAGATCAAGAAGTACAGTTGTCTAGGTGACATCAAGGGACACAGGTTTTCTCTACTCCGGTCGTCTTTAGAACCAGTGACCTTCACATGACCTTGGGGTGACCTTGAGCAGTGTCGCCCCCTGGAGGGATCTGTAGGTGTGTTCTGATTGGTCCGTCCCCTCTTGGGGGTCTCAGGTTACGGGTATAAGATCATCCGGACCCCCTGATGGTCCTTTAGTGTTGTACCTTATCACATGAGGTGCGGCACCCCCAAACCACACCCACTCCCCTACACGACTGTTACACAACCACCACCAACTGATAACGTCCTTAGCATATAAGGGGGGATTTGGACATCATACCTAGACCTACTTAGGAAAAACCACTGAAACATACATTTTCACAACATACATTTTCACACATTCAAATTAACAAAGAATTATCTCAATAACATACCTTCCAGAAGACAAACCTAGCCTACATTTTATAGGCCGGCCATAACAGTTTTATAGACTCACAGCACACAAAACTTACCTCTCAATTGCCTGGCAGGACATCGCAGGAAAATGTGGATATCTTTATTCCAGCAAATCACCCCAACTTAACGCACATATAATAAGCAGTTACACATATATAAGGGAACCATGCCCTCCCTACCCTCCCTGCCCCTTCTCCTGTCCCTCTTCCTGTCCCTTCTCCTCGCCCCTCCTGGTGTAGGGGCCCAGAACCCCCCTGCCCCTCGCCGGACCCTGACCATAGGGGCTGTGATCACTAACTACCCCGACGACGAAGACCGCCACAACGACGGCTGGGGGTACGAGAACGTGGGGTCGGCCATCCAGATCGCCGTCGAGAAGTTCCAAGCCGCCGGAGGCCTCCTGGGAGGCTGGGACGTCAGGTGGGACGGATTTACTAAATATTAAATTTTTCTAGAAATATGATAGGAACCCCTGCATGTTACATATCATTTGAAAGGTAATTCAAAATCCTTTCTAATGATATATACCATAATTATGATTGGTGCATATATTTTATCTTGTGATTTTAGGGGGCCTCATTGGCGGCACAGACATCAGGGGGGGGGGGAATTTATTGGATCTCAAAGTCTAGAAATAAAATAGGAACCCCTGCATGTTACATACCATTCGAAAGGAAATTCAAAATCCTTTCTAATGATATATCATGACTATATGTTTGGCCCATATTCCTTCTCGTGATTTTAGGGGGCCTCATGGGTGGCACAGACATCACGTGAGATGGGTTTTATTAAATCTCAGAATACTTTTTTACAAATATAAAAGGAATCCCTGCATGTTACATGTCATTTGAGAGGATATTCAAAATCCTTTCATGTTACATATCATGTAACATGTCTATAATTCTCTCATATTCCTTCCATCGCTTTTCAAAATTGGGTGTAAAATTGGAGAGTGGAATATTGCCTTTAGCTGGGATTGCGCTAGCCGCTCGCCACCCTCGCATTTGCGAGTCCAAAACTACTTTTGGTAAAGAATGGTTCCTTTTACGATTTTCATTGGGCATACAATCATGTAATTTTTCTGACTTTCCTAGAATTCTGGATTTTTGATCAGTTTAATAGGAGAATGAAGATGACTTATCTCTTTCTAAGTACATAGTTCTAAGTTCACCAGTTGTGATCATTCCTATTCCAATACTAAGCCTTTAAAATCTATTCGAAATTAGGTTTTAAAAGTGAAAATCCACAAAATTCCTTTCTACTTTTCTGGATTTTTCATCTCTCTTTAGTGGCATTATGATCCCCGGGCACTTATCTATGATATGGGATTCTTATGCTATTGAACATCACAGATATAACAACACTAGAGCCAGGGCAAGCCATTGAGTGATGTGACTCTAGTTCTGGTCGGAATTTAATAGCAGCTAAAAGATCCTGACATGATCAAAATTAGTTTTTTTTACATTTTTTAATACAGTTTTTAAATATATCTCAATGCAAATAATTAAACACTTAATGTCTTTACAAACTACATAGATTAAAATGGGCGGCTAATTGTGGTTAATCCATTCAGCAGCAAATTCACCACTGTGGCTAGGGCATTTTGAATCCTAGCGCGACCCAAGCTTTAGAATATCCATAGTAAGACCAAGGAGGTACAGAGCAATTAACCTTGCCCTGGTTTGCGCATAGGTTGAGGTCTTTGGCCCAAGACATAGGTGTGTGCAAACCAGTAAAATAATTGCTGAGTGTGCCCACGGTTTGTACTTGATTTACTCTATATCAATTACTCAGAAACTGCTGAAAACTTTAACTGGTAACTCGAAAATTGGCATAAGCATCACCGGCAGTCTGTATTACCCTCACAGACAATAACATATCTTTAATTCACCAGTATCTGGCATTGCTTAACAATTTCTGTTTAATTTGAAAGTTGTGGCTGTTCCTCGTTATGTCAGGGGGTTAGTACCAACCAGATGACTCCCCTAACCCTAAGATTACCTTATTAGGGATGTAAAACCCAGATCGATTTGTTAGGACCCTAACAGATTCTTCCCCTTTAATTCAGGATATTGCGTGTGGACGACGCGTGTAGTGTGAAGCAGGGGATCCATGTGTTACTAGACCTATACCAATCAGCTGACCTCGACGTCGTCATGGGACCTTCCTGCGTCGATGGTATGTACTGTCTGTACTTTATCATACCTAAGGTCGATACATGTTTAGAAGTTAAGAGTATAACACATGCCATATGAAACTTGGGTGATAACCAGCCTTATATCACCCTCACGGGTGATAGGGAAGGTCTTATTTTTTAATAATTCATACCAAAAAAATAAATCGTTAAGAAATAAGAAATCTAGAATATGCATTATCTACACAACATTCCTATCTACATTTTACTTGCTTACTGGATATCAAAAAGTTATATAAAGAAACATAAAAGCATGTGCAACATCACAGCCCCACCATCACTGACTGCTGTGCATCCTTCCTTTGGAGCTCAGATCTGAGAGAAAAGGTAAAATAAATCCATAGCCAACCTCAAAGGGGGTCCTAAGGGAGTCAGCACCCCTTGGCTGGACCCTGATATCAGCCTGTGGGCCCTGCCCTTAGGCTGATATCAGGGTACAGCCAAAGGGTGCTAACACACATTATTAAAAACTTGGAGTGGTATGTAATGCACAACTTTTAAAATAGTTGTCATTATGTCATAATTGACATTGCCTCGTCCATGATGAGTCATAGACATAACTATTTTACCCCTAAAACTATTATATTAAAGAAGATGTATAGGAAATAAATAACCAAGGTCACAATAAATCTCAGGGTCCCTAGCAGTATGAGCAGCCGTATAAAGGTCACAAAAGTAACGTCACCTTACGGTTGCCTTGTGTTTCAGTGATCGAGGTGCTGGGCCTGATCATGTCCTATTGGAGGCTGCCTTACTGGCCCTACGGAAAGACAGACTATACTAAATATAACGTTACATTACAGTGTGTTTCAGTGATCGAGGTGCTGGGGCTGATCATGTCCTACTGCAGGCTGCCCTACTTGCCCTACAGAGTGACTGAGTACAATATATGTAATGTTACATTATGGTGGCCTTGTGTTTCAGTGATCGAGGTGCTGGGGCTGATCATGTCCTACTGGAGACTGCCCTACTGGCCCTATGGAGGCACCGAGCCCTCCCTTGAAGACAAGGTGAGTGCCCTATTCTTGTCCGTTTATCAATGGTCCATCACATGACAATCAAATTTAAGTACCGGGTGTACAGAGGGGTGTTTTCTTATCCAGAATATATATTCACAATCCAGGATATTTTCTTACCTTTGTTAAGACTCTAATCAGAAATTCTTATTCCCTCTTCATACTGAATGGAAGGCTGATTGACTTCGCCTTAATGCATATTTTTCCTTGTGTAGTAAATAGTGGTTCTTCTGCTCACATCTTTTAAACGCAACTAATAAACTATAATATAGCAATTACCCAATAGTTACATAGGAGATGGGGTAAGGTGCTAATTTTTTTTCATACCACCCCACAGAAAACACAGGACGTATTGGTCCGCATCCACGCCACGGGCAGTAAGATCAGCGTGCCGTTCACTCACATCTTTGAGTGGTTCTATTTAACTTTTATTTACCACCACACAGGAAACGCAGGACGTAATAGTGCACATCCATGCCACGGGCAGTAAGATTGGCGTGGCGTTCACCCACATCTTTGAATACAACTTTGAAACTTTTATTCACCACTTTACAGGAAACTCAGGATGTAATGGTGCGTGTCCACGCTACGGGCAGTAAGATTGGTGTGGCATTCACTCACATCTTTGAGAGGTATGGCTGGAAGCAGGTTGTCATGCTGACGAGTGTCACCTACTGTGACATGGGTGCCCGCGGCATCAGGAACGAGTTCACCAAACAGGTGAGGCAATTTCCTATAGTAAACCAGGGGCGGATCCAGCAATTCAGGAAAGGGGGGGGGGCTATAGTGAAAATAGTCCCGGCGCCCCATCCATGCATTTGTTTCCAATTTGGTATGTTTTATTTATTTTTTCTTTATTTCACTTTATTCAGGAAAACTGTACAACTCAAATGACTAGTATTTGATCTCCCGTTGTGTCAGTCATATACATTATATAACAGTGTACCTTTTTCTCTAATACATTACAAAAGATAGATGCAGTCCTTAATTGAAGGGCTACTAACTGTATATAGTACCGTTATAATCTGACATAACAGTGAGATGAGATGGAATGAAACAGGTCTAAAACCTGATATCCGTTTTCAGCTCAGCTGAAGATAGCTTTGTTCAGTCATATTTTCTTAATTCAATATATTCACAATACTATAGCAAATGAATAAGATAGCTTTGATTTACAGGCACAGTATCATGTTATTTTTTCTAGATCTGAAGTTTAACCTTCCCTCCCTCAGTGTACGGCATTGTTAATAACTTGCTTTCATTATGTTCTAATTTGCATTCATTATGTGCTATTGTAATGCCATCATGTAAATATATCAAAGATTTTGTCCCCCTTCCTCCAAAATTTAATTACATGTCTAACTCTATCACTGTCCCAGGGCTACGTGATCGCCGAGTGGATTCAGACCCTGTCCGGGAGGATCGCCCAGGGCGCCATTGACGACTACCTCGACAGACTGAGGTACAGGGGGCGGAGTAAGTAGAACAACTCTTCTCTTAACACCTGTATCAAAGTCACATGTTAATTAGTGAAGAGTGAGGATCGCCCAGGGGGACATTGGCGACTACCTTGAAAGGCTGAGGTACAGGGGACGGAGTAATGGAACAACTCTTCTCTTAACACCTGTATTAAGGTCATGTTCACATGTTAATTAGTGAAGTATGAGGATCACCCAGGGCGCCATCGGCGACTACCTCGACAGACTAAAATACAGGGGATGGAGTAAGTAGAACAACTCTTGTCCTAACATCTCTATAAACACATATATAAGTACATACTGTTTTGCCCACTTAGACATATTATAAGCAGGACATGAAAAATACCTCCTTAATACAGGGTATATTACCCCTAATAACGCACATCAGACACGACCCAACTCATCCGTGTACCTGATGGGTAGTGTAATTAGGGCTGTTCCTTAGCCACCAAAACTGGTTTATATCAGAAATCAGCAAATGATATTATTTTGATACAAACTCATTTGTTTAAAATTGATTTTCTGAGTATTTTTCTAAATATGTTGTCCTAAAATGTCATTAAAATGCGCGTTCATGTCAAAAGAATAATGGAAACATAACATTTTTGAGCAAAAGATTGCAGTTAATACTTTTATACAATAACAATCACACAAGCCTCTATAGTAAAATGTAACTAACACCTTTTAAAAGATCTCATAACTGTGGGTAGTGAGGGTCATAATCCACACATTAAGTAAACACCCAAATACTGTCTCACAACTCAGTATAGGTCCTTAAGCCCCATACCCACTAAGCAACTTTACTGGCAACAAGCGACTGGGAGAATCGGCAGATTCCTAAGGTTGGCTGTAAGTACAGTATATTGGAATGTGCATGTTTGATCTGAATCGGCCCTAAAATTGGCAGACTTTTCTGGTAGAGTCGGCCAATTTTAGGGCCGATGAGTCGAAAATTGCTTAGTGGGTATGGGGCTTAAGTCTTCATCATGTGTTTAGACCACTGGGGATTGGAGCAGCTGTTCTTTGAGTATTGAGGGTCAACTGTACATAGTTCATGATACACACATTAAGTAAACACCCATATACATACTGTCACACAATTACTAAACAAATATAAAACCACAACAACACCCATAACACTATCTCATAAACCTGTATGTATGTTATCCGCCGTCTTCATCATCTGCTTCAACCACTGGGGGTCTCAGCAGCTGATCTTCGAGTAGTAAGGGTCGGCTGTACATATTTCATAATACACACATTAAGTAAACGTCCATACACATACTGTTGCACAATTCTCCCTACCACGGATAGCTGATTTTGGGCTAATTTTGTCAACAAAAACCCAGCAAAAACTATAGAAGATGAACAAATACTTGTTATGTATCCGAAGATAAATAATAAATGAATTTTCAAACAACTTGAAAAATATCAAATTGAAAAATAATCATCATTACTTTTTACTTATGTTTGATAACAAATAATGATATAATTAGTGAAAATTCCTGTGCTAAAACCCTGTGATTTGTTGGCATATTACCCAACATGCATCCATCTAAGCTAACCTGCAGGTAAATCTCAGAAATTTGGCCATTCGTAGTTTGGAGAATTGATAAATACATATAAAACCACAGAAACACCCATAAGATCTCACAAACCCCTATTTCTATCCCAATCTTCATCATCTGCTTCGGCCACTGGTGGTCTCAGCAGCTGTTCTGTGTTCACCAATAAAGTCGGACATCCGGACATGTCCAACGTAATATGTCCGACGTGACCTGTTCAAGGTGTCTGTATTAAAGTATTGAATGTCAGACAAATGTCCAATGTGAGAAATAGTTGTTGGTATAGACTGTAACAATTATGTCATGATAAAACCATACAGTTATTGTCACACAATTACTAAATAAACTTAAAGCCACAAAAACACCCATAACACTATCTCATAAACCTGTATGTATTTTATCCGCAGTCTTCATCATCTGCTTTGACCACTGGGGGTCTCAGCAGCTGTTCTTTGAATATAGTGAGGGTCAACTGTACATATTTCATGATACATCAATACACATACTGCCATACAATTACTAAACAAATATAAAACCACAAAAACAACCATAACAATATCTCATAAACCTGTATGTAGTTTATCCGCAGTCTTCATCATCTGCTTCAAACACTGGGGGTCTCAGCAGCTGTTCTTTGAGTACTGGAGGTCGACTCTACATATGTCAGTGTTCGCCAAAAACGTCGGACATCCGGACATGTATGACGTATGTCCGACGCGAGCTGATCAAAGTATCTATATCAAAGTAATGCATGTCAGACAAATGTCGGACGTGTGAAAAAGTTTTTGGTACAGACTGTAATAATTATGTCATGATACAACCATACACATATTGTCACACAGTTACTAAATAAACTTAAAGCCCCCAAAACACCCATAACAGTATAATCATAAACCTGTATGTATTTTATCCACAGTCTTCATCGTCTGCTTCGACCACTGGGGGTCTCAGCAGCTGTTCTTCGAGCGGGCCGAGGCCAAGGGTATGACGTCCTCAGAGTACGTGTACTTCTTCTACAGCATCAGGGGCGCCATCAACGAGCGGATCATCGAGCCATGGGCCTTCGAACGGTCCCTAACAGCCGGCCAGAAGTTCCACGCCAGCAAGCCCTACTACAACTACAAACAGGTATGTCATTGGATGGCGCAATGTAAATATGTCGACGATTAATGCTAAGAAAACAAAAAATTATGATTATTGCCCCACCGAATCGAGATCATATACTGTCAGTAGGAGCCGTAAATCTAAACGGATCATATTTGGATAAGGTAGACAGCTACAATTATCTTGGGGTGATAATAGACGATACACTGACTTTTGAACGATTCCTACCTGAAAATGTAACCGTGAAAATACTCAAATCTATCAGCTAAGTAAGCTACGCAATTGTATTAGCACTGACATTGATAAGACTATCTACAAACAAACAATTATGCCCATATGTGACTATGCGGATTTCATGTTAGAGAGTGGACCTATAGACAAGATTGTACGGCTACAAAAACTGCATGGAAGGGCTATAAAAATTGAATGACAGCAGGAACAGTAATTGTAAAATTGATCAATTGTATAACATTTATGATATTGAGCCATTGTCAATAAGGCGTGTGGAACACACATGCTGTCTTCTGTATAGAATTGGTCAGAATACAGCCTTATTAAATCATAGCAGACCAAAAACCAATTTATCCATGTTGCAGCAATGTAATTGGGGTCATCAAAAGAACGTAACAATAACCAAATACAGAACCAACCAGAATATTGCTGCAACATTATAATAATGTCACATCCTTGGGATCTCTTCTAGAATTCTACTTTGGTTTGAGCTAGTTTTCAAAGCTAATACTTTACCACTGAACCACTCAACTAACATATTTCTATAATTATCTGAGTTTTGAAAACTTTGTCAATTACATTGGTTTAGGCTCCCTTTAAGTAGACGCACCTTCCATTTTTACCCTATTACTTCTAAAATGATGTCCTTTCCCATGTTGCAGTCTATACACTGAACATACTTTAGGCCATACCAAGAACCAGCAAAATAGACAAGCCAGTCAATTTGGTTGCTGATTTGTTAAACAGCTTTTTAAAGGACCTGTGGGAACCAGCAAATTAGGTCATGACACCATCATCTAGTTCCCCTCTCATCCTTTACGTGGCTTTATAGTGTAAGGTTTAGCAACCCCCTCCAAACACCTATGTTGTGGGTTCGAATCCTGGAGGGACTTGTTTCTTATTCAAATTCCACATTTCTACCGTTGTCCAGGTGACCCTGACCACTCTGTCCGGGGCGGCCATAGAGAACTTCTACGAGCAGGTGCCCGTCAAGCTGGCCGGGCCGCCCTTCTATGACAACACGAGCTTGGCTCGAGGATTGAAGGTAATGCAAACAATTTGTTACTTTAGCAGATAAAGTCATAAAGTGGACATATTTATCCACTAGAAGGTCTTATGCATATCATAGGAAGTGGTGAAATAAAAAAAAAGAAATTACTAATGGGGAGAACCCATAGAGCAACTAAAATTCTGGTTGAGGTGGAGATCGCTTATGACCATTATCTCACACAATAAGACATTTTCAAATCGATTCACTTTTTTATAATTAATGTAGATTTCTGGTCATATCGCTGAACTCTACTTTTTGACAATGCCTGGTAGTTTTCAACAATTTCTGGCCTTGGTCTCTGGCACGACGAGAATGTTTCTTGAAGTCAAGTGTGATATTCAATTCGGCACACGACCAACATAGGCTGGGGTGGCCAACGTTGTTAATGTATTGTCATTGGCACTGGATAGGTTCGAGTCCCCCTTTGTAGCAATGAAAAGTAGGACATTTGGATGACCTGCTTAGAATTGTGCCCATAACAGGACTAAAGTGGAAGAACATCTAATCGGATGAACTTAGCCTGTATAACATCCAATAAAAACCCTTTACAATGCTACCTCTTCTTACCTTTTCCTGTTTAGGGATCGTGGCAAGGAGTAAACCTCCACGATGCCACCCTGACGTACCTAACAGTAGTCAACGAAACAATGAAAGACAAGGAGGACTGGCGAGATGGGACCGTGCTCTTCAAGAGGATGGTCAACAGGAGGGTAGAAGGTCAGGATTGGTCTTTATATTACTTCTGCGGCAAAAAACTTAGCATATAAGTTCAAGTTCTTAACCAGTGAACATCAAACGATACCAAATGATCGAAATAATTAGCCATTATGTTGCGGCAGATCAAACTATTCAAAATTTCATGTAGCGCCTTATTGAGAAATGTTGCTTTCAATGACATAAGTTTGTTCTCTAAATTTTACCATTGAAAAAACTTAAATTTAGAGGAAAGTGCTATCATATGTTGCAGGGATGTATGTCATCAGAACTCGTCATATTTTAGATTTGCTACAGCCATGCCTCTAACAGTAGCTATTGAAATACAATACCACATTTTGCAGCAATTCTAAGGTTCCCCTAACACCCCCTCCCCCTCTTTATACAGGCATGCAGCTACAGTCGCCCCTGCTGTACGACCACAACGCCGACCGGGTGCCCAACTTCTGGCTCTGGTCCTACTCCCCCCTACAGTCCAAGTTTGACATCGCCGTGGAGATGGTCATGACGGACCCGCGAGATGAGGTGAACATGAGCAACTTTTAGCTTTATTTATTTCATTATTTATTCATTTCATGCACCTATTTGTTCATTTTATTTATCTAATTCATTTTATTCATTTTTTAATTTATTAATTTTTCCATTTCATTAATTCTATTAATTTTATTCAAATTATTTTATTATTTCAATTCTATTGATATCGCTCACTGTACGAGTCCCAAGGTCAATCCTCACAACGTAAACCATCAAAATAGGTGTTAATTGAATAGTTTAATAGGTTATCTGAATTTTGATTCATTTCTTTTATAACTTTATCAGCGCATGCATGATATGGGCCGGATCTACTGGGGCACACCTGACAACACGCCACCACCGGACATACCAGCCTGCGGCTTCCACAACGAGCTCTGTGTCGTCAATACGGAAGGTAGGCCTTCTATTATATATATATATATATAATATAGGTACCGTCAATTTGCACATCCACACATCCACACAAAATCACACATCTAAAAAATCACACATCCACGGGCCCATGTGCACTGACTATTTTCCAGACATGGATGTGTGCCCATGCACACTGACTATTTTCGTACCCATGTGCACTGACTATTTTCCGTGATGTGGATGTGTGCCAATGCTCACTGACTATTTACATACCCATGCGCACTGACTATTTTCCATGATGTGGATGTGTAGTACCCATGCGCACTGACTGTGGGTAATACACATCCATGTTGCGGAAAATAGCCAGTGCACATGGGTACATGGCTTCTACAACAACTTGTGCGATGTCGAAGAAGCAGGTATGTAGTATGACTTGAGCTGCAAAATGACAATGCTGCAAAGATTTTTCACATATTAGAGACATAATTCTTTATTAGTACATGTGTGAAATACATCAAAAAAGTTCATACTGTTTTATCAATGCTGCATTAGAAAGATTACAATAACCCCTGCATGTTACATACCAATCGAAAGATACTTCAAAATTATTTCCAATGATATATAACATATTTATGATAAGCGCCTTATCCTTCTCACGATTTTGAAAATGATCCGTAAAATCGGGTAATGGAAAACTTGTAAGAGGTTAGTCTCTGTGGCTCAGACGTTTTTATGAAACACATAGATTCAAATCCACAACCTTTGGGTTTGGAGGTGAGGGTCTTAACCACTACACCATGGAGAATGAGGCTGGAACTAAGAAATGGGGTCATGACCCCATTTGCTGGTTCCCACAGGTCCTTTTGAAAGCAGTTTAGCAAAACAGCAGCCAGATGGACAGGTTGGTTATGGCCCATTTTGCTGGTTCTTGGTAAGACCTGAAGAAAGTTCCGTATGTAGGCAGCAACATGCGAAAGGACATCATTTTAGAATAAGTAGGGTAAATATAGATCAGGGTAGGAGGGGCGTAGGCATCATTGGATTCCTCATCTTTATTCATTTAATATATTGTTGCCCAAAGGACATGGCAATCATAGCAACTGATTGCTTCAATAACTTGTATTTACTTTTACAGATAATTCTTCGGTTGTTATCGGCGCATCAGTGGCTGCAGTTGGCTTTGCTATACTTGTCAGCGTTGCTATAGGCCTTCTTGTAAGGTAAGGGGTAATGTACATTTTACACATATTATAATATAATATGTGTAATATTATGAATGAGTGAATGAGTAATATTTTATGCCACTCAGGCACCTGTGGTCATATTCATGGCAAGTTTTAAGAACAGTTGAACAGTTTAATTTAGAAGGTGAATGACAGGGTCATACAGCAAGATTATTATTGAACCCCAAATCCAGTTTGCCTGCCTGTCTTGGACGCTGGGAAGTCAATATTCCAACCTTACCCAAAGAGAATGTTACGGTGTGTTAGGTTAGGTGTCATCCTAACCAAAACAGAAGTTATTGTGACATCCTCTTTAAATGAGGTCTCAACAACACCTAAACAGAATGTTTTTGTGACATTCTTATTGGGTGATGTGACAATAACAAAGCTCATACTTACCAGAATGTCACAACGTAACATTACAGCAGTTGGTTGCAGCAATGTTATTGGGAGTCAATAAAAGAATGTTGTCTCAATCTTACAATGCAACGTAACAAGAATGAATCCAGAACGTCACAGCAACGTAATTAGGACCTCACATCCTTGGCTGGGATGTACTAAATGAAAGTTCACTGAAAACACAGAGTTGTCAAAAGTGGTGCCAAAAACGACAACCCAAGGTTGTCACAGGCTGTGTCTGTGTCTGTTAGACAAAAAATCTAATTTATGAATATTTTCATGTTGTAGATATCATAGTCATTATAATGGCTTCCTATTATGTTATTACTAGTTATTAGGTGTGGCCATTATACATAGGAGGCCTATGAGTTGTATGGTTTTGACACCATTCACTTACAACACTAGGTTGATATAGACAGAGGCCATGACTACCTTGGGCTGTCGTTTTAGGCACCATTCACTGACAACCCTAGGGTAGTCAGGCAGGACTTTTGACTTCTCATTTTCTTCTGTGACAACCCTTTGACAACCCCATCTTCATTTCTGCTTCTCTGACGACCTTTTTGGCCCAAAGTAGTCGGGAGAAAATGACTACCTTGGGTTGTCATCCAGCCTCAAAATTCACAATGACAACCCTCTGACCACCCCAAAATTGTCAAAGGATTGTCACAAGGTAGTCACAAAGCATTGATGGCCTGAAATGAGCTCTGTGATGACCCAAAAGTCACCTATGAGAGCCCAAAAGTGACCTGTGACAACCCTTTGACAACCTTGCAGTGGCTCTCTGACGACTTTGTGTTTTCAGTGTTCCCTTACCAAACTGAGGGGCACGAGGTGCTGAAGAGTCTAGAGCGTTCGCCTGATATACGGCTGGCCTGGGTTTAATCGAGGGCTGGGCCAGGCAGAGCTGCTACACCTCTCTGACCTTCCTCCCAGTGCCAATGACTAGGTTATTGGAGGTCTCTCGAGAGCTACAGGCTGTTGTGTGTATGACTCATTCTAAAGGACCATGCACATTAAAGCACACTTGCCTTGGTAAAAGTGTAGGGGTATGGTATCTACCTTTTCATAAATTAAATCACCATCACTGCCCTTGATATGACTCTGGCAGTTAGTTAGGGTATAAACCAACCAACCAAACAACCAAACAACTAATAATCAGCCAACCAACCAACTAATAATTGGCCTGAACTAATCTTATGCGATGTGGATTCCAAAGGGCCCAGAATAAAAGCGTAGGGGTCAAAGTGAAGAAATACATGTATGTAGTGAAATAAGTATTGGTCAGTTGAACAAAAAAATTGGGGGATCAAGGGGTCTGTGGGAGGGTTCAGTGCACAGACTCGTGAAATGGTGTACATGTATATATAAATGTATTTGTCTTTGTTTAGGCGGAGAAACCGCGAGGCGGCGCTGCGGCAGATGGGGTGGAAGGTGCGCTTTGAGGACGTGGAGGTCACCAAGAAGGACCTCGGCAAGTCGGCCGTGAGTTTTTTTTTCTTCTTCATTTATTTAGTGTAATTTCGTATCAGTTTGGCTGTATTCTTCCAGTTTTGTCAACAGGAAGATGAGACAGTATTTCATCAATGATAAATTGTTTGGTAATGATAATCTCATTAGGGGCCCTTGATTGGGGGTCCTGGTGTCGGATGTCGATCTTAAGAAATGGCCATGTCACCCTGTCGATTTTAAGAAATGGCCATGTCATCCTGTCGAATTTGAGAAATGGCAATGTCCCTGTCACTATCTCTCTAAAATCCAATGTCGTATGTCACCCTGTCAAATTTAAGGGTCTAGGGCCATTCATTAAGAATCACTCCTAGTTGAACACAATTAGATACTATGGTGATGAAAGTATATCATCTCTCCACATTGGAGCATAGCGAGTTTATCTTGATTGACTGAAATATCCAAGTTAATCTCCATATTATGATACAACATAATGTCTGACCTTACCTATACCCCCAGACGTCCAACGAGAGTGGCAGTATGGGCAGTATGACGAGTGGTGAGACGGAGTCGTCGGCCAAGACGGGCAGCTCGGACGGCGGCAAGAGTCAGATCTTCATCAAGGTAAGGGGGATCTAACAAGGATTGGTTGCTTCGTAGAGTCAGTTAAAAGGTTACTTTTCTGACAAAACAGATTACAAAATAGGTTGCTGTTACGCAAATAGTATTGACGTTTGAATAGGCTTAAGGCAAACAGTTTAGTTATGAAAGTTGATAACCTGATACAGAATTACCATTATATAATGCAAGTGAAAAATGATGTTCCATCACAACCTGGTGGTTAATTTAAGGTGTCATTCAATGATGCCTTAGATTAGATGATTATGCCAATCGCCAACCATTAATAAATTCATATTTCAAACCTCATCATGGTACTTGATATCCTAGAATGACTGTAGAAACTGTTGAGCTCGTCTGTTGTTATTTATCTTTGTTTAATTCCAAGGATGTTTCGTTGTTAAAGATCGCATTTGATAATATCCCATATCAGGGCGTCGGATCGTTATTCGACTGCGTGGTGTTTTATCGCTTATCATTTATATTTTACTTATTCGAAGATATCAATAAATGTTCGTTATGCTGAAGTAAAGGGGAGTTCTTCGTTATTAATCATCGAATTAGCTAGCTTAGTCCAGGTAGATCTTCATCCTGGATAATAGTTCGTTCCTTAGTGGTAGAGATTCTAAGTAAAGGGGCTCAGACCTATACAAAGAACACATGCTTGGCAAGAGGTAAGTTTATTATATCCATGTAGACATTCTGAAGATACAAGTACATAGTTCTTCCATCCATACAATACATGCCATCCATCTCACAATGCTAACACATCAGTAACGTTCCAACCAGGTATGGCTATGGTTAAGCTTCCCCATTCGTAAGGTATATACACTCCGTAACTGTTGAGAGAGTCACTTCCCGTCTACCTGTGTCAGAGACCATCGGTAGGATCTCCATCACTTCCAGTACACCATCCGTAAGGCTAAGCCTAAGCTGTCCCAATCCTTACTATCACCTAATTGTAGTGGTTACTACCATCTCAGCACTACCCGTTTGATCCGTATGTTAGACTATTGCTCCCATGTGTTCTGATCGAACTCTATCTTGGTTTGCTCGTCCATCTCAAGTCTCATACCGCTTATATAGCGACAGCCAAAGGCTTGGCACTATACTCATATACTCTAACACCTATAACAGTGTACCCTCTATCTTTCATACTTCCCATTCTTACCTACATCGACTAATTCTATTTCTAACTACTAACTATGCACAAACTATCGTAGACGACAAGGCCCGTTATCCACAGTGTTCTTTTAGCTAAGTATTTTAACTCATAACGTTCCCATACAGGTTTTCCATTGCACGAGTGTCCCTTCCCGTACCTGTGCGTACCTGCAGGAGGGTGAACTAACCCAGTTACAGCCTTTTACGCCTGAGGGCGTTATTATTCTCCCATACATTCTACCTAAGCCACGAGACAGTGGCGCCGCCTGGCATCCAGCACATGTATCAGCGTTACATGTTTCGCTATGAACCCTTGCCAGCTCTAACGGATTTTCAATACTTACTACCGATTCCTAAAGTCTATAATAATTCTTTTGCACTGGACTTCAGTGCACTGTGGACAAAATTAAAAATCTAATTGTTGGTTCCTATAATATATATATATATATATATATATATATATATATATATAATCACCTGTCACTAACCTCCAACTCCTGCCCTCAGAATAGGACGTATAATGGTGGCCATTAAGTGGGTAGAGAAGGACAGCATCTTCCCGACTCACTTACCGTCCCCATGTATTTATTCACCCTTTACTAACCTCCACCTGTTAACCCCTACCCTCATATCGGGACGTACAAGGGCATGACAGTGGCCATTAAGTGGTTAGAGAAGGATAACGTCTTCCCGACCCTCTTACCATCCTGTTTGACTGTACTACATGTATTTAATCACCCGCTACTAACCCCCACTTCTCGATCCCTACCCTCAGTTTGGGACGTAAAAGGGCATGACGGTGGCCGTTAAGTGGGTAGAGAAGGACAACGTCTTCCCGCTCCAATTGAACTGCCCTCAGTTTGTACTATATATTCTTAATCACCTGTTACTAAGCTCTACCTGTTGATCGCTGCCCTCAGATCGGGACGTATAAGGGCATGACGGTGGCCATTAAGTGGGTGGAGAAGGACAACGTCTTCCCGACCAGGAAGGATCTCATGGAACTCAAGGCGGTGAGCAATTCTCTCATTGATAACACAACTTGTACAGCTTCCAGTTATGTTGTCTTTGACAGAATTTTAACAAAAATATTGTAGCTCAACTAAGATATGTAACACCTGATCATCGCCTAAACAATGTCTATGGTGGTGGCACCCCCTATGAGTATCTATGCAAACATTTCAACGTTACAGCATTCCACGTTTTGCGAAATTTTCCATAACATAAACAAACAATCTATGACATCACGAAAAGGGCTAAACACCACATGTTGGAACGGTTTGCATGGACTCTCAGAGGGAGTGCTAATGTTGTAACATTAATGCCAAAACCTCACAAATTACATATCTTTGCTTGTCTAAAGAATCGTTTGTTTTAACGCCATATTCCTGGGTGCCTTCCACAAAAAGTGTTTTTTAGTGACGAGATCTCTTTAAAGTGAGAATGGTAATGTATGTGTTATTGTAAAAAAATATGTCCAAATTTGGGTAGCTCAATATAAATTATTAGATACCATTTTGCAGATCCTTAATAAATATGTAAGTCCTTAACCAATTTCAATATTTCACCATCAGGTTCATAATGCAACAAGCTAGACCAAACCTCCCGATTAAAATAAAAGTGTTGAATCTACAGCAATCCAACCATGGACTGTGGTTGACTTGATTTTGCAGATGTAGAATCAGTGGTGGATTGACTAGTTTCGGCATTTACTGCCTTCATCAAATCAAAATAAAGTATGGCCATAGATAAATGCCCTGCAAACACACATCTAGCTGTCTTAGACTATAAGGATGTAACTTTTGTTATCCTGAGCAATGTGTGCAGAAATGCAATTTTTGTACGCATTTTGTTTGTGGAAAAAGCAATATGCTCATTATTTAGAAAATAACACAAAAGCATGCTTGTTTCAGATGCGCGAGTTGGCCCATGACAACGTAAACCAGTTCGTGGGGGCCTGTACCGAACACCCAAACATCTGTTACCTCATGCAGTACTGTGCCAAGGGTAGCCTGCAGGTAGAGATTTGATAACTATTATATAGATCTATAGTAATAAACGTAGTTAACCAGTTCACGAGGACCTGTACCGAACACCCAAACATCTGTTACCTCATGCAGTACTGTGCCAAGGGTAGCCTGCAGGTAGAGATTTGATAACTATTATATAGATCTATAGTAATAAACGTAGTTAACCAGTTCACGAGGACCTGTACCGAACACCAAACATCTGTTACCTCATGCAGTACTGTGCCAAGGGTAGCCTGCAGGTAGAGATTTGATAACTATTATATAGATCTATAGTAATAAACGTAGTTAACCAGTTCACGAGGACCTGTACCGAACACCCAAACATCTGTTACCTCATGCAGTACTGTGCCAAGGGAAGCCTGCAGGTAGGGATTTGATAACTATTATATAGAAATCTACAGTAATAAACATTAACCAGTTCACGAGGGCCTGTATTGAACACCCAAACATCTGTTACCTCATGCAGTACTGTGCCAAGGGAAGCCTGCAGGTAGGTTTCGATGATGATTCTAGGAGTTCATTGTCCACTCAGCAATTTTTCAGCTATATCAGAACAAACTCTTGGTATTTGGGTTGTACAATGTACCATGATTGAATCTATTGGGGCGAGAACGATGGCAAGGTGAGGGGGTGTAACAGGCCCAGCCCAGGCTCGAACCCGGTCTGGCCAAGTGAGAGACAAGAACCTAATCATACATTATAACCCACTATACCATCCTATCCCCCTGTTTCCTGGTAGGTATTTGTTAACTGTAATATTAACATCTATAGTAACAAACGTTAACCAGTTCGTGGGGGCCTGTACCAAACACTCAGACATCCGTTACATCATGCAGTACTGTATCAACGTAAGTGGCTCTATCTTATTTTATCAATTAATTGATATATTGTTTTATTACATTTTCATTTATATTATTTTATACATGGGAATTAAAATGAAATCAAGGATGTTCTTGAAAGAATATTTATTGTGATTTCTTCGTAGGATATCCTCGAAAACGATACGGTGAAATTGGATTGGTCATTCAAGATGTCATTCATATCGGATATAGTGGCTGTAAGTAGCATTCTGCATTCTCTTTTCTTTCTACATATCCTACATATTACTAAAAAACACAATACTTAGGACCCTGATATGGGTTGCGATACAACTGTATTGTAATCATGTAATAGTCTATTACTCTAGTGTCAATATCGCATTACTGTAATAGGGTATATCAAAATTGGCAGTGAGGTTAAAGCATTTTATTAATTGAATACACAAAAATTAGAAATTAGTAATTGCATGACATTGAGCTAGGTAACATTTTTCTGCCATACCAATTTTCAGAATTGGTCCAAAATTGGCTCATTATCTTATCTTACAGCAACCACATTTTCTTGAGTCATGAAAATTTAATCCAAGAACCTTTTCCCCTTGTTGCCTGCCCCCCCCCCCCACCCCCACCCCTCAGGGCATAGCATACCTGCACAAGTTGGATTTCATCTCCCACTGACAGCTCAAGAGTGGCAACTGTCTGATGGATGTCCACTCATGTAACATAGTGTAATAACACCTTGACTCTCCCTCCATCCCCTAGGCACACCTGCATCTCCCATGACCAGCTGAAGAGCGGAAACTTTCGGGTGTACAGTCCCTCATGTTTTGGAGTGTAATAAGACCTTGACTGTCTCAATCTCCTTTAGGGCATGGCATACCTGAACAAACCACAACACATTTCCCTAGGCTAGCTGAAGAGCAGCAACTGTCCGGTGGATGTTCACTCATCTCGTGTGCTGTAAATTACACCTTGACTCTCTCTCCATCCCTTTAGGGCATGGCGTACCTGCACAAATCAGACCTCATCTCCCATGGCCAGCTGAAGAGCGGCAACTGTCTGGTTGACAGCCGCTGGGTGCTCAAGATCTCAGACTATGGACTGCGCCTCTTCAGGGGTATCTGGTTTATTTTTCCCTACCTCAGATAGTTGCATTACAGTATGTCAAAATATTCAGGCATTCATCACTGGAGGAGTTATCCTTGTTTAAGAAAACTACAAATAAAAGTAAAGAAATTATTTATTCTGATTGACCCATTTAAAAAAAAAACTTTTTTAGACATGTGTAAAATACTCCATATTGTCAGTTTCAAAAGATTATGTCAATATCATCATATCATGTCAATATCCCAATTCAAATTCATTTTTCCAGCCATAAAGCAATGCGCATAGTAGCTCCACTGATTATTGTACCCCCTATTGAAACTCAAAGTGTCCTGTCCTCTTTGTCCCAGAGGGTGAGATGAAGGACAACAGTGAGTACGAACAGTACCGAGAGATGCTGTGGACAGCCCCAGAGCTGCTCCGTCTGCCGCACCGCCCATTTTATGGCACACCAAAAGGGGACGTATACAGCTTCTCCATCGTGCTGCAAGAGATTGTCTACAGAGCCCTGCCCTTTTTTGTAGGATCCGGAAATGCCAACTCCCCGAAAGGTATGTAACATAGTTTATATAGATAACTATATTCTGTTTGCTGCAGTGCCTGTTTTAAGGTAAACCAAAAAGGGACGTCTACGTCTTTGCGATCGTGCTTCATTAGATTGTCTGCAGAGCCTTGTCCTTCTTCTTAGAGATGCCATCACATCAAAAGGTAAGTTATACAGTTTTTGTAGACTAGGGACCCTTGTCAGCTACACCTCAAAAGAGGACATTTACAGCTTCACCATTGTGCTACAAGAGATTATCTACAGGTCTCTGCCCTATTTCCTGGGGGATACCAACACCCCAAAAGGTAACTTATGCAATTTGTGTGAATTAGTTAACCCTGTCAACTGCACCACCCATTTTACGGCACACCAAAAGGGAACATTTACAGCTCCTCCATTGTGCTGCAAGAGATTGTCTACAGAGCCCTGACATACTTCTTAGGGGATGCAAGCACCCCAAAAGGTAAGTTATGCAGTTTGTCCTTATTAATATGTCCACAAAATACTTGTTTTATGGCACCCGAAAGGGGACCTATGTAGCTTCTCCATCATGCTGCAAGAGAGCGTCTACAGAGCCTTGTCCTACTTCTTAGATGCTTTCACACTAAAAGGTAAGCTATGCAGTTTTTGTAGACTAGGGATCCCTGTCAGCTGCACCTCAAGTTTTACAGCACACCAAAAGGGGAAATTTACAGCTTTACCGTTGTCTTACAAGAGATTGTCCACAGAGCTCTGCCCTATTTCTTGAGGAGCGCACTACCCAAAAGGTACATAATGCAGTTTATTTCAGTTTGTATGCTTTATCATAATTAATAATTAAAGAGACATCAAATATGTACATGCTACATTATGATACTGAAAAGAAGTATGAGGGTAATGTTAGTGGATATGCCTGAGTCAACCTTTACGTGAAACCGCTCTGAAAAATCAGGCTCAAATACCGTCCAAAGGGGTGTCACTGGGAAAATGAACCTCAGGGCATGTGGACCAGTCATATCATAGAGGTTGGGCTAGGACTCTGAAGCTATACTCCCTGAGGGTAGGCTTATTGTAGGTCTTCAGCTCTTCATTACTTGCCCTCAACATCCATATTCTGAAAGTAATACACAACAAAACTCAAAGTACTTCAAATTATGTGCAAGGTTTCCGTTAGATTACAAATCCTCCCCCCTTCTCAGAGATTGTGCAGCGGGTGGCCCACAGGGTGGACCCCTGCTTCAGGCCACGTCTACAGGAGCTGAACGACAACACCAACCTGGCCATTTTGGGCCCGATGTTACTAGCATTAATAGTTTTTGATGCAAACACCATGCTAAAAGAATACCATTAAAAGATATTCATCCTGTAATTATGTGCAAGGTTTCCATTAAATTACCAATCCCCGCTTTCAGAGATCGTGCAGTGGGTGGCCCGTGGGGTGGATCCCCCGTTCAGACCATGCCTACAGGAGCTGAATGATGACACCAACCCGGCCATCCTGGATCTCATGTCTCAAGCATTAAATTTTATAGTTCTATATCTTTGATGACCTCGTCCCTTTCAGAGATTGTGCGGGTGGCCCATGGGGTTGACCCCACCTACAGGAGCTAAATGACGACACCAACCCAGCCATCCTGGACCCTATGTTTCTAGCATTAATAGTCCTATAAAGTTAATAACCCCTACTTTCAGAGATTGTGCAGCGAGTGGCCCGCAGGGTGGACCCCCCGTTCAGGCCCCGCCTCCAGGAGCTAAACGACAAAGCCAACCCAGCCATCCTGGACCCTATGTTTCTAGCATCAATAGTCCTATAAAGTTAATAACCCCTACTTTCAGAGATTGTGCAGCGAGTGGCCCGCGGGGTGGACCCCCCATTCAGGCCCCGCCTCCAGGAGCTAAACGACAACACCAACATGGCCATCATGGACCCAATGTTACTAGCATAAATAGTTTTTGATGCAAACACCATGCTAAAAGATTATCATTAAAAGATATTCATCCTGTGATTATGCACTAGGTTTCCATTAAATTACCAATCCGCCCTTTCAGAGATTGTGCAGCGAGTGGCCCGGGGGGTGGACCCCCCCTTCAGACCCCGCTTACAGGAACTGAACGACGACACCAACCCAGCCATCCTGGACCTGATGATCATGTGTTGGTACGAGGACCCGAACGACAGGCCTGACTTCGAGACATGCAGGAAGAAGATCCTGGCCATGAATAATGGAAAGTAAGGCATCAATATATGTGGCAATTGGTGATAAAACCTACTCCCTTTTTTAAAATTAGAATAACCAAATTATTATTGGATAACCAAAGAGATTTTAGAAACATTAGGCATTTTGATGGTTTATACCTTGTGGAGAGAAAACAAAGAAGGTGAGGGGGGGGGGGGGTGCAGTTATGCAATTAACCTGGAATTAATGTATTACATACTGTATAAAAAAAACTGTGTCTGGAGTTATGAACTAATTATATTTACTGAAATAGTATATAATACTTTGATGGTTATCTCATTTTATCCAAAATATATACGTAAATGCCTGCCATTTTACCAAAGTAGTTTCGATAAGAATAAGTCCTTTATAGACTTTTTGCAGACAAGGTTATATCAATATCTGATATAAATATATACATATATACATATGACCTTCAAAATCAGAATGACAAATTAATTATCAATATGGCTTTTTCCCCATTGGTACTGATATGATATTTAGGCAACAAAACCTTTTTAGTTTAATTCTATTGCTAAAACATAAGAGTACATTTTCATAGCTATTGCATGTACTTGTCTTGTGAAACAGGAAGATTGACATGATGGCCAACATCCTGGAGAAGCTAGAAAAGTACACGGGGAACCTGGAAGACATTGTCAACCAGCGGACGGGGGAACTGGTGGAGGAGAAGAACAAGACCGACCTGCTGCTTTACAGCATGATGCCAGTGTAAGTTAATACAGTTATATATATCGGTAAGTTAACATATCTATGGGTACTTTAACAACATGGTGCCACAGTAAGATATATATATATATATATATGTATATATATATATATATATCAGTAAGTTAATGTGGTCATATCTATGGGTAGGTCTTGGTAGCTGAT